>CM053413.1:37154153-37297067 GCA_028644305.1 Xerus rutilus
TTTTTTTTGGTACCAGGGATTGAACTCAGGGGCACTCGACCCCTGAGCCACATCCCCAGCCCTATTTTGTGTTTTATGTAGAGACAGGGTCTCACTGAGTTGCTTAGCGCCTCGCCATTGCTGAGGCTGGCTTTGAACTCGCGATTCTCCTGTCTCAGCCTCCCTAAGTGCTGGGATTACAAGCGTGAGCCACAGCGCCCGGCTTCTACTATTTTCTAAAATTAACTGCATCTTTACATGTAAAGAGAGATCTATCATAAAGCAAAAAAAGGAGGAAACTTTTATCACTGAGACTCAAAATTGAATTCTGTGATTAATAAAGTCTTCTCTGTCATCAGTGTACAATTCTTCAGTAACAAACTACTAAAATGATAAGATTTTTCATACAACACACAAAAATTTCTATTGTTTTAGCATTTCTATCCTTTAACCTTCCTGGTCGAATACCTTGTTGGTTGTAAAGTTCATGGTGAGAACTTGTTCTTTCTTATAATCACCTGACACAATCTTCTAGTCTTATTTTATGAACAAAGACTGTGCTAAACAGTCCTCCTCTGACTCATATGGTTATAAAAATGTTGTATGTCAGAGAGAAACATACACAGGTAAAGAGAAGAATACTCAGGTGCTTATCCAAATTTTTTCTACCTAACGCAGTGTGAACAGGTACATCAGAGATAGCTTGTCTAATTATATTTTCAAATAATTAGACATTTGAGTGATCCATACAAGACAATGGAAATTTGGCATTATGGAATCAAAATATCAATGTATGTAGTTTTCCTTTTGCATAAGTTCCCAAGATGACCACCATAATGTCTCCCATCCCATCTTTAGTGTGAACTTTACTCTCCCTCATTAAGAAGTAGGGTCCCATTCCTCTCTCTTGAATCTGGGCAGGACAGTTATTCACTTATAAATAAAGAATCAGTGGAAGTGACTCAGTGTGACTTCTAAGGCTAGATCACAAGAGGCCAGTCTGTTCTGGTTCTCTTGGGAGATTTATTCTGAGGGACAAACACCTTGGACTATCATGTTGGAGAGGGCTCAGGTAGGCACTCTAATTGACAGTCTCAGATGAACAAAATCTTCCCATTATCGCTACAAAGGTTCCTAATATGTGAGTGACAAAATCAGTTTGGAAGTGGACCCTCCAGCCGCAGCCCCATGTGTCTAAGTCACCCCAGCCATTTGGATCTTCTCAGTTGAGACTCCAGACATAGAGGAGCAGAGACAAGCTATCTCTGATGTACCTGTTCACACTGCCAGCCGACAGAATCCATGATCACTGTTTGATGCTGTTAAGTTCAAGGTTATACAATTTGTAAATAACCAGAAAAGTATGTTTTGTCCCAAAACAAAAACAAACCACTAAGACTACATTACCACTGAGCCTAGTAAAAACACTAATTCTTATATTTATCTGCTAGGTAGCCAGATAGACCAGAAGGTTGAAAAGGCCCTTCAGACCTGACTCTCATTAAAAAAATCCATCCACTGGTACACAGAGGATACATGTCCTTACAAAATGAGACCATGTCCTGTACATGTCCAAGTTGTAAAAGAAAGAATGGGGCTAAGTACCAGGAAAAGGTTGGGCCAGAGAAGGAAGAGCCTTTTATAGCACAGCTATCTCATTCTCCAGCTACTGCCAGGCAACCTATTGAGGAAACTATGAGTCTCCAAGGGGCTCATAAGACAAAGAACACAGGCCAGAGGAAAGGGGAAGATAAAGAACATACAAGTCGTTCCTTTGCTCTTTAATGAAAAATGATAATGTGTGACCAAGGGAGGAAAAAGGGACAAAGCCTAAGATAAAATGTATCCTTTTGCCTGAATATCAAACAGGAAAAATCAAGTATTTTAACTATTTTTACCTTTTCTCCTTCAAAATTTTGTTGATAATACATGTATATTTGAAGTCTTAAAACACTTGATATGAAAACAATTCCAAATATTCATCAGCAGCTATTTGGATTTTTCCTCTAAATAAAAGAGATTATCATCATAGTTACATGAAGCACATTCACTTGATGCCACAAAACCACTGTTTCGTTAGGTGGATGGTATGAACTAACTTCTTTTAGACTATTCTCTTCAGCATACTAGATGCTTTTGGTGGTAAGTTATTACTTGAATTTGGGCAGTAACAAATTTAAATGCCAAGCTCCAGAATATATTTTTCCATCATAAATAATTTAAGGATGGATTGAAGAGGCATTGATGGGGTGGAGGGAATGGAGCAGGGGAGGGGTAGTGCTGGGGACTGAATGGGAACGGGTTATGTTCCATGCTTTTGTGATTATGTCAGGGTATATTCTCTTGTTGTATATAAATACAATGAATACCTTTTCAAAACAATAAATAAATAATTTAAGGAGAAACTACTTTCTACCAACCATTTCTCCCCCATGGGCCACTTTCTTATTTTTCTTCTTCCAGGCTAAAGAAGAGACCTTCTCAACAGATGAGAGGAGTAAATAGTTCACTACTGAAACTCATTAGTTCACCAAATTTATCACCCAACAAGAGACAGTAAATTTTCTTGACCAAAAGATGTGAAGAATTCCTAGTTTAAAAGCAAAAGTTTTAGTTACTCATTGTTTAAGAGGCTGAATAATCTTATATTCCACATTTCCTTCATCCTTTCTCCAGTGTGTCTGTTCTTCAGTATGGCAGATTTACTGAGTCAATCATACCTCTCTTAATCCTATTATGATAGTACTAAAGGAAGCTGTCATCTGCAAAAAGGGGAAAAAAACTTTCGGTCCCATCAAAACACAAAATGCTTGTTCAACATTACAGGGTCTTATTAAATATCTTTGATTTAATTAAAAATAATGGACTATTTTAGATGTTCATGAATCTAAACACAGACTATTTTAGATGTTCATGAATCACTTCCTTGGCTGTGAGCAAGTTGGCCCTGGACTTTCTTCATGATATCTATTAGACATTCCCAGCTTGTGAGATGTGAGCTGAATGGGCAGTCTCTCCCCTCACCTCACCTCTCTCCTACTCACAAAGCCTTGGGTAAGCCGTTGGGTGGGCATAGGAGGGATATCATCCTTTTCCCTACATCAAACCTGACCTGACCCAGCTAATGTCAAAATAACCTCTTTAGAAATAATGAGTTTGTCATAGTTTGATAAATTTGGAAGGAAAAACAGAATAAATGAAATCAATGAGAATGAATTTCCTAGTGACAGATGAAAGACCAAATAAAAGAAAGAAAAAGTTATAAACCTAAAAGAAATATTAGGGCAGAGAAGAATTCTACCTATACAATAAGAGAACAGACCTAAACTGCAGGGAAGTAACTGCTTCTAGCACCAAGAAAACCCAAGAATTATGGAACATCAATACCCTTAACAGGAAGTACACACTGAAAAAATTTCAGAGATTCTAATAGTAAATGTATACTGAGAATCTAATTCGAATTACTAATATTAATGATGGATTAATATAAGAAATGCATTCTTTGAAAACACATCTTTCTCCTAAATAATATTAGTGTTAAAGAAAATTAAATTGAATATGTTGTTCCCTAATTCCTTCCTCTGCTCACTATTATATGTATTTCTCCACATATAAAATTCACTTTATTATCCTCATGAAAGATTTTTAAGAAGGTATTAAGAGCTATGTTAGAGTACCTTAATTTTTTGTCTACTTTCTCTCTAACTCACACTAAAACAATTTCTCATAAGTAATGGCATATCCCAAAAATTCCACATTAAACAAAAATAAGGAAAAAGATAAATACTGGCTAAATACAAGTTAGTTGGACCTGGACTTTTGCAATCTACAATCACAAAATTAGAAACATTATGACAATACATATTATAGTTACTAAAAGTTCCTGGTATCACAGGAATCTGGAAATTCAATCTCACAGAGTTGAGAAAACATTTTAAAAAGAAAGACACTATGGTAGATGTTACATAATACAACAGTCCCTGAGTGTCAATAATCTGAAATAAAAGTTTTCCTATAATTTTTAAAAACAGGAACAAAATGTTCAGGCAGATCTTTCTTCCACAAAATCATGAATCTCTAAATCCAGCACTTCAAGTATTTTGTTCAAAATGATTAGGACATTTTTCTTAAAGCAACATACTGTCATAAAAACAATGGCTACATGAAAGCTGTTTCTAATTCACATATACAATTATATTTATATATAAACATATACATATTTATATCCTTTTATGTAATTGAATTTCATTACCCTTTCTCAGAACAAGATCACTTTACATTTCATAAAACCTCTGACCAAATTTAAACTTTGTTTTCCTTACAGCCAAATATAAAATGATATTATTTGAAGTAAACCTATCAGACAACAGTCAAGCCTTATAATATTATTTGCTTACTAATCATAATGGAATCCTAGCAATAATCTGATAATATGGATAAGAAAAATTTTACATCACAGCCCACACCAAGGAGTGAGTCTACCTCTAAAATGAAGACATTTGTAAGTTCACAGAACAGTCTTTCTGGCTAAAGGAGACAGGGTACTTTGACAAGCAAAATTCCAGCCAATGGGTGAGAAATGCCACCAAAGAAGGATAGGCTTACTGATCAACAGGAAAGAAAGGCCATTTCTGGAACAGCGAGCCTGGTACAAAAATAAAAAGGTAAAGGATCCCCAGCCTCGTGACCCAGTCTCACCAGGATAGGGAAGGGGTTGGTGAGAAACAGAGAGGATCCTGGTGGATCACAGAACACAGAAAGGGAGTGTTCTGGAAACCAGGATGAAGTTTTAGGCTTCAGCCTCAGAGCAAAGAGTATCAAAGAACTGTTGCGTGAAGAATTTGACAAAGTAGTGCTGTAGGAGTACTAATCTGCAAACTGTGAAAAAAGATTTGAGGGAAAAGAAGCAGAACAGAAAGAAGAGAGTTTAATTTCTGTGATGATCCTGTAATGATCCAAGCATATGGTGGTGACAGTATCCTGGTACCAGCATCAGAAAGTATGAGACAGATAGATGGGGAGAACTATGACAACAGTCAGCTGGGGAAGCCATCTTCCAGCAGCATGTCTCAAGAAGCATTTGTTTATCTGGTATGAAGGGTCAGGTCTGGTCTGGTTTGATTAGAGGGTAAGTTTTTTTTTTTTTTTTGTAGATCTTACTAGGATTCATCTCACAATCAACAGTAATTTAACAGTGTGTTAATATTTTTATTTCTTTTTAAATTTTTCTTTGTAGTGTTAGGCAAGTGCTCTACCACTAAGCTATAAACTCAACCCCTGGGTTAACATTTTTAAAAGCAAAGAAAGCAGAATAACTCAAAGAAAGCAGAATAACTCTGTGGAGTGAGCACCTGGTCTCACAGTCAGGAGCCCACAAATCTATTTTTGGCTTTTTGAGCAATGTTGCTCATCACCTTGTACAACAGAATAGGTCTCAGTTCCTTCAGAGAAAAATGGTGAAGTAAACTGATACAACCTGAAGTGTTACACAGAGAGAAACAAACTCAAATTTGAGAAATAAACATACTTGAGTGTAAAACCACTATATAAATGTTAAACCACTAACAAGTAATATTTTCTAAATGATACCAGATGGACCTTCAGTTTTACCCAACTGGGTACATTTTTTGATGAGGATGCAGATGTCCAAACACATCAATACCAAAATTCATCATTTTAAATCCTTACATATCTGTTTTTTGCTTCTAAGTCTGAAGATCAATCACAGTTTTGATGCACTTTTGAAATACTACATGGCTACTTTTTTGTGGGGGAGGGGAACCAGGGATTGAACTCAGGGGCACTCGACCACTGAACCACATCCCCAACCCTATTTTTTGTTTTATGTAGAGACGGTGTCACTGAGTTGCTTAGTGCCTTGCTATTGCCAAGGCTGGCTTTGAACTTGGCGATTCTCCTGCCTCAGCCTCCCAAGCCACTGGGATTACAGGTGGTGACATTGTGCCCAGTCAGATCCAATATTTTAAATAAAACAATTCATTGTTGCACTATAAAGCAAGGCAACCATACTATTTATAAAAACAGGAATGAACAAATGATCATTTATATGTTGCATGAAAACTGATCACAAGGAATACCTAATAGTCCCTGGAGACAGTTCAGGTTTCCTTCTGTCCAGGTTGCAATTGTATGAACTCTGGGAGTCCAATACCTAAAAACTGCAAAAGTGAAGCTCTAGGTTTTTAGCTAATTGGAAAAGGAGGTTCCTAACTGCCTTTCTCAAAGTCTGGGATTTGTTGAAAATAAGCCATAGTATATAATACATAATCCAATTAAAATTTCCCAAAACTACGAAGATTGAGTAAATTCTAGGATATTCTGGAATATTATTTTTCTGTACCTTAGTTCACAATAGTCTCCCTATTTTCCCATTATTGAGCTATGTCATTAAAATAATTATCCATGTAAAATTTTTAAAAATATATTAATGCAAAGTAACAGTGAAGACTTTGCCAGCTTATAAATCTTTATTCAAATCTGCACTCAAGATCTATGCCCATTACTAAATTTAGTAATGGGGATAATACCTCCATCATACTGTCAGATTCTAGATATATTTTGAAGACAGAGCCAAAAGAATTTGTTGATAAGACTGATATGGTATATGAGGGAAAGAGAAGAGTTAAGAATGACTACAGACCTGAACAATTAGAAGGATGACATCAAGCTAAGATAGGGAAGGCCACAGATAAAGCAGGCTAGGTGGGGGAAAAGGAGAGGTGTATTTGAGACATGATAAGTGGAGTTATCTAGTAGGTAGTTGGTATACATACCTGGAGCATAGAAGAGAATTGGAGTGGAGATATAAATTTGGGAGTGGTTGGCCTATAGATGGTACTTAAAGTCATGAGACAGGATGAGATCATCAAAGGGAATGGACAGAGAGAAAAGAACAGATAGAAAGCCAGGATCATTCCAACATGATGAGATCAAGAAGAAAAAGATAAATCAGCAAAGTGGACTAACAAAGTGAGACAAGAGGGAAAGTGGAAGAGGAGGGAGCTCTAGAAGCCAAGTGATTTGAGATGGGGAATGAGCAGCCATCTTGAATGTGACTGATGGGTTCACTGACTGATGGATGTAAGGACTTGGGCTATTAGTACCTTGAAAAAAGCATACTCTGGTGAATAGTGAGGGTGAGGACCTGAAAAGAGTGGGTTTAAAAATAAACAGGAGCAAAAAAATTGGAGACAGAGAGCATGCACAACTCATCCAGTTGTTTTTTCTACAAAAGGAGCGTAAGACATTGGGTGGCAGAAGGAGTGATATCAAGAGAACATGAAAGAAATGTCAGAATGTTGTTCAGTGCTGATGGGAACAATCCAGCAGAGAATGAAAACTGGTGTAACAGGAGAGATGAAGAGAACTTCTACATGAATGAGGAATAAGCAAGAGGAGATGAGATCTACCTGAATGGAGAGACTGGCTTTTGACAGGACCCTAGCTAGTTCGTCTTGGTTAACAGAAGGAAGGGAGGATCTACGGGAACCATGCTGATAAATGGATAGATATCATAGTGGGCCATGGCCACTAATGATAATGTCAGATCAATTCTATTGTTTCTTAGAGATGGGAAGGGAAGATCTCTTAAAGAGGAAAGAAACCACCATGAACTTTGAATTTCCTAATTATCTAAAAGAGACAGCATTTAACAAAATATAGGCTGTTTTAAACCAGAAAAGACAGAATTATTTTCGACACAACTTTACTTTTATAGAGCAGGAATGGGGACTCCAGAGCAATATTAAATCTATTACCAAATATAAAGGGAGTTAGAGAGTATAGATGAAGACCATCTGAGTTGTAATGTGAAAATTTCAACTCCAGAACACACAAAGGTTCCTAATTTTCTTAGAGCATTTTAAATCAGGGATACTGAAAGCTATTTAGTAAGAAAACATTACCAGTAAGAATACAAATAATGATATATAAAACCATTGGGTGCTTTGGTTTGTCAAAGCTTGTGCCCAGAAGTCCTCTGGAGGATCACTATAATTATTATTCCTTTACAGAGATGAGGAAGCTACAAGAAAGTGTGCAACTTGCCAAAAAAGAAAAGAAAAAAAAGAAAAAAGCAGTAATGGAAGGGCTAGAATTTGAACCCAGGTTCTCCCTATCAAGAAAGAGCAAAACCCTGTATGTTGAGAAAGTTATCACGCAAAGAACTCAGTCCAAGAACATCAACAAATTATAATAATTATTTAAATGTTTTAAATGTATTAGGAAACACACTGAAATGCTGATCTCTTTTTTAAAATATTTATAGTTTTAGATGGATTAATAACTTTATGTTACTGATTATATTTTTTATGTGGTGCTGAAAGTCAAACCCAGTGCCTCACAAGAGCTAGGCAGCGCTCTACCACTAAGCCACAATCCCAGCCTTGAAATGCTGATCTCTTGACTTAGTAGTGTCTCTACTTTTATACCAAGTACAACAAGTGAATAATATAAGCTCCCATAGTTTTTGTTCCTGGGACACAGTGATAACCATGGTCTCCCTCTGGAATATCATCATATACTAGCATTACTTTTATAATAAAAGGAAAACTAAAAAAAAAATCTGAAGCCTGCTTTGTTCAAATATCTAGTCAACTGAAGATGCCAAAATACTTCTCATATTTTACCATAATTTTTTAAATTAGATATTATCAGAAAATAGATGTAAGTTGATAGACTATATAGTTACTAGAGTTTCTGCTGTATCACTTTTTATCAGCTTTATCATTATTTGAATAAATAAGCTACTGTCCAATTCTGCATTAAAAATGTATAATAAACCATAATCTGGGGTACAGCCTTAATCCCCAACATATCCACTCTGAGGCTTCCCTCTTTCAATGTATTCACCAAACATATTGTGCTATGCCATTCTAGGGTCTTTGCTTATGTTGTTCCCTTGCCTGGAAGTTCTCCATCTACTTCCCCCAAGTAGTAGATACAGCAGGTCCCCTACCCAAATCCCCCAAATGCCTAAGTGTTGGCTGCTAACAGCTCTCAACCACCCTAGGGATATTATGTCGTGCTATCCACAGGCAATGACTGAATGACGTGGGGATAGATTAAAAGACACTTAAGACACAATAACTAGTTGAAATATGTGGAACCTTATCTGGACCCTGAATTAAACAAAGAGTAATTTGGTTAAAGTTATGACTTCTAAAGATAATTGAGATAATAATACTGATTGGATATTTGACATTTAGGAAACTAGTGTTAATCTAGGCATAATAATGATATTGTCATTTGCATAAATAGTTTATGGATAAAATGGTGCCTGGGATTTGCTTTGAAATAACAAAGGATAGAAATAAGCAGGTACAGAAGATACAAGATTGGCCATGAGAGAACAATTATTAAAGCTGAGTGATGGATGCAGAAGGGTCACTATACCATTCTTTTTATTTGTGTCTATTGTTCCATAATAAAACATTTAGAGAGAGAAAGAAAAGATACAAAAGAAGGAAAAAGGGAGTCAACCCTACAGTAGGAATGACAGCCTGATAGCACCAAATTAGCACACAATATGGTTTTCACTTTAATTTGCTTAAACATTATTGATGATAAAATATTAAAATTAATAGATATCAGAATAAAAATGTGACAATTCATTAAGCATGTTCTGAAATAAAATGGATTGAAATACGATGAAGTTAACTCATTTCTTCCATGCAGTGATATAAAAGTAGGAACAACAGTCAAATTCTACTTCAAGGGCATGATTCCTGAAGTAAGTTTTGGTTTTTACTAAGGTACAAACTAATCCAAAATAAACCTCTCATATTGTTGAAAACTGTGCTTTACATGCATGTTCTCAATTAATTTTCACAAAAACCCAATGAAGTCAATCTCTTCATTATCCTCATTTTAGAGATGAGAAAACTAAGGCTGGTTGGTGACCTCCAGTCTGGATTCACACCCAGGCCAGCTGATTCCAAAGCCTACTCACCACTAAGCTTCCTCTGAACCAGTGCTTTGTGGAACAGAACTTCCTCAATGCCCTAACACCTTGCCATAGAGTTGACAAAGCAATGATGTCTGGACAAGAGCTCTGGAATAGTGGGAGATGCTTCAAGCAAAGGACTAACAAAATGCGCGGATGCCTCAGCACTGGTATCATGGGATGCCTATCTTATACTGATGGCTTTTTGCATTAGCTGTGCACTACTTCAGGATTCTCAGTATTCCTGACACAAGCGACAGGCTTTTCTAGTTAATATTCAGTCCCATAAAATTGTGTCTTTCCTACGTGATAGGCCTTCAAGAACTAAACTCTCAATCTAGACTTTTTTTTAATACAATGAACAAATAAGTCATTTTAGACTATCATGAAAAATAGAGGAATTATACCGAATATAATAATTATTAGTAAAATCTTTAATCTCAAAATTTCCTTCCAAGGGACAAAGCTTAGATTAAATATGTAAGTAAGAAGAAGGATGATAAGAAACTGAAAACTAAACTAATGTGGTTAAATTCCCGTTCAGATAAGAGCTTGCAAAAATAATTTATCTGAGTTACTAAGGAAAGGAAACAGGATTCAGAAATTATAAGAATGATCTCTTCAACTCCACAACCAGTGGGGGAAACCACTTTCCTAGTCACCACTGGCCTTTCCCAAGTCTGCAATCACATGGCTGTGTTTTAGATTGGGTGGAGTAGAGAGTAAATAAACACAGTTTCTATTCTTAGTAGCATGCTTTTCCTGGCCACTCTGAAATTTCCTAGTCACAAATTACGGCCTGTTACCTTTTAAAATAGATTTTTTACTCAAAGAATTCATAGAAAACGTCTTAGAGTTGAGAAGAGACATTTGTAAGTTCTTACATAAAGCTAATTTATTTTAGAAAATAATTTCAATGTAGAAATATTACACATATGCACAAAACAAATTAAATTAGAATTTTAAAAATATTTTCCATTGCAAATCAGAAGAGTAAATCTTCTCAAACTTTGTAGAATATTCATTACTGATGTTAATACAATAAACTTTTAATTTTAAAAACTCAAATTTGATTTAAACTTTGATGAACGTATTGGCATACATAAACAACACAATAAATCTAAATTAAAGACATAAGTTACATATTAGCTAATGCAAAGCTCTCTTCACAATTAAAATTCACAATATGCTGAACAACTTCTCTCAACTTTGTATTAAAAATAACACATTAGAAGTGAAAAGAACATATTCATTTGTATATACCATGCCTTCCTCATATATTGTAGAAAGAAAAATCAGAAGATTGTCTGTATACAGCAGGCACAATACCAAACTGAGGCTCATGAAAACTGAGGTCCGTGTTATTTTTAAGGGTACATGAAAATGTTTTAATTTCTTTAACATCAGAAGAAAAAAAGAGATCTTCAGATCAAATAAAATGTTTCAATATGTAATTAGATTTGTCTTTATACCCACAGTCATAAAATATAATTTTTGTTTTTGTTTTAATGGAAGAATGGATTCACAAACAGAAAAGGATCTGTGCCAGTGAAAGTCATCCCTATTATATATGAAGCCCTTTCTATCCCAGAAGCTTCTCTAGGTTGATCCACATTATCCTTGGCAAAGTAAAAGATGGCTAGTGGTGCCTAGGCTAGAGCAGGGAGAGTTACAGGCACTATTCCTCCATTTCCATGGCCCATCTGCCAAGAAATTGACTTCCTCCAATCTCTCCAGAGACTGGGGTGCAAAATTGAAAGGTTCCCTGCATGCTGTGCATCTTCTGAGGAGGCTTAAACATCAAGCTGGAGCCACTGCAACTGCAGAATTTTGCTCTGAATCAATTATTTGGTTGCTTGTTTGGTTTCAGATCCCTTTGAAATTCAGATGAAAACTTTTCATAAATAGGCACACACCCACAAAATCTTGCATATGATTAATTTCTTTTTTGCACACAATTTTGCAGTTGAAAATTCATTTCCTTCACATAGAAGATTTAAAAATGTTATATATAATTAAATGGCTGCTCCTCAAAAAATAAAATAAAATAAATTGAAATTGTGTAGATAAAACAGAAAGTACACTTTAAATGAAAAGAAAAATTTCATTAGAAGCTTGCTACTTCGGTTTGTTACAGAGATTGAAACTGGGGCCCAGTCTTTAACTTCTAGTTTTGGTTTTAACGATAAAAGAGAGGCATGTAGGACCAAGTGGAGCATTAGAGACCATTCTTCCAGGCCAGGATGGCAGGGGTGGAACAGTTACATTCACTTGCATCACTCCCTGTACCCACACACCCTGGAGCCCTCTGTGGCAAGCTGGCACCACAAATGTTGTCTATGTCACGAAGGAGAGGATTCAGTCTGCATTTCAATGGGAGATTGTCAGAACCAAAATAACTTTCAAAAGCATTCGGTAGTTTTTCCTGGAGTCTATGGGCTTATGCTGACAAAGAGGCTGCCAGAGCTGTACCACTCCTGACTCAGGCCAACATATGCACTTGGTTGTCTGCTTCCAGTTGTGCTTCCAGGATGGCAGCTGGGCTAAAGCACCCCTGGTTTTTCAACAGCATCCATAGTGGTGAAGACAAAGCCTTGAACTATAAGACCTCATTCAAAGGATCAGAAAGCCACCAGATCAGCTGACCCATCAGCAAGCTCTTCCCTGTGAAAAGAGTTTTCCCTTTTTAAAAGCACAGGTAAGACAGTCTCTCATGCCTCAATTCTACAGCCCACATACCTACCCATTCACCTGTTCTCCTGAAAACCACTAAACCTCAGTGTTCACAAAATGAATTTGTGTTCTACTTTTTTTCTTCTTTTTTTTTCCCCCTAAGACCTCTGGAAAGATTAAGGAGTGAAATTCATGTCTATGACTCTAGCCAAACTGACAATGTTCCTTCAGTAAGTGCATCCACTCATTTTCATGATGACCAGCCAGCAGGCTTAACAAAGCTGAGCAGAGACATAGAAAGCTACACGTTCCCAGGACATATGGGACTTCTTTCACCAAAACAGCAAAGCCACATTAGCTAGTTGTCCCACATCCAGGTATTCCCTCCTTCACAGGACCAGTGTTCTTACCATCACAGTTCTGCTGCTCAACAGTGTCCGTGGACACTATGCTTTCCAAAAAGTGATCACAAAAGATATCCTTTGATGGTCCCCACATGCACATAACAGATGAAATCACCAGGTGGTTCTAATGAAGGATACCAATAAACTCATGTAGGTGCAAGCTGAAGGGGTCTGTCCTGCCAAAATCCTGCTGAAGAATATTAGAAATGTCAGCAATCTTGAGTGAATGGTGCCAAATTAGAGAATCTACTTCTAATCTCCTATATTCAGTTACAAAATCAGGCTGACTAATTCCCAGAAATAAAGTTTCACAGGGTCTCTCCCACTGGGTGTGGCTTCTCCCACTTGGCCACATGACACACAACCTCGCTCTGCCTTCAGAACTCTCTCTCCTCTCATACACATGAGCACCCATCAGTAGGCATGGTAGAACTACAGATTCCACACTTTCATTGGCAAGAACCCTCCTGTAAAACCAGCACTGGGGTTTTGTGTCTTAGCGTATTCAGCAATGAAAGTAAAATTAAAGGGCAGAAGCTCTGATGCACTTTGCTTTCTTAGCATTTTTCCAATATAAGAAGGGACTGATATCTATAATCATATGGTAGGACAGGCCTGCTAAGTGCTTGTCAAAGGAGAACTAAACTAGTCCATAACATGAGGTCCATAACCTTAATGGTGATTTCCAGACTATGCATGGTGTTATTGTGGCATGCCTAATACCTACTGAAAACAGCTTACTAACATCTTTAACATAAAAATGGTTTTTATGGAAATAAATTTCAAAGTGACAAGAAAAAAAGTAATGGGGAAAAAACTGTAATACACAGATCCCAGGACAAGAAGAGCTGCCTCAGTTTAAAGACGATCAAATTTAAAACTGAAACCTTAAAAGAAAATAAATTCACGGGAACACTCCTTGTCAAAATGCTCAAAACTTGTCCCTATTTGGCATGCAAAGATGTTCATTCCCAACTTATAACCCCTTTTCTATAAGAAACAAATGTTTCTGAGTCAGAGCCCAATTAAACCTGGCTTTGTAATTTTAAGTGAACCAATGCATGTCAAATAATGATAAGAGACCCTCAAAGATCAATGGAGGTTAATGGTAAAGGCAGATCAGTCCCTAGATACTTGTATGATTCCTTCCAAACTATTTTAGACTGAATACTAGAAAGTTATATTTAAGCATTAAAATTGTCTTAGTTCAATTCAGCTCATGCTCTTACTATAAAAATCATGTACTTATTTAATTTTATTAGCAATATATCAGTCAGCTTCCATCACTATAACAAAATACCTGAGATAATTAATTGGAGGCTTATTTTGCTCACGGTTTTAGAGGCTCCATTCCAAGATAAGGAGGACTCATTGCTTTAAGCCTCTGCGGGGCATGCTGGATAGCAATGGCAGGGAATGCTTAGAGGGAAAAATTGCTTACTTCATGGCCAGGAAGCAAATAAAGAAGAAGGGCCTAAAATCCCATAATCCTTTTCAAAAGCACACCTCAATGAGCTAAATAATTCCCAATAGGCCCCATATCCTAATAGCACCACCCTGAGTACCAAGGCTTTACACCTTTGGGAGAAGATTCAGCATCCAAACTATAGCAAGCAGCATACATCAGAACTGATCATCTCTCTTAAAAAAGGTCAATGCACATATTTTTCTTGTTAAAAAAAAAAAGAGAGCTTACTATAATCTCTTAAGTTTGTCAACTCCTTTTAAACAATAAATACTCCCACTTTCACCCACACAAATTCAAAGGTCATAAAAAAAGGAGAATGGATGGTGGTGCCATCTACCAAAATAAATAACTCCTGAAAAGGACTAGATAGGAGGATGGGAGAAGGATAAGAAAGGGAAGCCTGGATTTGGATACGTTGCAGTGAGGTGTTCGGGTGACTTGCTAGAGGGATGCTGAGCATACAACTGTACCTTCGACTCAAAGGGAAATTCTGAGTTGGACACATCAACTTGGGAATCATTAGTGAATTCATGGTTAACTGCAACCTTGGCAATTGAAAGATGGCCTGGAACAGAAAGAGGAGGAGGTCCACTAACTGTGTGGCACAGGGAGCCTTCATGATCTTCACAAGTGGGAGAGTGTGAAGAGAGTAAAAGAAAAGGACATGGAGAAGGAGATCATAGATTCTCTTTCAAGATACACCTGCAGGGCTGGGGTTGTAGCTCAGTGGTAGAGCACTTGCCTAGCACGAGTGAGGCACTGGGTTCCATCCTCAGCACCACAAAAAAATAAAAGTATTGTATCCATCCACAACAACAACAACAAATATATATATATACACATATATGTATGTATGTGTATGTATATATGTGTGTGTATATATATATATATATATATATATATATATATATAAAAGATACAGCTACAAATGAGAAGACAGCTGGAGAGAGCAAGCTGAAGAGAGTATAGGGAAGGTTACTGTTATCCTTCCTATTATTTAAGAATTTGAGTATGTTTACACATTGATGAGGAAGACTCAGGCACAGATGGAAATGGGAAGAATGCAAGAGGGAGGGGATGAGATCCAGAGCACAGGAACAGGAGGGAGGAGAGATAGTCCCCTCTGGTAACCAGAGGGAAGCCCAATGTACAGGTCTCAATACACAAGCTGAAGGGTTTCTCTTAGAAGCAAGAAGAAAAACCACATGCTAAAGATGGTGAGGAGGCAGTGACAAGATGGATATCCATATACTTCCTTCCAATAGTCACCCACTTGTATAGGCACTGCCCAAGTCAGGGATGCAAGTGTGGACTGTGAGTGGATTCTTTCTCTCTGTGAAGCTCCCTGAAGAGGACAGCCTGGGACCTTGGCCTAATGGGCACCGGCTACATCCTGGGTCACGAGCCCAAGTGAAAAGAACTGCCCAGCAGGTTTAGTTTTTAGTCTTGAAAGTTTTTAGTTACCCAGGAGCAGCACCTTCCATGTGACTCTTAAAACACCAGGTGGCTTCCAGAATGGTCCAGCTAGATATTGCTGCATTCTTAAAACAAACAGGTCTGACTTGCTAAATGAATTTAACATATAAATATAATTTTTTTAAAACTTCAAGGACACACAGATGTTCTGCCTTACTGAATAAGCAGTGGAGCAGTTAATTTTTCTAAGTAAAAACAGGCCAACAACACATAACCAAGGCGTTAAACTTTAGTTCCTTTCAAAACAGAAAAACAACTCTTCGGTTTTTCAAAGGACCAAACAGTTCATAACTCAAAGGCGTGCTGCCTCAAGATTACCTTTTGATGACACTGGGTTTCTATTTTTGTGTCTTGTTAATGAAGCAAGTGAAGAATAAAGTGCCACCTTCCCAGTGGACATGTATAAGATGTGAGAAGGGATCTGATTGGCATGGAGTATGACAAGGAGAGGACCTGGGTCCAAGCTAATATCTTGTGTGACTATGTGCAATTTTGTACACACAAACCTCAACTTTTTCACCTATAAAATGGAGGTTACCAATGCTGTCTACCACAAAGGATGACTGTGAGAGTACACTGAGTTGATGTTAAAAGTGGCTTGTAGAGATGAAACAAGTACACATACTGAAGGTGTATTCAACATACAAATGAACTTTCCCAGATTTTTTTTGGTTATGAAGCATGGTTACCACCATTTTATAACATTTATAACACCATTTTATAACATCTTGCTTCAGAATAGGAAAACTGCCTTAATGAAATGAGCAGATCAACATATAGCTTTACTTCAACATACAGATGGTGAGATTTATAAGAGTTTAACTGATATTCTTAAAAGTCAAAGTACATGCTAGATATAAAGTTTAGATCATCTTTCCTCTCAATCTGATATTTTCTATGAGAAAAACAGAATAATTTGTAATTTCATGACTTAAAATTGTCATCAACTTTTTAAGTCCACTGAAAATACTAAACATACAGAAATAACTGTGTTTAAACTATTCTCACTCCCTTAACAGACTTCCCAAATTTGTCTCTGAATTTGTATTTCTGTCCAAAAAGGAAAATGGAGATTATTTTCTTTAGTATCACAGTCATCACTACCTCAGTAACAATCTTTCAAGACTCTGAGATGAAGACATCAGTAGTTCTACCCTGGTAGTGACTAAAACAATTGTGCCAACCCACCGGTTCTCAGTGCTCAAAGCTGATAAAAATGATGGACTAAGGGATGATACACAGGCCTGTGGCTAAGTGCTTCCATTTGAAATAGCAAGTAAACCTAAGCCAGAGTGAACACAAATATCAAACCAAACATGATACTCAAATACGGTGAACCGAACAGTATTAAAAAACAATTTAACCTTATGGATGATAAGAGATGGGAAAAAGTTAAATACAACCTTTAAAATAGGATAGAGTTTTTAGAGGGAGATAGGGTCGTTTAATAGCTTTATTAAGATCTTTCTCACACAAACAACGGAATCAACAAAAAAATCGAAGAAACTGAACCATTGAGACAAACAGATCCTCCCAAGATCTATATGGGTTTTACTTAACACATCAGTCATGCAAAAAGTATGTGCCCAGGTGCTCAAAGACACAAAAAAATATTGCAGACAAGAATTCATGAACTTTTTAATAGCAAAAAAGGACAACGCAGAGGCCTCTTGATACATTCAACCTTTGGATAAGCAAGTGTGGTGCTTGTCAGAGCCCACGGTTCTCTGCTTGCAGCTTCTGGACTCCAGGGCCAGCTCCCCAGCCACCAGAACTGGCGTCCAGGTTCTGGTTTGAACCTCTGCATCAGAATTCGGTGTTCAGCCTCTGTAACAATTTGATGCTCCTTTGTTGTTTTTAAATACAACCCCAAAGGTCAGCTCTGTTCTGATGCCGCAGAAAAGCCAAAGGTTAGACTACCAGTCCTCTCTGCATACGAAAACAGCCTGTGTGTGAAGGTGGATGGTTCACTGTTCCTCTCACTCTTGAGATGTTCCATCCTAGCTAAGTCTCATGTCCATCCACATACCAGGTTGGCCGCCTGCTGCTGTTTCCACAGTGGCCGCAGCTCTGTGGCATGGCTCAGAGCCCAACTTCAATCCCTCACTAGGCTAGACTCATGGTGTGAAGGGCAACTCCTCAGCAGTGGGACATGCAGAGTGGCTCAGAACTTACTGTACCTTTCCTTTTTCCCTCTCTTTTATCCACCATCTTGAAAGCACAGTCTCCTGAAAAGTGTGCCCCTGTGTGCACCAGGGAACTGCAGGCCTGCGAAGTCCACCCCTGCCATAGCTAGGTGTAATCTCCTCTATTTAGATATACAATTATATGATTTTTGATGTGTAGCCCAGTATGGAAAAGCTGGAAGCAATGTTTTAAAGTATATAATTTATGAATCCAGTGCCCCTAGATGTTCCCAGAAGAGACAGGCCTGAGAGCTGCCCTGGGGGTTGGAGCTTTCTAAGGATTGGGAAGGATTCCAAGCCATCATTCTCCTTGTTTTCACCTTGCTGTGTGGCACACAGTGATGGTGAGGACAGCAGTATGAATGCCCTGTGCTCCGCTTGTCAGGGACTCCTCAGTGAGGGGCCAGCAGAGTGCCTGCTACGGATCCTATTTCTCTCACTTTGCTGCACTCTCTTGCTTCCAGGCCCCTCACAGGAGCACTCACAAATCACAGCTACTCTTTGAGACAAAAGGCCTGTTTAACAATTTAAAAATATTTTTAACAGCTTCTTCCCTAACAACAAAGACAGGTAAGAAGACCTGGCTAAAGATGCTAGAGGAAAGGCAACCTGACTCTTCACCTGGTAAATATTACTGAGTTCTGAATTTTCACAAAAAGCTTGTAGACTTCCTCCTAAGGAAAGTTAAAGCTCACTGCTACTATGCCTCCCATTTAGATATAAATAAATACAATTTCTTGTTAAAGGTGTATATATTAACAAGCAGGTCACCATCAAGGTCAAGACAGCTCAAGAACACCCTTGCAGTTGCCAAACTGGGTGCTCCTGCAGCCACTAGACAGGTATCCCCCAAAACTCAGTCTTCCCATTAGGTCACTTTTCTTGTTGGTATCTACTCAAGACAAGGGAGAAACAAAAGCTTCTGTGCTAGAAGATTCACTCATGTTAATCTGGAAGAGAAAAAAGAATGACCTAAGAGAATAAATAGGAATAATGATAATCTCCAAGGTGAATAGTCACCATATAACTAAGTCTACAAACATGTGACAACTGAAATTTTCATGCTGTCACTTTGCAGCCAATAAAAAATTTTATGGATGCTCTGGGAATTCAATGTTTATTCTTCCGGACCACAAGGGTCTATGTTGCAAGAGGAAAACGCTCCAGCATTTAGAAAGTACACATTTACCCCACAGGTCATGACACCAAACCAGCCTGTCAGACAGCGTAACAAGGGCCACTATAGCATCCCTAGACTGGTTCTCTACCTCTCAATATAAATCTCCCTTACCAAGAGATGCCTCTTTGGCAAGTGCAGATGTACAATCTTCTGAGTAAACAGCATTTTTATTACATGTAAAATGTGCCATGTGAATGCAAGATGAGATGGTAAGGAAACAGAAGAACTTATTTCTGTAAAGTTGCAATATTCAATCACATCTCTCTAGAATAGTGCTTGTGCCTCTGTCAAAGTAGTTCTTTCTACACACTATTCCTCCTAGGGAGGTTCTTCCTCCATACCATGGAATGCAAAGGGTACACACATGGCTTTCCAGCAAGCTGCCCCTCTCTTCCTTCTCACTCAGGGCTCAAGTGGGTCTCCCCATATACAAGCAGGGGACAGACAGTTAGTGACCTTGTGGCTGAGGGATGGTGCAGGGGATAGACTGAGACCTGTAGCTCCTCTTTTACAGGACTTCTGCAGCAAAAGTCCCTTTCACATGTTGACCCAAGGACACCAGCAAACTGTAAAATGCATGGCCCTAAACAGTGCTAGGGAAGTAACTGGTGTTTGAAGTTGATTAATGTCCACAATTTCATTGTTTAAGTCAACTTATCCAGCAAATTATGACATTCGTCCAGAAAAGTCCTAAGTGTATGGTTTGATGGATTTTTACAAATTAAACTCAAGTTTGGAATCACCATCCAAATCTAGAAACCAAACAATATTGGCATTCAAAAGGTCCCTTGGCTTTTCTTCTCAATCATCACCCCAAATGTAACTACTACTATTCTCACTTGTATTACCCCAAATCAGTCTGCCTGCTATTGAAATTTACATAAGTGGAGTAAAAAAAAAAAAAACATATTCTTTTGTATCCAGTTTCTTTCCTTCAACATGATGCTTGAGGGACTCAAGTGGTACATGGAGCAATTATTTGTCTCTCTTTCTGGCCTTTTTTTCCCCTAAAGTATTCCTTTGTATAATATGCTATTTTATAAGCTGGGCATTCAGGTTGCTGTTTCCAATTTGGGGCTATTACAGTTAACACTGCTAAAATACTCACACATGTCTTTCAGTACACATCAATAATAACTTCTGTTGGGTACATACCTAGTAGGAAAGAAAGGATAGTATGGACACAAGGACAGGCAAATAGGCAGGAGGAGCAAACCTGACCCACATGTATCCAGTCACTTGATTTGTAACAAAGGGCTAATATAGTACAGTGGGAGAAAGATGATATTTTCAAATAAATAGTGCTGAAGTAATTAATTTAATGTTTATCTGGAAAGAAAATCTGGACCCCTATCTCACACCAGGCACAAAAATAAAAACCAGATACAGTGTAGATATAAATGCAAACAGCAAAATAATAAAGGCTCTAGAAGTTAATAAATGAATATATTTATGATCTTAAGCAGAGATTTCTTAAACAGGACACAAAATAATAACCATAGGGGAAATATTGATAAACTGGACTTCACTAAAATTAAGAATTATTACTCATTAAAAGATACCCTTTAAGACAGTGGAAAGCCAAGTGCCATGCCAGGAGAAGACATTTTCATATCTATGCCACACAAAAGGCATATTCAGAAGATGTAAAGAAGTTATACAAGGCAATTTTTTTAAAACTCAATATGCTTAAATGAGCAAAAGACTTGAACAAGTATTTTTACAAAAGAGAACATCCAAAGCACTGAGAAACATGAAGAGGTGCTCAATATCACTAGTCATCAGGGAAATTCAGCTTAAAAGCCACAATAAGAAACAAATAATCAGATAGCAATCATAATGGTTACAATAAAAAAATAAAACAATAAAACCACTGACAATACCAAATATGTGCATTTAGAGCAATTAGAATTCACATAACCTGGTGGGCATGTAAATTGGTTTAATTAGTTGGAAAAATTGCTTGATTGTATCTACTAAAGCTGACATACACAAATCCTATGACATACCAGTTCTATTTCTGATAGTATTTTTAATGTATAGAACATTATTTATGAAGATATATAAAAACTAGAGAAAGCACTGAAAGAATATAGACATATTTTCAACAAACCACCAAATACTCCAAAGATAAACACATCCTTAAAACTAGCATTTCATCAGGGATTCTATTAGTTCCAATATGAAAACATCTGAATGATTCTATTGGCATTTAAGATATAAACTGCTAGCACAGATTGATAGGAATAAAACTCAAAGCAACTCACTTTATTTTTCTTCAACAGTAAACATTAAACTGCACAACAATTTAAAAATTGAATCTATTATGCCCACAGGATACCAGAGTTTAGAGGATGAAAAATAAAAGGTAGCAGAAAACTATATGGGGAGAGTCATAGGGCTTGTAATTCTAATGGTAGCTGTAAACGAGGTCACTTATCCCTCTGTGGCCACACTAAGTGGTCAAAAGCAACAGAGGCTTCATCAGCAATGCTCAGAAAAAGGAAAAACAGCCTACCCCTTCCTGGGCATTTTCAACTCATAAAGTGGACACCTGCTACCTATCAGTCTCTCATCAGACAGACAGGGCTCATGTCAACCTATCACTACATTATTTGGTTAGCTCTTGATCTCTACTACTTATAAACAAAGTCTTCAGAGTATATGCATGCACAAAGTAGCATGTGTACACATTCAGCTATCTATAGCAAAAAACAAATCCACAAAAATAGCTATCTGTAAGACCACATCTTGTTCTATTAATATATACTGAAGTATTACATAACATTTTTTTCCAATTCTGTTATGCTAATATGCAAATAAATGAATTCAACCATAGCTAGGAGCTAAATGTACTAATCAGGATGGCCTTATGTATCTCTAACTACAAAAGAATTTTACATGATCTCTCTCCATTTTGCAAATCCCATGAATCTACATTATTAATCACTTTTAAACTCAGCTGCTTAGTTTCTGGGATGTTAAGGCTTGCAATTTCCAACTCCAAAAAGATACAAGAATACTGACTCCACAGTAATGTGCTATATTTTTTGACAATTCCAAAACAGTAAGATAGATGCCATCAGAAGAAATCCACCTGAAAAAGTAAAATTTTACTCACTGTCACCTTCTTTACCTTCCACAACTCTAAAATGTATGTAACTATAAATCAACTTTCTGTTAATAAAGAAACAAAAAGGAAAATGAGACCCCTGAAAAGGGTTTATAGTCTATCAAAGGAGAATGGAAAGGAAAAAGTCAAAAAGTCCTGGTTTGTGGAGCAGACAGAAACCTCAGGCATGGTTGACAAGACGATGGCTATGGCTTCACATCGCTAGGTTCACGTTAGGTTCATCCCAAGATTTAGCCACAAGAAGCCAAATTCATCTAATTAGAAATTAGTCTTTGATTTTAGGACTGGTAGAAACTTCTAAGATTAAGGAGCCAAAATGGCATGGGCAAAGAGAAGAAAAAAACAAAAAAGTAAAAAATACTTTTCAGAAGCCGAAATGGAAGAGAGTGGTACAGCAACTAAAAACATGGGCTTTCAAGACAGTCAAACCTTGTCCAAATGCTGGCTTTTGCCTCTTACAAGCTCTGTGACCTTGCTTGGAAATTCTCAAAATTTTTGGAATGGGTTTCCTGTGTGTAAACAGAATGATAATGTCTCCTTTCAGGTTCTGATGAGAGATGAATGAAACAATAAGTACAAAACACTTCTTAGTGTCTCTTCTTCACCTAATCCTTGCATTGCAACAAAGGGCAGAATTTCAAACAGTGTATGACAAAATGTGCTAAGGGATTAGAGATCTCACTTTAGCCACTCTCTGTATTAGCACTCTGGATTTCTTTTTCTTTTTTCTTTTTTATTATTAATTCTATAGCACTACCAATGAATACCCTTTGACAATCCAATATTAATGACAATAAAAGTTTAAGTAATTTAGTTCCTTAAAAATAAAAATAAACTGAGCAAAAACTATATATGTCACTTACAGAAACTAATTACCAAGAAAGAGATTAATTATAAAACAAAATGATACTTTCTTGTCATACTTTTCAAATTTTGATATATAAAACATAAATCAAAAGAAATTTTCAAAGGTCCACTTTTAGGAGCACAAAATGGACAGACCACTTAACATCCTATAGAACAATTCTAGAACCCACCAAACTCCTGGATTCAACTTTAAATAAAGTTATTTCCTTTCCTTTGATTATTTTCAAAATTACATATATGAAATAAATTTTTCCTTTGAAGTACACAACCTACTGAGTTTTATATTCCAATCAAAACCTGTTGGAGTTAAGTCTAAATAACATCTTCATCAAACTTACGAGCTGGCATTCCTTTCTACTTACTCATTCATTCACACACTTATTCAACAAATGCATGTTTTAAAATATGCCTTCCACAAGACATTAAACTAGATGTTTTCATAAATTCAAGGTTAATAAGATGCAGTTGTCTATGAGGCAAAGGAAACAGGGTAGCACAGAGATAAAGGCAGAATGATGGCTGGAAGACAGAAAAAGAAACAATTTATTTTAATTGAGAGGTGATTAACCAAGGAAGACCTTAAACATGGCTAGAAGGGGAGAAAAAGCATTCCAAGTTGAGAAGAGAGAGCTATGAATATAAAGGCTAAGTTTCAGCATAGAAAGCAGTCCCACAGGGCTCCAGCATGGGTTGTAACAGAGTTTGTATAAAGAAGATTGTAGCAACCATATTATTTATCATCCAAACTGGGACACCTTTGAAAATGAAAGGAAGCACTGTTAATAATTTTCTCATGACAAGAGATGTAAATCTGAATTTTCCTGAGCAAATCACTACCCTCTGGTCATACAGCTGGGGCTGTTTACATATGTGTGCAGTTGTATTGAAGCATCAGATTCAAAAATGCACCTCGACAAACTGTCCTTGAGAGCGTCTATGGAATATATCTGGGAAATTTCTCTGAGCACATTCTGCATATTTCAAAAGATGAAACTTCAAAATGGAAACAACAGTGCTAGTGATCTCCAACTCAAATGAAACTAAGGGAGTCTGCCCATCTCAGGATGCTCTCTATAGAGAAGCTAAAGATCAGAAAAATATACTAAATAATGCTTATTGGGTGGTGATTACATGCCACACACTGCTCACACATCTTCTTATTTAATCTTAATGCTATGAGAGGGGGTTTTACTCTGCCCATTTTAGAGCTAGAGTAACTAGACACACAGTCTTCAGTATCTTGCCCAAGGCTACACAGAAAGGATGAAGGGGAGCCAGAATCTAATTCAAAGAGCTAATTCCAGACCTTCTGTTTTTCCCTCCACTCTTCTGCCTCCTGAACAATGCAGACATGTAACATGTAGCCTGGTTACAGTACTCCCACCACAGGGACAGCCAAGCCAAGATAATTAGCTAGAATATGCTTTACTTAACTGACCCTACCATGTGAACAAGCACTAGTGGCCAGAGAGGGCCCAGCTGGCTGTCCTGCTCTGCCATTCTGGAATGCACAGGTGCCAAGTGTCCTGCCAGCAGCCTGAACCATTCTCACCACTGTCACTGAATTATTCTGACATAAATAAATTAAGTATGACTAAAACTTATTTGGTGGCTCTGACTTGAGTTTGCACCATGACTGACACCTTTATGCCAAGCACAACCCTCCTGATTCGTCATTATATTATCAACAGAATAAAGTTGGCCAGGGTTTGCAAACAGTTTCAGATCCTGTGGCCCACTGGTAAAAATATGTGAATCCCACTAAGAAAGAACAAAAAGGTATTTAAACTAACCTAAGGGTCTAGTAATGAGTAAATAATGGCATACCAAAATTAGTGTTAATAAGAAATAGAATAACTATTTTTGGAAAATATGTAAGAAGTCTGAAGAGAAACTATGAATGTTCATACTTCACTTATATCTGCATTTAGGCTATAAACAACATGCCCTGTTTTGCTGAATACTGAGGCATGTACAACTTAAGCATTAAAAAAAGAAAAAAATAACAACAATCTAGTTTAGGCCCCTTGTAGAGCACAAAAAAACTATAAAAGGAAGTGAACTGATTCTGGCAGAGAACATTCTAAGAAAATAACTAAAGTAGCCAATATCAGCAATTAATAAAACAAACAATTTCCTGTCTAATGTCTTTATGGATTTGGTGAAAAACAATGCAAATCAAATACCACCCTTCAGGAGGAGAAGTTAGAAAAGAGAGAAGGGAAAAGCAGAAGAAGGCAGATTATTTTGACATACGAAAATTAATACACTGTGATTACTTTTGAAAACTTAACTCTCAGTTATGACAAAAGCTCTCTGAGTGGACTAAAACAAGCAACCAGGCCCTGATCTTTCAACAGTTATCTTATGTGGTCTGAAATGCATTAGTCCAAAGTCAAGTGGAGAGGTGCTGATGGGCCATTAGATTTTTCTGATCTAAATGATCCATTAGGATCTACCCATCTATCCAGAAAAATTCACTTTGTGTCCAGTTACTTGATATTCAATATTTATAATATTTATAATAGGCCCACAATTGTCTTTGTTTCTCCCATTCAAAAAAATTTAAGTCTAATGCATATGTTTTTAAGATTCAATTCAAAAAAATTGTAATGGAGTGCTTGATATCTGTGCAGAACTAGTAAATACAGGCAAGTTTCGTATGCAAACAGCCACTTTATTTAATCCATGGGCCAATATAATACACATACATGAGTCTTTATTATTTTCTTTGAATGTGTATAATAGATGTGAAAAGCCTGCTTGCTTCCATGCTGGGGAGACCAGCATCAAGACATAGGTATATGTGTTGGGAAAATGACTGTAGAGGTGTTTATTTTTCACAACATGATACTATAATAATGACAATCATGATATTAAGAAAAGCAAGGGCTGCCACCTTGGACAAGGTCAAACCTTTGGCTACTGTGAAGGTGGAAGGCCTGGTCAAGCAGCAACAACAGGTGACAAAACAGCTGCCTGGCTATATTATCTGTCAACTTCTTTTGCCAGCAGAAAAAGAGATTATTTTTCCTCTCCAACAGCCCAAACATTTAAAGGAGAAAACCATATCCAGTGCCCCAAACCACCAATGCTCCCTCACTTAACATAGACAATTTAAATAGCAAGTGCAACGTGGAGGGCACTGGAGTGCAGCCTATTCAAGGGAGGACTGGCAACCAGGTCCAGCACCTTGGATGTGTGGTTAACCTCTCTGAACTCTGATTTCTTCCAGCCTCTGTGGTTGGTACAGGACCAAACTCAGAGAAATATAGTAAGCACTTTTCACAGGTTTTACAAGTAGTGAGTGTTTAATAAGTGGTTGCTACTATTACTGCTTCTAAATACCCAAATAATGCAATGGCTGCATTTCCTACATATTGAAAAAGACAAGTTCAATAGTTGCCATCACCTGGGGATGTGGGGAAGGGAGGACTAAAAAGAGACCTTGGGGAGCGGGGTTAGGTGGAGGAACTGCTCTGTATCTTGATTGTGGTGGGGATTAGGTGACTTTATGTGTTTGTAGAAGTTCACAGAACTTGACACCATGAGCTGGGCATGGTCGCGCACACTTATAATCCCAGCCACTTGCAAGGCTGAGAAGGGAGGATCTCAAGTTCAAAGCCAGCCTCAACAATTATCAAGGCCCTAAGCAACTTAGCGAGACCCTGTCACAAAATAAAAACTTTTAAAAAGGGCTGGGGATGTGGCTCAGTGGTAAAATGACCCTGGGTTCAATCCCTGGTACCAAGAAAAAAAGAAAAAAAACTGACACCATGAATCTTACTGTGTGCAATCATACTGTGTTTTAAAACGATCACGCAAAATATTTAATTAGTTCAGATTAAAATAAACTATCTGAACTAACATTTCAACTTCATTTTTTCTGAAGTTAAAAAAAAAATCTAAGCCCTAAAATGCTACTTCATATTTTTAGATCAAGTTTTCTAATTAAAGGATAAGGCTATTTGTAAAAAATGGATGCCATCTGAACAATTAACCAAATTAACTGTCTCAAAATAAAGCATAGATTGTATTGAATAGTGTGATGAAGTGAATTATGGAAAGAGAAAATGAAAGTGATGTTTGCATTTACTAGATTACTTAAAATGCCAAATGTAATGGCTTGTTCCCTAAAAACCCAGGAATGGGTCTTTTTAAGTCATCTTAAAAGTATACTGTTACTTTCAAGAAGCTAAAGAAATGTTTTTTAAAAGTTTGATGATTATTTCTATGACTTATTTATCATCTCAAGCTATTTGCAAAAGGTTCTGCAAGGCTGCTCACTCTGAATTTTCATCAACACTGTTACCATAACTAAAGAGTTTTTGAGTATAGCTCTGCGCATCTATCTTGGCAGAAAATGTAGTTTTACAACAATTTCTTACTCACTGCCATATTTACAAAACAGATGGAGAACCAAAGAAACTATTTTAAATGAGAAATATAATTCTGGTCAGCCTACAATGTATTTCTGCATATTTCCTATGCATTAGCAATAATCCCCTTTCTTTGCCTACTCTTTATCACATTTAGGCTCTGATTCAGGGATCCACAGCTAATGAAGATGGAAGCTAGGAAAGAAGCATGAGCCAGATGTTTCAACTTATACAATCCCATAAATACTAGCCTCTGTTCCTTACCTAGCATTTGTTCCCTGCTCTTCCCCTGTTCCCAATTACCACCCTGCTTACTAATCTACTCCCACCTCTACTCATAAACCACCTGACTGCATTCTCTCCTTAAAATCTTTTAGAAAGAACACAAGGAAACCAAGGAAAGATGTCATTATTGCTTTTTTCACATGGGTTTCTATTCAAGTGTTTGTTATTTCTTAACAAAAGTGAAATGTAATTTTTGCCATTCAAGTGACAAAAGTATCTGTGCAGTATTTACTTTGTAAAATACGTTAAAGACTTTATTATTCCATTAAGGTACTGTCTTGATGCTGTATGCTATGTCTTTAGAAAATACCACACTAAATTCCTAAAATCTTGATACTTCAAGGCACTAATTCAAGGAGAAACATACAAGTATTTACCTATTTGAATATAGTATTCTCTTTCTTACAACCTAGACTCAATCAACTTTCAACACTACTTTCATAATTCTCAAGTGGCTAAGAAAATGCAAGTTGAAACTAAAGACAAGAAAGGAGTCTACCAAGTCATCTTAGGAAATACAAGATAATGAACCATATTCAAGATTGGTATATCCAAAACCACCTCTTTTAGAAATTAATGAAACTTAGGAAAAAATGTATTTCCTTATCATTCCTCCATTCAAGCAGTCAACGATTTATTGAGCATCTATTATGTTCCTGGCACTGTGTATCCAGAAGCATGATTATGAACAAGAAGCCAACTGCCTTCATTTGAAAGAAGAAAAATGAAAAATATCTTTGCAAGTTTTAGAACTCAAATATAAGTATCAGTATAACTATCATTTCCAAAGTCTGTGATTTCTGAACAATTAATCATTTCCCTCATGTGTTTCTACAGCCCTTAATGAAGAAATTATATCTACTGACAAGTTCTCTATTCCATATATCACAAATATTGACAAATCATCCTTCTTCCTTATCTCCCATGAGTGTAAAATTAAAACAGATGCTGCTGTCATTCATTAAATTATATTCTGAATCCCACTATATATACTAATAAAATGATTTTTAAGTGCGAAAGTAGGCCCTCAAAACAACAGAGGGAGAGGTTGCTAAAATTTTCACCCCAAATTCCCTTACCACAACAATGCAAGATCACCACAAATATCTGGTGAGGGAAAAACAAAAGAAATGCCATGTAACTGTCAATAAGTTTGACTGTCTTGTACAGTTGAAAGCAACTTTCATGGAAACCAAACTACATAGTAAGAGAAAATACAAGTCACTAAAAGCTGCATATACAGCAAAAAGACTTTTTTTTAGTTTAAATGTGAGCTGCACGTAGTTAGCAATACAAGTCACTAAAAGCTACATACACAGCAAAAAGACATTTTTTTTAGTTTAAAGATGAGCTGCACGTAGTTAGCACACTTGATCTTTAAGCCCTTCAACTGTGCCCTTGCTCAGACATAAACTGTACAAACATGACAAAGCGAAATGCAATTTCACAACTGCCTCTTACATAGAGTAGCAAGGTGGTATATTTCGCTAGATTACTGCAGAAGTTGATAACACCAGTGGACATCTTTAGAGTACTTGAAGATTTCTGTAGGTCCCATTCAATTTCAAATACCACCAGTGCCAACTCTCTTCACCCTGGCACCTTCTAACCTCTCTCCCACAGGTTATCAGCCACAGAAAGGGTGGGTGCAGCCCTGTCAATGTGCCTTGCTGCTCACTGTCCTGACAACCCCTTGATTTTTCAGAAAGTAACATTTTCATATTTGCTCCAAACTTGAGCAAGCCTACTGGGCTAGTCTTGCCTAAGGCTCTGCTCTTCTCAATTCATCAACTTTTTTTTTTCCACTTCACTTCATGTCATGAGAATCATTTTTACATTGCAGACCGAAATGTAGTATCAGAAGGGAACCACCAACAAACTCCTAATATTACTTCTTGAGTTTAAAAGCACAAAACAATTGTTGGCTTTCTTCTTCTAAATAAAAGTGTGCAAAAGATATAATACTAAGCAAACTGTCCAAAAGAACTTCCACAGATCTGGAGGCCTGCCTACTGCAGGGAGGAAAAGATTAAATCATGCGGAACTGTAATCTCTCAGAGCTTTTGAGCCTAAGAAAGCGGAAATCTGCATTTATGTTCAGAAACCTACTCCATTTCTCCCTGTGATTATGTGAGGGGAGATTTTGCACTCTCCAAGTATAACCAATTGCAAGCGGTAACTAACTGTAACATGGATCAGAAGAAGCCTATTAAATAATCTCTGTACATTGCCTAGGATTTTGAAGAAAATGTTTTCACACAATCCCTGTCTTTAAAATACAATAGCAACCTTACAGGGAGTCTGTCAGCAGCCTAGGCTTCCACTGAAAAGCATGCCCTGCCCAGGCAGGTACAAGGCCCTAATTCCAAGCCAATCCTGAAAGAGGTGACAGCCCCAAGTTGCGCTGGAGATGTATGAGCACAGCTCCCCCGCACATTCGGGATCACCTCTCCATTCTTTCCAAATGCCATCTGCATCCAATCCCAGTTCAACCACTCCAAACCCCCGTGCATCAGTGATTCCTGTTAGCAGTGGGCTCCCCTTCAATCCCCTTCCACCACCACTCCCCCCGGGGTGGGGGGGAGGAACAGACCCCAAGGACGGTTGCGGGTGGGCAAGGAGCGCCCTTCTCCCACCTACCTTGATGATGCTGCTCCGGCGGGGCAGGCCGCCCTGTTTGCTCTCCCGGGTGTGGGGACAGGCGGCCGGGCTGGGGGTCGGGACGAGAGCGACGCCGCGGGGTCCCCTGGCAGGGCTGGCCCGGGCTTCCTCTCCGGACACGCCGAGGCTGCAGTCTCCGTTGGAAACCCCGCCGCTGTCATAGCGCGCCCGCCCGTGGCCGAGGAGACCTCCCCCGCCGCCACCGCCTTCCCCAGCTCCGGCTATCAGGGCGCCCTTGGCGCCGAGGGCCGGACCCGGGGAGGTGGGCAGGGCCCCGCCGGCGGCGCCCCCCCGGCCGCACTCCGCCATGGGCGCCCCGCGACCCGCCTGCACAAAGCCGCGTCCCCGCGTCCTCGCGTCCCCGCCGCCGCCTCGGGCCGCCGCGCGCGGCCCCTCCTCCTCGCCTCCTCCCGCCGCCGCCGCCTCGGCCGCTTCTTCCGCTTTTCTTTTCTTTCTTTTTTCTTTTTTTCCCCTTGCTTTCTTTCTTTTTTCTGTCTTGTCTTTTCTCTTTTAATCTAGATGTGATGTTTGTTTCGAGCTCGCCTTGCGCACGGTTAAAGTCGTGGCGGCAGAATTATCGGGAGATTCCTGCAGGGGAGAGGAGAGAGAGACACAAGTCAGCTCGGGCGGCGGCGGAGCCCGGGCTCCCGGCACCTGGGGAAGGAAAACACGCCCCGACACACGCGCCGCTGCGGGCGCCAAAAATAACCCGCGCGGCCGGGCGCCCACCCTGGGGCAGCGCGGCGCCCACCTCAGCGGCTCGGGGCGCTCACCCCGAGGTAACCGGGCGTCCACGTCAGGGGTTCGGGGCGCGCTACCCCGGAGCTCAGGCACCCACCAGGGGATGGAGCACCCACCACGCGGGACAAGGGCGCCCACCCTAGGGACCCAGGGACCCAGGCACCCGCCTCCGGCGCGGGGCCAGGGAACTCCGCCGGCTCCCCGACGCTCTCTAGCCTTGCGGAGGCGCCTCCTGAGGGTCTTGCGGCCCGAGGTGGGCGGAGGCGACGCCAGGAGCTCTCCAGCCTCGACTCCCCAGAGGCTGCCGCGTGCCGAGCCCCGTCACATCCCCTCAGGGTCCCCAATGAGGCCCGCCGCGCGGGGAGGAAGCGCACCGCGGGCCAAGGCGGACGGGCCGCAACAGTAGCGGTGCGACCCGGTGGGCAGCTCCTGGCAGGGTAGCCCAGGCCCACCCACCCCTACTCAAGGCTGTCTCCTCCCAGGCTTGGCACTGCCCCCTACAGGCCGCAAGTTCCTTTCCCTGCCGCCCCCTGACCCACCGCGAGCCGCCTGGGCTCTGGCTCGAGGTCGCCGCCGTCGCGGCTGCTGTAGCTGAGGAGGCCGAGTCATCGGGCCGAGGGGATCTCGCTACCCAGCACACGGCTGCCGCGAGTCGTGGATACCTCCCACCCCCAGCTGCTGCAACTGCCAATCACCCGCCCAAAGTCCGGAGGGGCAACGACCGCTCAGGCTGGGAGCAAATGTCCTGAGGTTCGGGGACTCGGCCGCTGTACCTCGCTTCAGTTCCTAACCCCGCATACGAACTCGTGTCCTTCTCACCCAACTCAGGAAAAAGCCAACCGGACTCTCCCCCTTGGGCTTCCCCAGTGGATCAGACCCTTTTCGCATACTGAAACCGATTTCCTTTCGGTTCCCTTGGGCTCCGGAACTGTGCATTGATTCAACTGGTTGCAAGGATGCTGGGGTGGGTTGAGGAGTTGGATGGCCGGCAGGATTTGAAGGGCAGAAGACATCGGCAGAGCCTATCCTCTGCCTTCCGAGTCACCCCACAGAGATTTATCACTTTGATCCTTTCAGTGTCCTTCCTGATGTATCCCCCAGGGATGCCTGCTGGTCTAGCATCCCAGAGGTCCCGCCCTAAATCAGACTCCCCGTTTGGGACAGGATACTACCAGCATCGCTACAATGGTATCTTTTCTCTTTGGTCTCCCTACTCCCGCCTGAAGCAGAGTGGCCTAAAAAACGATGATCCTGTCGCTCTCCGGTGCAAATAACCTCCCCTGGACCTCCATCTCTGGAGCTAGACAGCTCAAACTCCACAGCTTGGTACCTGAGGCCCCACCCAGCCTAGCCCCACCCACCTCTCCAGGCTTCCTGGGCTCCAGCCTCCTGCCCTTCTCTAGTACCCCAGTTCTTCCCACTAGTGAGTGTCCTTTTCCCAGAATGCACTCAACGCAGAGCGTGAGGGACAAAGAGTCCACGGGGGCGGGGGGGGGGGTGAACTTAAACACCTTGCCTTTATTAGCATGGTGATGTAGCAAACTGCCAAAAAGCCTCTGAGGAAATGGGCTTTACATACATATACATATCTCCCTTGTCCCAGAAGCAATGTCAAATAATTTCCTGTTATTCTTGGGACTGTTTTAATTCTTCTGATCCTCTGGATTCGTGTTTTTCTAACTCATCAGACAAGCTTTTATACATCTCTTGCCAACCTGGGCCTACACACCAACAGAAATATTTTCACATCGATAGACAACAATGTTTGAATATTTTATTCAGCCCCATCCCTTTTCATTTTTCTTGTTTTGTTTCAAAATAATTTTTCTGTCTTGTGATAGTTTTGCAGAAAAATGCATTCAAATAATTCAAATCTGGTTCTTAATATGCCTTATGAAATTTGTAGTCATAATAGCCTATGAGTATGTTGTGAGGGAGGAAAGGAAAAATGCTAGGGCCTTTATCTTTGAAGTTCTCTAATTCTGATATTTTGAATAATCACCCTAAGGGACCTCTGCCCCTTCTGTGGTAGTATCTAATCTTCTCTGAGTTTACCAATCACCAGTAAAATGCTATGACAGCCATAGGTCCTTCAATTCTTATCATGAGCATCCTGGGCTGAGTAGTGATGTACTTGAGGAATAAACACCCAGGGTGTTTTTTATGGAACCACCATCTAATTCACCAGTGCCCTCCAAAATAAGCACCTATCCATCTCACTCTAGAACTCCCAACAGGTCAAACCAGAAGACTTCGTTGAAATGGACTTGGCATTTAAATTAAAATGTTTCCCAAAGCATCTTGGCAAACCTGTAACTAATGATGCCAGAAGTCCAAGGCCTGTGCCAGGTTCCTTTTTATGCCCTTAAGTGCTTGTTTCCCACAAGCCTCTGGTCACACGCCTGCTTGTGTTCAAGCTGTACTTCTTCATCACACAAACATCTAAACCATAGGTACCATTTCTCAGATATGGTGATAAGAAGCAGCATGTTCCTCTGACATGTGCAATTCTTGGCTCCCAACAGGCTTTTTAATAAGCTAAACTCAGACTTTTTTTTTTTCACTGCAAACAGCATAGTAAGCAATTGTTTCTCCTCCTTCCTGCTTCTTTCTCTGCAGTTACTGATTGCTTTTCATTTCTTCTATTTGGTGAGCAATGTTATGAAAGTAATGGTAAATATTTTGCCAAAATTCTTACTGAAGTGTTGTCATGGCATTGTAAAATTCATAGAAGTTAGAGTTAGACAAAGAGCCAAAATATCATAGTCATTCCTCAGCAAATACTACTGTTTAATGGTTCCTTCAGACTAATTTTCAGAGCAGGGCAATAAAAGATAGTCAAGACATTAATAAAATGTTCATTCTGGATAACTCCATGGTACTTATGCCAATTTATTGTATCCATATACTAATGGTTGGGTTCTGATGGTTGTTCATGTTGTTTAAAGTTAATAGAAACATTTACAATCTCATTATATCATGCCAACAATACACAGCTTTATCTCTTTTAGGCTTTCTTTATATTTAAATCCATCTCAGCTTCTAATCATTGTTGATACCCTTCACCAAACGCTCTTCCATTTGTTTGCATCATTAATTTAATGCCTAGAATTTGCACTACTCAGGCTCCCTGGTCCATAATAACCTTCTTTCATTCTCCCAAAATAACACTGACGCTGTTTACTAACTTCTTGCTGTCATTTATACCCTTGCGGGTTATGAATTCGTATCTAGTTTCCAGTTCACAGGCTCTAATATTACAACTTTCCAAATTTTTCTGAGTCACTGAGCACTTGGCCTTCAGATTATTTTCTACCTCTGTGTATTATGACAATTTTCATTTCCCAAACCTCAATCTCATCTGATTTCCTGTATTTTTCTAAACGTCCAGTTCAACCTCTGAGCCTTCATATTTGACTGCACCCCATATGCTTAATGTGAGTGCTAACTAGAGCATAGAGTAGAAAATCAAAATGCTTTAAGGAAACAGCAGATTATATCAATGTGTTGGTCCACACTGTCTACCCATTTGCTTCCTGACTCAATCCAAGATATTGATTTTAATCTATCATGCTCTACAGCTTAGATTATGTTTGCTTTATCATGATCCTATCAAGAAATTTATGTAGTGATCACCATTCTTCCTGGGCACTAATGTGGCAAGTTAGATCTACCAAAAGCTTTCATTTCCATATTCTTACTCTCCTTTGGCTGTAAGGATCCTTCACCCATTTTCCTTGAATTCAACTTCTACAAGTATATATGATTGCCAAGAAGATAGGCACTCAGCAAATTACATTGACGCTTTCCAGCTAGTGAGGAACTACTTCATGAATTCATAAAATTTTCTCAGTGGCTATTGAATTAGATAGCACTTTGAGGGAATCTATTAATTACCAGGGATTCAATAAAATTATTCTGTCAGCAAAAGTAACAATATGAGACTAATATGATTTGTTCTAAAATAACTGTTATTTATTACACTACTTTTGTAAATTCTCTCTCATGTATTTATAGTGTTATTTTATTAACAGAGTCATTGGTCATTGCAAACTCAAATGCCTGAGAGCCAGGTAATGAGTGAAGCTGGAGGGATTTGTTTCATATGTTTCATAGTAACATTATAATTTATAGTTTTTCAACAGCAATATACTTTGCATATCAAATACAAAGGAATACTCTTTCTGATTTATCCTTGGTTTTCTAATTTTTGTGGGTCTTAGTATAAGAAAAATTTCACGTTCCTTTTTTTTTTTTTTGGCACTGGAGATTGAACTCAGGGGCACTCTATCACTGAGCCACATCCTCAGCCCTATTTTGTGTTTTATGTAGAGACAAGGTCTCACTGAGTTGCTTAGCACCTCGCCATTGCTGAGGCTGGCTTTGAACTCATGATTCTCCTGTCTCAGCCTCCCTCAGTGCTGGGATTACAGGCTTACACCACCGCGCCCGGCTCACATTCCTCCTAACATTAAGAAAGATGTGGGAACATACTGGTAAGTACAACTGACACTCAGCCAGTATGGGGCACCAATATGTAGTGGTAGGGACTCAGGTAAGCTGGTGAGGAATCTTATATTGTCATGAGGGAATCCTGGCCTAATCAATATATTTTTCCAAAGAAGGCAGAAATCTAGAATACAAACAAAAAAATCATATTGTCAGGCTATAGTACAAGTGTACAATTTCTGTCTTCAGTGGGGTCTTTGGTGCTGTTAGGCAATATTTTACCCTTTGCTAGTTGGCACCAATCTTCATTCTCCAAACTATCACTCTCCCGACTGACCCACTGTTCCTCCATCTCAACAATTGTCCTGGGATTCTACTTCACACAGATAATAAACTACCCAAAGAAATACACTGCTTTAATTTTTCCCCATCTGCTTCACTTACCACCTCTGCTGCCCAAGATTAACCTCAAATCAGAAACCACTTGTGTATGCCTTGGATGATTATTGGATTCTTCTGTACTAATGTGATCCTTTGGGATCACAGTATTCTTACCCTCTTGTGAATAGAAGGTTGAAGTGGGGTCTTCCCTGAGGGAGTGGCCAATCCTAATGTCAACTACACAAGAACAGGAAGGAATCAGGGTTTTGGAAGGCAACTTTAGATTACCTTCTCTTGGATCTGATGTCTCAAGGCAGAGAGAACAGGTAGTCCAAGACAATGAGCTCTGTAGTGGATGCTTGCCTACCACAGAGGCCTCAGCTTCAATTCCTAGAAGTGAAAAACAAAACAATGTGCTTCAAGCAGTGAGGAGAAGAAATGGTGCTCCAAAACAATGAGAAGAATAGAGCCTCCAGGAGCCAGGACAGGAGGAAGTTGCCTTCATCAGAAACCCCCTAAAGCTGAGGCTTAGGCTAAGGTCTCTGAGGTTAGAGACATGGTGTGGCCAGATTAAAGTTGCTCAGTATGATGCAATTCCCCCTAAGCTGTTCCTAAAGAAGAGTTAAGCTTTATGGTTCTCTCCTCTATACTATGGTGGATGAAGAGATGGTTTGTGACATAAAGATGAACTCCTTGCTCCACTCCCACACCCAGTGTGCAGGCTGCTGCAGCCACTGTGAGATTCCCAGGAAAAGCAAGTCCCTGAGTGGAAGAGGCAGGGAAAAAACCCCACTGGAATTTCTCTCCTTTGTAAATCTCACAGAACAGGTCAGTTCTTCCACCTCTTCTGCTTGCTTTATCACACCACTCGGTCCATTTCCCTGTCGGCTCCTTTCTTTCCACGTATAAATATATTTGAGACATCCCTTCTTAAAAACTTTTCCTCAACAATCTTTTCTTCTGAAGGTATACCTTATTATTCTCCTTGGCCTCACAACAAACTTTCCTCTCTAAAAAATATTCTCTCTGATTCTTACCACTCTGTCCATTCCCAGCCTATTATGACTAGCTTCCATCCTTCTACTGACACTGCCATCCCAAAGATCTTGATTGACATTCTAATTGATACACTCAGTGGCTGCTTTTTAGTCTTTACCTTTCTTGACCTCTCTCTTGCCCCACTGAGAGTCTTGGCCTGATTGTGCCACAGGATTCTCAACTAATAGAATCTGAACTCCATACAAGCGTTTTCCTGAACTCCGTGTTTCTTGTAGTAGTATCCTACCCACCTGGTAGCCTCTGAGAAGAACTTGGCATCAGACTCAGGTCAACGGACAAACCTCCCTCTAAGGCATTTCTACCCGAATTCCCTGTTTACTGTCTTGTCCCACTTTGCTTGGACTTCTGCAGCTGCCTAACCCTGCCTGTCTCTACTCTCTCCTAGCTTCCATCTGTTTCTCAAACCATCATCAGAATTGTCCTGAAGGATCACTGCCCAACCTAAAAATCTCTAGGAGTCCCATTTCCTGATAGACTTTGTTGTCTTAAGGAGATGCATGAAGCTCATCATAACCTTCCCCCTGCCCCCGCTTTCTTTCTAGCATCATCTCCTACAGAGAGATGCTCCCTACATGCTGGTCACACTGACCTGCTTTCCTCAAAAGGCTTAACCCTCTTCTCCCTTTTTCCCTTCGGTGTATGGTGTTTGCTGAATGTCGAATTCCTTTTTCCTCTCTCCTTTTTTTAAAAAATCTTTATTTATTTATGTATTTTGTATGTGGTGCTGAGGATTGAACCCAGTGCCTCACGTGTGCGAGGCAAGCGCTCTACCACTGAGCCACAACCCCAGCCTTCCTCTCTCCTTCTAATGGAGAGGAATCCTTCAAGAAAGCACAGAAGTTTCCTCCTTTGATAATATGTTCATAGTGCCAAAAAACATAATTAATTACTCCTATAGGCTTTCAGAGCACTTAGTACATACCTCTACAATGGCCCTCATTAAAATATATTGCAATTATTTATTTACAAGTCTTTTTCCCATAAGAACTTGAGATCAACATAGTACAACTTAAAGTCTTCTCTCCATACTAATGAGCTCATCAGACTTTGACACTATGTAGGATTTATCTTCAAACTGTCTGCACCAGCCCAGGACTTGACATGTCACAGATCATCAATAAATTTGTAGAGTTTAATTAATAAAGCTGTTTTAAAATCCATCTTTGTTCCTCACATATTTATAAAACTCTTTCTTATTTCATAAGGCCTTTTTCCTTGGATGTGCTGAGTATGTTTTATTCTATACCTTTTTATTTTTTCTTCCTATGTTTTCTTTATTATCTGATACAAATAAATTCATCCCTATAGTTACCATCTGTGAAATATATACATATATATATATTTTTTACACTCACAAAAAAGACTTGAATTTAATGCTATGGGGGAAGGTGACTGGGAGTTTGGGGTAGTAGGGACGTTTATTTTTCCATTATGTATGCATTACAGTTCCAATTTTAAAGTGGTTAAAAATAGTAAATTAAGGGAGCAGTCTCAACCTTGCCATGGGTCAGTAAAAATTATGACCTGGCTCTGATAGGTAGGATGTAGTAAAACCCTACCAGACCAAAAAAAGTCACCTCTCCAGCTTGACACATTGTCCAAATCCTTTCTTAATTAGTTAGAAATTCCCACGTTAACAATACACAACACAAGAGAGGACAAAATCTCCAGAAGGCTGCTGTTAAAATGTACAAATTACCTGGCAAAAGGAAGCTTCTCTAGACAGCTCCCATTTATGCACATTAGCAAAAAATTAGCCAAATGTCACCTTGTCCTTTTTGGCAGAGACATATGGAGTCCTCATGAGAGAGAAAAGAAGAAAAGACAGGTTAATCTTGTTACCCAGAAGGTGGTAGGAAAAGGCTCAATACACTGCCCTCTACCCACTAACGTGGGGAACATAAAGGTTTGGGGCAAATGAGGAGAGATTGGGAGTCACATGTGTGGTGTTTATAATCTGGTCTGATATCTGCCTGGGCACAGAGAATCATCTAAGAGGGGACTTGGGAAGGCAGCATGACTTTACTGAATCTAGATCTTGGATAAAGATGGCTTGCCAAACAGGGGTCAGAAGGTCATTCTGGGAATGCTGGACTGCACAAGCTAAGACATATTCGAGTTCCTCTCCTCATTCCAGTTCCTGTGCAAATGTTTCTTGTATTATTGAACTTTGTTGAGATACCATATGGAGAGAGCCTTAAAATAATCTTTTACGATGGTCTGATTAGCCAAGGACTGTGGTGCATGCCTGTAATCTCAGCTACTTGGGAAGCTGAGAGAGGAGGATAGCAATTCTGAGGCAAAAATAAAAAAAATAAAAAGGGCTGGATATATAGCTCAGTGGTAGAGGACCCTTGGATTCAATCCCTAGTGCCAAAAAAAAAAGTATGATTATATAAGTTGGGGATCTTAAGCTATAATGGGGTGAGCACAAGAATAAGAGGAAATGAATGAGCTTTAGCCACAGAGCTTTTAGGCTCCACAGAAAGGAAATCTCTTCCTTGCTCTGCCATCAGGCACTGGTATGCTTTACCAACTGCCCTTGGAATTTCCTTTTCACAAGAACCTTTAGAATAGGACAGGCAGTATCTACCAGGATGGTCTGGGCAGTTCCAGCTTGAAGGCCAAAGGTCAAAATGAGTAACTCCCTTTGACCTGCTAGTTCTGGGTGTTGAATCAGATTTTTAAAAACATTTTTTCCTTTTATATAAAATTAGACTTTTTTTTTTTTGGTACTGGGGATTGAACTCAGGGGCACTCGACCACTGAGCCACATCCCCAGCCCTATTTTGTGTTTTATGTAGAGACAGGGTCTCGCTGAGCTGCCTAGAGCCTTGCCGTTGCTGAGGTTGGCTTTGAACTCGCGATTCTCCCGTCTCAGCCTCCCTAAGTGCTGGGATTACAGACTTGAGCCACCACGCCCGGCTTCAAATTAGACTTTTTTAAAAAAGTTTTTCCAAATTTTTTTTTGTATTTGTTTTTGTTTGTTTTTCAGTGCTAAAAAATTGAACCCACAGACTCGGGATTGCATTGCACTCTATCACTGAGCTACATCTCCAGACCCCTGTCTAATCTTTATTTTAGTGTACTTACTATTTGGTGGGCTATAATGAAATGTTTTAGCCCTCTTTCAAAGACATGCAATTGTCAGCCAGGTGATCAATTAGTTGTCTATCATTTCCTGTCTTGAAATCAAATATCTTTGGTCATGCTATATTTCTATAGTCTGAGTTTAAGTGTTTCACAAAATTGTTTCATTTTTCCTACCTTTTAAATTAGATTCCCTTTTTATCGCTGAGTCAGAGATCTGCTCTGGGAGGGTTCTCCACTTGGTAAATTATAAAATGATCTTTTTCCTAACATGGTAACCTTTGATGCCGTATGTTTGCTGTGTTTGTAATATTTAGGGGCAATTAAAGTGTCTGGTAGAGTATGATGCTAATGTGTTTAGAGCACTGGATAATTTTAAATCACCCTCAATCTTCAGTCCTGATAAAGGGTACCTTGGGATTTTAACTCTGTGTTGTATCCAAAACAAAATTGCTGTTTTTTGACCACCTATTCTCTGGTGTCAAACTCAGCTTTATTATCACCACAAACACTTTGTACATGGAACCATCTCTCTGCTCTATTATCTATCCATCTGTCTCTCTACAAAGACCTTATTAGCTTACACTGACATTTCAGCCATAAAAATGATCCCAACCATCCCTGCTATGTCTCTCCATTTTAAATACTCAGCTTAACTCTCAGGACTTTCATAAGCCCTTTTCTCTGCAGTGGTGTATAAACATTTTAATCCAACAGCCTACTGTTCTCACTCTTACTTTTAGGGGAATTTGAACCTTCTGTCTAATTGAGGGTATTAGGAAGCAGTGTGGTTGTGTGACTCAGCCCTCAGACCTGAGATGCTCTGGCCGGGAGTGTGGATCAAAACACATGGTATTTGGTCACTGCTTGACATAAAACAAACCCTTTAAACCCTGGAGATCTCATTTTCCTCCTTGATCACACAGAGATTAAAAAAAACAGTGAGTGACCTCCTGATCTGGCTCCCAAGTGGATGGCAGAGTAACATTTGCAAGCCTTAAGGAATGATATGAATACTGACAGAAAAGATAGCAACTTAACTGCCTCAATTATTTCCCCAAAAGATCCTCAAGGTATTTCTGACACACACAAGAAGTCTCAGTCTCATCTATATATAAATGTACTTCTCCTCTCACCAGTTCTCTTAAAGGTGTGTTTGGGGTGCAATAAATATTTCATGACAAAAATTTCCATGTACCCAAATTCCAAAGCCCCAGTCAATGGCCCCCTTACTTCCATTTTGAATGTAATAAAATGTGTGTTTGATCATGGAATACAGATATTTTTTGGAACACACAGGCTACATTCCCTTTGCAGTGCAATTAACCACTGATTCTTGTATATTATATTGGCTTAGGGATTGTTTGTACACTCACTCACTCATCAGCACACAATTTGTTATAAAAACTTTTTTGTCTTTCTAAATACAATAAACCTGAAAAGAAAAAGACCTCAAAATAAAATATTGAGAATATAAGAACCTAAATTGTGATCTCATCAAGAAAGAGGAGGACTAGCATAGCAACCAGAGACTGCCTTGGGGAAAAATTCATTCACCAACCCAGAGAGGTGGGCATATAATGGGGCTTATCTGCAGGGAATAAGATTATTCCTAAGTATCAGAATAAAAGAAAGCATTAGCAACTCACAACAGCTAAACTATGGAACCAACCTAGGTGTCCTTCAACAGATGAATGGATAAAGAAAATGTGGTGTGTATATATATATATATATATATATAATGTATATATATATATATATATATATATATATATATATATGCAATGGAATATTACTCAACCTTAAAGAAGAATGAAATTATAGCATTTGTAGGTAAGTGGATAGACCTGGAGAATATCATGCTAAGTGAAATAAGTCCATCCCCAAAAAACCTAAGGCTGAATGTTTTCTCTAATATGTAGATGCTAATTCATAGTAAGGGGGCAGGGGCTAGAGAAGAATAGAGTTACTTTGGATTAGGTAGAGGGGAGTGAAGGGAGGGGAGGGGTATGGCAGTATGAAGGATGGTAGAATGAACCAGACATTATTACCCTATGTACATATATGACTACACGACAAGAGTGATTCTACATCATGTACAACCAGAAGAATGAGAAATTATTCTCCATTAATGTATGTTGTATCAAAATGCATTCTACTATCATATGTAACTAATAAGAACAATTAGAAAAAGAAAAAATACTAGTAATTTAAAAAAAGAAAGCATTAGTAGAATTAAACCTTTCCTTGTGTGGCAAGCTCAAGGGTCCAACTTGTTTCTGTCATGCATAGAACAGTGGGAAGGAACCAAATACTTATTAGTTTGCTTTCCTTGGAAAGTCCATATGATTCCAGGCTTCAGAATGGGACATGCAGGTGTTTAGGGTAAGGAGGGCACCCAAGAGTGGCCTCACATCCCTGTCCAGGCCTGAACACAGGCTCTTCAGTGTGAGCACACAGGAACTCTGGAGTGGACCTGCTTTGAGATTTAGGCTTTAGGGACTTATTTCATCAAGACTCTTTCCAGAATCTGGAGGTGGGATTCCTCTGAGTGTCATTTCAGCCTTCAGCAGCAGCTATCTTGGAAAAGAGGAGTTCAACATGAAGACAGGGGAATGAGGCAAAGGGAATTAGGGTCCATAGGTGCTAACCAAACAGACTTCTCTCCTTCGGGCCCAATAGCCATCCTCAATGAGTGACAGGGAATACTATGGTAAGAACAGGAGGAAGGGCAGATTACTTACATTTGTGTCCATTTTACAGATGAGGCACTGAGGCACAACCAAAATTATGTAACTCACTTTGGGCCAAGTGTGGCTTTAAAGTCCATTTATCTAACCACCATGTAATACTGAGAGGAAGAAAAGCCAAGACACTTCCTCAAGAATACAATCCAAGAAAATGCATACACACGAAGACACATCTATATCTCTATTATTTCCAACAGACTGGGACTAAGGTCAGTCATCTGGTCCAGTGTTCCTTTCCACAGACACAAAGCCTTGAAGAATGCTACCCTACTACTGTCTTCCCATTTCCCTTCCTGAGACCACTGTATGAAGATTTAACACTTCAGAGGGTTCCAACAACACTGCCATCTTGGTGTAGCCCCACCATCTTGAGGTTAAGCAGGTAGCTCAGTGAAAAACCAGGGAGCACTTATGCACCAGGTACTCTTTTAGACCTTATCTCACTTAAGCCCAACAAAAACTCTCATACAGAGCTACTGCTATCTTTTCCATTTTTCAGAAAGGTGAAGTGACTTGCCTGACATCAAATCACAGTTGAGAGACAATGTCAAGCCATCAAGGGTGTCCCTTTATGTTTTAGCCCCACTGCCCTGTGACAGCTCTCTGTTACAAGAGAAGAGTTAGCTACCCCCTTTGCTCCTCAAGAGAAGAGCTGTATTTGAAGGAAAGCGAGTTTTGCCTCCAGGATGATGAGAGAGAGTGTAGAGAGGAGTATGGGAGAAAGGAAGACTAGGAACAGAGCTTACTTTTGTTCTTGCTGCTGCTCCAAACAAAAGCCTTGTTGGGGCTTGAGCTGAGTCCCATCTATTGGACACCTGACCTCAAGCTCCTTTGAAAGTCATAAAGAAACACTTGACATGAAGTGAAGGAGACACATTAGATGATGGAATGACTTGTCTGGAAAACCCAACAAATCATCCCCAATTGGCTTCTGATAAAAAAAAAAAAAATGAGCCCAGTAAAGTCTCAGAATATAAGGAACCAGTAGAACCAGTATAGAATCTGCGGGGGCTCTTGGCAAAATAAATGAGAGTGTAAGGCCTCTTGTTCGGAAATTATTAGGAATTTTAAGACAGTAACAGCATAGCACTAACCAAGTTCTGAGGACAGGAGCTTGTGCAACTCTGTGGGTCACAATGCCCTTGAAGCCAGCCTTCCAACAAGGCATGTATTGGAGAAGCTGGCCAAGAAACTCATAGAAATAATTACAATGGTAGATCTCAGTTATATGGAAGAATCTGTAAACAAATAAGAGAGAAATTATATAACTGAAAAAAATATATGGAATAAAATAGAAAAATAGACATGAAAAGTACAGAATCAGGGCTGGGGTTGTAGCTCAGTGGTAGAGCGCTTGCCTCGCATGCATGAGGCATAGGGTTCGATCCTCAGCACCACATAAAAATACATCACATAAAGATATTGTGTCCATCTACAACTAAAAAATAATTTTTAAAAAAATTATTTTAAATGGAATCATCAGGCAAGGGATTATAGAGATTCTTTTTAGTTACAAAAGTTAATCATACATTGGGACATAAAATTGCACTTGAGTGAATTCAAGAAACAATAGCATGAAATCTATTAAGCCATATTCTCACACCATAGCCTAACAAAAAAACTATAATTAAATGAGGAAAATAGAATTCTAAAGAAAAAACCAATAGAGAAATAAAAATTCAAAATCCCATATTAATTTACATAGAGAAAATCTATGGTAACAAAATATATATTTGGGGGGTACCAGGGATTGAACTCAGGAGCAGTCGACCACTGAGCCACATCACCAGCCCTATTTTGTATTTTATTTAGAGACAGGGTCTCACTGAGTTGCTTAGCACCTTGCTTTTGCTGAGGCTGGCTTTGAACTCGCAATCCTCCTGCCTCAGCCTCCCAAGCCGCTGGAAAAATATCTTCAAATAGCATGAGATGCTGATAGAAGTGTACCAAGAAGGAAATCTATCTTTCTCAATATATATTAGTAAGAAAAGGAGAGTAGAAACATCATGAATTAATTATGTACGTAAATAAACTTCAAATGGAGGTAATGAGCCAAAGCGAAGAAGGAAAATGAATATATAACAATACTTTTAAAAATAAAGGAGAAATAATAGAATAAAACAATATAACAGTAGTTTGATTTCAACAAAATGGGCAAAATTGATAAACTATTGGCCAAATGTAAAAGAGAAACTACAACTTAATATGATCAGTGAAAAGACAAACTAGCATAGATTTTGTTGAGTGTTAAAGAGCATTGTTCTTAACTGTAAGTGTATGGCTAATTAATTTAATCATCATGCTTATCTGGTTTCTCACAACATGCAGTGGAAAATATATACTCAAAAATAGAAAATATTATTACTTTCTGACACACAATTAGGAAAATTAGGAATTATGACCCTGAGGCATTAACTAGAGACTTTTCTAAGCTTTTAAAAAATGAATAGCCCTCTGTATTACTTAAATTACTCCTAAACATATTTTTTAAAGTGTAGTATGTTTCCTTTGGGAACTATATTTTCTAAATAAATTTGTTGAGTTTCAAACTTATCAAGACTAGGAAATCCCATTAATGAAACAAAGATATGAAACTTTAGGCAAAATTTTAGCAAATAAAACGTAATGGGTTAAAAGTTATCTAATTTGGAAAAAGCAGAATTTATTTCATAAATATAAGGTTAATTTATTCTAGCAAAATAATAACAAACATTATTTTACTAATCAATGTATAGCAACGAATTATAAGAAATAAAATAAGCGAAGACACTTTAACAGTAAGACACATACAAATTCTAGCACAATGTATTCAAGAAGGAAGAGAAACTACACACAAACATGGAAGAATAAAATTTTAAATTGTTTCTATGATCTTCAGCATCACACACACACAAAAAAATATATCTAGAAAATAGAAATAAACAAGTCACAAAGTATCAAAAATAATTCATAAAACATCAAAGAACTTGAGAGACACAAAATTCAATGGTATTCCTTTATACTGATGACATGCTAGTAGAAAACACAGAGTTCCGTTAAAATAATGACTCAGAATAGATTTTTTAAAATTATGAAACCCAGATAGAAAAATAAAAGAATATATAGTAAATAAAGCAGAAACCAGGCATTCGGAAAGTCTAAAATTAGAAAAGAGGACACTATTTCTAAATGAATAAAAATATTTAATGCACTATGAAATGAAGTTCCCATAACATAATAAAACTATAAATTGATGATGCACATCATCAGAATACATAAGAAATCAATTTTACTTAGAAATAGGGTTATATTCATGTTATATTTCAAGTGTCTTTTAAATTATTAGTTATCAAAAGCACAGGAATTAATTATGGACAATTAGGAAAAATATCAATTCAATAGAAAACTCAGAAATAAATTCAAGACAATAGATTTATGCTGCCCCAAAGAGATATAATATGAGCCATATATATAATTTAAAATTTTCCAGAAGTTACATTTTTAAAAGTACTAAGAGACAGGTGAAATTAATTTTAGTAGTGTTTTATTTAATCCAGTACATCAAAATATCATTTCAACATGTAATCAACAAAAAAAAATTAGTGATATATTTTACATTCCTTTGTTCATACTAATCTTTAAAATTCAACTTGTATTTCATATAAACTGCACATATTAATGCAGTCTACCCACTTTTCATGAGGCTCCTGACTACCATATGAGACAATACAACATAGATAAAGATAATATTGATCAAATTGCTTATATGTTTACATATGGAAATATATATACACAAATAAGTATAAATGACTCCAAAGGAAAAAAATGAGCACAAGTATCATCACTGTAGTATTATGTATATTATCAAAACATTGAAAACATCCAAATAGCACTAAGAAAAGGCAAAGCTAAGAAAAACATGTAAAATCAACAAGATAATTTTTGTAACACCTCTAGAGATATTGTCAATACACACACACACACACACACACACACACACAGGACTGTGAAACTGTGTGAAGTGAAAAGAGCCAAACAAAACAATGTGTAAAGTTCTTTACAACTATATGATAAAGCATGTTTGTGTGATTACAAAGAAAACACTAAGGTGTGAAGAATGAAATATTAATATCATATAATACTATAATGTGATATTATTATATACTAAATTCTGTAAGTATGTACATATAAATAGTAATATGTAATGTACTAATACATAGAATACTATTACATTATTCAAACGTTTCAAAGTAGTTTTACATTAATCATGTTTTACTGGATTTAAGATTTCTCTTCTTTTTTAAAATTTTTTTTTAGTTGTAGATGGACACAATGTCTTTATTTTATTGCTTTGTATGTGGTGCTGAGGATCAAACCCAGGGCCTCACGCATGCGAGGCAAGCGCTCTACCGCTGAGCTACAATCCCAGCCCCCAAGACTTCTCTTCTTAAAAAAAGATACTTCTGTTTATGAGGAAAGGAAAGGAAATGCTAAGCTACATTTCAACATGACCACAACAGTTACCAAAGTTTGGTTAGACAGTGCAGTTGCACCATGTGTTTGACTTAGGGAAATTCAGCTAGGCTTACAACTTTCTTTGATGTAATTCAAAATGCTGCCAAATAATGTTTTGTCTTTCTCACTTGGGGTTCCTGGAGAAATTAAGTCCCAATTCACTAAGGCATCCACTTGCAGGCTGTAATGTATTAACTTCTCTCCTTGGCATCTGGAATTTGTTAGCTATATGCCATCCTTGGGAAAATTGAGAAAACAGTCACCCCAATCATTTTTTGTGTTTTGTGGTGCAGAAGAGGAATCCTGGTAAATGTACTAGAAATCATTGACTTGTAACTTAAATGGATGAATTTTAGCATGCATAAATCATACCTCAGTGAAGCTGTTGTTTAAGAAAACATTTAACTATTGGAAGAGCAAGTGGTTTCCTCTGAAACCAGACACCAGGACTGTAGAACATTGTTGTCTAATAGAACTTCCTGCAGCAGTGGATATGTCTTAAATCTGCACTGTGTAATACAGGAGACAGTGGCTATTTGACACTGGCTGGCTATTTGCCACATGAAATTTTGCCTAATGTGACTGAGGAGCTGACTTTTTTTTTGTTTCTTTTAGCTTTAATTAAATTTAAAGAGCCTTGTGTGGCCAGTGGTTACTATACAGGACTGTGTAGACTGAGAATTTAAGACCTGCAGCTATACACAACCAGGAATAAACTCACCTCCTGGAAAATATTTTCAGGAATAATTGGCCATAGCAGAATCCTGAAAAAACTAAATTCACCAATGGCAAATTCTGAAACCCCTGATTTTCCTCAGAAGTCATGTTTCCAGTTGCATTCATTCTTTGTCCCCCTCCCCATCAAGAGCCATGATAGAGAATTTAAGTTCGAACCCCTGCTTTATATTCCAGTTTGGGTAACACTTCCTTAATAGATGAGGAAAGTGGGATCCAAAAATAATCTAATAACAGGGCTGTTTTATTCCTTAGGTACACTGCCCAAACCCTAAGAGTTTCTCAAAGGCAATAGAAAATATTTCAGGAGCTGGGATTGTGGCTCAGCGGTAGAGCGCTTGCCTCGCATTCATGAGGCCCTGGGTTCGATCCTCAGCACCACATACAAAGCAATAAAATAAAGACATTGTGTCCATCTACAACTAAAAAAAAAAAAAATTAAAAAAAAATATTTCAGATAAAATATTGACTTAAAATAAGAAAAAAAGAAAGGCAAAATCAATGATAATTTTCATAGCAAATTTGTCTTTACAATCCTTTTAATTTTCAGAAGAAAAGAAGTTAGAGTTACTGGGTTGTATTTACTATAGTTAACATGATGAGGGAGTAAAGTCCCACTCATAGCACCTAGGGCATTTGATGGTTTTAAATGACTTGACATAAAAGGCCTCTCACTAAGCTATTATCCTTCTTAGAACACTATTATGGTTTGGATATGAGATGTCCCCCCAAAGCGCATGCATTATACAGGAAGTCAAAAGATTAGATTATGAGAGCTGTAATCTAATAGGTGGATTAATAAATTTGATGAATTAAGATTTTGAATGGATTACTGGATGGTAACTGTAGGCAGGTGGGACATGGCTGGAGAAGGTGGGTTACTAGGGGTGTATCTTGGAGTTTATATTTCCTCCCTGGAGCCTCACTTGCTCTCTTTCTCTGTTTTCCAGCTGCCAAGAGCTGAGCAGTTTTCCTCTTCCATGCCCTTCCACCATGAAGTTCTGCCTCATCTTGAGCTCAGAGATATGGAGCCAGCTGAACATGGACTGAACCTCTGAAATTGTGAGCCAAAATAATTTTTTCCTCTTCTAAGTTGTTATGGTCAGGTATGATGGTCACAGCAAAGAAAAGCTGACTAATACACACTTTGACATTTTACCTACATTTTAATGCTGACTTTAACCTGGTAGCAGTATTTATCACACTGACCATTTTTTAATAATTTAAACTGCAGGTCTTTCAGTAAGCAAGGGATATTAACACACACAAATCTATCTTTCTTGGGATTAGTTTTTAGAAATTATCTGACACTTTTTTGCCATATTTATGTTTTGTAAGCCTCAACATTGGAATATTCTGGACATTGCTTAAATGATGCTTTAATAAGGAGGAAAAATTTGTGCTTCATTTTCCTCCCTTGGTCTGGAAATATACTAGATTTACATATGTTAAAAGTCTTCTTACAACCACCCAGGTCATCTTTACCAGCTGGGATTGGCTTACTTCACAGGTCAGTGATTTGTGCCATGATAATCACACCACTAACAAGAACAGAAGGTATGTTGATTTAGGCAAGTTTGATGTATACTAAAATCAATCATTGTATATTTGCCTTTCAGAAGGTTATGAAAATTCATATTTTATTTGTATGTCATTACATTTCTTCATTCTTAAAGTCCAACTTTAATATTACATAAATTTGACCATTTGCCAACATTAATGTGCTCCATGCATCCACCATTCCACTAGAATTTTTTTTACCTGATTTGTATTGTTACAAATACAAGTACTAGAGGGGCTTTGAATATTTAGGCCCATGTTATACTACGTGGCTGTACACTGTATTGCCCAAATCTGTCAGTGGAGACTTGATTGAGCCATGGCACCATCTCAATATCAAATGTTGCTCTTGCTCCATTATTTTGTCACACTTGCAGATTTTTAATTATTTAATTTTTAATTATTCAAAGCATGTACAGTGCTTAATATGTTTTCTAAGTACTAGACATACATTAATTTATATAACCCCCACAACAACTTTGTGAATTAGACACTGTTACTGTCATCCTCATTTTACAGATGAGGAAACTGAGGCACAAAAGATTGAGTAACTTGTCCAAGATCACAGAGCTAGTCAGTGGCAGAGCTCAAAGAGGAACCTGGCTCCAGAGAATGTTCACTCAACCATTATGCCATACTCTTATCCACATCCCAGTATACAAGAGTCCCACTAGTCTGTTTCCGTGTACTATACGTCTGAGGTCACATCTGGGTGTAAGAGAGTGCATGGGTGAGAACCCTGGAGAAGGCAGAAGCACTAATGTAGTCCTAAAATCTGCAACACCAGAAGACTGGTGGGCCCACAGGCTGTGAGAGATTTTCGGGATAAGCAGCAATTCTGTTGTCCTCTGTGAAGTGTTTCTCTCCGGCTGTGGGCCATCAGCTGCCAGTAATGCAGAGCTCAACATGCTCTATCACCTCACCAACAAGCCAGTTGTAGACCCAGTTACATACTTTTGGTAAACCTCAATCATTTATGCCTTTACCCTCCAACGTTCTTTTTCTCCTAAATATTGTCCCATTTGAGGACTTCAACAGGATAAAGGTTGTCAGAAGAGGAGATGATACATGAACATCTGAATAATTCTGCTTATAACAATGAATGGACCAGGGCACCATCAACCCCTGGAGGCTTTCCCAGGAAGATTAATCATCCTTTGAAATCAAATGGAAACAAACCAAGGACAAAGAGCAGTAAATCAAGTCCCAAACCATAACATACGCTGAAAGTTCAGCCTTGGATCCTAACATCAAACAGTGTTCAACATTTTGAAAAATATATGAAAACTGAAGGTAAGGAGGTAGGGGAAATAACAGCATCACTTCAAGAAAAAGATTTTATTCATGTCAAGCTCAAATAAAATAGAAATATCCAGTGCAAAGAAGCTGAATAAAGAAATATTTAGCAAAGCTGTTAATAGCCAAGGATCCTTCATTCTCTGTTCTACAAAATTTTGCCAAAAATTGAGTGAATTCTCATTTTTACAGTCTCAGATTCTGGAAAACAGACTTTGAGATGGAGATCGGTATGTAGGAGGTTTATTGAGAGTGTTCTTGGGAGCAACAACTATAACAAGGAAAAGAGCAGGATTGGGCAAAGGGAGAGGTCCTGTTCTGATGTAGTCACAAGAGAGGCCTGTGCCAGCCCTGTGAAGGGTTCAGGAGCTGGGCTGGCTCTTCAGAGTTGTCCCAAGTTGTGGCAAGTGATAGAGCCAGGTTTTATAATCCTCTATTGACCAGTTATTAGATGGTCATGCCCAGAAAGAGGGCATGACCTGGGTGAGGTGGCTCTTCTGATTCTGAAAAGGGCTGAGGGCCACCTGCTGATAGCACTTCTAACAGCTGAGGGAATAAATCCTTCAGTCCTGACATTAGACTGAGTGATGTATGACAGTCCCTGTTCAGCTTTAGCTTTCACAAGTCATGCATTTGGAAGGAAAACAGGCTGTTCTTAATGTAACTATAAAAAGATAGGTATTTGAATTATTTAGTCTTTCCCTATAATAAAAGGTGTAGTGAGGTTATAAATTAAATTTTGCCTCTGTATACAATTTAGGATGAGCCTCTTATTCAAATGCAAAAAAAAAAAATCCTTTTCTCTTCCAGCGCTTAAAAGTAGGGTCCCCCTGATAGGATTATGACCATCCTTTCCATTACTATATGTATACCAAGAAACTGTTTCAAAGGAGATGTCCCAAATGGGAAAACAGTTTCCTTTGAAAGTTTTAAGAGGGAAAAAGAGAGGGGAGTAGATGATTTGTGCTCACTTTTCCAAGTCCAGTGCTAGAACCAAAGTTGATGCTCAGTAGTAAGTGCTTAACTGAGGAATTAAAATAGCATAATCCTACTGGCTTAAAACATGGAACTCAAAGTAGGGTGTCTGAAAAATTCCTTGACTCATTTATAATGAAAGCCAAAAATGTTATACTCAGTGGCGGGAAGTCTGGGAATGGGGAGAAGGAACACATAAAAGAATGAAATGTAGAAACTTCCAAATCCCCTTGGAATGTACAAATTATAAGACATAAAATTCATCCCCTCCCTAGACCTCATGAATATTTTCATTGACCTTTTCATCATGATAGATTTTTAAAATCCACCAAAAGCATTGAAATATCAACAAACCATCCAGTATATTTTCATGCACTTAGAGTGAGTCATTCTAACCTTGTTTTCTACTTGCTAAAGACTGTTGTTGACCTATTCAAAGGTTATTGTAACCCTCAGCTTCCAGTGTGCATTTTCACCAGGGTAAAAAAAAGAGAGAGAGAAAAAGAGAGAGAGACTAAAGCATTTTTCAATGAATTAGAACATGTTAAGAAAGCTTGGTGATAACTAGTTAGCTAGATTGTTCAGAGGATACTAGTTAACAAGATTATTCAAATTGTCTTCCAGTTTATCTAAAGAAGCCAGTTAGGAATCCGAGAATGAAGCAATAACTCACCACCTTACTAAAATAAAAAAAAATAATAATAGAAAACTAGATAATGTCCCTTCAGCACTAAAACATTAATAAAGTCCAAAAGCACAGAATTACTCATTCTCCACTTCTGACTCATGCACATTTTCAGAAATAATCCTTCTTTAAATGTTGCTGCACTGGGAAATGTGCAGAGTAAAGTTGTTTTGGCGTAAGTTCACTCTTGTTTTTGTTGAGTTATAAAACATGTTTAGTTTCATGCTTTCGATATTATGCATTCTGGGTGATGTATTTGCACACATCACATCCCTCTATACATTGGAAATAGACATGCTATGTTGGCTTCTATGATTTAAAAAGTTCCTATACAGCTAAACACAAACCCAGAACATTTTTTACAGTAATCTATTACTTTCCACTAGGAAAATACTTAATGCTATTGAAGTAAAATAAATTTCATATAATATATATTGTTAGGCCTTAAGGAAAAGCTATGTAAATGTTTTCATACTGTTAATTTTACCTCTGAAATGAAAAGGAAACATAGATGTATAAATGTTATGATTTGGGGAAGTAAGTTCCCAACACGAATGCAGGAGAATATTCTTGTCTCTCTGGGTCCAATGCAAAAGCATCCATTTCAGGGAAGTATTTCCAAACTGATCTAGTTTGCTAGAATTACTCCTTGCTCTGAAGTTCAATGAAAACTTAATGTAGTTTCACTTATTTGGACCTTTAACTATACCCTGGCTTGTGTTTTATGGACTTTGGAATCAGTTAGAGATAGGTTTGAATCTTGTCTTGGTCATCATCAATAAAATGAACTGATCAGATCTTACTTAAAGGGTTGTTGTAAGGATTAATGAGTGAATGTAAGCAGAGCATTTATCATAGGCCAGGCACCTGTTAAGAGTTCTAAAACCAAAAGCTAGTATTAAGATTTGACAGTTATATTTTTATATGTATGATGAAGTATTTAGTTAGATGTGAAACGTCATGATGTCTACAACTTACTTTTTTGAGATGCTAGGGATCAGAACCAGATTCATTTGCATGCTAGGTAAATGCTCTATCACCAAGCTGTGATGAAGCAAAAGTGAAACAAATTCAGTAAAAACCCACACTTTGCATTTTGCTTTTGATATTTTCCCAGGTTAGTGATATGTAGTATATTTTCTCATGATGCTGAGCAGTGGCAGCAAGCCACTAAGGCAGTCATGAGAGTAAATAACCAATATTCTATAGTGCACTATGTTGCTAAACTATGATGATCAGTAGGTTAGGTAGATAAAATGCTTTTTTGACTTATGGTATTTTCAAATCAAAACAACCTATCCTGATAAATCCATAACTTGAAAAACTATAAATAGAACCATCACAAGTCAGGTAACGTGTCTTATATTTCTGCAGCAATTTTTAGGATTAAAAGCTATAAGTAGTAGCAAAATTTAAGTCTGTTAAAATCCATTTAATCTAACAGTGGCAGTGGAAGTCAGTCTTTCTGAAGGCCTTCTAAAATATGTAGTCCGTTTTCTATGTCTTCCCAAAGGATAAATCCTGAAAATTATTAAGTAGAGTACACTCAGGATATGACCTCAGTAACCAATAACTTCTCAGCTAAATGTGGTACACACCATTCAGTGATTTATATGATAAGTACTGTAAAAAGGAAGGTACAGACCCGAGATGACTGTGAATGATACTGTGTAATATATGTAATCTGAGTAAATTGATGATTGCTTTCTGCAAATTTTAGACTCAGTTTTAAGGCCTGTCTTCACATAATTATAGGAGTCTTCCTTACAAATGCTTTCATGCTGAGGATGGAGCATGACATAGTAGTATCTAAGACTTCTAAAAGGTTAGAAGTCACTGAGCTCAAGAAGACCCAAATTAGATGCTTGTATTTTAGGTTCATAGAGTTCTTCTGGAACAAAACTCTACAACAATACTCAAAAAGCAGTTTCACTGATTTATTAACTACATGATTTTAGCATCTTGGTAAACTTGACACTCAACAAAGTTGATTTTTTTCAAAGCTAATATGGCCCCAGGATGTAATCAGTAGGGGTTAATAGGAGCTGGATGGTATGTAATCAAATGCTTTCAACATATACCAGCTTGTTTATAGACTACTGTATTCAGCTCTGCACCAAAGTAAATATATCCTTTATTTTTTTCTTTAAAACATACATTTTAAAATGTATATTTACACTTTTAATGTGTAATTAAAAGGTGGTATCATTTTGCAGACTCAAAGTAAAATCTCTGCTTCGGGCATTATTAACACTTTCTTCTGTATGTTTTTTAAAGAATATATTTTGTCACCTTTTGCCAATGAGCTTCATCATTATCTTTGTTCCATGATTGACTCTATAATTCTACTACAGCGATGATTCCATGGCTAGCATGCAAGTTAGAATATTTAGTTTTGGTTTTTATGACTTTCACCTCTGATGATTCTTTTGTGACCTTCCTCAGTGATGTCTGCCAATAGATAAGAAGGATAAATTTATAAGAAAAATGTTATGGAGGCTGACTGACCATTTCTTGCTATTCTAGTAGCTATCATTCAGTGAAAGAAAGAACATTTTAATGGGAATTCAGACCCTAAAATTATAATGTCAGATTATAAAGTTAAACTACTCAGCTGCATATTAACAAAAAAGGGAGAGAAATAAATAGATGGCAGATACATTTATGATTTTAAAAACCCATTTTACTGAATATATAAAAAGTTATATTATTAAGTGTCTAAGTAAAACAATTTTGTTATATTCAATTGGTTAAAAACCTTTTTCCTCTCTCTGTTGAATGAGATGGCACATATCTGTAATCTCAGTGGCTCAGGAGACTGAGGCAGAAGGATTGCAAGTTCAAAGCCAGCCTCAGCAACTTAGAGAAGCCCTAAAGCCTTAGTAAGACCCTGTCTCAAAATAAAAAATAAAAAAAAGGGCTGGGGATATGGCTTAGTGGTTAAGTGCCCCTGGATTCAATCCCTGATACCAGCAAACAAAACAAAAAACAAACAAAACACACCAAAACAACAACTTTTCTCTCTCTCAAATACTTAAGACTCATCATCTGTCTTAGCAAAATGCTTTAATTGCTGCACTCTGTTCTCTGCTCTATTTTCCTTATAAACTTCTCTTAATATCTATATCTTTATATATCTTCTTTATATATCTATATAAAGATATATATCTTTATATATATCTTTACATATCTATATAAAGATATATATCTTTATATATCTATATAACTTATTTGTGTCAATATATCTATTATATGTAATATATATAATTATACATAATAAGTATATATTAGGTATAGCATATTACTATGTAATATTATACATGTGCTATATAATAGCATATATATGTATATATGCTATGTATTTACATATATATTTATGTACAAAGAAAAAGAAGTTTCTGGGAACTGGATTATGCAATTGTGGAGGTTGGCAAGTTAAAAATCTGTAGGGCAGGCCAGCAGGCTGGATTTCTTCTTCTTCAAGGATACCTCAGATTTACTCTTAAGATTAAATGAGGGGAACTGGGGTTGTAGCTCAGTGGCAGATAGCTTGCCTTGCATGTGTGAGGCACTAGGTTTGATTCTCAGCATTGCATATAGATAAAATAAAGTTCCATCAACAACTAAAAATATATACGAAGACTACCAAATCCAGAGTCCCTTTATTGGAGTTCATCCTCTGTTATATTTCACAGAGTTCACTACCTTTCCTTCTGAAAAACCTCTCATTAGAACACAGGCTGTCCTATTCCTAATAAGTGCCCATTTGAGTTTCTAGTCCATCCCATTCAATAAAATGTGATATTACTTAATAATAATTTTAATGCCATAACGTTAATTATTTCAAAAGTGACAATATGTAGATAAAGTGTATGTTAAATCTATATTAACCAAGACCCCTGGGACCTTAAAAATCTTAGTCTAGGGGCTGGGATTGTAGCTCAGCGGTAGAGTGCTTGCCTCGCATGCGTGAGGCCCTGGGTTCGATCCTCCGCACCACGTACAAAGCAATAAAATAAAGACATTGTGTCCATCTACAACTAAAAAAATATTAAAAAAAAATCTTAGTCTACATCTGCATTTTATGGCTAGGAAAATAACCAATCATAACACTACATGTCCTATCACTGAAAATAATAAAATCTTCATCTAAAAAAATGTGACTTCCAAACATTATCATTGTAATATATAGTATTTTATGAACAGGAAAAGAAGAAAAAGGAGTGATAAAATAGGAAAACAAAGAATGTTCCAGACAAAGATCTTAGCCTGTTAATCAACCATTATTGTATCTTGATTCCGAACCCAAGTTATTCAGCAAATGATGCTGTGACAATTGAAGATCCATATGAAAAAGAACAAATTTGGACCCTCACACCACAAAAATTCACCCAAAATGAGTCAATCTAAATATAAGAACAAAACTATAACACTATTAGAATAAAACAGAAAAAGTAAATCTTTGTGACCTTGAATTAGGTAACATTTCCTTAGTTACAACATCAAAAGCACAAGGGACAACAAAAAAATCAGGTAAATGGGACCTCACTAAGATTAAGAAACTTTTGTGCTAAAGGATATCATGAAGAAAATGAAAAAGTAATCAATGAAATGAGAGAAAATATAACCAAATGGTATGTCTGATAAGGGACTTGTATCCAGAATATATAAAGAACTCTTGCAAGTCAATCATAAAAAGATAAATAACCCAATTTAAAAATGGAAAAGGGGTTTGAATAGGAAGTTTTTCAAAGACTACATACAAAACTGCAAAAAAATATGAAAACATGATCTAATATTATTATTTACTGGGAAAATCAAAATCAAAATCACAATTGGATACCACCTCATACCCACCAAGATGACTAAAATAAAAAGATAATAACACGTGCTGGCAAGAATGTGAAAAAATTGGGGCTCTCACACATAGTCAATGGGATTGTAAAATGGGACAGCTTCTTTGATAAATGGTTTTATAATTCTCAAAATGTTAAACATAAAGATATGATATATTTCTATCATATATAAAGATATGATATAATCCTGCAATTCACTTCTTGTTATAAACCCAAGAAAAGCCGGGTGGCGCAAGCCTGTAATCCCAGCACTTAGGAGGCTGAGACAGGAGAATTGCGAGTTCAAAGCCAGCCTCAGCAATGGCGAGGCGCTAAGCAACTCAGTGAGACCCTGTCTCTACATAAAACACAAAATAGGGCTGGGGATGTGGCTCAGTGGTCGAGTGCCCCTGAGTTCAATCTCCAGTACCAAAAATAAATAAATAAATAAACCCAGGAAAATTGAAAATAGATGTCCACACAAAAACTTATAAACAATGTTCATGACAGCATTATTCCTAACAACTAAAAAGCGGAAATAGCCCAAATGCCCAACAGATGAATGGATAAATGAAATGTAGTATTCACCTTAGTGGAACATTATTAAGGAATTAAAAAGAATGAAATACTGATAAACACCACAGCATGGATGAAACTTGAAAACATTATGCTAAGTGAAAGATACTAGACAGGAAGGGCCACATAATTGTATGTTTCCATTTATCTGAAAGGTCCAGAATAGGAAAATCTTTAGAGATAAGTAGTGGATTTCTTGATTTCAGGAGTTATGGGGAAAGAGGCGTGGGAAGTGACTACTAACGGATATGGGCTTTCTTTTTGGGGTAATGAAAAGGTTCTGAACTTAGTGTTAATAACTGTATGACTATAAATACACAAAATCACTGAATTGTATGTTCTAAAAGGATGAATTCTATGAATGTAAGTTATGTCTCAAACTGTTATAAAAATAAACTAAATCAATGCATCAATGAATCTTGCTATAATTTTTGTTCTTGTGATAGTATCTTTTCAATTATTATATCTGCATATTAAATGAAAATTGATACTCTCAGAAAATTACTGAAATTTGTCAAATTAAAAATACAAAGAAAAAAATAACTGATAATTTCTCTTTATAGGTAAATGATTAATTCTAGGATTTTAAGGTACACTAATGGAGTTTTCCCTTTCACAATGAACAGTTTTATAACGCAGTGCTATTCCTTTACATAATTGAAACATGGAATTTCTTAGCTTGTGTATTTTATTTTCTTAGCATCCTTACTCAAAAAGAAGTAATTACCTAATACCAGGTAGAACTTTGTTATTATCTCAGAAGATTCTGTGTGTTAGAGAAGAAACTTATTTCTTTGAAATGAACTTAGATTTAAAGCAATTGAATTGCCTGCAGGATTCCATCTATCAGATTATCTCAGTGTTTCTCAACCTATTTTTCATTATCATCCCCTAAGAAACCTTTTTAGAGAGTTTTTTTCTAATCACTCCCCTTAACCAATAAATTTTAATATAACTGATATACTATATATCTATAGTATATCTATATTTAATCCATAAAAGAAGGTAAGATCTTTTTTACTCCAAACCAATTTCATTCCTTTTTGGGTGATATCACCCCTATTGAAATGTATGGTCTTGCTTTAAATTGTATGTATGTATTTGACTGTATATATTTTATTTTCCTTACTATAAACAGGATTGAGAATTCTTTCAATGACTTAAATTTGACAGTTGCAAATTTAAAGTAGATAAATATTAATTTGTATAAATTTAACGTGATCATTTGTGAAGAACTATATCTAAATTATGTTAGGTGTGCTAAGTACAGACAAAATATTGGGTGGTTTTCAAAATTATTTTTCTGAGAATATCATTGATAGTAGAATCTGCTTACGATGTATACAATTAAGTGGGGGGAAGCAATATGCAAAACTATATCAAGAATGCTTCACACGTTTTCTAAAAATACATATGTGAACACAAGCAACTGGAAAATATTCATTAAAATGTTAATTGGTGTCGGGTGCAAAGATGGAAGGTGATTTTCAGTTTCAACTTCCGTGTCTAGTTTCCAAGTTTTCTATAATGAATTTCTGTTACTGTTATAGTTAGGAAAAAATGGTTAGCATACAAAATATTTATTGAAATTAAATCATATCAAGGAAAAATGTATTTATAATGCTTTAAGTAAAGCATGTATGTAGCCTTTGAGGGAAATTTTTTTCTTCTTCTTTGTGTTGATATGCCATAAATTAAGGTGCACTATTTCCTGACCTTAGTCTTGTAGGAGTTTCAATGCTTCCTCAGCAAAAGTATAAATCCTTAATAAATGACAAATTGACCATGACTTAGGCTCTCAGCAATTATCCTTCTATAGAACAAACTCTAATGTATTTCAAGATTAGAGGAGCCATTCAGCAAGCACATGTTGGCTGATGAGTTTTTGAAGAAAGTGAATCCAGCAGATGAGTAAAAGTCATTGTGCACTTCATTTCAACAGAGTATATTTAAGTAGTAAATCAGACTTCAAAATAGCAACGTTTGGGGCTACTGAAGGAAAGATACTTTATACATTACTTGAATACTATTTGCAGGGTACTTTTGTTTGATGCCCACAACAACCCTGTATGTCACTAATAGCTTTTCTCTTGTTTATGATGAGTACAAAGGAGGCGAGTGAAAGAACCTTGAGTTTGGGGTTCTTTCTTTCTTTGGCTCATTCTTCCTTAATGAATGAAATCAGTATCTTAATCAAGAGCAAAGAAATTGAAACAACTGTGACCACCTCATCAAACAGGGGTTGGTGAGCAGTGTTCAAAGGTACCCACTCTCTCCTGCACTCTTGTGGTCCCCTTTGGCCCCATAGAAAGGTCCAGTGGGTAGTTCTGGTGCAGGTCTACAGGTTCGGTTCCTGAGGAAGGCTCCATGCAGACTATTATTACCAGTGTGTGGATTCTGCCTCAAGGCATGATGAGGCCCTTCCTCCAGGACTCTTAGGACTTGGAAAAGGAGCAAATGGGGTGAAGGGTGAGGAGATGGGGCCACCCAGGAGGCCATTCAGAGTAGGCTCAGGGAGTATGTATCTGTTGAGAAATCTCCACATGCAAACATTGAAGAGCATCACGGGATGCAGAGCTTGGTAGGGTGCATGCTACAACGTACATGGCTTCACTACTACCTTTCAGGTCAGCTCCAGTTACCATGTCAGGCTTGAATACATTCAAGACATAAGTCAAAACACCAAAACAATCCCATCCTATGTTTTCTTGTTGACTTGGCTAAATTTATATCTTAAGTTTAAAAAATATAGCTTAAAATTTTAAATATATATTCTGTGTTGGTTCCCAAAGATGTATTATAAATAAAAATCTCCAGAATCAACTTATATGCATATAAGTACATACCATTAAACAATTAAAATGTTGAGTTATATCTGTTGTCCTCCTAACAGAGCAGTAAATCTCAAAAATATTCATGATCAGCCTATTAAATTGAAGATGAGTCATCTCCAAGATTTTCACTTCAATTGCCTTTCAGTAGTAGCATAATAGATCTTGATTTAGTTTTTTGATGTTGATATAAATTTAGTTTGAATAACTATAAGAATACACCAGTGCTTAAATATATCAGTGATTAATTACACCTATTATGCCATACATTAACAATCAATTGATTTTTTTTTTACAAAAGTGCCAAGATAATTCAATAAAGAAAGGATATAAATAAGGATTAGGGGAGTAGCTTGGTGGTAAAGTGCTTGCCTACCAGGTGCAAGGCCCTGATATGGATTCCTGGCACTGTCAAAAAAAATAAATCAATAATAAAAGGATGGGGTTGAGGTGATAGCTCAGTGATGGAGTGCTTGCCTGGCATGCATGAGGCACTGAGTTCGATTCTCAGCATGACATATAAATAAATGAATAAGATGGAGATATTGTGTCCATCTACAACTAAAAAAAATTTTTTAAAATAATGATCAAAGGAGCCAGGACCTAATCCAACATGATGAAGATTTGGGCCTACTTTTTCTTCTGTTAGGCACAGGTTCTACAGAGGCCCAAATCTTCATCATGTTGGATTAGGTCCTGACTTCTTAACCAGATTCCTAAAGCACAAGAAAGAAGATCAAGAATTAATAAGTGGGATGGATTCAAACTAAAAAGCTTCTTCTCAGCAAAGGAATCAATAACGTGAAGAGAGTGCCCACAGAGTGGGAGAACATCTTTACTACATGCACACCAGATAGAGAACTTATCTCCAGGATATATAAAGAACTCAAAAAACTTAACACCAAAAAATGAAATGACCCAATCAATAAATGAGCTAAAGAACTGAACAGATACTTCTCAGAAGAATATATACAATCAATTAACAAGTATATGAAAAAATATTCAACTTCTCTAGTAATTAGAGAAATGCAAATCAAAACTATGACTCTAAGATTTTATCTCACTCCAGTCACAATGACAATTATCAAGAACACAAGCAGTAATGTGTTGGTGAGGATGTGGAGAAAAACGTACACTCATGCATTGCTGGTGGCACTTTAAATTAGTGTAACCACTACGGAAAGCAGTATGGAGATTCCTTAGAAAACTTGGAATGGAACCACCATTTGACTCAGCTGTCCACTCCTCAGTCTATACTAAAAGGACTTAAAATCAGCATACTATAGTGACACAGCCACATCAATGTTCATAGTAGCTCAATTCACAATAGCTAAACTGTGGAACCAACCTAGATGGACATTCAACAGATGAAAGGATAAAGAAACTGTGGTACATGTATATAATGAAATATTATTCAACATTAAAAGAGAATAAAATTATGGCATTTGCAGGTAAATGGATGTAGTTGAAGAATATCATGCTAAGTGAAGTAAGCCAATCCCCAAAACCAAAGGCTGAATATTCTCTCTGATAAGTGGATGCTGATCCATCATGGTGGGGGGGGGGGCATGAGGAGAATGGAGGAACTTTGGGCAAAGGGGAGGGGAAAAGGGGGAGGGGGCATAAGGCAGAAAGATGGTAGAATAAAATGGACACCATTACCCTAGATACATGTATGACTGCCCATGTGGTGCAACTCTACATCATGTACAACCAAAAAAATGAAAAGTTGTGCTCCATTTATGTACAATGAATTGGGATGCATCCTATCATGTATAACTGATTAGAACAAATAAACACGCACACATGCAAATAAAAATTAAAAATAAATAAAAGGAGCCAGGCATGGTGGCCCATGCCTGTAATCCCAGCAGCTCGGGAGGCTGAGATAGGAAGATCAAGAGTTCAAAGCCAGTCTCAGCAAAAGCAAGGCACAAAGCAACTCAGTGAAACCCTGTCTCTAAATAAAATACAAAAAATAGGGCTGGGGATTTAGCTCAGCAGTCGAGTGCTCCTGAGTTCAATCCTTGGTTCCTGCCTGAAAAGAAGGGAAGGGATGAAGATGGCCATCTTCAATCCTTGGTACCTTCAATCCTTGGTACCTTCCCCGAAAAGAAGGGAAAGGATGAAGATGGCCATCTAAACAAATCACGCTGAAACAACTGGATATCAATATGGAGGAAACTATATCTCAATCCTTATCTCTCACTGTACTCTAAAATGAATTCAAGATGTATCAGAGATCTAAACGTTAAACGTAAAACAATAAAATGTTCGGAAAAGGGGCTTCAGGAAAACATTTCACAATTTGGTGTACGTAAACATTTCTTAAGAAATAGGAGTTTTAATCATATAAGAAAAAAGTGATAAACCATATTCCATCAAAATTAAGAATGTCTGCTCCTCAAGAGACACCATTAAATGTAAAGAAAAGGGGTTGGGGTCATGGCTCAGTGGTAGAGTGCTTACCTCGCATGCGCGAGGCACTGGGTTCAACCCTCAGCACCACATACAAATAAATAAATAAATAAATAAACAAATAAGTAAATGTTTTTAAAAAAAGTAAGGATAAGTCACAAGCTGAGAGAAAACATTAGTAATACACATACCTCACACAGATCTTCTATCCAAATTATGTGAAGAACTTTTATAATCTAATAAGAAGCAGCAAACCAATGGGGAGGAAACGAAGAAAAGACTAGAAAAATCATTTTTTTTAAAAGTTATACAAATGGCCAAAGGGATCAAAATTAAAGGAAACTAACATTATTGGTCATCAAGGAAATGCAAATTAAAACTATTACAATCATATCATCACACTGGATTCTATAATAAAACTAAAAAGAATGACAATACCAAGTGATAGTGAGGATGTGGAGAAACTGGAATTCTTATATATTGCCCATGGGTACACAACCACTCTGGACCAGTTTCTTATAAAATTAAATGTCTACCTAATCTGTGACTCAGCAATTGTACTTCTAGGTGTTTATGTAAAAGATGTAAAAACATATATCCACAAAAAGAAACATATATCCACAAAAAAGAAACATATGTGAATGTAAACAGCAGCTTTATTAATAGCTTCAGCCTAGAAGCAACCCAAATAAATATTCATCACTGATGAATGGATAAGCAAACGGTGGTACCTTCATACAAGGAAATACTACTCATCAATTTAAAAAAAAGTAAAATACTGACATCATCACATGAATAAATCTCAAAAACATATGCTGAATGACACAAAACAGTACAAACTAGGTAATTCCATTTATATAAAGTTCTAAAACCAGTAGAATTTACCTGTGATAGAAATCAGAATGGCAGTTGCTAAGGTGGGGATCAGGAAAAGTGGAAGGTATGCCTGAGTGCCAAGATGCAGGATGGAACAACATTGTGTGGTGGAAACATTCACATCAGTATGTGGCAGTGACACATAGGTATATACTTGTCAGAACTCCTCAAATGATATACCTTAAATCTGTGCATTTTATTGTGAGAAAATTGATTAATCACAAATTTTAAAAATAAAACCTGAATCACTCTGTAAGTCAAAAACAACAAGAATATTTCCTTTACAAAACCAAGGTTAGGGGCTGGGATTGTGGATCAGCGGTAGAGCGCTTGCCTCGCATGCGTGAGGCCCTGGGTTCGATCCTCAGCACCACATACAGAGCAATAAAATAAAAACATTGTGTCCATCTACCAAAAAATTTTAAAAATATAAAAAATAAACCAAGGTTAATTACAGTGAGTTTTCCTGGGCATGCGTCATGTTTTAGGATATTTTAAAATATATATATATATATATATATATTTTAGTTTTCGATGGACACAATATCTTTATTTACTTTTATGTGGTGCTGAGGATCGAACCCAGTGCCTCATGCATGCAAGGCAAGCGCTCTACCACTGAGTCACATCCCAGCCCATGTTTTAGGATTTTGCCCAGATAAGACTGACTTCAAATCAAATCCATCCTTATAGAACTATGGAATGTGTATGTGTGTGTGTGTTTCTTAAAAAAGAAGTTAATTAGTCAATATGGTTTCTGGACAGTTCTACTGACATGGAGATAGGCTACACAATTTGGGCTCCTAATTTACAATTTGAAAATAATTTGATTTCGAGGGTTGTGTTTTATCTGGATCATAGAAGTTACTCAAAAACTAATGTTGAATGAAGGAATCATTGAATAAATGAATATGCAGATCCTCATCTTTTTTTCACTATAAAATAAACACTTCATCAAATGTGCACCAAATCATTATACCTGGCCTCACTATTCTTCACCACTACTACCTGTAACTATATAATAAAAATATTTGAGAGTGATCAGAAGTATGTATACCATTTAAGTAGGAAAAGTCAGAGGCAGCTTGACTATACTTTCTCTCCTTTTCAAGTAATTTAAATTTAAATTTGAATCTCCATATGTGGTGGCTAGTGTTGGGCAGTGCAGCTGTCTAGCTCCTCACTATTTGAAGTGTGATCCCTGGAGCAGCAGCATCAGCATCCCCTGGCAGCTTGTTAGAAAGGTGGAGTCTCAGGGCCCACCCAGACCTGCCGATTCACAACTTGCACTTTAACAAGATCCCAGATGACTCGTGTGCACATTAAAATTTTAGTAGCATTGCCCTGTTTCTTGAAGGATAGTGGCCTAAAAGTTATCAAAGTGAGGCAAGAAGCTGGAGGATGAGTGGGGGTAGGAGGGGGGAGTGATGCCGTGGGAAGAGGATGTTCTTAGTTTTTTCTCTCTGCAACTGTATTATTTGACATTGATTCAATATATATGTGCATCTTTTGTAATTTGTAAAACATTAAAGAGGAAAATAATGGTGAAAATTACCATGCAGGCTACATATTAGTATTTAATTCATATTTGTAGCAAATAGCATAACAAGTAAACCAAAAGTAGCACAGACTTCTGGTCAAGGAGGAAATTTTCTTGCAAGTTGGGTTCGTTCTGTTCCACTTAACTCTCCTCATCAGGCAATGCTTGCCATAGTTTATTTAAAAAATTAATTAATTACATATCTCAACATTCTGTTGCCTACCATAATGACATCCAAGAATGGTTAATGAAACTTACCTTCTCCAAGCCAACAACCTAACCATCTGAATTAATTTGCATCCAGCAAATGGATATTGCCCTCAGGTTTAACTGAAATCAGTATTTTTATGCAAACTGAGTGTTCTGACATTTTTTGACTAAAGAACATATTTTCCTTTCGAGAGATGCTAATCCATAAGGGAAAAAATCCAGGAAAAAGTAGTTTAAAAATTCAGGATTATTTTTGTTAAGGCCAGAAATTGAGAGAAATAGTAAAACTTTTATCAATATGGTCCTCTTTAAAAGTCTGTAACAGAAAAACATTACTAATGATACTAAATGTAAAGAGATTCCTTAAATTATAGATTATACCCTAGCAATCTTCAAACTTTTCTCGGCTGCAATCCATAATATGCAGCCATACTCATATCCATACACATAACTGAAATGAAAGACTTCCCTTACCCTAAGACACTTTCAATGTTTTCTATTTTATTGTGTATTATTCTCTATGTTCTTTTTATATTATTCTATTCTATGTCAGTGTTTCAGAAATGTTTGTTGTAATCCACTACACGGATTTCATCACCTGTTAAAAAGTCATGACCTACAGTTTACAAAACACTTCAAAGGCAAGAGAGGAAAGCAGTGAGAAGAGAGAGATTAATTAATCATTTAATAGGTTCAGAAAAGAGAAAAAGAAACATAAGATATCCAAGAAAGAAAAAGAGTGGAATATCAGCAGTAGGAGAAAGAGTAAGAAGAGAGAGATTCCAGTTCCTATAATCTGTCTTGCCCTGGTCAATGCCTGGGGATTTTATCGTGTACTCCCCTCTTCCCAGCATTCCCAGTTCCCTTATTTTGCTGCCCACAACCTCTTAATCATCCGAAAGCTTACTTTGTGTTCTAAGATCACTAAGTCCCCCAATGGGAACCCTAACTGGCTTCCTCCATCTCTGTTCCCCTTTCTCTAACCTGCTGGGGGCTCCTTCTCCATTTTTTTTCTTTCCCTTGGATGTCTAACTTCTAAAAATCAAACTCTGATTTTTTCTTCTTTCTCCTAGTTGTGCCTCTCTCATGTTATTGCCCATTAGAAGATCAATGTATGACACTGCCTTGGGTTCAAAAATTCAAGTGCAAAGCACAGTAGAGGGTGAGCTGCTTAGGTGAAAATTCACAAGGAAGGCACCATTTCTCAAACTTGGAGAGCTTCCAGACCTTGGAGAAAAACTCTGAAGACCACCAAGGTGTGTTCCATTGTAACACACCTCGACGGGAGAGTACTGTTGTCTGTGGTTGTGAAAAGAGCTGATAGGATCCTATGGGACAATAGTGAGCATGCATGGTACTCAAGAGAAGGGACAAAAAATTGGGGAAGATTCTGCAAATGGCATCATCTGGAAGAAAGTTGTAAGGTTTGAAGGGTCTGAGTCTACCAGCAAAAGTCCCAGTTACCAAGCTGGATCAGTGCCAGCCTAACAGAGTAAGGATCTAAATTCCCTATCACATCAGCAAGGAAGAAGCAAGAGGAGAGGTGTTTCTAAAGAAGAACCTCAAGTTAGGGTCTTCATATTCTTAGACTGGATCAGGTTTTACAAGTCTGCAAAAGAATGGGAATCCTGTTACATCTATGCTGAAGGTAACATTGGCCTGCTTTCAATAGCTCTTACAAACTGAGCCGGAAAATTAAAATTAATTTACTCAAAGGGGAAAAAATATCATAGAAGAATTTTTGGTAATGCAGATCTGAAGCCTGGTTCACATTCAGCCAGGAGCAGCTTGCCGGCCTTGGCCATTAGTCCATTTTTTTTCATCCCTAAGACAGGAAATTACGTGAGGCCTCAAACATGTTCCCCTACAACTTTATGACTAAGTGCAGCTGTTCTGATAGAATTTCCTGTACCCAGGCTCAGTATGTCAGAATTTGTGCATTGCCTACATATAGCCACTGATCACCTACTCTGTGCAAGTTGCTCTCAGCTTTCTGAGTGAGCAGCGGTCAAAATAGAGTATGTGCTGGCCTGAGCTGACACTGCAAATGTGGTTCCCTTTCACCTCTGGCCCAGTTCCTCAAGCTCTACCTGTTGCCTAGGTCAGTTCTCTTATCTCCTCCTCAGACCCAGGAGGACTCCTTTCACCCCTGACTCTACCCCTTTCCTCAGAAATAAAGTCCTGTTCTAACCTCTTCCTTTCTCCTGAGCTCTTCTTTCTGCCTTGATCCTGGGTCAATAAGCTATAAGGGATGCAATTTCTCATAAAAAATAAAAAAAAGAAGAAGAAGAAGAAGAAGAAAAAGAAGACGACAACAAAAGGGAGGAAAGAAGAAATACATTAAAACATGAAGATACAGAACTTTCTTCCTTCCCAAAGTGAGAAACACGTTTCAATGCTTGACAGAGGAAGTATGGTTGCAAATGTTATCAGCACTAAACCAGGTTAATTTTCCATTCAAGGAGAAAAGTAAGCAACTTGGGCGAAGGGAGGCAAATTGCAGGGCCCTATTATTTAGCACATTTGAAATGAAAGCCAATACTGCTATTGAAGTGAGGCTGACTGAGCTTTCTCTTCCTCTTGTTAGAGCCCGCCCATAGGTTGCCTAGCAACCAAATTACATTGCTGAGAACACTCCCCAGCAATAACTGACCCTGAATTTTAATTTCTGTGCTGATGTTTAAGTGGATTAAATAAATAAATAAATAAATGCAATCATCCTGAATCAATATTAATTTTAACTAGTAAGCTGCATATATAGACTACAGAATAATACAAAAAATTGGTAAAGATTTTCACTTTTCTTGAAACATTTTTTGGGGGGGATTGGTACTGGGGATTGAACCCAGGGGTGCTTTACCACTGAGCCACATCCTCAGCTCCTTATTTTTATTTTTTACTTTAAGACAGAGTCTCACTAAGTTGCTTAGGGCCTTGCTAAGTTGCTCAGGCTGGCTTTTAGCTTGGGATCCTCCTGTCCCAGCCTCCTGAGCCATTGGGGTTATACATATGCTCCACTACGCCTGGTAAAACATTTTATTTTAAAAATATGAAAAATCAGGGTAGGTTTGTTGAAAAAAATAATAAAATGACTATATGAATGTAAGAAGGGAAGACAAATTTAATACCCTTGTCCCAAATTTAAAACCCTAAAATCTATACTAATACAAAGTATAAAATGTTAATTTTTTTCTCAGCCCTTCATTGGAATAGCCTTTCAAAAATAAGAATGAACACTAAATGTGGTACACAAAAGGACATATAAACCCTAGCATTACTCTTGCCTTTCACATGTAGTAGAAATAATATTTTAAATGCATAGTAGGAAGGGACAGGTCAGGCTTGAGATTGCATATCAATGTGCTGTTTTGTATTTTGACTGAAACAGTTTGAATAAGACATGATATAAGGAACTTCTCACAGTTCCTATGGTCTCTTATTTACAACTTTTTAAAGTGTGACTTCATGATTTAAGTGTTCCTAATTCGTCTGGGGCAAGCAATGATCAGTTTTACCATTTCTGAAATTCATCCTTGTAGTCTATCCTGAAGGTGAAAGGAAAATGTGGCATAACTCTTTTCATTTCAATATATGGTAAGATTTTTCCTTGAAATGGAAATCCTTACCTGAAAACACTCTATTACGTACTTACCAAAACAAATATAGCAAAGGCTTGGAGTTCGATTCCTGGCTTCCCCACTTAGCTGTGGGACCATGTAATGTCTGCTCTTATTTCTTCATCAGTAAAATGGGATACCATAATCATCTCATGGGCAGCTGGGGTGTCTAAGATCTCCTAGTACAAGGCTGTCATATGGTAAGTACTTATTTCAGCCATTCTCGCCCAGACTGGTGGAATTACCATTGTAGAAGAGGCTGTGGAACGCTGCCTGGATCCCCTTTCAAAAATGAAGGAGTTATTCTCCCAGCTACTGAAAATGCTGTACCAAGATGGCCTTCAACTATGAGCCTTCTTTAAGATTGCCTTGAATAAAATTAAGCATTCTTCTAGAAGAAGCCTGAAATCAATGTGTGGCCTACCTAGGGGTATAGATCTCAAGCCCCTTTCCTCCAGCCTAGGACACTTGGGAGGCCATCCCAGCACCCAAGTTTGCCCATGAAGTTGGTCAAGATCTTCTCTGGGTCCACAACACTGCTCAGCCTCTCCCTCTGTCTTACCCTACTTTCTTATCTTCCGTCTGGCAGATGTTAATTCCAAAGGCACTCTAATAAGCATCCTACATGCCAATCTGCATCTCAGAATCTGTTTTTAGGGGGAGCCACATCAATAAGCCATCACAAATATAGTTAAGAGTATTTTTAGTGAAAAGAGGATACCAAACTCAACACACAGAATTTTCTCTCCACCGTAACAAATTCTACCTATGCGAGTGTGTATGACTGAAACATTGAAAAGTATTAACAATGTTCTTTTCCAGGTGGTAAAATTAGAGATGATTTTTTTTCTTTATATTTTTCAATATTTCCAACTTTTTCTCTATAGGGGGATGGATCGCCTAAGAGTTCAGCCCCATTCTCTACTTCTCCCAAATAGAACAGTTTTCAGATTCTCATGAATGAGAGTGAGCCAACCTATAACACTGCTCACCACCCTAATAGCTCACGCTCAAGTTTCCAATGGCTGAGAACTGTAGTCCTCAAGCTTTTACTAAAGCTTCCTTCTTTCACACACAAGTTTACTAAAGTACTCACTAGGTAAAGCAGCTAAAATCAGGACTTAATAGAAGCCCAAACTGGGAATAGGTGTGGGGAGGAGGCAAAAGATGGAAGCCTCAGACCTGTGGTCAAGTCTGTAAGAGGTCACTTGGAAAACACTGAGAGTTAGGATTCTGAAATGTCACAGAGCCCTCACTTTCAGTTTTGATGATGTGATATGAAGGCAAGACATAACCCCTGACTTTGATCTGATTGGAAACATAAGTAAAGAACAACATGTAATAGGAAAGCAGTAAATTTTTGTCACCATAAACAAGTGCAGTAGGAGTCTAGAACAGGGTGAATGCTTACTGGCTAGAATAATCAAGAAGGGCTTCATAGAAGAAATGGGTCTTGACTATCTTAAAGAATAAGTGAAGGCTCTTTCTTTAAGATGAAAGCTATAGCCAAATCACAGAAGAAAAAAAATCAGTATTGCATCTTTTAGTACAATAAACTAAGGATACATCAGAAAATGAGAAAGTAAGTTGAATCAACATGGCGACTGAAGTTTCTGCAGCAAAACCAAGTGATGGGGTTCAGACTTCCTATTCAGGCTAAAGGGGGTGCCTGACAGTTCTGGACAAGCAGAATTTGATCTATTAAGTCCCCTTTTTCTGCCCATGATGCATGAGGTGAGGTACAGAAGAGAGAATGAGGCAGGAGCACCCAGGGAAGAAGTTGCAGCCCTCAATTCTACTCCATGGCCCAACCTGGAGTAGTTTCTGTCAGCAGTTGAAAAGCTGAACTTGAGCACAATGATACATGTTTTTCTGATGCTTGTGAAACCACTCACATCATGTACAAAGACTGCATCATTCCCTCCTGGAAATTTTTCTTTAATACTGTTATATGCATAACACATGCTCTGCTACTGAGCTACATCTCCAAATCCTCAGATGCTCCACTGACAATCCACTCCTAAAGGGTAAAAGAGGCAGGAACAAGTGAAGGGTAAGCCAGAAACCTGAGTGTGTGATTATATCTGGGACTTGGCCCCTCCCTGGCTTCTGCCTCCTCAAGCAAACAAGATATTTAACAACTCTGCCCTGCATGACCTGGAATAACTCCCAAACATCCTTGATTTTATGGCACCCAAGAAGGTGGAGAAAGTGACTGCCATAAAATTATGTGTGGCGTTTTGCAATCCCTGTATAGTTCAGTTTATTAGATTAAAACCAACTGGCAGCAATTTATGGCTTACTACCTGCCAGGTAGTTTGCATGTATCTTATTTAATCCTCAGTTCTCTGTGAGGTAGGTATTTGCACCTATATTTTTCAGGTAACTGCATTTTGTAGGCATTCCTCTCTCTTCTCCATAATAATGAAATGTTTTCTCAGGATTTTTATTTGAAAACAAATAACCCCTTCTCTTTACCTCAGTAAATTCAAATGATGGGTTTAAGACAATAGAGTTGAATTTACAGTTAATTGTAAAACAGCTGTTAAATAACTGGGCACTTTTCCCAAGCATGTCACTGAATGAGGGGGTCTGGGGAAGAAAGTAAAACCTGTCAAATGCAATCACTGACTCCAAATTGCTTACTCTGGAGTTAGATGGATCCCAGGAAATAACATTAGATGGCAATTCAAGAAGGTGTGTGGTACGACTCAGTCAAGTTACATTGAGGAGCCACTCTCAAATTCCAAATCCATGGGTATTTCCTGAACATGACAAACATTCAAGCCATCCTTGTCTACATTTCTGCCATTCCTCTTTCCTGGTCAGCTCAAACCTATTGAATTTCTCTTTTTATTGCTTCTCTTTCCATTTTTCCTTCCAGAGACCTTATTTAGGTCTTTCCCACTTCTTGCTTGAGTTTTCCCCACACCCTCTGGGCTGTTACCCCTACAAAGTTCCTAGTTCATCCAGTTCGGCTTTTCCCTGCCATAGTCACGTTGGCAAAACACGACTTAGGTGATAATGGTGCTCCTCTGTTCCCAACCCTTCTATGGCTCCCACTGTCTATAGGATAAAGTCTAAATATCTTAGATTGTCATTCAAGTCCTTCCAAAAGTTTGACCCCAGCCCTATGTCCAATCTGACTAACTAATAATATTTTTAGATCAACTAGAGTTCCCCCTTTCCAGTTCCAGTATACTGTACCCATTTCTGTCTCCTTGACGCAAGTACACTGTTCCTCCCCTACCATGTCAAAGTCAAGCATCACCTCCTTCATCAAACTCAACTCTAAGTCTCACAGCATTTCATTGGGTTTTCTCACACACCTCCTTGAACTGCTATTTAATGTTTTTCTATGCACTTAGTATCTCTTCTACTCAACAGCAGGTAATTTAGGATCAGTGGTTGCATCTAACAGACTTGGCTTTTCTCCCCAGAGCCTTAGGTTTAGTGCTTTACATAGAGCAACTATTTGTTATTTAACAGCTGTTGAACAAAAAACTATGGAGTCAAACTTAATTGTCTAAAAGTAATACAAACTTGCTGTTTACATGTCCTAATTTTTGTATTCAATTCTGCAATATCCTCATTGCGTGAGTTCTAGGTTTTGCCATCTCTGGGTATTGATTACAATCTGCAACTCCAAAAGTCTGAAACTCACATTGTCAGTAGGTACTACTCAATGGAAGGTTCTAAATACCTGTGCTATCCAATTTGGTAACACCTAGCCACCAGTGGCCTTTCAACACTTGAACCACGTCCAGTGCAACTGAGTTTTTAATTTAATTTTCATTAATTTAAATAGCAATGTGTAGATAGTGAAAAATGTATTCAGCAGTAGAGGTCCAAGTATTCACTGATAAGAGGATAGATAATACCAGCCCTAGAGCTTTTCAATAAATTCTAAACCATAAATAATCCGTAATGGTGTTGATTATTGATGTCATAAGGTTCTCCAACTTTCTCACTCACAAAACACACAGATTCAGTCAGATTTACCTACTGTCTATCTGTTGACCAAACATTCCTATATTTTATGTCCCATCTAGGATTCCATAAGCCCAGCTCAGGTGATCTCAAAGGGAAACAGAATAAAATCCCCCCACGTAATACCACCCAATAATTAGAAGTCTCAGGCAAACTAGCTCCAACTTAAGGGTCCCACTTGACATATCCTGCTAGGTCCACTCTTTCTTTCCTTTACATGTGTTTTTCCTATTTTATCTTCAAAGAAACATTTTATGAAAAGGAATAAATTTCCCTGCCATTATGTATGTTAATGGAGGGCAGGCAGGGCAAAGACAGCCACATCCACTCATAAGCCCTGCCTTAGATAAATATTTCCATCCTTAGCAAATGATGCCAGATAACATGTGGTTAAGTTGGCTAATATCAATGTCAGCTCTTAACAAAAATAACAGATAAGATTTATCAAATGTTTACAATTGGCAGAAGCAACTTATGTATTACATAATGCATACAACAATCCTTTGAGGCAGGTAACTGTATTACTTTTCACCTCCATTTTACAATGAGAAGACTGAGGCACAGAGAGGTTACAGGATGTGCCCTGGTTAAGTATCTAGAGCCAGGGTTTACACTCAGGCATTCTAATGTGAGAGAGCTAGGATTCATCCTCTGACTTTCCAACTCTAGAGTTTACACTCTAAATCACTCAGCTATTCCCCCAATGAACCCAATCTAAGGCATTTATATTCATTCGTTTATTTCAAAGTGAGTATGTAATGAGCATTAGCTACTAGTGTATATCAGGAACTATGCCAGTTGTGGGGAAAAAAGGCAGTGACCTCCTTTGTGGAGCCACAGAATAGGACTCAGAGAAGACAGTCACGCTGACTGGTCACCACCACTGGGTTTGCTCTGAGGACCTTTTCGTCTACACGTCAGGAAAAGATCACTAAGAAAACAAGCCCATTAAGCACCGCTAAGAATACATGTCAGCTGAGTGATTGGAATATATTTTTGAAAATATCAGGTTTAGGGCCAAATTTTAAGAAATAAAGTAAACCCCTAATAGAATAGAGAGGCAAATCCTGGGTAATTTCAAGGCTATCCAGCAAAATTCCAACTTCCTCAAGACTCAACCTTTCCCACTCCCAACTGCACACTAGGATGTGACCTCTCTCAGGATTATCCTTTCTTACTTTGTATCCTTGGCTAGCTCCCTGTTAGATATCACAGAGGACTTGGCTTACTTGAAGCATGGACCTTGGGCCAGTAGCTTCAGCATCATCTGGGAGTTTGTTAGAAAAGCAGACTCTTGGGCCCCACCTAAATCTGCTGAGCCAGAACCTGCACATTAACAAGACCCTCTAGTTATTCTTAAGCCCCTTACAGTCTGGAGAGAGCTACAGTGAAACATAGCTCAGACACTGTCACTTCCTTCAGCCTCTGGCTTGGTAAGATTCTTCCACAGGGAGTGGCCACAATGCCCTGGTCTTCAGCCCATCTCAGCATCCCTCACACTGAAATGTGTTTGTTGGTTCTCTGACACTTTCCTGGGAGCTGGGAGGAGAGCAACGGCATCTTATTTCTACTGGTTCCTCCAGTGCCTCTAACAATGCTGTCCTGCATTGTCAGTAGAACAAATGAACAAGTGACTCTTCTTCAGAGTCACCTTTCTGAAGTGTCACCTTACTCGCCTTTCTTCAAGGTGAAAGTACTCTCTGAAAAGTTAACATCGTGCTGCCAGGAGCTTGCTCCTGGAAGTTCTCCCTTCCAGCTGCTAGGGCCACACCCTGGGTGCAAGAATGACTTCTATGAATGCACTAACTTCAGCCTTCCCGCTGAGCCAGAGCTGGAAGGTCACTGAGCCTTCTGCTTTTAGCCATCTCATCACAGAACCCAGAGGAAAACCCCAACAAACAAGGGCGGGCCTCTGCTGCTTGGCACAACCACCTCCACAAAAGCTGGGTGCTTCCTGTGAGGCCCCGCCCTGGGCCAGCAACCCACACCACAGGGGGTCCCCAGCACTTTCCCTGGGTTGTGTGCATTTCTGCTAGAGCCAAGGACATGCCCTGCTTCAGAATCGCAGGCTTAACAGATACTCGGCTCACCTCAAAGTTAAACTTAAGTTCAGTCCTCACAACTCCTGCAAACGTCAGAGCTGCGGTCCCCCCGTTTAAGCTTCCCCTGCTAAATGGGGAGCACCTTTGTTTTCAGAGAACACGCAGCAGGGGCTGGACCTCCTAATAGCATCTTTCTTTTGTAAAAGCATTTTCAGGGGCTGCATGGAGTTGTGTCATGCCCCAGGCTTTGCCAACCCAGCTGGGGTTTTTTTTTTTTTGTTTTGTTTTCAGCTTGTAACAGGCAACCACTGAGCCTGCCACAGGCGTCACGTGGCTCCCTCCCTGTGGTGGGGAGGGAAGACCCGCCTCTCATTTCCCTCCTACTGCTGGGCTTTGCTTTTCCCTTTCCTGCCTCATTTACTGAGCTGTCAGATCTAAAGGGACAGTAAAGAATAAAGAGGAAATTGCCTACTTACAAAAAGAATTACCACAACAAAATGCTTTTAATTTTTTTTTTCTTTTAGAGGCACCTTATTTCTTATTCAGTATTTCTACAGGCTAATTGTAGGAAATTGGGAAAATACAGAAAAGCATAAATTATGAACAATATAGGGGAAAATGCCACAATATAGAGAAAACCACTCTTAACATTTGTCAGATTTCTCATTAAATATCATATATCCACAGTCCTAGAATGATATGGATTTCCACAGAACATGATTAGGGGATTGGCTGCCAGCCACCTTCTGCTCCCACTTCTACTTCAGGAACCTTGTAACCATATAAAAATACATTTCATGCACTTGGAAGTTTTGATCCCTATTCATAACATTATGAGAGGGTTTACCGTATGTATATAGTTGAACTCAAATTATAAGTAATTCTGTAATAGGTTTTTTTCTTTTGGCTTAAAAGAACATCAAGAGCATTCTTTCGTGTTAACATTATTTTTCAAATTTTAATTTGTCAGATACAATTAAATAATATGGTAAGTAAAACTGTTGGAAGCTAGAAGGTTACTAATCTGTCATAATAAGGTTAAAATGAAATATATACAAAGCATTTAGCTCAGGGCTCAGCATACAGTAAACTCTTCATAAATGTTAGATATGGCCATAGATTATTACTAAAGTCTCATTTTAATGTCAGCATGATGCTTCATTCTAAGTAGTATATTTAACCACCTTTTTATTGTATTGAGCTAAATTAGAAATATTCTAATTCTTTCTATTAAAAAATATAGCACTGTAATGGCTTCTTGACTATAACTTTTTGTTGCTCTTAAAAAATATATTTTTTCCTTAAAATGGATGACTCCACTGGTGAATATGAATATCTGAAAAGCTTTTTGTTATATATTGACAAATATCTTCCCAGTAATTGTAGCAAATTTCCTCTACCAGTCACGATGGGATTACTCATCTTTCTGCATCCTCACTAGCAGTAAATTCTCTTGTTTTTAAATCTGTAAACTTGATAGGTTAAAAATTAGATTTCATTGTTCTTTAAATTTACATTTTTAAAAATTACTAATGAAATAAAATTACTTTTATATATTTTTTTTTTTTTAAATTTTTTTTAGTTGTAGATGGACACAATGTCTTTATTTTATTGTTTTGTACGTGGTGCTGAGGATCGAACCCAGGGCCTTACGCATGCGAGGCAAGCGCTCTACCGCTGAGCTACAATCCCAGACCCTACTTTTATATTTATTAACCATTTGTATTGATTCTTCAATCAATTCTCTCTTTATGATCTTACAGGAGAATATATTTTATTAACTAAGTACTCTAATGGTTTAGGTTTTCTTTTTTTTTTTTTAAATATCTTTTAGTTATGCATGAACACAGTGTCTTTATTTTGTTTATTTATTTTTATGTGGTGCTGAGGATCGAACCCAGTGCCTCACACATGGGAGGCAAGCGCTCTGCCACTGAGCCACAACCTCAGCTCCGGTTTAGGTTTTCTTTTGAGTGTGGTGTTTCTCATATCAAAACCCATTAGAACACAATCACTTCTTACTCACAGCTAGAAAACCCAACAATAAGACTTTTGGCATTCTATAAGAGATGTCTTTAAATTTAATTTCATAAATAATAAGTATTTGGCAAATGTCCACTACATATATCTATACAGTGGTTCTTAACTACAGATTCTGTCCAGGGTGAGTGGGCTCTAGCAGAGTCCACACACTGAAAGTAATCCACAGCCAATTTTTTTTTTGTTTTGTTTTTTGATTGAACTCAGGGGCATTCGACCACTGAGCCACATCCTCAGCCCTATTTTATGTTTATTTAGAGACAGTTGCTTAGCACCTCACTGTTGCTGAGGCTGGCTTTGAACATGTGATTCTCCTTTCTCAGCTTCCCAAAGTGCTGGGATTATAGGCATGCGCCACCACACCCGGCTCACAGCCAATCTTATCTGTACTCAGACCAAAATGAATATCTGAATTCATGCCAGGCAAATAGAAACTCAGGACCCAGAGGTAATACATCTAGCTCTCCCTACAGACATAAGGTCAAAGAGTAAGTAGCAGAGCTCAGATTCAAATTTGGGTCTAGGAGCCCCAGAGTGGATGCTCTCAGCTACCAAATTACACAACTTCCCTTAAAAGCAGGATCCCCAAACATGAGAATATCAAAGTTTATATTCTGAGAGCCTTCATTAAAACTTTTGTGAGCAAAGCATCTTATTCATTTTTTCCTCCAAGTAAAGTATCTATCTACAGGAAAGGAGGCCCATTTCCCTGTGACTTCCACAAGGGAAGGATGGAAGGATCCCTGGGACATTGCCTATCTGCATCCTTAACTTCCAAGAGAAAAACTGATGTCAAGAATCATGCTGCTTGCCAGGGAGGCACTTATTCTTCCCAAGACTCAATTTCCTCTCCTAAAAGAAGGGAAAGGGCATGAACCTCTCTCAGGAAAGATGGCTTTGCTGGACCTTAGGGGAGGAAAATGTGGACTATCAGGTGCTGAGGAATGTTTTATAGAAATGGTACAGCATCTGTCATTCACACGCTGCCTGCTGATTAATTGTGATTGAAATTATTGTGAAGTAATGTGCAGCACAAAGAAGGCTCTGTGTAGATCTTGTCAAGAGTTCTGAATATCAATCCCAGTGAAGTTTTAACTACCAAAACAGACTTTCTCCCCACTAGTCCCTCAATCCCTACAAGTGTTGGGCCATTCAATAGCACCACCCATAATCCATGATTTAAAAACAGTGACTTGGGGCTGGGATTGTAGCTCAGTGGTAAAGCGTTTGCCTGGCATGTGTGAGGCACTGGGTTCAATTCTCAGCACCACATAAAAATAAATAAAATAATGTGTCCATCTACAACTAAGAAAAATATTTTAAAACAAAACAAAACAAAACAGTGACTTTTCCCCCTGAAAAATTTATTTAATTTATTCATGGTGTAATTTCTTTTAGGGCTAGCCTAATTTCTGGGAGGGATAGATTCACAGTGCCATATTATTTCATATGATTGATTTAATACATCTCTGTTCCAATACTTGGAGACCTATTAAAATATTCATCCCTAGGAGCTACAAAAAATGGTTTTCTGGTTCATGTTCTGCAAAAGTACTCAATGCTCTTTGTCAGAGAAGGATTGAGATACACATATTTCTGTCTCTGAATCCTAAACAGAGTGGGGAGACAAGTGTGTCATGATAGACCCTGATGACTCAGACAGCACCATTTTTCATTTTCAGTTGTGCTAAACTCGGGAACCAATTTGACTGGATGAGGTGTCCAAAATAGTTCATCAGGTTTTCTTCTGCAGAGTAGGCTGAAGTTAACTTCTTTTGCTTGAATTAAGCAAATGCTGGCAGTGTTATCAGGACCCTGCTATGGCCAGATGGCAGTTGCCACACCTCGCCAGTTACCAATCAGCATTCAACAGTTGGGCCTGCCCAAACAACAACTGTCCTTAACCTGGCTTCAGATCATCTGTTGACTATAAATAGAAGCTGGGTGTCATGAAAAAAGAGCAAAGTGCTTGATAGAGCAATTCAGGAAATCCATCTGAGAGCAGCACAACCAGCTTAATGTAAGAGCTGGTTTCAGGATTAATTGAGAGTGGAGAAACAGGAAGTCTGAGAATAAGAGATCATGCCAACCTGGAGGCACCCACAGCAAGAAGCAAGGGGTGCTTTTATAAGAGGAAGGCTAGAATGTTTCCCAATGACATAGGTAGTCATGTAAAAATATAAAGTACCAAAATTCAAAGTCTCTGGGCTGGACAGATACTAACTGCCATTTTACTTAAAAACAAAACAAAACAAAACAAAAACAAAAACCAGGAGAACATATCCAAAATTTAGTGTCATGTTTTTCTTGTATCAAAAAAGGTTAATAATCCATTATTCTGCTTCACGTAATGTATTTTAACCCATTATCAGATTTCATATTAGAGCTAAAAACTGATAAATGAGTATTTTGTTCACTTATGTACGGTCTAAGTAATAAAATAAAGCATTGGGAAGAGAATCTCCAGTGTGTCATGTGGCTAAATATCCACACTGTCCAAAGACAAAAGACAGAGGGAGAAAGATGCAGAAAATTACATTTTTAGAAACAAAACTGAAATTAACTTAGATCTGCTGGATAGAACCACATTTGGGAACCACACATTCTGAAGAAAATGCAATCAATCCAGCAAGAAAGAAAAGAGCAACAAGGTAGAATTAAAAGGAAAGAGCTGACTTTACAGATCCAGAAAGATTTAAGTTATACTCTCCTTTCCTTACATGGGACTGTACTTTCAAAGGTTGAGGCACAGATCAGATACAGGCAGGCCCAAGAGCCTGCTCTCTATGTCCCTTCTCACCCAAGACAGCTGGGAATGTCTTTCATTGCTGACAACGGGGTGGGGAAGTACATAGACAGAGCCAGCAACTGTGGGCTTAGCGGGACTCCACGAAGCCAAGGGTCAGCTGGCCAGGCAAGCCTGACATTGCAGGGCTTCTCCCTTATCTGCAGGGGATCTGACCTCTGTACTCAGAGGACCCTCTTTCAGGGTCAAAAACTGTTCTCAGTGTGCAAGTAATTATACTTTGTGTGGTCTGAGTGGTCAAAAGATTGGAAGTGGGCTGGGGTTCTAGCTCAGTGATAGAGTGCTTGCTTAGCATATGTGAGGCTCTGGGTTCAATCCTCAGCACCACATAAAAATAAGTAAATAAAGGTATTGTGTCCATCTACAACTAAAAAATACATATATTAAAAAAAAAAAAAAAAAAAAAAAGATTGCCGGGCACAGTGGCCTGTAATCTCAGTGGCTCGAGAGGCTGAGACAGGAGGATCACATGTTCAAAGCCAGTCTCAGGAAAAGTAAGGTGCTAAGCAATTCAGTGAGACCCTCTCTCTAAATAAAATACAAAAAGAAAGGTTGAGAATATGGCTCAGTAGTCGGGTGCCCCTGAGTTCAATCCCCAGTACCTTCCCCCCAAAAAACATTGGAAGCCACTGTGAATTCAGTGAGGTTTTGAAATATAATTTGTATTTTGTTCTGCATTGTACCATTTACATAGATTTGGTTATGAGTCATGTAAAATCTGTGAAATCTGTAAAAGAACTATAACAAGTTATTTTTTCAGTCTACAGATGGATTGGAGGTCCCCCGACCATTCTAAAGCACATGCAGAACATTTGGTCATATGATCTTGCTCCAGAGTTGATCCCTTAATTAAACTGTTATGCCTCTAGGACACTGGAGTTGTAATTTGAAGTTACTTCAGTGGTGGTCTTTTCCCTGAATTTAGGGGCACTGATTGTCTTTGTCAATATGCGCCTCTATGGTAGAATTTGATGCAGAATTAGTTTATCTGGGTGGTTTTTTGGGGGGATTAATGCTTTTAATAATTCAATCAAACAAACCTCAATCCAAATTTTTTCCTTTCCCTCACACACGTCTTCCTTTTCTAGAAGGTTCTATTACATATTAGCTGTAGGTCACTGTTCCCTCACTAAGAATCTGAGAAAACCAATAATATCTCAGTGATGAAGGTATTTCTCTCACAATCTAGTACTTGAAAAGCAAACCAAGAAAGTGTGATAAACAGTAACTGGCAGAATTTTCAGTTTCAGAAGAATTCCTGTAATTGTGCAAATGTGTCTCAGAAGGTAGACTTGTAAAGTTCTGGGGACTGCAGTTCCTACACACTGGGGTAGGCCTTCTGGTAAGGTTAATTTTCCACAATTCAGATTCTGTGAGGAGAGCGCACCTGAATCCATGGCTAAACGTTTTTTGCTTTTTTTTTTTAAATTTTTTTTTTAGTTGTAGATGGACACAATGTCTTTATTGCTTTGTATGTGGTGCTGAGGATCGAACCCAGGGCCTCACGCATGCGAGGCAAGCGCTCTACCGCTGAGCTACAATCCCAGCCCCCGTTTTTTGCTTTTAAATCCACTTGAATTAGTAGTAGAAACTGATAGTCTTACCAAGAATTAATAGAAAACTAGCATCGGAAAAAAATTTGGAGAAGACTGCAAGAAACTGTACACAACAACAAATGAAAACTTGTCTTTTCAGAACCCAGGACAGATACCAACAATATTATTTCTTAGTTGTTTTCCTTGAAAGCATCGATGGTGTAAAATCCATGCTCTGCCTAATGTCTAAAATGGAGAAACACTGATTATTTAAAACTGTCTAAGACAAGCCTTCTTGAGCATAATCCACACTTGATGTCACACATTACTTTATTGATGGGGTAATGACTTCCCTAGAATTACCATTCAAGGACCCATGACCTTTGTGGCTTATCAACCAGGGCAACCAGTGGTATACGGCATCTGATTTTCTCATTCTGAGGTCCGTCTCCATTTTCCACTCATTCCCAGACACTTTGAACTTGCCTAAAGTGGTGATCAGTGCCTTTGATTTTACTGAGGATGAGGTGACCAGTGACGGCAACCAAGTGGCTTTGCCAACCTTGATATTTCTCTTGTTTTCCTCTGCAAACTGAAGGCAGACAAAAATGATGATATGCTTGAAATGAAAGACTTCATAGGCAGCAAGGAGGATGTGTTAGTCAGTGCTGACCAGAGAAACAGAGCCAAGAGGAGAGACATACCAAGAGACTTATTGCAAAGAATTGGTTTCTGTGATTGTGGGGCCTGGGCCTAAGATTGGCAGGACAGGCTATCAGGAAGGGAAGGCTGGACTCTGAGGTAGGAACCGGAGCTATAATCCAGAGGCAGGATTTGCTCTTCTTCAGAGAGACCTCAGCTCTGCTCTTGAAGCTTGTCAATTGATTGGATCAGGCCCATCCATGTTATCCAGGAAAATCTTCGTGCTCAAGTCAGCTGATGAAGGACTTCAAACACATCTACAAAATACCTTTGTAGAGAGGTGTTGGTTGAATAATTTGGGACTGTAGCCTGGTCAAGTCAACACATAAAACTATGTGTTGGGTAATTGTTGGGTTTGCAGTTGGGGCCTGTCATTCCCACCAATGTTATCTGAGCAAAGGAAGTAAACTTTTCACCAAGGATCTCATGGAAGGGGGAAATTCATGAAGCATGATCATGCATATGGAAAAAGGTAGACATTCTTCAGTCCATGGGAAGTCAGGGCAAGAGGAAGGTTTTGAGGAGGAACTGCCAACGTTTTCTACAACTTCCTCTGCCAGAGTTTCTCTTTGCTCCTCCGCAGCCTCTCCAGGACAGAAAGACCAAAACCATAGACATAGCAGCTACAAACCCTCATCTGTGTGAAGCAGGGCTGGTGGTAATCCTGGCTCTCTCACCCATCCGTTGACTGTAAGACTCAGGCAAAGGAACTTCCCTCCACCATCCTTACTTTCCTGACCTATAAATGGCTGCAATAATATCCAATCCCCTGGATATGTGTGGAGTGCCATGGTGGACTTCTCTGAAGCTAATGAAGCTTAAGTTTCAAAGCTCCTCCCTTGCATAGGCACCTTCTATGGCTCAGAGTATCCTGCAGGGACATGAGGAAAAAATAACAGCCAAACCACAAAGTGTCACTGCAGCCTGGGGGACCCTCCTGTACCTTGGGGATAGACCTGGGACTACTGGCATGACATCCTCACTTAACTGACTCCAGATGCCATTTGCCTCTTAGGATCTAATTGAGCAAGTAGCTCTGGGGGTTGGGGGTGGCATATAAGTTTTCACAGTATTTACTACTATTACGACTCAAAAGTCTTGCACAGTACTTGAATCTGTACAAGGTAAATAGAAGATGCAAAGATTAAGTTAGGGCTCTATACATACCCTTAAGGGGCTGAATTATGTCCTGCCTGGGTATTCATTTTCCTACTAAAATGAGCTATTTTTACTGATGTTCTAATTAAGTTCTTTTAATCAAGATATAATGGGTAAAAATAGTGGATTTGATAGCTTAGTGCTAAAAATAAAATATGATCTTGATTATCTTAACCATCTTTCTCTGCATTTTATTTCTAGATTCCACAGACTAGTTTCTGGCCAGCAAGAAAGTGAGAATGGAGTTGAGTGGGCAGAGTAAAGAGATGAAATGTACAAATTCAGCCAGGAACATTTACAGCGGAGCTCAGCCAATGTTCATCTCTTCCAAACAGCTGCCAACCCCTTTTCCCAGCTGAATGAAGTCTTCACATTTTTGCCTCCAATTACGGGAAAAAATTATGGGAGAAGGTCCAGCCCCATTTATTAGAACTTGACTGCAATGCCTCCATTATCAGGAGGGCCTTGGGTCCAACTACACTGACTGCCTTCCGGAAATTATGAAACGTGCCACTCTGTTGCTATCATGATTCCAATTGCTATGGGAATATTTGAAAAATCATAAACTGCTTCATCCTATAAGAAGGAGACAATGGCAAGGAAAATTAAACATGAGGGGCAATGGCCAATTTTCAGCTGTCATTATCCAAACTGGGCTAACGCTGTGGGATATGCTTCATAGGTCTGCACTTGGGAAAATGGAAGGAAGCAAACTGAGACATAGAGTAGTAATACTTGCTTCCACAAGATAAATCTCATTGGCTTGATTCAACAAAGGTTTGTTCCTCACTCGAAAATCTTACACAGGAGAGGCATCTTGTTTCATCTTTTAGCTTTGCCATCTGGAACCGCCTTCAAGAATGTCTCATCAAGAGAATAGAAGAGTGGGCCGTGGTGGCGCACGCCTTTAATTCCAGCACTGTGTGAGGCTGAGATAGGAGGATCACGAGTTCAAAGCCAGCCTCAGCACGGCGAGGCACTAAGCAACTCAGTGAGACCCTGTCTCTAAATAAAATATAAAATAGGGCTGGGGGTGTGGTTCAGTGGTCGAGTGCCCCTGAATTCAGTTCCCGATGGAGGGAAAAATAAAAAAAGGGAACGGAAGGACGTGGGATACAGCCCAGGTATTAACTGCCCTGGTACTTGTTACTTCTGCTCTCTTCACATTGGCCAACAGCAGTTAAATGGCCATGAGTAATTAAATGGCAAGGGAGATCAGGGAATACAGAGGAGGATACAGATGTTGGTGGTCTCTTCCTGTCTTCACCACCCGTAGGAACACCAAGATGAAGATGACTGAAGACAATTGTTCCTTTGCTGAGTCATCCAATGAGTGTGTTTTGAGGATGTAAATGTCACAGAGAACACATGGACATGGCTTTGACCACCATGAAGTTTCTAGTCTAATAAGGGGAGGTGAACACTGAACACATACTTGTGCCATTATTATGTGGAGCAGGACATTGAAGGCTTGTTGCTTATGCACCCTAGGTGGGGGGTCATTTTTTTAAAAAAATTTTTTTTTAGTTATAGATGGACACAATATCTTTATTTATTTATTTTTATGTGGTGCTGAGGATCGATCCCAGTGCCTCATGCATGCGAGGCAAGCGCTCTACCACTGAGCTACAGCTCCAGCCCAGTGGGGGTCATGTGTCCACTTTTCCAGGAAGTTCTTCTCTTAAATGGTTTGTGCAATTTCCAAACCATAGGTCTGTTTCCTTAATTCTAAAAGAGAAACTAAAGTATGACATATAGTAACAGAGGCATCTCATGGGCAGTGTACCAATGACGTCCTCCCTGACTTTGCCACTTCTTTGTACTCCATCCCTCACAGTCACTTCACCACCTAGCAGCCAGAAATGAGCTTTGTCATGGAAGTCAGAGCATGCCATCTGCTCAGAAGGCTGTGGTGACCCTGCATTTCACTTAGTAAACATCCGATCCTTATCATGCTGGTCTAAGAGGCTTTATCTGAACCGGCCCCTGCCTGCCCCTTAAATGACTTCTTGGTACCCTCTCTCTCACTCTCTGATACTTGGGCCTTCATGCTGTTGTTCAAATGCACTGAGCCTGTGACTGCCACAGGGCCTTTGCACTTGCTGTTTTGTCTTCCTGATCTCTCTTTCTCCAGACATTCACATGGTTTTGTGTCAGACTTCCTCTTCCCAAAGGTCTCAGCTAAAATAAATGTCACCCTATTAAAGATGCCTTCAGGACATCATCCCTTTGAAAAAGCCCTTTCCCCTTCTTTATCCTTGTCCTCCTTCTCCTCCTCCTTCTCCTTGTCCTGCTCTTCTTCCAAGGCACTGGTATTTTCTGCAAATTTTGATCCTTGGACTTTTCCTCCCTCTCTCCCTGTCTTCCTTTCCTAACTCTCTTTCTTCCCATAAGAATTTGTTGTATAATACACATACCATATAATTTGCCCATATAAAATACACAATTCAATGGTTTAAAAAAATAGAGTTGTGCAATCATCACCACAATCAATTATAGAGATTTTTCATTACCTCAAAGGGAAACCCATTCCCCTGTAGCTATCACTCTTAAATTTACTCCAGCCCCGAGCTCAGCCCTGAGTAACTACTAATCTACTTTATGTCCCTATATATTTGCTTATTCTGAATGCTTCATATATATGGAATCATATAATATGTGGTCTTTCCTGACTTGCTTTTTTCACTTGACATTATGTTTTCAAGGTTCATCATTCTAGCATGTATCAGTAGTTCATTCCTTTTCATGTCCGCTTGATATTCCATTGTATGGATATACTACATTTAAATATTCATCAATTAATGGGCATTTGCACTGGTTCCATATCTGAGTTATTTTGAATAATACTTCTGTGAATATTCATGTTTAAGTTTTTGTGTGGACATATGTTCTCATTTCTCTTGAAAAAAATATATATATATATACACACACATACACACATATACCTAGGAATAGAATTGCTGGGTCAAATGGTAATTCTTAAGTTTACTCATTTGAGGAACTTCCAAAGTATTTTCCAAAATGACCATGCCATTTTATAGTTCTACCAGTAATATATGATGTTTATAATTTTTTTGCAATGTCAACACTTGTTATTATCTGACTTTTTTGATTTTAGATATTCTGATGGATGTGAAATGGTATATCATTGTGGGGTTTTTTATTTTTTAAAAAATTTTTTAGTTGTAGATAGACTCAATACCTTTGTTTTATTTATTTATGTGGTGCTGAGGATCAAACCCAGTGCCCATGCATGCAAGGCAATCGGTCTACCATTGAGCCACAACCTTAGCCCTCATTGTGGTTTTGATTGTCATTTCCAAGATGGCTAGTGATATTGAATCTCTTTTGATATACTTATTTGTAGATCTTTTTTTTTTTTTTTTTGGAGAAATTCCTATTCAGATCCTTTGCCCTAATCAAGCTATTTATTTTTCTTATTCAGTAGTAAGAGTTCTTTACATATGAGTGCTCCTTGACTTATAACACAGTTATGTCTCAATAAATCCATTATAAGTTGAAAATATTATAGCCTAAAAAAGATCAAAATACAAATTTTGAAGAATTGAATATGTACCACTTTTGCACCATCATAAAGTCCAAAAATTGTAAAGACCATTTGTATTCTAGATAAAAGGTCTTTATTAGATACAAGATTTATCTTAAGATTTATCTTTTCACTTTTCTTTTTCTTCTTCTTTTTTTTGCAGACTTGGATGAACCCAGGGGTACTCTACCACTGAGCTACATTCTCTACCCTTTTTTATTTTTTATTTTGATACAGAGTTTTGCTAAATTGCCCTGTTGGCTTTGAACTGCAATCCTCCTGCCTCAGGCCCTCAAGTCACTGGGATTACAGGGTACATCATCTTTTCATTTTCTTGATGGTATTTTTCAAAGTTTTGAAGTACAAAAGTATGTGTGTGTTTCTTTTGTTGCTTGTGATTTGAGTATCACTGCTAAATTCAAAGTCAAGAAGATTTTTGTGATTTCTTCTAAAAAAATTATACTGTAGTCTCTCACAGTTCAGTTTTCAACTTGAGCTAATTTTTATATATAATGAGAAGTAAAGATCCAAATCTGTTCTCTTGCATATGACTATCCTGGTGACTTATAAGTTTATTCCTTAGTAGAACCATTGTCTTGGGAAGTGTGAGTCCCTCCACTTTATTCTTCTTTTCCCCCTCAAGATTATTTATTTATTAGGGGTCCCTTGAAATTCCATGTGAATTTTAGGATTATCTTGCAAATTTCTCCAAAGAAATCACTTGAGATTCTGATCAGGTTTGCCTTGAGTTGTCAATCAATTTGGGTAATATTATCATCTTAACAATAAATCTGAGATATGCATATGAAACCTTTCCATTCATTTAAATCTTTAATTTCTTTCAACCATGTTTTGTAGTTTTTTGAGTATATGTTTTGCAATTCTTTTGTTAAATTTATTCCCAAGTGTTTGATTCTACTTGGTGCTATTATAAATGGAATTATTTTCTTAATTTCTTTTTTCATATTGCTCAGTTTAAGTGTATAGAAATATAATTGATATTTGAATACTGATCTTGTATCTTACAGCCTTTCTGACCAACTTATTAGCTTGTAGAATGTTTCAGTGGGTTCTTTAGGATTTTCTATATACAAGACCTTGTCATCTGCAAATGGAGATAGTTTTCTTTCTTTCTTTCCAATATGATACCTATTATTTCACTTTCTTGCTCCTGGTCACTCTTGGCATTTCTTTACATACGCTTTCTTCATACCCTTTATCACTACTGGCCCTACTGCTATCTATTTATAATTAGCCTCACTACTATTTAAACTCCCACCGGGCTGGGCTTTTCTCTGTTCTGTTCACTGTGTTCTCAGGTTTTAGCACAGAGCCTGGGACACAGTAGGTGTTCCATAAACACTTAGGTTCTCTCTCAGCTTTCAGGATGGACCCTCCAAAGGGACTTATTTCTGATCTTAGCATGTTTTCAATAGGTCCTGCTGGAGTTGAGGTCAGAGCTGAGTGGGAGCATTTCAGAGTACTCAGGGCCGCTAAGATGCACACCTTTTCAGGAGTCAGTAGAAGGCATGGCAAAAATAAACACACGACAACAAAACTTTGCATTTCTAACTACTCACAGTAAATCAACTTGCACCTCAGGATCCCAAGATGAGAGTCTACAATATCCCTTTCTGTTTCTCTATCCTTAGTGACTCCACCTTTTCCCACCACCTGACAAACTGGGGCAGAGGGACCCCTTGTGGCCACAAAGCAATGGCAAGAGTGAAAGGGCATTTTGAATATTGCACTGTGGCAACAGCTCCAGGTTGAGGACTCATTCAAGAGTTGCTACAGTCACTGAGTTGAACGGATTCCACCTGCACAATGACCTGTCCATATGTCACCCCATCCTCTCTCCTGCCAACAACCAAATAAAAAATATCCAGTGCTAAAAAAAATCCAGTGCTATTATGCTTAAAATATCATGCTCAGATTTTGTGATTAAGAGAAGAGACTTGAAATAACAGCTAATGCATTTAGTGCCTAGTATGTGCCAGGTATGGTTCATTCATCTAGTTTTCTAGCAACTCTCAGGGGCAGGTCGCATTTTACAGATGAGGAAGTTGAGGCAAGTAATGTTATGAGCAAGGTTCCCAAGTTCCCACAGCTAGTCTGCAGAATCTAAATCTGGACTTAGATAATTAATTCCAGAGCCTAGGTTACCACTGCAATTAATTTTCTATATTCTATATAATTCAAAAACTCTTAGTGTGCAACTATATCTACTGCCAGATAGAAAAGTTTCAATCAAACAAATATCTCAGTTTTGGGGCTGCTGAGAATTTAACTACAGGGCATACTTGTATGTAAGTCAAGATATATGTACCAAGTGTGTTATTTTTTTATCTCTTTTATAATACCAAAATATCAGTATAGCCTTAATTATCCATTAGTATTTATTTAAGTAAATTATGGTCTATTAATAAAAATAGAATGCTTAATAGCCACTAGAAATAAGAAGCAAAATTGGTCTTTGATGATGTGGAAACTTTGGAAGATATGGGAAAATAATAAATAATGTGCATATAATTGTATTAAAGGATATAGAAGAATATAACTGATTAATATTGAGGCTAAGATAAGAAATTAGATATAACATTGTGGATATACTAAACACTATTGAACTATATACTGAAAATAGTTAAAATGGTAAATTTTATACTATAGGTATTTTACTATAATGAATAATAAAAAAATGAGGAAGAGATAATTAACTTCTCATTTCTCACCTTCCTATTCTATTTGACATTTGTACATATTACCTTTATTTTTGTAAATTGTTCAATAAAAATAAAAGAAATGCAAAAAGAAAGTTGTGAGCAGTCAGAGGGCATTAAATTCTCTTACCATCTGCATCTAGCTGTATGTTTATCACTGTCCTATTCGAAGAGTTGTAAGAGTCAACAACACTTAAATTTATGAGCAATTTCAAGTGACTACATGGTTATCTGAAAGTCCCTAAATAAATAACCTAGCTCCCTAAAAACTTCACATTTTATCAGGGAAAGAGTTTTACAGAATGTGGTCTATGTGAAAACATCAGGTTCAGCACCCACCTGACCTATTTCCTTGGAATTTACTTTAGATTATCTTGTTTTGAAGAACAGGTAGTTCTTCTGTAATTTCAGATTGTACTCCTGAGAACACATTATTCCAGTGTCCTCTCTCTTCTTGACCAAGCAATTTCTTCATAACCTTTCATGGTTTTTTGTTTTGTCTCTGCTTATGGCTTCAAAAAGTGAGCCAGAATATAAAAATGCAAAGAGAGCATGCCAACATTATAAATTATTTGTGTCAAGGTTAAAGAGAATCTAAAAATTCTAGGCAAGAATCTAACAGAACATTTATTAATTTTACTTTGATCATCCCTGTCTTTATATGAAAATATTAACTGAGCCTGAGTCCCTAAGATTTTATCCTTACCTCACAGGTTTTAAGATCCCATGAATAAAAAAAAAAATCTCAATTTCTGGAAGAGACTCCAGAGATATCTGATTTCTAACCCCTGCAGGGGTCAAACACAAATAAACAAGGACATTAGCCAGGTAGGGAATGGAAAACTGGGGATAATATGCCTGTTGTGATTCAAATGTAGAATGACCCCCCATGTTGAAAGCATGGTCCCCAATACAACCAAGTTCTGAGGTAAGCTTTTAGCCAATGATGGAGTCATGAAGATTCTGACCTCATCAGTGGATTATCCTATGAATGGACTTCTGTGAGGCAGGGCCTGGTAAGAGGAAGTTAGAGGATATAACTTTTAGGGTGGGGGCACACCCTGAAAGGGGTTGTCTTCTTCCAAACACTTTTCCCCTTCTCTCTTTCTCTGCTTCCTGGCTGCCATGAGCTAAGCAGCTTTCCTCTGCCATGCCCTTCCACCATGACTTTTCTGTCTTGAAGCCAGCCAACCATAGTCTGAATCCTCTGAAACCATGAGCCAAAATAAATCTCTCCTTCTCTAAGTTGTTCTTGTCAGATATTTTGGTCACGGCAATGAAAAGCTGACTAACACAACACTCCATCTAAAGACAGCAGCTGCCTCTCAACTCAGCCCCTGGTTGCTTATAGGACCCAGTGTGGCAAGAACACCTCTTCCAATTTTTCAAGAGAAGCTAGAAATCTACATTTGTATGTAAATGGATCCAACTTTTAAATGCTGGCAATTAAGTAAAAAAATTTGAAAGCACTGTAGGGGCCAAACAAAACATGTCTCTTGGCTGAACCGAGATGTGGCCTCGAATGGAATCCAACTCTCCTGATTTTTACAGAAGAGGCAGCCAAGGCCTAGAGGGAAGTGGAGTTACTTTAATAGGGTCCCAGGCTGGTTTGGGGTAGAAACTGGGAACAAATGCAGTTCATCTTCCAGTCTTGTCCTCTTTCCCCAGCTTGATAAAACATATCTAATAAAGCAGTAAGCTAATTTTAGACAAGCCCAAGATGAGTCTCCTGTCCCACTCACACACATGTCAGTAAGCCTTCAACCTGATGAACTGGACTCAACCACAAATAGAGGACCCAGCTGACAAACTACACCCACCCTCCACTTAATTCTGGCTAGAGCCAATCTCTCAACCTATTTTGGGTGGATATGGGAAAGAAAAGGAAAGGTTGGAAATTTCACTCTGGGACAGTCCGTGGGAGGAATGGGAAAGTCTGCACTTTCTGGTAGAAAAATGTTTTAAGCCACTAATTATAAATGTGGCATTACTTGGGAAGATCTTTTACTTAGTTTCCCAGAAAGCAGATAGAGGGTCTCCATCCCCTGCTCCATGGCTGCTTTACAGGATGCAGCTTTGCCAAGAACGTGTGTTTCTTGTGTTGTGAGAGAAATGAACCTGTTGGATAAGAACATGTGCTCTGGAGCCAGATGGCCTGGGTTCAACCTACTCTCTAGAATTTACCACTCTGTGATCTTAGACAAAGTATGAGACTTTTGCTGCGCCTGTGTCCTCATCTGCAAAATGGGAACCATGTCCACACCTCTATTATGAGATTCCTAAATATGTAGAAAGCACCATGTGTGCCCACTGTGCCTTGAAATCCACTGGGGAGCTTTCCAAAAATACTGACTCTTGGGTCTCACGCTCAGAGATTCTGATTCAGTTGGTCTGGTGGGCATCCTGGTCATGGAGTTCTTCGAATCTCCCCAGGTGATTCCAACGTGCAGCTAAGACGGAGAACCTCTGCCATAAGGGCTTAATAAATAAATGATGGTTTTCGAAGTCACTGATCTTTAAAGGAACTAAAATGCTCTCTTCTTCATTCAAGCACACATTTTGTAACCTCAGATGAAGTTCCCTAAGTGATTATCTTGCAGAAACATTCATCATGGAGGGCCATGAAGGTCCCGAGCAAATCTGCAAAGGTAGCAAAAGGCTTCTGTGAATCGCCCATTTCCCCTGCATTCTTCTCACACCTCTACCCCTAGCTTTGAGATATTCAGGTGGCCCCTGGAGGTTCAGATTCAGCGGGGTGATGAAAGACAGTGAGAATCCTCATAAGATTGAGGAGGCAGGGGCTGGGGCTGTAGCTTAGTGGTAGAGCGCTTGCCTAGCATGCATGAGGCACTGGGTTCGAGCCTCAGCATCACATATAAATAATAAATGAATAAAAAGTCCAAAAAAATTTAAAAAAAAAAGATTGAGGAGGCATTTGTAAAGCCAAATAATCTTTAGCCAGTGGAATAAACCTGTGGAGGTGTGGTTGTGCAGGAGTGTCTCTTGGAGAGTTGAGGGGCATGTCTTCTCCATCTCCCTGACCCTTACTAGTCCCAAGACCCAGTACAATAGAAGAACAGAGGCCGCTAACATGGCTCTCCACCATCAAAGATGGTACCTCTGAAATCATCTCATCTAAGACACTGACAAGAATCAGTACCAAAGATTGCTGATCCAGTGAATTGTTATCAACTGAGTATGTTACATTCAACAAATGCAGCACAGTATGCTCTCAAATTTAAACTAGAATCATTTGGACTTCACTGTATTACAGGAGGCTTGCTTGTTAGTTACCTGTCTCTGTATCTTTGTTGATGATTAGAAACTTCAATGTCCCTGGAGTAAGAATAGTGAATGGCAGCCAGGAAGGGACAGGTGAGGCTTTTGTCTCATGAAAGAAAGACTTGCCCTGAAATAGGAAATTTGGAGATAAGGTTTTTTAAACCAATTGCAACTTCAAGGAGGGGATTGGCAGCATCTGTGATATGAAGCACAAATTTCCCATGTTACTTTGTTAATGCCTCTGGTATGTTTTCATTAGCCTCCATGTTTCCCCTGGGCTTGGTATCTTAGCAAGCACTCTACTGAACACATCTGTTCTCAAGGTGGAGTTTGAATTCCCAAGGCCTTCTTGGTGATTCTGGAATTTGCCACTAGAAAAAAGAGGAAGTTAGTTGACGAAAGGTCGATGCACTCTTTGCACATTTTCACTTGAGGCATCAAGGGCTGTGAGGCTGGTCCTGAGAGACTCATACCACCAGCCACCACTGTTTCCTTTCTCTGTCCTGGGTTGTTAAGATTTCTGGCAATGATTCCATTGACATGAGGTATCTATACTATTCCAACTCACAGAAGCAGAGATCACAATAAAGGTGGTTGGGACCACAGGTGGGGGAAGTGGGGAGCTGTCATTCCGTGGGTGTAAAGTTTCAGATCTGCTGTACAACAGTGCTGATAATTAACAATACAGTATTGTGTGCTTCCAAATTCGTTAACTGGTTTGATCTCACATTAAGTGTTCTTACTACGTACACAAAAATAAAAATAAAAGGACAAAAGGGACAACTGTCGGAGGTGCTGGATATGTTTATTGCTCTGATCATGGTGATGGTATCACAGATGTTTGCATCTGTCCAAACTCATCAAGCTATACTCATTAAATATATGCAGTTCTTTGCTATCAATTATACCTCAGTAAGTCTGTTAAAAATATGTCTGACATCGCACAAAAAGTAACAACAATGATAATAGTAGCAAATACCTGCACAGTGCTAACAATCCTAAGCCCTCACCATAAATTAACAGGTGCGATCCTCACAACCACCCGTAAGTAAGTAGTTTCATTGTTCAAATGAGGAAACAGAGACCACAGGGAGGTCAAGTGACATGCCAAAGTCACACAGCTAGAAATTGGCACATCTTAGAATTGAACAGCCAGGCCAATCCCTGCTGTATTGTCTTCCCAAATAGTGCCTAACTTATGTGGTCAGGGATTTTATTTCAAAAGTCTACTTTCCCTCAAAAGCACCATCCTCTGTACCTCCCTCTTAGCTCCTCGAGTCAGAATATCTAAATGGCTTCTCAGGAGATGCCTCAAGTGCCCGCATCTACCCATCGCCCTCTTCTACCCATAGCTCTTCTTTCTCTTATGTTTCAGAGAATAAGCGTTCCCCCACCCCAAGATGAACTTTAGGTCACCCCTTCCATCATCTGTCCTTGGAGCAGCAACGTCGTCCAGCTTGCGTATGTTCCACTTCTCACAAGTGCAGGCATCTCGAGGTATAGAGCACAGGCTCACAGCCAGGAGGTGCGGGTTTGAATCCTGGACCTGACTTCCTGTGTGATCTTAAGCAGGTGATTTATCTTCTCTGTGCTGTCTGTAACTTGGAGATAACAGGAGTACCCACCCAGTGGCATTGCTATGAAGATTAAATGAATGAATCCAAGCAGGTGCTTAGAACTGTTCCAGGCACACAATTAGTGCTCTAAATGGCACAGTTTTGCTTCTTATCTCGTCTATTTAAGACATATTTCATTCAGCCCCATTGCCCTTCCCACTTCCTTCTTTGATCTCAGTGATCAGGTCGTGCTCCAACTCCAAGTCCTTCAGTGGTCTCCCATGGTCTATCCAACCAGATGAGAATGCCTTTGCTTGGTATACAAAGCCTGTGCTTTCTTGGTCCGGAATGTTTTCTCCTTCCTTCCTTTCCTGGCAAATTCCTACATATCCTTCAAGGCCCAGGCTCCAAGATGCTACCTATTAGAAGACTTCCATGAATGGTCCCCCTCAAAAGTCCCTGATTCGTTTTGGGACCATAGTTCTACCGCTCTCCAACACTTCTCAAGCACAAACATCTGTCATGTGTTTGTTTTCTTGTCTAGCATACACTACGTTTCTTCTTCTTCCCCTGTAAGTACTTCTATAGCTAGACTGCAGTGTTTACTTGTTGTTAAGCACTGAGGTACACACATCTTTTTAGGCAATCTCCATGAAAATCATGGGAGTTGCTATCCACAGTTTACAGATGAAACCTAAGGAGCTTCACAAGTTACCCAAAGTCACACAGCTAGTAAATGGCAGAGCTCAACATTGAAGCCAGATCTTGTTGATGGCAGAGTTCATACCTGGACCACCATCCTACATAGTTTGACTGTTTTTGTACCTTCCCCAGAGCTAATACCAAAAAAATGTGGATGATGAGCACTTCAATAGGTACTTAGGAATAATAACAATGACCAATAATGATAATAATAAGAGAAGAGCTGATTTGAGTACTTACTATGTGCCAGGTATAATTATTATCCCCACATTATAAATGAGGAAGCAGACACAGAATAGCTAAGCCACTTTCCCAAGGTCCCATGCTATAAGTGGCAAAGTTGGGGTGAAGACTGGCCCCAGAAACTATGCTCGTAACTGCTGTGCTGCCTCCCAGAACATCTATTTTGAATGACTTCAAGTATATGGGGAGGTGGGGGGGGAGACATACAGAAAAAGAGCCACATCATTGAAAATGAGAATTTTTAAATAAATTTGTACTTTGTAGACATCCTCTAAACCAGATAACAGGAACCCAACTGTGACACTCAGCCACATATCCTACACTGAGGATAGGCAGTCTGAAGATAAGGGCAAAGGATCAACACCCGCAGAGAACGTGGAAGAGAGCAGCAGGAACCCAGGCAGCACTTCACTGTCCAGCACACTGCATCTTTCAGTCAGTGCCACAGACCCATTCAGGCAGCCCTGGGATCTTGGCTGCCCTAGTGTGACCTCCTCAGGGGGAAATCCAAAAGGGCCTGATGGACCCCAGGCCTACTGCCCAGCTTGGGCTGTGTGTCAGGAACACCAGTGTTGAGCGCCATGGTGAACTCCGGGAGCATAGCCAGTGTGTCCACATGGACAAACTCCCATGCAACCTCCAGGCACCTACCCAAGGTATGTGCAGTCAAGGCGACCACTTCGCAGGAGCTAGCTAAACATTTCTCTGGGCTTCATTCAGGAATGAAGCAAATGGGCAAATGGAAGGGCATGGAAGAATAAACAGAGGCCCTCACTTTCCTATTCCAGTGCTTGTTCTGGACTCCTTATCTTGGACAAATACTCATAGTTCTGGTTCTCTTGCTGATTTGCATGAAAACTGCTTGCTTCGCTGATACTGAAGCATCTTGTTCTTTCCTTATCAGAACATTCATTCTCCTTCACTTTAATTGCTCTTAATGGTAATTTACTGACAGAGCTCCCTAAGAAGAATAATCATGCCTACTTGCTTATCTTCATATACCAAAGGCTTACTACCATGCCTTGCAAATATTCAAATATCTCTTGAATACATGCATAAGTAACTGAAGAAGCAATGTCAACTGAGCTAGTCAACAGACCAGCTCACTGATGTCCAGTTTTCCTCCCTGAAATTCTTTGCCCTCCAAGTAGTTAGGTGGGATTATATGACTTATTATGGTCAAAGAGCCATGCATGCAAATAACATCATTTCTGGCATGGGATATTAATTGGTGGTGTAAGATCCACAAGTATTTCTTTTCCTCTTCCAGAGTGACCGACAATTTCTAGATGGTAAGTTCTTTTCCAAACTGCATCCTGTGTTAGACATATTAGTAAAGAATATTCCTTTGTTGTTAAACACCACCTAGGTTTGGGAGTTTGTTATTGCAGCAAAACCTAGCCTACCCTGACTAGTAGGTATTCAGTAGAGAATATGTATTTTTCATGGGCCTATAGAACAGAAGAGCCCCAAAAAGCTATTCCGTAGAAAAGCTCAATAGAACTTTCTACAATTATGGAAATGTGCTAAATAATCACATAATGACAGCTGCTAATTCATTATTTTTTAGAAATCTTTTAAACTTTGACAAAATATTTAATAATGGATTTATCTTTATACATTTCTTTGCCTGCTGCTTTGATAGGTAAGGGTGATTGGGGCTGGTCATAAAAGGCACGAGATCACTCACAGACTGTATACAATGCTTTTATGCTTTAAAATTTAAATGCAAGATAGATATTATCCTTATTAAATACCATCTGAAATACAGATCTGTTTTTATTAGCTTTGGGGAAAAAAGACAATTCAATCTTGATGTAACATTTAGAAACCAAGTTGAACATTTCAAGTCTCCAAACTGCAGTCCTCCAGTTTATGATTTTAAAAATTTATCCTAATGATGATAAATTCATTCAGGCTGCTGTCTGCCAGGCCTCTGCAGGAGGGGACTATCTCTTGGATCCCAATACCTAATTGCCATGTAAACTTACAGTTTCTCCCCATTCACCAGCCTTGGCTGTACTGGAGATATATTTGTGATGGAGAAGAAGGTCTGCAGAAGTGGCTGGATATAGAGAAAAACTCTGGTTAGGAGAAGCATCCATGAATATAGTTATTACCTCACTCATTATGTGCTACTTAAGGGTCCAGGATATCCTGCTATTTCACTGGCATATACAAAGACATATTCTTCTGGAAGAAAACTATCAATTATTGAGGATTATGGCCAGGTTAGTACTAGGTTTTATGTACAGGATCTCAATTCTGAGAGACAGGGATTATCAGAACTGTTTTTGTAGCTGAGGAAAACTGAGATGCAGAAACCATAAGAAAGTTGATATCCAGACCTAACTGAACTTGATCCCAAATTTCACATTTTCTCCCTCTGTTTTTTATACAATGTTTAGGATATGTGTTGCCCCTATAGCTCTTTAGAAAAAACAAGAGGAAAACAAAATTATGGAGCTCTTGGCTAAGCAGAAAGGTTGAGGAAGGAGAATGAGCACTAAATTAGGTGGCAGAAAGTATAGGTTCCAGTTCAGTGTCACAGGACACAGAGGAAAGCCTCATTCTGTCTGTGTCTCCGTTCCTTCATCTGCAAAACGCAATGGTTGGCCAAGTGTAGTGGTGCATACCTGTAATCCTAGTGGCTCAGGAGGCTGAGGCAAGAGGATCTCAAGTTCAAAGCCAGCCTCAGCAACAGTGAGACCCTATCAGTGAGTAACTCAGACCCTGTCTCTACATAAAACACAAAATAGAGCTGGAAATGTGGCTCACTGGTTGGATGCCCCTGAGTTCAATCTTTGGTACCAAAAAAAAAAAAAAAGAAGAAGAAAAAGAAACTGTTCAATGAAGATATTGCTACAGCCTCTAGCAGCTCAGTATTTTTACTAGACTAGTCATATAGTCATGACGACTATTATCCTCGACCTCCCTGGGAAACCACTCCCAAAGTTAGATCTTGTTTTGTTGCTGCTACTCTTAAATTTATGAGGCTCAAGTTCAGAGTATTGGTGTGCTTTTGTCAGAACCAGTCTAAATCAGGTTTATGGCTTCACTAGGGAAATGGTTCAGTTTATGTATTTTGCCATTCTCTTTGGTTAGTGAACTTTTCATTTTTTTAGAATAGTTTTAGATTTAAGGAAAACTTGTGAGGAGAGCATGGAGTCCTCATGTACTCCTCAGCCAGATTCCTCTATTATTAGCATCGTATAGTACAATGGTGCATTTGTCACCACTGATGAGGTGATAAGGATGCATTATTATTAACTAAACTCCACACTTTATTTTTATTCTTCTCTCTTTTTTTTTAAACCTATACCTTTTTTATGTCCTAAGAACTCATCTGGGATACCATAGTACATTTAGTAGTCATGTTTTCTTAGGTCCGTCTAAGCTGTGGAAGTTTCCCAGATTTTTCTTTGTTTTTAATGGTTGTGACAATTTTGAGGAGTACTGATTAGATATTTTGTAGACTGTTCATCATTTCAGATTTGTATGATGTGTTTTTCTCCTGGTTGGACTGTAATTATCAGTTTTGGGGGAGGAAGACCCCAAAGTAAAGTGCCACTTTCATCACAGCATATCAAGAGTGCATATGATCAACGTGACTTACACTATTGAAATTAACCTTGATTTCATGACTGAGGTGGTGTTTGACAGGTTTCTTCTTTGGAAAGTTGTGTTTGTTCCCCCTTTCCGTACTTTACTTTTGAAAGAAAGTCACTATGTGCAGCCCACACTTAAAAGATGGGAGTTATCCTCCACCTCCTTGATAGGGGAGCAATCATTTTTGTAAAGTACAACCAAGCAGAAAATTTTTGCTCAGGAACAGATTCTCACTCTAAACCTTACTGCCTCAAAATGAACTGAGCCAAGATAATAGCTCAATATACTGTCTTTCAAAGGGGCATTCCCTAACAAAGAGGGCAAACTGTTCTATAAAATAGTATACATAAAACCTCTTGCATGCGATCAGGCTTAGTGAGGGCTTATTCCTATTCCTATTTACACAAGTGTTTGTTTATTGCTTATGACATTCATTCTTACTCTTTCTTACAAATCTAAGGCAGTTAAATATTACCTATAAAGAGCTTTTAGAATTCAATAAGGAAAAAAAGTACAATTCATCTTTTCAAATTAGCATAGGAGACGGAAAATAAGTTCACTATAAAAAACACAAATGGATAATATATATACATGCATATATCCCAAGTCTAAAGTAGTTATCTCTGAGGTAGGTATGGAGGTAAAGGAATTATAGGGTACATAGTAAATTACATAGTAAATTACATATTAAACCAAAAATTTTTGCAGTTGTTTTTTGAAAAAGCAGTAAACTATTCTTTTTTTTAATTTTTTTTTAGTTTAATATGTAGACTGAAGTCACAATATTTTTATTTTGTTTTATTTATTTTTATGTGGTGCTGAGGATCGAACCCAGTGCCTCACTCATGCTAGGCAAGCATACTACCACTGAGCCACAACCCCAGCCCCAGTAAACTATTCTTAAAGGAATAAATTTATATGTATTAAAATGATTTCCAATCAATACTGGCTATGAAACCTGAAAACCTACCTTAGATCTCTTTCCTTAACAGTTTCTTGCAGTGAGAAAGAACCTACAGGCTTTGGGAACAGATGGCTGGTATTGTGATACATGATGTGACTATTTGCATCTCTTAATTGGGAATTTATCATTCAAGGTCACCCCACCTTCTATGTTTATAATTAGAAATCACAGATATCATTTTTCTTTGCTAGGTTTCTGAGATTTGGCAATTAAGATGATGACACAGGAAAACCATTGTTCACGGGCAATTTTAGTTCTACTTGGCATTCACAGGAAAAAACTAGTCATGTGTGTAATTTCTCAGGAAGCATTATTATCAATTCCACATACTCTCACTTAGGCTATTAAATAAATATATATAGACAACTTCTGGATGAAGGAATTCTTCCATTTAAGACCATTTTGACAGTCTAAAAGAGTCACAATAAAATCTATCATCTCTTCATAACTCACATTAAATGAATGAGAAAATTAAGAAGAGCTGGATCCAAAATTTAACTACAAAATAACTTTATGTTCCTGAAAAGATGATCCTTAAATGAAGACAGTGGTATTTTAGTTCAAATAAGAGACAAATAATGTGATATTAAAATTCAACATATCGCTGGTGAGTAATAAGCATAACAGAAGCTGATGTGTGCAATTAAGTGCTGTAGAAGAGGGAAGTGCGTGAGTGTTGCCAGCTGGGTGAGGGCAACACCATTCCTGCTTTATCCCCAGAGAAAGAACCTCAGATAAACACAGATGGGAGCAAGAGAAATCAGTGCCCACTTATTTCAAGGTGTGATTTTATGTGCCAAAAAGATGCTCACAGATATGCTATACATTTGTTTGTCTGACAGAGGCTAGCACCCATGGTCAGAGTCTTGACCTACGAGGGATTGAATTCGTTTGGATGTTATTGTTCTGGGCCTCTGAATAAGTTCTAGTCTGCCATTCACTGATTAGCTGAAGAAAATAAGTTCATACACATAATGAAACCTCTTCTATCATCAAGTTTTTATTTAACTGTCAGGGGTGAGCAGCCAAAATAACTTGAGAAGCTACTGAGAACATGAAGCAAGCGCATTATTGAGGCTTAAGGCAGGCGTGGGACTGAAGCCATCTTGGATCTCTCTAGACCTTAGGAGGCGTTCCTTCAGGAAATCCTATTGGAAAAATGGTTGGGGGAGGGGGTTGGGTTTTATGGACATAGTACAGACTCCATTTAAAACCATTAAATCTCTTGGATGCTATTTTTGAACAAAATTTTCTCTTACAGATTTCGCTCAGAAAGAGTTGAAATGAAGGAAAGGAGCCTTAAAATTATGTTACCAATTCCAAAACTTCAAATAACATTGGAATATTTTTAATAGAGCTGTGCAATGCAACATTACCCAGTTTGGTTACAACCCTTCTTTCCACTACAGTGGACTGCCAGGCTCAAAATTAGGGTAGTGATGGGGAGGGTGGATTTTTTTTTTTTTTTCAAATCTGGAGCAGACTAAATACAAAGTAAAATTCTATAAAAAGCATCAACATCCAACCCTTACAATCAATGAAATTCTGGTTCATTGTCTGAATCCAGTCTTAAGAATTCCCCTTAGTTGTTGGGCAGTCTGTTTTGAAGAACATTTTTCTCAGATACACACTCATAACCAAATGTTCAATTGATTCATTTTCCAATTTTTCTTGCACCAATTTCTGCCAGAAAATAGTTTCACTGTCCCACCAAGCTGATTTCTATTGATATACCCAGTAATGTAGAAAATACTATTGCTATTGGGAATCAAAAGGAACCACAGAATTTCTACCCAGGAACATCACTGGGCCTGCCAGCTGTCTCAGGTGTCTGGCTTCCAGCAAATCTGGCCAAGGACATTTTGATTAATGTATACATTTAATAGGCACCTGACATCAATTATAGTCGGTATCTGTTCTCTTCCAAACTACCACCACCATCACCACCAAGACAAACTGTCCAAATAAATATCTTTCATGTTGTAATCGAACGGAGACATATGAGGCAATGAAAGTCACTACTAAGTAAAATAGAGATGGTCCCTGACTTATGACAGTTTGACTTAAATTTTTTTTTTTACTTCACCATGGTGAGAAAATAATATGCATTCAGAAACTGTACTTTGAAATTTGAAATTTCGATCTTTTCGCCAGGTAGTGATATTCAGTATGACACTTTCTTGAGAGACTGGGCAGTGGCAGCAAGCCATAGCTCCCAACCAGCCACTCAATTGTGCAGGAAATGACTGAATCCTGTGTAGGTAAGCTATAATGTTCGAGGTGGAGTATATTAAAGGTATTTTCAAATGATGGTATTTTCCATTTATTGAGATGTAAATACATTGTAAGTGGAGCAGTACCTGTAATTCAATCAGGAGATGCTTCCCAAACCTCAGTTATTTGCATATCACTGTAGAGACCTTTTTTTATATCATAGGACCATTGTACTAGTTGAACCACATAAAATTACCAATACTTGAGCCCAATTTACAAAAACAGAAATTTCATACCACCCAATTTAATATTATTTACTCAACTCTTCTTCAGGTTGACTAACTTTAAAACGTTAAATTCAATCCAAAAAACCGTGCCTCTTGATGTTTACCCAAAGGAATTGAAAATTTATGTCCACACAAAATCCTGCACACTGATGTTTATAGCAGCTATATTTATAATTTCTAAGACTCGGAAGCAAACAGAATGTCATTCAGTAGGTAATTGGATAAACTGTACATCCAGACAACGGAATATTACTCATCGCTAAAAAGAAATGAGTTATCAAGCCATGAAAAGACATGGAGGAAATGTAAATGCATGTTACTGAGTGAAAGAACTCAATCTGAAAATGCTATGTACTGTATGATAACAACTATATGACAGTGTGAAAAGGCAAAACAATGGAAGCAATGAAAAGATAAGTTGTTTCTAGAGATTAGTAAGGAGAGACAGATGCATAACAGGAACACAGAATTTGGGGGCTATGAATCTACACTATGATACTATAATGTTATAATATCAATTACACAATTATACCTTTGTACAAGCCTACATACAATGTACACCAACAGTGAACCCTAATGTAAACTCTGTTTTTTGAGTGACAATAATGTGCTAATGTAGGTTTATCAATTACAGTAAGTGTACTACCCTGGTGGGAGATGTTGATAATGGGAGAGGTTATGCATGTGTGGGGATAGAAGGAGTATGTGGGAAATCCCTGTATCTTCCTCTCAATTTTGCTGAAAACCCAAAATTACTCTAAAAAAATAAAATCTATTTTTAAAAAAACCTGAAAATTTAAATTAGTTCTATGTGTTTTAACCTTTAAGCATATTGTAGTAGAAAGTCTCTGAATATGGTCACTATCAATTCCTTCACTCCGTATACATTTATACTGTTTGTCTCAACAAGAGGTAAGAGTCCCTTTCTCCTTTCCTTGATTTTAGTCTGTTCTCTGACTTTCATTGACAAATACAATGGGTAGGGATGAAGCAGTGACAGTTCTGAGCCTAATCATTAAGAGACCAGGCAGCTTCCACCTTGGTCTCCGCAGAGAGTCAGTCACTATGTAAGAAATCTGACTACCTGAAACCACCATGCTGTGAGGAAGCTCAGAAGCTAGTCACGTGAGGAGGTCACATTGGAGTAACTGAGCAACCTAGCGGACAGAGAGAACCAAAGCCCCAAACATAGGACTCCAGTTGAACCATCTCAGACAGCTCTCAGCAATTTAAGTCATCTCAGCTGAGGTGCTAGACACTCAGCAATTTAAGTCATCTCAGCTGAGGTCCTAGACACTCCTAGACACTGTTAGCAGATCAGCCATCTTTGCTATGATCTATCAAGATTCATGGCCTACAAAATTGATCACCACAATTAAAATGTATTGCTTTAAATCACTACATTTGAAAATAGATAACTGAAGCACTCTGCTTGAGGAGAGCTGTCTAGTGTTTAAGACCACAGATCTAGTGCCAGATGGCTCCAGATCCCAGCTTAGCTACTTACCAACCCAGACTTCGGATAAATTATGACTGTGGTAGACTGTAACATTGTGACCCTCAGTGAACTGCATCTCCTCCTATTCACACCCTTGTGCAATCTCTCCCACACTGACCTGGCTTGACCAGATGACTTGCTTTGACAAATGAAACATTAGTATGTGTAACACAAACAGAGCCTTAACATACACCTGCACAATGAAAATTTTCCTTTTGGAATTCTTGCCCATGGATCCTTGAGCCACCATGTGAAGAAATCCAGCTGCCTTGATGAGAACATCCCATAGGAGAAAGAGATTCCCAGCTAGCCCTAGCTATTCTAGCCATCTATGCTCAGGAGCCAGACAATTGAGTGAAGAAGAGCAGAACTACTCTGCTGAGCCCAGCCCAGATCACAAATCAAAAAAATAATAATAAATCATCATTGTTTAAAGCCACCAAGCTTTGGCATGGCTTGCTATGCAATGATAAATATCTAAAATGGAAGTAATATCCATGAAATCATAAATGTGATAAAATAATTTTCATAACACACATGAAAATTTTTATACAATCAGTGCACTACCTAAAATTATCATATAGACCACCAAATAATCCACAATCAGACTCTGAGAAACACTGGTTTAACAGGACAACATTAACAATGATAATAAGTGGAATAGCAATCAATAATTGATTAAACTATTCTTTTTAGGACTCTGCACTAAATGCTTTATACGCATGACCTAATTTAATCCTCCCAACAACCCTACTAGATAGGTTCTGTTATCCTTCCCATTTTATAGATGAGGAAAGTGAAGATAAAAAAGGTGAAGTAATTTGCCAAAGGTCACATGAGGGACACTTTTGCTTACTCTTACAACTTTTTTTCTTTTTCTTTTTTTTTAAAATTTTTTTTAGTTGTTGATGGATCTTTATTTTATTCATTTATTATTTGTATGTGGTGCTGAGGATCGAACCCAGTGCCTCACGCATGCTAGGCAAGCACTCTACCACTGAGCCAAAGCCTCAGCCCCCTTTTTTTATTTTTTAAAGTGAACTAGGAACTACCCTTGATCTAGAAACAAAGGAATGAAATCTATACTATGTATAAATATATTCCTTTGCTGATATCTTTGCCTATATTATATTCGAGGTCTATATCAGGGTCATGGTTGCTATATTTGACCAGAGATTTGGGCAAGAGACAGGCTCCTCGCCCTCCCACCAACTACTCACCCCCATCCATGCTAGGGGCTGTAGGACCAGCACATAATCTTCATCAGAGCCACTAACAGTAGTTAGTGGACACTTACTATGTGTTCAGTCTTGTGCCAAGCACTGGAGTAAGAATGGAACATTAAGAAGTAATTTAAAATAATTGTAAAATATGACTCCAACCCTCAAGGAATTTATATATTTGTTAAGGAGAACAGACTAGTTCACACACTCAAAATAGTCACTAAACAAAGTGAGGGCCCTTAAAATTATATGATAAATTATACAAAACAGATATGCTACAGAAGTTGGGGAGAAAGGACAAAACCAGGGAGAGGATGAATGGGAAAGGCAATTCTTACATTGAATTGAGAAGTGAGCGCAGGTTTTGCAAAATTAAAGTTGAGAGGAGAGGTAACAAAAATACCCCAGGAAAAGATGTGATGGTGAGAGTGATCATAGAACAGAGAAAAAGACTTGAGATGGAGAGTAAGTTTGGATCCATAGACTAGAAGTACTGAACAGACAGAGCCTATACATGGGATTCACCTTGTGTCTCCAGCACAGGACCTGGAACACTGTTAAGTACTTAATGAATAAATATATGTGTCGGGCATAGAGCAAAGGATCCTTTCCATGAAGTATTTGTGGGTGGGAAGTTAGACCAGACAGAGGAAGAATGAAGGGAAAAAAAATACATACTTCCAAGGACTACATGAGTGATGGAATTAAAGGTCACACCCAGAGCCTTCCGTAAGGATTGTGTGTGTGTGTGTGTGTGTGTGTGTGTGTGTGTGTGTGTGCGCGCGCGTTTAGGAGGTACAAGGAGTCCAGGCAGATTAAAGGCCTGGAAGAGAATACTCTACTGGCCTGGGACAGGGGCTTCCCTGCTGTGTCTGAGCAGGTGTCTTAAGACTGGGCAGTTCACCCCCACCTACTGAGGGGCATTGGAAGCTCCATGGCAGCTTCCTTCATACTGAGATAGAGCTCAGTTGTCTCCCTTCAGAAACCGCCCATGGCTTCACAATGACCCATTTCTTGCCACCAGCAAAAACTTCTCCTCTCGACCCCTCCCCCACTTCCTCCTGGACTTGACTAGCAATCACTGTTCCTGAATCCTGCCAGAAGGAAGGAAGTCCCTGGCTACCTCCAGGAACTGAACACTCACTGCGCTCTGGAGGTCTCTAAAGTCTCCAGCCCGTGGGGTCTGTGTGTCTTCAGTCTTTCCACTTAGCAAAGCCATATAGCACACTCAAGGCCACTGGGCTGCCACCCTTGAGGGGCACAGAGTCAGCAAAGTCCAAACAGGGCCTCTTGACTTCTGGCTACAGGAACGCACCTAAGCACCAGTACAACGTTCTCACTCTCTCTTTGTTCTTTAGGGAACAGTGAGCTTTAGTTTGAGGTTACCTCAAAGGAAAAACAATCTGATGTGTGATAAGCCTCTGTGGCCGCTGGCAGAACATGAAGGGCCTATCAGACCTGGGCTCCAATCAAACAGAGCCGGGTTTTCCTCCTAGTTTAGGCTAAACTGCAGCCCTCAATTTTGGTGAAAAGAAACCAACTGAAATTCCAGCCCCAGGCTGACACCTGGAAAACCTTCTAGGAGAATTATAAATAAGCAAAGAAAGTCGTTCTTGGGGATCTGCAGAATTAGAAAAGCAATTTTATAAGTGTATACATTTCCAACAGCACCTGGGCAAAAACAGCTCAATTTGAAATATTCATTTGCATCAGAATAGTCATGAATATTCAAAAGTCAGCCAGTATTTCAAAACCATTGTCTACTCCTGGCACTTTCATCCTCCCTTGAAAAGCAGATCATGGGTTTTCAAGAAAGGTGGGCTTGGCTAGTCTTTGCAGTGCCATGCTTGGCGGGAAAGGGGATGATTATTTTCTGTTTCTTAATATTAAAATAATAAAAAAAAATCTCAGCTGGTGTTAAATCCTTGCTTTTTGTTCTAATCAGGATGAAGATCATGCCAAAACCTCCAATCTGGCCGAGGGAATGCACTTTTCAAACTGCTGGGCTGAGCTTTCCTGTTGAGAATCCTGGACATCTTTTCTGACATGCAGGCTTCTTAAAGGGAAACCCCTGCCAGAGTCACGATCCCTACTGCATTCGAGTCTAGGATTTGGGAGACTCCTGACATAGAACTCAGACTTTGAGTTACTTTGGCCAAGCCACTCATCTTTAGCACCTTCATATTTATTGAATATTTAAATACTTTGACCTTCACTGGTCAAATAGACTCATATGTATCCATCCTTCCTCTCTGTTTTTTGCCTCAGTTTTACAAAGCTAAAGAAGATAGTGCTGCCTAAGTGAAAGTGCTTTGCACTCTTAAGAAGGAAAGCTGGAGTTATAACCAAGTCAATAGTTTTCATCAGCAGAAAGCAATACAGTCTTAGGATTCACGAGGGATTATCTTAAACAGTTTTAATGCAAAGAAATAAATACCATTTAAAAAATAACAAAAAAGGAGACTCACCAGTCTACCATTTGCTGAGATGATTGGCAGCTATTTCTATCTTCATTTGCTAAAATTTCATTTCCCCAACCTTTCTTCTTTATATTCCAAACTGATGGGTGGTTCAATAACAGGTTTAAGGTGGGTTATGAGAGAAGGAGATGCAGGAATTTGAACTGGCACAGAGTTAATAAGGGATTCATCCCTTTGCCCCCACAACGTTCCAGTTGAAGTTCTATTGTCGTCTAAGCTCTGTCTAAATTGTTCAATTTATGTGACAAAGTCTTGATGGTATCTCTTTAAGGCTGTCAGAGGAGCCAATGCAATGTCAATTCAGCGGTGAAGTCATGGTTACAAAAGTGCCTTTAGTGAAAAATGACAATGTGGGAAGTCTTACCTGTTCTCTTGCAATTATTTCCGTATTCAATTTGCAAGATAAAAGATGAGTGCCTCTCCACCCACCCCACACCTCTTCTAGCAGGCTGTGCTCTCCATTTATTCATAGGCGTCCTCAGGGTTGGCCTCAAATCACAACAAAGAGTCCTTGTATGTGGGTGCTGAGGAGGACTTTAGAGATTTTCTAGCCTAGCTACATTAGAGGATCTGTGTACCCAAAAAATAGGATGAATATTTTTGTTAAGCAGGCATTTAAAGAAACAAAACAAAGCACACATTGCTGTTATAAGACTAAAAGGGATTTGAATCAAAGGAAAAGGTCTGGGGATGGGATGAATCAGGATAGGGGCTTGGTGTATTGCCCCAAGGACTGAAAGAGGATAAACACCTGCGCTTCTGTGTTCCTCTGTGGGACAGTTCTTAAGAGTGTTCTGCATAGTCCCACCAGAAGTCCACAGTGAAATTGCCTTCTTGCTGACCACAGCAGACCCTGGATTAGCTCTCTTCCCTTCTCCTCTCCCTCACATTGCTTCCAGAGATCACCTCCCAAATAAACTACATGCACCCAATTCCTTGTCTCAAGGTTTGCTTTTGATAATGGAGATGTAGACAGATGAAAAAGACATTACCTTTAGAGGAGCAGTTCTCAACCAGGGTGATTTTGTCTCCCAAAAGATATTTGAAAAGTTTTGGAGACTTTTTTTTTTTTGGTCATAGTTGGTGCTACTGGCATGTAATGGGTAGAGGCCAAGGATGCTACTAAGTATCCTACAGTGCACAGGACAGACCTCATGACAAAGAATTATCAGGCCCCAAATGTCAGTTGTGCTAGCGTGGGAGATCCTGCCTTAGAGTACCTGCTCCATATGTCTCATACCATCAGCTCACATTACCTAAAAAATTGTATAAAGGTCTACTTTTGGATGAGCTCCTGGAGAGAAGCCATCCAGGCCATCTCAGCTCCTTGTCTGTTGTGATAATAGAGGAGTTATTTTCTGGGATGTGGTGATGGTGCAGCTACAGTGTGAAGGAGTGGTAAATATGGAAGAGAACATTGAGTTGGCATTCAATTCGAGCAGTGTGGAGCATGACTAGTGATGTCAGGGATATTACAAAGGTCCTCCAGGCAAGGCACTTGAGGTAATGATTCTCTGTCATTTGTATTTGGGTGGTGACTTCTCTTGAAGTGCAATTGAACACGTGCATATTATATGCTAAAATTATGTTGGGGTTAAGTGTACTATTTTTAACTAAACTAATGTAACTCTCAAAATAGTGTCCAGACATTCTAGGGAAACATGATATAATGTCCCTGATTTTCCAGATGAAGAAATCAAGGCTCAGGTTAAGGAAGCGGTTCTTCATCACATAACTCACTGGGTGCCAAATCAGGACTGGAACACAGCTATCTGAGCTCTCTCTGTTAGGCCTTTATCCAGGGGCAGAGGGGAGCATATGGGAGAGCCCAGTGCTGGGTGGATTATATAAACCCAGCAGATGGCTAGCACTGAAGCCAGCAGTTTCTCAAAATTCCCACATCCTAAGAAGTGTCAGCTTACAATGGAGAATGTGCCCATCTTCTCTTGCACCTTCAAAAGGGTAACCATAACAATACAATACACATGTACACACACCCTATATTCCTCACCCTGAAAAATAAAGGAAAATTAACATTGAAAACTTTTAAAAGCCCAGATGAAAATCAAGAGAGAAAAGTGAAGTCAAGTTTAGACTAAGAATCTTGAGGGATTTTGTATCTGATTTCTTAAGACAGTGTCCTAAGTACTTAGAGAAAACAGCAAATAACTAACAAAAGCTCTTTAAATAAACACACAATTTTACATCTGAAAAAAAACCCTAAATATAATCTCACCCAACAGTCTTAGTAAATGGATGAGGACACCAAGGAACAAGAAAGGCAAGGAACTCGTGCAAAACTAGAACATTCCTTGCCCATTACTGGAGAACACTCCTCTGAAGCCAATTTCTAATATGGTTCTCATTCTTAAAATTATAGTCATCAATTATCAGTGTAGTTCTAAGCTAGCATGTTTATGTGCAATCTAAGAGGCAAAGAAGAAGAGGTGGAGTGGATGCTTCTTTCCCTACCTCTGTTTAGTTATTCTTTATTATTCTTTGGTTCATTTTAAGTGTGGTGATATGGTCACAAGCAGGACTTTGGAATCAGATAAACACAACGTCAAGTTGCTGACCTGCCACTTGCTAGCCATGTGACCTTGGTCATGTTATCTCACCTTTTGGTGCCTCAATTTACCCAGCTATGTGGTAGTATCTATCTCATAAGGTTGTTGTAAAGATCAAATAAGATATACATATAAAGTCATATGCTAAGTGCCCACAGAAAGAGAGATTGATAAAAAAAAATCTCTACCTCCATGTAATTGTGCTACTTTTTTTTTTTTTAACAGCAGTACAGTGAAGACTTTGGTTATGACTGATTAATTTGGGGAAGAAAAGGAAGAACAGCAGAACTGGGTTCTGCTCCTGAACACTAATGGACCATGGGCATTCACTAAGGTTTGAATTAAAATGTGTGCATAGTATTTTAACTAGGTTTATGATGATGGTTTATCTCTAGTAAGTTATTTTCTTATGGTTAGAAGGGAAAAGTTTTACATATTACAAGACATAAAAATGAAGTTTAAAAGAAATGTATGTTCAATATAATGTATAGAAAATATATAATCTTTTAAAAAGCATCAGGCCAGTAAGAAAAAAACAAAACCAAAGACCTTGATTAAATCTGTTTCACTTGTCTTTTGTGGCATTTAAAAATACTCCCAAAGTTGGTGACTCTGAACAAGAAGAGTGTATTATTTCATCCAAGTGTGAGTGGCTGTGTGTGTGGTTCTTCTGTGCTCTTTCCTGGGCTCACTTACAGAAAAACTAGACCTGGAAGAGATAGCCAGTTTGCTGGGCCTCCTTCTCTATGTGGTCCTTCCTCTGGGCTTCTTTATGACATAGTGGCCACAGGGCAGCATCCCAGATGAGCAAAGGCAGAAGCTGTTCAGCCTCTTGAGTGCAGGCATCACTCCCACTACTTCTTCCCGTGGGACAAAACAAGTCACAGCACCAGCCCAGTTTCAAAAGGTATAGATTTCTACCTCTGGCTAGAAGAGCTGCAAAGGCCCATGCATCCTGATATCAGATAAATTTGACATAATCTATCTCAGCATCTTTCAGCTTGCCTTATGCCCATCTTCTCGGGCTGTACTTTCCAATCTTCCAGTTGTACTTCACAAATCTTCCAATCATTTCTTGAAATGTAAACAACTTAGCCATACAGCCAGAGACCGCTGGAGAATCACGTAATAAGTCCACAAAGAGCTTGCACCCAAAGTGAGGCAGACACTCAAATATAGGGACAAATTTAGGAAGAGTCATTTTTCATAAAAAAAAAAAAAAAGCCAATCCAAACCCAGATGCCATGATTGGGGCCATCTTTTTCCCCTAAAATAATTAATTTAACATGAGGCTTTGGAGTTTGCTGACAGTTATCTCAGTCCTGAAGCCAGGTTATCTCAATCCTGCCATGTGGCAGCCATGCAATGTGCCACTCAGATCTCCCTCAGGAGGGAACCTATTGGGATAAGGACATTTAGCTAACAACTTCACCTGCAATGCACTCAGAATTCATTAGTGTTCTCCCTGAGGCCAGGGTCTTCAGCTGCCCCACACAATGACTGAGTGTGGTGGAAATACCGGAGTCCACATTTCTACTCAGAAGCTCCCCCTAGGCTTGCCGAGATTTTCTCAGCTTCACTTTTCACATTTACTTAAGTAAACTGTTTCTTCCTTAAAGGTCATAAAAAATATTAATCTATTTTTTTTACTATAGTTTAAAAGTTTTACTTTATAATAAAGATTTTCATTCATCTAGAGTTACTCTGGGGTATGGTGTGAGGTAAGAATCTAGTTTCATTTTTACCCATATGGATAAATACGCATTTAGCTCCACACATCCTAGGGTCCCTTTTCTTCCCATTGCTAAGCCACCACTATCATTGATCAATGCTCCATAGGTACACAGAGATCTTTTGAGCTCTTTGCTCTATTCCATTGTACTCACTGTCGTGCCAGACCCACACTCTTTTAATGATAATAGCTTCACAGTAAGTCATGTTGTCCGTAAGTCTCCCCTTCTCATTCCTCTTTTTCAGAAATGCCATCACTCTTTGTTCCTTACTCATCCAGGTAAATTTTAGAATTAGCTGTTAATTCTATGGGAAAAACAAAACAAAACAAAAAAACCCCTACTGATGTTTTGTCTGGAATTGCACAGAATCTATGGATCAACTTGGGAGATTTAAATTTCCCTTTTTTTCTCTTTCTTGTCTTGTGATTACATGACTGGCTGCCCGCTGTTCTGCATCCAAGAAAAGGGGGAATCAACAATTCCTTATACAGATCCTCAACTGATTTTCTGTTTGCAGCCCCCTTTCTTCTTCCCAGGTCTTCTGATTCTCAGTCTTGAGACTCTGAATCAGTTCCAGAGATTGATTCTCTTCTTGGCTGCACCTAAGAGGTAATTTTTATTTTCTCATTTATATCTTTACATTTTCTATGATGAATATGCATCATCATTTGCAAGGAAACACACAAAAAGCAAAATGGTCACCTCATTCCCTTGGTACCAACTTCAAGTCTAGCAGTCAACTTCCTTAACAACCTCAGTCCCAACAGGATCAGCATGCACATGGAAGGCTGAGAATCAGTCACATGCATCCGCCTGTTGCACCTTCTCAACAGAATCTTTCTCAAAACACAGTCCCCTGGGTGGCCACTGCTAATTTATCAAAGTTGTGAGAGAAAACCTTTTTGCCTTCCAGGACAAGATGATGATTCATCCTTCCTTCTAGACCTATACTCTATGAATAATTCTGAGGAAGACAGTCCAAGGTTGTGGAAAGAGCATTGCTTACAGACCCAGATGCTGCAGTGTGCCTGTCTGGCTCTGCCAACCACTGCTAGAGGATATTTTTTTCTTGAGACAACCATCTCCCTCATCCTTGAGCTCATCCTGAAATTAGGAATTTGACCTAAGTACTGTCTGAGACTCTTAGCTGCTGAAGCACCTGATGTGATTCTAAATTCCATTTTCTCTGCCACACATTTGACAAGGTAAAGAAAATAATAGTGCTAATGCCATGTCTCAAAGGCCTCCCTTGTATTAAGCATTGTGCTAAGAATTTTACATCTATTATTATTCCATTTGCTGCTCACAATATCTCATGATGATATTGTTCTCCCTATTTTACAGGTGAGGAAGCTAAGGATTAGAGAAGGAAAGTAGCTTGACTGAGGCCATCCAGCAAGTCAATGGATGCAGATTTGAACCCAAATATAAGTATAGCAAATGTTGCCTATATCCTGTCCCCAGTCCCTGATATAGTTTAGATTTGGTTTGAGTGTCTCCTCCAAAGGTTCATGCATTGAAAATTGTTCCCCAATGTGGTGGTGTTGAGATGGAGCCTAGTGAAAGATCATAGAGGCACTTCCCTCAGAAGGAATTAATACTGATCTCATGGAGCGTGTTCATTTTTGCAAGAGTGAGTTGTTATAAAGTGAGGCCACTCCATGTTCTTAATCCCTTCTATATGTGGTTGTTTCCTTTTCTGCTTCTCCACCACGTTGTGATGCAGCTCTGGGGGGGCTTTCATCAGAGGCAGAACACATGGGAATACCTGATCTTGGAATTTTGCTTCTAAAACTAAGAGTTAAATAAATCTCTTTGCTTTATGAAGTACCCAGCACCAGGTATTCCTTTACAGCAATACAAAATGGACAAAGACACATCCCATGACATCCATTTCTCTAATGCAGTCTACTGCAAGCATCAGCCACTTTCCCCTTGGGGACTTCTTACCCCAGTGGAGTAGGTCAGAAGTTCCAGAAGTGGGGAGGAGTGAATGCCCCTGGAAGCAGCTCTCTATAATGATAGAGGGGAGTTAGAGGATACATACTCCAACTCCCTCACCCTCTTGGTTGAGATGACTCAGGTGTGTCTTTCCACTTCCATCTTACTTCCTCCCTCCTCCACCTTTATCACCTGAGATCACCTTCCTTCAAAATTCCTCGTATTTAGACTCTTGTCTCAGAATCTTTTTTCTGATATTTAAATAAAGATAATCCAACACCATGCTATGCTGCCATGAAAACTAGACAGGAGTGCTACAGAAAAAAATACATTTAAAATTTGTTTCTTCAGGTCCTACTGAGTTTTCTATAAGGTTGAAGTATACAAACCAATTATTTCAAGTTCTGTACCCCTTCATAGAAGAGAGTTTGGGGCACTTAGGGTTCGTAGAACAGTAAAGGGTACATGATTCTGGTTTTGCCTTCAGCCATTTCTCCACTTTGTGCCCACAGATAGTGTGGAACATCTGGAGGCCTATTTATTGTGAACAGAAAGCTCTGTGATTCTGACTCTGAGATTTCAGATCTTACAGTTGAGATAATCCAGCACGATTGGCTGGCCCACATTAAGGCTGGAATGCATCACTTTATGCAACTGACAACTGTACATAAGGGACACTGGCAGGCAGGAAAAGGGGAGAGCATAGCACCACACAAGGAAATAAGATGGATAGAGATAAAAGGGTTGTGCAGTCAGTTGCAGATGAAAATGTTAATTATACTGCTTGCTGTTGGAGAAAAGATGGAATGTAAGTCCCACAAAGTACAATATGCCCAGGGTTAAATATGCAGCCATTGTGATGGTTTTCTAAGAACCATCAGACTTAATTATAGCTCTGAGAATTTTTTTTTCATCTACATAATACATTTACACATTGAGTAGTCCCTTTTTAGAATCAATATCCTTTTTTTAGTGGTAGAGGCATTACTAAGTGTCACTTCCTCCAGCCCTGTTTTGGTGCTGGTTGTTTGCTGGATCAGCTGTAATAATTCTTTTTTATTTAAGGAATTTGCAAAGCGGAAATGATCCCTAGTAGAACTTGAAAACAATGCAAAAAAAAGCACCCCATGTGATTTTTCTCCCGTGAAGTTCTCCATGACTCTCTGCCTGCCATCAAGCTTGGGCTTCAATGTTAATTTTTCCATCTGCTTTGGCTGCAGGTAATTTGGAGACACTGACGTCATCATACCATCTGTTCAGTAAAACCACAGCAATGCTTTCCTCCTGAGTTGTTTATGCCTTGACAGCTACTTTGGCTATTTCAGCGTACTCTGGACAGAGACTAACTTGTGTTCCAAACAGTCCTTTAGCATTGCATCAAAGAGTTAGGACTGAAGTTAATTCTGTTTTGTAATTATTTTTAAAAATCCAGGTATAAATTGAGTTATTAAAACTTGTGGTTAATCTCAGGACAAAAAATAAAAAGCAGATAGTTTGCACATGAGTGGTCATACAAAACAATTTGTTTCTTCTTGAAAGCTTCTGACTCAGTTTTCCTGTTCTGATCATTCAAGCTGTGTTCAGGGCCTGCACAAAGAAAGCACTAAATACATTTCATGGGGTGAATGATCAGTATTTCTTTTTTTGAAGGCACTCTTGAATTTAAGCCATGTATATACTTTTCAGACAGCTCTCTTCCTGTTCCTAGGAAGAACAGGGAATTAACTTTTATTCCCTCTTTAAGAGGAACTCGAGAGGGCTGCAGAGGTTGGAGGTTTCATCACTTGAAGACCCATGGAGACCCCATTTTTTTGGAGGGTCAGAGATGCCTCTAGAACGGAATAGATATTGCTTTTGAATCCCGAATATGAAACTGATAGCAAACATTAAACCAAAAGCAAAACAGACATGAACTCACGGCTCCTTTTAATGAAAATCATGAAGAGTGATCTATTTCTTGAAATAGATCATAAGAGAGAAAACCTATAGCTGGGCATGGTAGCTCATGCTTGTAATCCCAGCAACTTGGGAGGCTAAGGCAGAAGAATCACAAGTTCCAGGCCAGCCTCAGCAATTTAGCAAGGCCCTAAGCAATTTAATAAGACCCTTTTTCAAAATAAAAAGGGCTGGGGATGTGGCTCAATGGTAACGTGCCTCTGGGTTCAATTCCCAGTGCCAAAAGAAAGAAAGAAAGACAACCTATAATCAACAGGTGGGACCATGATGTCCCATAGTGATCCTGCATTGTGGTATGTTATGTGTGTGGTATGTATGTTATTGTGGTATGTTATGTGTGGTATGTGTGTTACTTTATGTGTGCTATGTTATACATGTATTCTGAGATTCCCTTTGCTTTTCCTGGATGCTAATTTCAGTTTCTATATTTTAGAAAAACTTGTTCCATCATTCCATTCTTATCCCTTCCTCCTCCTCCTCCAACATCTCTTCCCACATTAATTCATGCCTAAGTTCTACTGAATTTGCCTTCAAAATAGTTCTGAAATCCTTCCAATTTTATTGTCTTTAGTAGCATTATTTTAGATCAAGTTACCTTTATCTCTTATCTGGAGGTAACTGGTCTTTATATCTACTCTTGTCCCCTATAATTTGTTTCCCACAAATTACAAAGTAAATTTGGTAGATTACTATCATTTTCAAAGACCTTCAGCAATATACCATTGTGTTGAGAGTGAAAATCACAATCCTTAACAAGTCCTACAAAAGCCAGGCATGGTAGCACACACCTGTAATCCCAGAGACTTGAGAGGCTGAGGCAGGAGGATTCCAAGTTCAAGGCCAGTTTCAGTAAATTAGCAAAAACTTGTCTCAAAATAAAAATAAAAAGGGTTTAACTCAGTGGTAGAGTACTCCTAAGTTAAATCCCCACTACCTCTAAATCATCATCATCGTCATCATCATCATCCCTCCAAAGCACCACAGGGTTGTCCAGTTAGGTTTTCCTGCTTCACATTCCTTCCTTCTCTGTACTTCAAAAAGCATGACTTGGAAAAGTTCTTCCAACAGGCTGGTTTTATCATGCCATGGGTACTTCTTGCATGATGTTTTTACTCTTGTTGGGCACTTTCCCCCAGTTAATGCCTTCCCAGTTTTCAGACCTCAAATTTCTTTTAAGTTTCTTATGTTTAATGATAAGTTTATTATCATTGGTTTGTAGAACAAGCCTGGTCCCCCCAACTACCTTGTATGCACAAATGTAAAACCTGTATATTTACTTGTATGTTGGGCAGGTATTGCATGTTTTTCAGTATTATTCACTGTCACCTTCTTTCTTAATAACAGGATGCCAGTTTATAGCAGGGCACACGATTTATAAGCCTCTCTTACAGCTAGGTGTGCATGTGTCAAGGACAAGGCCAATTTTATCTTAGTAGCAATGGAGGTAAACCAAGGGTTTTTATTTGTTTGTTGTGATATAATGTATTTGATAAATATCAAACTGATCACTATGAGCAAGATGAATGCCTTGCAGTCAGTTCTTGCAAATGATTTTTGTTAGCAGAAGTGACATCTCATGCTTAATTATTGCGGTGATATCCTCTATAGTATTCTTTCTCTCTTTCTTGGCAACCACTAAAGTTCCTGACATTGGCTGCTTCAAGAAGTTGGGTCCCAGAGTTAAGATGACACATATCAAGAGCCTTCAGATAACACAAAATAGACATGGAGTGTTAGTGAAAAGCCAGTCTTAATTCCTAAAGTCATGGAGTTTAGGGAGTTTGGATACTGTAGTGTATCTTAGCCTATCTTGATTGATATATCAATTGATGTCCACTTCTGGCAGTATGTTAGGCAGTGGCCCAAGATAAATCCACAACTGGGATAGAATAAGACATTCTGAGATCAATAAAACTTAGACTAAAGTTTTAAAGTGTGGTCCTTTTCATTTTTTAAGTTATCAATCAAAATCACTCCATTTTCTTGACAAATTGTAGATGTTAACTTCTAGAAATGTTAGTAGAACCTGCATTTTCCATCTAATTCATTACTAAAGAGCAGTTTTTAAAACAGTATTGTTTAAAGTTTTGTATTTCTTTCCATTTGCCATAGTGACTCTGAGTCTTCTGAACAATGTGATTCACGTAACAATTGTTGGGTGCTCATGATATGCCAATCAATGTGTTGGATGTGAGCATACAAACAGCCATAGCACCTTTGGATGCTTATGGTATGGAAGTGAAGATACGCACATACACAAACAAAAAAAGTTAATCACTATGGCTCAGTTTTCTTGTTATTAAATGGGTAAAATTACAGAACCTATCTCTTGAGTTGCTGTAAGGGTTGACTGTAAAGCAGGAACATAGGACATTCTTAATACATGCTAGAAAACTAAGCAGATATAGAGTGATAATGGGCTATTATGAAGGAATTTATAAAGTGTCACAATGGGCATCAGTAAGGGAAGAATTAATGAAAAGGTGGCAAGGGGAGCACATGTTACATATGCCTAAGTCCTCCCGACATTCTGGTGTTTTCTTTCCAGGCTGACAGCCTCCTTCCCCAATCCCTGAGCCTTTCTGCTTTCATGCCTGAGGAAGAACTTTCTGTGGCACCAGCGTGAGTCTTGCTCAGCCTGGAAGTGCAGGGGCTTCACCACCAGCAGAAGCAAACCTCAACCAATGAGAGGTAGGATTTGCAGATAAATTCCTAAATTCCCTGTCCAACTATTCCATGGGTTATTCTACCTGATGCCTACCAGGGCCCCAACAGGATAGAGCCTCCATTACCTGCAGCAGATATCACTGACTAATGCACATATGACTGGTGGCTGTCCTCACCCAGGTCTCTTTCTTTATTCCTTCACTCGCTCCAAATAAACTATCTGTGCCCAAGGTCTTGCCACAAGTTTTGCTTTTGAGGGGGCTTAAATTTTAAGACACTGTGGGCAAGGAAGGAAAAATGGGAAGAAGGAAGCTACAGAAAAGAAGTAATGTTGGAACTAGGCTTTGAAAGATCTTGGGAATTCACCAGGTGGGGGAAATGGAAAGGGCTTAACAGGGATACAAAGGAGGAAAGGCATGGAGACTTGAGGGACATGAGCCTGGAACATACCAGAGCCTCTGGAGCATGGGGTTTGCAGAGGCGGTGTCAGCCAAGTCACTGAGAGGTCATCTAAGGGCAGTTCAAGTAGAACCTTTCATGAAGAGATGAAAAATGTTCCTTCATTGCATAATCAAATCTATTCAAGTACCATAAAGCCTCTTATAAAAACATGCTCCCTGAGTCCAGCTTTTCATTTGAGGAGTCAAAGGCTCAGAGGCACTAGACAGAACACACATGATCCCAGGACTTCAGAGGTACCTAATCTCTCTTTGGAGCATAATCAAGCCAGCCACATTGAGTCACAAAGCCTTTGGCCTTTTAGAAAAACACTATCTTCTGCAGGATCACCAGAAATAAAAGATATGTTTATTTAGTGCAGATTAAACTCTGGTGCTTAATACCTTAGCTGAAGTTGTAGTTTTCATCTGAGTCCTTGAGTGGATGATCTTTGTGCCAAGTGCTCCCAGCGAACTGGTGCCCTACAGCAGTGAGTATTAGATAATACCTTTCTGTACTCTTAGGGTATTAAGGAATTCTGAAATAGTAAAGTGCTCATCAATTCTGTTTCCATATTATTCAGGTTCTTCTGCTTTCCTAGTCCTCCTTGAAGCTGATCATGTTTTTAGTGTTATTGCTGTTAAGCCATTGGATTTGAGAATTATAAAACTATACCCCTATTACAGCTTCTGTTGATGCCTCACCCACATTCCCTTGGTCTTACCACTACAGCATACAACTGCCTGACTTACAACTACCTAAAGGCTTTCTTGGGTGATTACCCAAACCTAAGATGACATAGATGTCAGGGAATTATAATTTACCCCCTATAGCAGCCATCTGTCAACAACAGGGAGTTGAAGGTAAATAGCCCAGTTCTTTATTCAGGTGGGATGACTCTGAGGTGCATGTGCCACACTGACCTCTAGCTCTGCCAGCAGAGATGACTGGCTTCATACTGTACCTTTCATCAGTCTTCCTTTCCCTGTCCCAGTTCCCCATCCTCCTATCAGTACCTTCAGGGATCAGCACCCAAATAAACTACTCGCACTCAATTCCTGGTCTCAGACTCCCTGGGGAAACGCAATTTAGACAACAATCATTAGTCAGTCTTTCTACTTCAATGTCAACTCTGACAATGCTTTGTTTTGTGAGAATGAAAATTAGTGGGGTTTGAAAAAATCATTTTGATGTCTTATTGGTTATTTTTGAACTCCTTCCACTACCTCAGGAACTAGATAGAGTTACCAATGTAATAATGCACTGTGTAGGTGGACTTGGATGAGGAAGGCAGAGTTATTGCAGGATACACTAGGAAGAGAGTCCCTAAAAATGGGAAGACGGATTGCAATGATTTGGATATGGTTTGTTACCCAAGAATCCATGCGTTAGAGACTTGGTCCTCGGTTTGGAGGTAGAAACCTTGAAAATGTGGGAACAAGTGGAAGATCCCTGGGTTACTGAGGGTGCTGCCCTCAGAAGGAAATACTAGTTTCCTAGAGTGAGTTCTTATGAGAGTGAGTTATAAAAGCCTGCACCTGGCCTGAGTTGCCCTATTCAGCTTCCTGTTTGGGATGTGCACATTACTTACATATGCACTGCTAACATTGCTGTTTGTTGTGATGTGACACAGCTGAGAGGGCCCTCGCCAGAACTGAGCTGATGCCAGCACCATGCCCTTGAACCTCCCAAACTGTAAGCTACATGAACCTCTTTTCTTTATAAAGCTAGGCTTCCTTATGTATTTCATTATAGTAATGCAAAGCTGACTAATACATAGGTGGAAGAAGAATTAAAAGTGGCTCATTTAAGAAAACTTAAATGGCAGGAAAAAAAAAGGTGATAGACAAAGATAAATAAAAATGGATTTTCACTGAGAAAAAAACAGTATCCCACTTTTTTCTGGAAGTAAAGCAAAAATGTTAGTGGCCTTTCTTGGCCAGCACCTCATCTTTGTTTGGAATGGCAACATGCTGGGCCACAGGTGATGAAATTTAATTGGTTTAAGTCAACTGGAACAATCCTGTTTCCATTCCTACTAAGACTTGCCATTTGACTAGTCCTAGCCAGTGAGATGTATAAAAAAACTCATGGGGATTTTGGGAATAATTTACTTTCCTGACAAAAAGGGTTGGAGTAGGCTATCACTGTTGCATTGTGTGTGTGTGTGTGTGTGTGTGTGTGTGTGTGAGAGAGAGAGAGAGAGAAAGAGAAAGAGAGAAAGAGAGAGAGGGGGAGTTAAATGCAGATGTGATACCTAAAACTACAGCAGATACTTTATGATCATAAGACAACATGCTAAGAACAGTGGAATGGAAAGATAGTCTGTCTACAATAAGCATCAGTCTGGGCTGCTGATATATAAAACATTTGTTATAGAGAAAAATAAACTTCTGCTTGTTTAAATAACTCATGCTGGAGTTTTCTGTTACCTGCAAACTAAAGCACTCCTAAATCCTAAAAATATTACCTATCAAGTTAAATCTCTAAGTCCTTTAAAAAATATTAGTATATGTGATTTTGTGGCAGTGAAAACTAGTCAGAAGTATCAGAAAATCAATAAAAGTTGGTTAACTGGAACTAGTTTAGTTTTGAGATGATTCATAGTTCAAAGTTTAGTTAAGCTATAGAAACTATGGTATGATAATGAGTTAACTCATTAATTATGAGGAAAGACTGGGGCTTATGTGGTCAGTACTCAATTTGTTTGCTAGAGATAATCAATCTTCTGAACATACTCAGTGATACATATGTGTGTATGGTATAATCTGAGTATCCCAAGTATATTCATATATACATATAAAATACATACATGCTTACTCCCTGTACAGTATACATAGAAAATACATACATATATGTATATGTATATATGTAAAAATCTCCCCTTCATTCCTAGATAACATATAGAGTATTGTACATCTTGATTTTATCATTTAAGAATACAAAAGTTGCTACATATCAATTCAGAGAGAGTTTCCTGGAACTTTGGTTTTAAAAGCTGCATGATTCAACCACTCTTCTATAGAAGAAGGTTATGTACTAAATTTTGTCCCCACATCCCATTGATATATTGAAGCCCTAACCTTCAATATCTAAGTTTGGGACTGTATTTGAAAATACTGCCTTTGCAGAGGTAATTAAGGTTAAATGAGGTCATAGGGTAAGAGTCAAATTGATATAATTGGTATCCTTATAAGAAGAGAGAGGGGCTGGGACTGTGGCTCAGTGGTAGAGCACTTGCCTTGCGTGCATGAGGCACTGGGTTCCGTCCTCAGCACCACATAAAAATAAATAAATATATTAAAAAAAAAGAAGAGGGAAAGACACCAAAGGAAAGGTTATGCAAGGACATACCAAGAAGGAGGCTGTCGCAAGCCAAAGAGAGAAGCTTTGGGAGAAACTAACCCTATAAACACCTTCATCTTGAATTTCTAGCCTCCAGAAGTATTAGAAAAAAATTTCTGTTGTTTAAGCCATCTAGTCTGTAGTATTTTGTTATGGTAGCCCTGACAGACTAATATGATGGATATTTAGGTTGTTTCTAATATTTTAGTATTATAAATAGTGTCATAATAAATAATCTTGTAAAAATATTTCATATTTTTAGAAATGTATTCTGAGGACAAATGCCTAAAGTGAAATTTTGGGGTCCAGGCTAAGTGCACAGATACAGTAGTTTTATTAAACATTGACAAATTCCCCTCCAAATTCCAAAGCTAATGTGATCACATGGCAGTACGAACAATGATGTATTCCAGTGCCTGATTTCATCACAGTCTCATCAATAAGGTGTGTTGTTAAAACTTATATATTCATTAATTTAATAAGTGAAATGGTATTTCAGTATGGTTTTAGTTTATATTTCAAAATTTCAGGGCCACTGGTAAGTCTTTTTCTGTGAACTGTCCACACGTGTTATTTAACTTTTTCTATTAAATTTTGTGTTAGTCAGCTTTTCATCACTGTCACCAAAATACCTGACCAGAACAACATAGAGAAGGAAAAGTGTATTTTGGCTCATGATTTCAGAGGTTCAGTTCAGGGTCAGCTGACTCATTGCTCTGGGCCCAAGATGAGGCAGAATATCATGGTGGAAGGGCATGGAGGAGGAAAGCTCCTAAGCTCATGGCAGCTGGGAAGCAGAGAGAGCCCAAGGTGCTAGGACCAAAAATATAAACCCCACATGCATGTCCCCAGTGACCTATTTTCTTGAACCATGCTCTGGTTGCCTACAATTACCACCCAGTTACTCCATTCAAATTATTAACTCATCAAATGGATTCATTTAATGATTAAGTTATAGTTTTCATAATCTGATTATTTTATTCATAAACATTCCTGAATTAATACAAGAACTTTGGCAGGGAAACATCTTGTCCAAACCATTGCAAATTTCTATGTATAATCCATTTTATTTTTTAAGAGCTCTTCATATACGTGTGTTTTTATAGATTATTTCCTCTATATGTTGCAAATATTTCTACTCAGTTTTCACTCACCTTTTTACTTTATTGCAAACAGTTTTACTTTGAAATCATTATAAATTTACGGAAAAGTGACTAGAATAACATAATTAATTTATACCCTTCACGCAGATTCACCCATTGTTGAGAATGTGTCACATTTTCTTTTCTTTCTTTCTTTGCACATTTTAGAGTAAGTTACAAATATTGAATCCTTCCCCCTAAAATACTTCAGTATGAAATTCCTAAAATAATAAAACTACAGAAATTTTTAAATTTAAATACTACTGCCTAATCTACGGATTTATTCAAAATTTTCAATTAGCCCAGTTATATTTTCTGCAGATTATTTTTGTGGCCTACAGCTCAATCTAGGATTATGCATTGCATTTAGTTTTGATATCTCTTTAATCTTTAGTACAGTTTCTCAGCCTTTTGTTGTCTTTCATGACATTGAAATTTTTGAAAAGCACAAGCCTTTTATTTTGCATACTGTCCTTAATTGTGGTTTTGTCTGATGTTTCCTCAAAGTTAGATTCAGACTGTTCATTTGTAGCAGGAATATTGCAAAAAGTTGTTATGTCTTTCCTGGTACAGCCCAGAAAGTGGCACATGATTATGACCCACTTTTGGTGATGCTGATTTTTATCATTTGGTTCAAGTGACAACTACCAGGTTTTTCTCTTTCAAATGACTATTTTTCCCTTGATGATTTATAAGTTATTTGTGGAGTGATACTTTGAGACCATGTAAACATCCTCTTCCTTGTCAAACATTTACATACAAGTTTTAACATTCATAAATGATTCTTCTTTGAACTAATACCATAGTATTTAAAAATGGTCCAAAAGAATCTAATTCCATCATTTCTTCTATAGTTATTAGTTATTATTCTGCTGTTAGGGAGAGTATATACCTAACTCTATCCTTGTATCTATCTACCTGTCTCTTTGTTTAAAGTCCATACAAATTCCTGGATTCCTATTTTATTTAATGAAAGACTCCCGAGTCCTCAATTCTCAATGAGTAATTTGCTTCTAATTTGATTCCTTTGAAAACTTCTTGGACTGTGGGAAAGAGGAAGATGACACAAAGTGTTAATTTATTTTGTGTTGGGGTGGCAGGAGGAAATGTCAGGGATGAGGCTCATGGACTCAACAATAGGTATCAGCTCTATGGGAAAGTGTTCTTCATGGTTAGATTTGATGTATACCAAGAATTTTTAATTTCCAAGAATTCTCCCTTATTCCTTGATTGCCTTTTCTTTTTGTAAATGTACTCATTATTTGAAATAGGAGTTGTTTTTAAATGTTCACTTCTTCTCCATGGTTCATTTCTCTTTCTCTTTTTTTTTGCTCCCTCTTTCATGAGGAAATGGTTTCTTGCAAATGCCTGAGCATTCTTGGTTGTCCATTAACCTTAAAACATAAATGAACATGCAGACTAATGTAGATGGTTGATGATTTCCTCTTTGGTTTGACAGGTCTTTTTTCCTAAAAGGCTTCTCCCTGAATGTGAGGGCACACGGTTCTCTCCAGGTACTGACCATATGTGCTGATGTAAGATTGGGGACCTGGACATTACTTAACTCCTCCCCCTTTGAAAATTAGGAGGGCTTTGCCTTGGGATTCCAGCTCTCACTTTGGAAATGCTAGCTCTCTCCCCAATCAGCTTTTGTCATACCTCAGGCCCCCAGAGCTACCAAATTTCGCCTAAAAATGAACCCATGACTGCAAATTTGCCTGCAGCTCCATGGGTGGGCAAGGGGAGCATTTATGTATGTGAGTAGCAAGGTGGGGAGGAGATTGGCACAGCTTTGCCACAGGCAGTCTTCCAATGAACACTTCCTCCACAGTTTACCATCCCACCTCCCACACTAGTTCTCTCTACCTGGCGGTTTCAGGCTTCTAATATTCCTGAGCTCCTGGGGGAGCCAGGCTCCAGGCTGAGTGGCAGCCTTCATTCTGGCAGTGGTGGGCCCCTCCATCTGTTTACCTGTCAGCATGTTTCCCTTCACTGTCTAACATCCAGACATTCATTAATAACTCTCATGTGATGATAAACCTGCTCCCACTCTCCACACTTTGGGGGGGGTATTTCCTCTAGAACTTCTGTCATAATTTCAATATTTAGAATGTTGAGAAGGGGGAGACAAATGCATGTGGTTTCCTTATCTTAGCCTAGATATCTGCACTTTTGTAATATGGTATAGTATCAAGAGGAATTGACTGGTGGGTGAAGACCAGAGTTTTTGTTCTAAGAACATCACCATCTACATCCCCTTGTGCTCATACTTGTTTTCCTCAATGGTCTCTTATAGCTCAAACATTCTGAGACTTTTTAGGGAACATATCCCTATCTAGATGACACCCATCAGCTGACTCTGAGACTCATCCCTGACATTTCCTCCTGCCACCCCAATACATGATAAGTGAACATTCGTGCCACCTTCCTCTTTCCCACAGTCCAAGAACTTTCACAGGTTTTAAGTGGGAAATAAATTAGAAGCAAATTCATTGAGAATTAAGGACTCAGAAGTCTCAAAATGATATAAAACTCTTTAATCCCTTCCTACTTTAAAATCCCTTGTTAACAACAATAGACTTCTTCTTAAGAACTATCTTTCTTGGAAACAAGGAGACAGTAAAAAGGGTGTAAGTGAAATGATTTGGGCATGAGAAGTAGCATAAGCAAAGTTACCTGGTATTGCCACAATAGTGAGAATGTGTTCATTCACTCAAAGAGAAGCTATTGGGAACCCAAGGATGTTCAAACCATAGACCTTGACCTCCAGGAATCTTCAGTTCTTCAATTAGATTTTCAATCCTCAAGCCAAATTGGAAAGGAGCAGTCAAAGTGTTTGCTGTTCTAGATAAATGTAACGACACATGAAATTTCACTTGGTGGAGACGATAGCCTAGAGGGGTGCAGTCTGTGGTTGCCAAAAAACTGCCAAAAACTGGAATGGAAGATGTGAGTCTCATCAAAGAGTCCTTGAAGCACATGGCACAGAGATGAGCCAGCTCACAGGGAAGGAAGTAGGCCAAGATGGTGTGCCAAGGCAATACAGGAAGAATGGAGGTAGGGAGTGAAAACCAGCATCTCAGCTCACCCTGTACCATTTTCCCATCGAGAAGAAGCTTGCTAAAGTTAGCCAAAGAGGGTATAAACCTTATGCAGAACAACTATTTGAAGATACCTGTTTTACTCAGCTTTTTCACTGCTGTTACCAAATGACCACTCAATAATAATTTTAAAGGAAGAATGTTTATTGGGAGCTCCCAGTTTCAGATATCTCAGTCCAAAGAAGGCCAACTCCATTGCTCTGGACCTGAGGTGAGGCAGAATATCATGACAGAAGGGTGTGGAGGAAGAAGGCAGCTCAGGTCATGAGAATCAGGAAGCAGAGAGAGACTAAGCTAAGCTCACCAGGGACAAAATATATATCCCAAAGGCACCCCCGCCATGACCCACCTCCTCCAGCAACACCCTACGTGCCTCAATTAACACCCAGTTAATTCCCATTCCTGTTGGTGAATTAATGCACTGATTAGGTTAAAGCTCTCATAACCCAATCATTTCACCTCTAAACTTTCTTGTATTGTCTCACACATGAGCTTTGGGAGCATCTCATATTTAAACCATAACAACAGACTATTGATTACAATGGTGGCTAAAAATTTTAGGTATGGTAAGCCGGGTGCGGTGGTGCAAGCCTGTAATCCCAGCACTTAGGGAGGCTGAGACAGGAGAATCACGAGTTCAAAGCCAGCCTCAGCAACGGCAAGACGCTAAGCAACTCAGTGAGACCCTGTCTCTACATAAAACACAAAATAGGGCTGGGGATGTGGCTCAGTGGTCGAGTGCCCCTGAGTTCAATCCCCAGTACCAAAAAAAAAAAAAAAAAATTTAGGTATGGTTTACTTACACCAGTTTTAGCATCTGCTCCACATTATCTCTTGCTGCATAACCAACCACTCCAAAATCTGGCAACCTAAAAAAAAAAAAAAATTTACCATATCTTATTTTGTGAGACAGAAATTTGACTGAGACTTAGCTGGTCAGTCTTCTTATTTCATGTGTCCTAACTGAGATTGCATGATGACCTCAGTGGTGGTATTCATTTAGTGCATGGTTGGTCTGGGATGTCTAAAACACATTCACTATTATGTGTGGTGATGGATGGAAGCTGATATCAATTGGGACTAGTAACATGAATGTCCACATTTGATCATTCCAACATGGCAGTCTCAGAGTAATCAGACATCCTACAAGATGCCTCAGGACTCCAAGAGAAAGTGTTCCAAGAGATGTGAGAAACGAAAGCTGTCGATGCCTTTAGGCCTGAGTAGGAAAACTACTATAGCACCACTTCCCCTGTATCACATATAGTCATAGAGCTGTCTAGACTCAAGGGAAGGGGAAATAGACCCACTTCGTGTTGGAAGAAATATCAATGGATTTATGGCCATCCTAAACAACCACAGCATTAAGGAGACTAGAGGACAGAATGCTACACTAACCTCACAAAGTCACTATAATAGGGCTCTCCAAAGAGGACATGTACGAGAGGAGATTATTTTTTTTAAGAATTATGAGAATTGACTCACATGATTATTAAGGCTGGAAGTCCCATGACACGCTGTCTGCTAGCTGGAGACCCAAGGATGCCAGTAGAATGGGTTAGTCTAAATCTAAAGGCCTGAGAACCCTGTAAGGGTTGTGGGGTTGGGGAGGTCCTCTGGTGTAGGTTTTAGAATCCAAAGGCCAAAGACTTCAGAGTTCTGGTGTCCAAGAGCAGGAGAAGAAGCATGTATGCCAGCTCTAAGAGAGAGGGAGACCAGTTAACTTTTTGCTTTGTTTTTGTTTTATCAATCCTGGGTTGACTGAAAGGTGTCCAGAACTATATCAAGAAGGTGCGTATCATCTCCTAATCTGAAGTGAAGGAGTCCCATCTGGAGTATGTGTTTATTTAAGGATCTCAACAATTTAAAGGAGTTAAAAAACAACTAAAGTCTTCTCAGAGAATGTACAAGATGGAATGAGAACATAAACTTGGAATGGTTAGCCTAAAGGACCCAAAACTGCTGGATGTGTGGATAGATTGCTTTAAGTACACCAGAAGTCAAGATTGATTGTGGGTCTAAGTACAGAGAATTAAGACCAAAGTGTAGGACCCACAAGAAACAGATTTTACTTACTACCAAGGAATAATGACTCCTACAGAACTGGGTCCAAGTCTTGGGATTTTCCTTGGAGCTGGGAATGAAATAAGAGCCCTTAGAAAACAGTGCTAGAAGGATATGTCAGACTATATTTTCTAAATTTAGCCATACCAATATATACATCTCATCTCACGTTTTTATAATGCAACATTAGTGCTCTTCCATTCATGAGTGCAGTCTTTATTCTCTCCCCTGAATGTGGGCAGATCTTTTATTTATTTATTTATTTATTTTATTTTTATGTAATGCTGAAGATGGAACCCAGTGCCTTACATGTGCAGGGTAAGCGCTCTACCACTGAGCCACAACCCCAGCCCCATGGGCAGATCTTTATAACTGTCTTGACCAGTAGAGAAAAAAATGATCCTATGTGACTCCTAAGTATATGTTATTAAAAGTATACATTATCTGCTGAGCTGTCTCTCAGAATTCTCATCCTCAGCCACCATGTTATGAATAAGCCAAGCAACCACAAGGAGAGGCTTCATGTACACATTCTAGTTACAGTCCCAGCTGTTTAAATCTTCCCAGGCAAGAGTCGGCATTAACGACTAGAAATGTGAGCAAATAAACTTTTCCCCATTTCCCAGCCTTCAAGATTTTATAGCCAAGGCCCAAAGCATTATGGAACAGAGACTAATCAATCTTGCTATTCCCTGTCTGAATTTCTGAACACAGAACCTGTGAGCATAATAATGGTTGTTTTATACTTTGAATTAATTTGATATAGCAAATCAAAGTAAAAGAGTCTAGAAAAGAGAGTCTTACTCAAAGACTAATATGGTCTCCCTATCCAGGAGGAAAGGGAACAAGTCTAAATAATGGGCAAGGATGGAAAGATGAGGTGCCAAGAGATGGGCAAGGATATTGGGAGAGTAAAGAAAGAATAAAGATATAGAACAAATGGGATTAGAAGATTCAGAGATAAATCTAAGTACTTGAGATCTGTAGGCCTGCAGTGAGTGAACATTTACTCTAAAAAGAGCCTGCTCTCTTTTAGAGCAAGAACTGGTTCCAGATTAGTAAGACAGGGGAGGCTGTCATAGAAGGAAGTGGGAGGGTTGAAGCATATGGTGAATCCAAGAAAGATCTAGACATATAATGGTGGCTGGACTAAATGATGACCTTTAATGTTTCTTTAAATTCTGAAATTCTAGTAGGGACTTCTTAGGAAATCATAAAATGTACAGATGATATATATTAATATTACTGCATACCTTGTGGGCCTAATAATAAGAAGCTTTGGGTTAGTCAGCTTTCTATCACTGTGACAAAATACCTGAGATAATAAACTTCTGAGATGGAAGTTTTTTTTGGTTCATGGTTTCAGAGGTCTCATCCATGGTTGCTTGGCTCCATTGCCTATGGGCTTATGATAGCACATTACATTGTGGTGAGAGTGTGTGGCAGAAGAAACACTATGGCAACTAGGAAGCAAAAAGAGATGGGAAAGGGTTGGGGTACCAATATCCCATTCAAAGGCATGCCTGCAATATATAACTTCCTCCCATTAGGCCCCAGTACTTAAAGGTTTCAACACCTCCCAATAGTGCCACATGTAGGCCACCAAGACTTTAACACATGGGCCTCTGGGAAACATTCAAAATCCAAATGTTTACAAGCTTAATGAAAATATGTTGGTACCTGAAAGCCAAGACAAGAGGTAAGCTAGGTTATTCTAATATGGTTAGTGGAAACAAATGGATCTCTTACTATTTGTGGTAAGATAAATTCCTATTACCCCATCCATCCTTCTGGCCTTTAGACACACTTAAATTTGAGGCCTCAAGGAATAAGTTTCTGAAAATGATAAGAGTAGATGAGAAGCAAGAGAGAAGTCCACTTGGGAAGCAGATAATAACTCGGTCAAGCATTAAGTCACAGGAAAGAGACAACCACAACTCATGGGGCTATATTTATGGAACAAATATACCGTATTAGAGAAAAGAGGTAAAGACAACGAGCGTGAAGTAGCAGTTCTTGCCCTATGCTCTCCAAATAGTTCATAATATCTCTATTGATACATTTATCATGATATATTTTAATTATTTGTTCACTTGGGCTGACTTTTAGCTTCTAAAGGGTATGAATCTGATATCTTATCCCCAGAAATTAACATAATATTTGAAAGAAAGTGGCAACTCCATAATTGTTTGATGGGTTGAATAGATAGAAGGAATAGCTGTCTGCTTGGCTAAAAGAATATAAGGATGGATGGATGGATGGATGGATGGATAATTGATAAATGAATGAATGACAATTCTTTTTGAATCCTTGAAGGGTGTCAAGTATACCATACAAGTGTGGACTTACTATTCTGGTACATTGAAAATTTGGGGTGGGGAACATTCTTATGGTCCTGAAACTACAAGAACTTGTATTTTTTAACCCTTTGGCTATCACCTAATGGTTAAGGACTTTGTCTTCTTTTGAGTTCTCCAAATATCAGGCCCTAAGACAAAGAGTTGGGTGCAAGTACCTTATTGAAAAGGAAATCCCAGAAACACTGGTAAGGAAGGGGGAATAAATGCAGGCAAAGGAAGGAAACCAATAAAAGGTGCACTAATAACTTTACTGCTGTGGGAAAATGGGGCTCAATCCCTATGTGAATCTCTGAGAAATAGTGTAGAAGACGCCTCAGAGTTTGTTCACGCAAGGAGCAAGGAAGCTGGGGTATTTATCCACCAACTGCCACCTCTCATGGGGTGAGGGCAGCTCCTGAGGAGGCTGACTCCTAGCATTTCTGGTCTGCCCTACAGGCAGGCAAGGGAAGTGCCTGTGGCCAAAGATCAGAAGAGAAGTACTTGGAGCGAGAAAGCATCCACCCACATATAAGGTGAGTGCTGAGGGGTTAACTGAAGGGAACTGCAAGGAGTTCTGTCCCATTTAGGCCCTAAACCCTGCTCTTATGGCTTAGGAAGGAGAAGATTAGGCCCCTGAGTGCCAGACCTTCCTGTTGATAGGGAGGTTGAGGTCAATCCTGTGTCATATTCACTGTTTGGTCTATTTGGGTACTATGGAAGGTACACAGTTTTTTGTGTTGTTATTTCTCAAGCTTTATACTGTCTTCTTACTATCTATACTCATACTGTGCTTTCACCTTAATTCTTCATCTCATGTACTGCTGTAATTTTCCTTAATCAGAATGTTGTTCATTAAGACCCTTTTACTTTGGCAAGGTTCCTTATCTTCTGCCTCACTTTTACGCGTCACAGCATTGAAGAGACCTGGGAAGGTCTGATGGTGATCGAGAAACTGAAGCTCAGGAACTAGAAAAAAATTTACGTAAGATCACCTACCAAGATTAAATCAGCAAGCATTAGAATTCAAATCTCTAGGCTTCTAGTCCAGAGGCTGACAAACTATAGCCCTTAGGTCATATCCTGTCCACTTCCACTAAATAAAGTTTAATTAGGACATTTGTTTACATATTACAAACGGCTTCTTTCATGCTACAGCAGCAGAGTTGTGTAGTTGAATAGACATATGTGGCCCACAAAGCTAAAATGTTTGTTATCTAGCCTTTACAGAAAGTGCTTTCTCTGTTCTAGGCCATTGATTTTTCTATTATCCCCTAATACCTAAAAATCTCACTTAGGACCTCATTTAGTTTTCATAGTAATCCATAAATGTACGCAGTTTCTTTCATTTTATTGACAAGAAAAATAAGGTATAGAAAGATTAAGTGATGGGACTGGGGTTGTGCCTCAGTGGTAGAGAGCTTGCCTTAATCGCATGAGGCACTGGGTTCGATCTTCAGCACCACATACAAAATACATAAATAGATAAAATAAAGGTTTTTTACAAAAAAGATTAAGTGACATGCCCAAGATCACTCATCTTGTTAAGAGGCAGAGGAAAACTCAAATTTATATCTCCAAATCTTAACTCTAGTGTTTTTCTTACCCAGCCTAACTAGGAGGGAACCCTCAGGTTCCATCCCACCTGTCCTTACTGTATTTCCTGAATACCCATGCACCCAGCAAGAGTCTCTCTCAATGGATGTGTAGCTTTGTGTATGGAGTGAGTAATTGTAGGCATATGTCTCTCACGTTTTTCTTGTTGTTTCAACTCAACATAAAGCTCTAATACAAGATAATATACAATATCCAAGACCAAAACTGCACATTTTAATAATGTAGGTGGTCATTTTTTACGAACTGTAGTTTATTGAGGTAGAAATGTAAATCTTCTATGTGCCGAAGACTGGAAAAATTGTAGTTCACTCTGCTGGAACTAGGTCTCACTGGTTAAAGAAATAGTCCAGAAGGATTCAGCATACCCATTTGTGGCCATTCCAAGTCATAGCATTTTGTCTGAAATAGTCTAATGGAGCCACATACATAGCTGTCTGACAAATGAATCAAGAGGTAAAAGAATTATAGAAAGTATACACATGCTTCATAGGAAGTGTGTGAGTAGGTAATTAATATTGGAGAATTACTGTTACATTAAATTTGTTGGGCTGGGGCTGTAACTCAGTGGTGGAGCACTTGCCTAGCATGCAAGGGGCACTGTGTTCGAGCCTCAGCACTACATATAAATAATGAATGAATATAATAAAAGTACATCAACAACTAAAAAAAAATTTTTTTAAATTTGTTGTCCCATCATAATTCATTTGTTGTCTGTTCTAATCACTTACCTATTCAAATAATAAATTTAAATTATCCTCTAAAGAACAAAGGAATTCTGAATCTTATGCACTTTGAGGTTAAAAGTGACAAACTCATTTCTAGGGTTTTTCTGTGTCCCCTTCAAAATTCAGGTATTTGAAAATGTGATAGTTTTAAGCGGTAGGGACTTTAAGAGGTGATCAGGTGATTAAAGTTCTGTACAAGAGGCTTACTGTGGTGTGAGGTCCCTTGCCTTTCTACCTGCCATGACAGGACAGAGTTCCTCCCCTCTGGAAGATATAGTTGCCACAAGACAAACAAATCTGTGGGTTTCTTGAATATCTCAGCCTCCAGAACTGGAAGAAATAAATTTCTATTCTTTATAAATTACCCAGTCTGTGGTGTTCTGCTGTGGAAGCACAAAATGGACTAACACACTAACCAGAAACCATCACACCACAGGTGACTTACTGAATAAATTTGACAGCACCCAAACTCAACACCCTGCTCAATAAGACAAGTCCACTGTTACTTCCGTCCGGCTGGGGATCATCTCCCAAGCTCATGTCTGCCCTTAGTTTAACTTCTAAAACATCCACCCATTTGGTCAAGTCCCTCATTCATGGACTCGTGGCTTTCTGTAGGCCTTGAGCAGGCTTAGGTGTATGTCTTTCATGTTTTCTTTTTGCCTTGTTTCATTTATCTTGTTTTAGGACAAGATAAATTATAAGAATCCAGGTCTACACTTGGCAATGGCAGCAATATCAAATTCCTATAATCTCTTCTAAATGCTTCCTCTAAATTTCCCTAAAATGCATAAATTACGTGTTTTTCTCATTGTAATAACCAACAATATGCAGCCCAGCCCCGCTCTGCATTGTGAGTTGCATGGGAAGATCCTCCTTCTTTATTTTCCAAGGTGCGCTGGTTTCCTTTTGCGTGCTCTGTGCTGTGTTCCTTTTCCACCTACTCAGTATTGACCCTGCTTACTTCCTTATTTCTACGGGTGAAGCAGAATTGGGCCTGCATTGTAGTATTGTTAGCAAGGTTTGGGCTTTCTTGATAAACTCTGCTTATGGAAAATGCTGGCTCCCTGCTTCACCTATTCTCTCCAAAATGATACACCATGCTAGGGGCTGTTGATGCTACTCAGAGCACTCTGCCTGCATTTGGGTGGCATCTGCCACTTAGCCAGAGCAAAGGGAGGGACTGTTTAACATCTATGTGACAGGAAGTGTCACTTCCTCATTGGGAGCCAAGCTGAAAATAGATTTCCCCACTAGGTAGAAGCAGTGTAGCCCTGACACTACCTGTATCCTGTCATTACCCTGGGAACTGCTTCTCACCACTGCTTTCCCTCGCCCTCAGATGCAGCCCTATTTGATTGATTGATTGCACTCCTACTTGATCATATCATACTGAATATCAAGTAGCCAGAACATTTCCTGATTGACAGCTACCTTGCCTGAAAGTCTAGTTGTCCCCATTGATTCCCTTAAAGCAACTAAGAATAGGTACAGGCGTTTTCTTAACTAGAAGAGAAAAGTGCATATTTTAAACCACACCAATCCTGTCTGAAGTGTTAATTGCTGAAATACAGTGTGAAGCAGCGTTTTTAAATGGATAAAATTTTAGCCTTTACTCCTGATTTGTTTATACTCTGATGACTAAATTTCTCTAGAAGATTAATAAGTTGGGGAACAGTTTAGGAATAGAACTGGCTCCAGTTCAAATTAAAGTTTGTTACATTATATATTTTATCTCTACACCCTTTCATATCTGACTTTTAGCTCCACAGCTAGTTAATTCTCCTCTTTCAAAGGCAAGAGATGTCAACACTGAGAGAGGCACTGAGGCACTATGAGAAGGGAAGGAGTTCCCAACTTCGGAAAATACAAAGCAGGTAAATGTTATCTTAAACCTTGGAAAGAAATGTCCATTTTCAATTACAGAGAATTTTTTTTACAAAGATTTAAAATACTTAACTTTGTAAAGATGTAAGACATATTAAACTGAAATCTTGAACAAATACCAAAAGAGTGCTGTAGTTTTCCTGTGACACATGAATGATTCTGTTTCTTCCGTCCATGGCAGTTCCATATCCCAGGAAAATGGAGACTCACAGTTTTCAAAACATCTTAAATCAAATCAAATCCCTAAATCAACTCCCTAAATAATGATATTCTATAAGTTTCTGGCCTATCACCAGAATTCAGAGTATTCCAAAGATTATCTTCCTTCTTCCTGACCTCCCTTCTTCATGTTGACTCTGACAGCTTCTATTTAAAAATCAGGACAGTAGAAATAATACTGTTTTCTCTCTGCTATTTTAAAAACAAGAATTGTTGATCTCAGACATGACTGTCACGCACTGCCCCAACATGTGACTAACACTTTTCAAAAAGGTATTTTTTCTTTCAATACAAGCATGATAATTGCTGCATAAAATAAATCCTCCATCAATCCAGAAGCACAATCATTTTAATATTTTTGGCATATCATTTTCTGGGGAAAGGAACAATTGAAAAGAAAATCAACTAATGTTAAGCACATTTGTTAAAGTGACTTTCCAGGCTGTATCCCAGAGTTATACAGATTCTGCATGACTTCTTTCTTATTAAGTGTCTGAGGTTTCTGATAAGTGCTAATGGTTCTAAGGTTGCCCATCAGGCATAGATGCTAACCATCAAAGGAAAAGTAAATATTATTTGATGAACTTCCCTTGGACCAAAACATTCCAGAAAGATTTTCAAAAGGAGTTGAAACGTCCATGTTAACTAATTAAAGAAACTAAAGTCTAGATTCTTTGAATACTCCGGTTAAACTATTACTTCATCTGTAAAATGAGAGCATTCAATTAGAAAGTTTATTCACTGATCTTGTAAGGATTTAGTAAGTACCTAACTTATTCCAAATGCAACATACCATACTGGGAAAACAGTCATGAACAAAACAAAGTTCTTGAATTCATAGTCTCTTAGATTAGGGGGAGACAGATACAAAGCAAATCATAACATAAATAATTTTTAATTGCAACTGTGACAGGTGCTACAAAGAAGAAGGATGAGATAATATATACATGTATTCATATGCATATAAAATTATATATATTATATATTTTTATATATATTTTTAGTGGGGACAGAGGGTCTACTCTAGCATTCCTAAATCCCAGCAATAAGCAGGTGTGCAAAGATACTGAGGTAGGATGGAGCCCTGCCTTTTGGAGAAAATTAAAGTAGTGAAACAGGGATAAAACCACCTAAGTTAGTGGTCAGAGCCGAGGCCAGAGACCAGGTAGTGACTAGATCAGTCAGAACCTTGTGGAGCATACCAGCGAGTTTATACTTTACCCAAATAGCAATGGGAAACTGTGACTGAGACAAATTGTCCCCCAATATCAGTTCTATCCTTTTTCCTTTAGCAGAAGAACTCCAGAATTCTAGGCAGGCACATGGCTGCCCAAAATAAAAACTACATTTTCCAGACTATCATGGCCAATAAGTAGAAGTGACAGAGCAAAATTGAGGAAGTGTCTTTAAAGAAGAAGGTATGCTCTTCCCTTTTCCATCTGGCCACCTTGGACCATGAGGTGGAAGCCACACAGCAGCACTACAAGATAAAAGAGGCCTGAGTGCCTGTCATTGTGGGGGAAGCACCAGGTGTCCTGAACGGAGACCTTAGGACATCTTCTACGTGAGAGAAAATTACACGAATTATACTACTATAACTTAACAGAATTTATACTCTTATTTTAGGCTTCCTGTCATTCTCCACTGAGCCTATTCTTTTTTTTTTTTAACTATTTTTTTTAGTTGTAGATGGACACAATATCTTTATTTTATTTATTTCTATGTGGTGCTGAGAATTGAACCCAGTGCCTCACACATGTGAGCCAAGCGCTCTACCACTGAGCTACAATCCCAGCCCACTAAGCTTATTCTTAATTGATACTGAACTCATTCCTTTAAAAAAGAGTTTAAAGAAAGCTCTTTCATAAAGATTATGACCTATTAAGCCCACAAATTTTTATGTTTCTTAGAGCATGCCTGAATATTTAAGAAACAAATCCAGAGCAAAACTTGCTTGCTTATTCATTCATTTTTTTTTATTTATTCATGTAATCACTCAACAACTGCTATTTGCAAAGTATTTGTTGTGGCTATTGTAGAAGACAAAACTCATCAACATTTTGATGCGTGCCTACCCTATATAAAAAGGCTTATATTTAAAAACACTGTAAGTAGCCACTAGTAAAATGGAGATGACCAGTGAAGACAGCTAAGGAAATGCTGATGTACAGGACGTTCCTGGGAATAAAATATTTATAATGCATTGAGTGTAAGAGCTGATACAGTCTAAGCCTGTATAATGCTTCCACTCTGGTTCAGAAGCTAGCTAAACTAATACCCTAAGATACAAAGTTACAGCACAGCAGGAAACTTTAAAGAAAGCGTGTATTTGTTCCATTCAATAATTAATAGGACTCTGCTGACCTGAGCAGACAACTCAGGCAAAGTAAATAGGCAAAGATCATTTCCTCCTTTGAAATAAGGGATTAACAAAGAAAACTCAGCCATACACTGAGCTTCAAACACCTGCTGATGAAATCCATTTTATCACTGTTATTGCCAAAGCTAGTCCCAAATTGCAAGTTTACCACAGTTGCTAAGGTCTTACTGAAGGATTAATGCTGCAGATTGACAGGAGAGAAACCTGACCCTAGGTTAGAAGGACAGTCAAAGAGCCAAATGCCTCAGCAAACAATCCTTAACACCATTTATGAGCACACAGAAGCTGAAAGACAAAGCACACAGAGGATAGGGTGCTATGAAGTTTGAGTGAGCAGTGGTAATGAAGAAGGAAAGGCTGTCTGTGAGCACCTCTGTGCCAGGGATTGCATAAGGAAATAGAAATGCTTATTTAATAATTGTAATATTTCTGTGAGATTTTCATGTTCTCTCTCTCACAAGTAAAGAAACTGAGGCTGAGGAAGATATGACTTGCCTAGTTGTGGAACAAAAGCACTTAGACTAACATCCAGATGTATTCTGCCCATTAAGTCAGGCTACCTGAAGTTCAGTGAGAGATTGTGTCTTTATCTGTAAAATGGAAGTGAGGAGACTTAGCAGATGATCTCCAAGGGCATTTTCCTCCTGAGCCAAGCTATTGTTCTCCATTCATCAGTCTGTTTGGAAACAAGCTGTTTCCAAGAGTGCCTTTCGGTTCTATTAATAGTATGCTCTTTCCTTTGCAAATTTAGTGCTATAAACCAACTGCATCTATAGCTATTCTTCATGTGATTTGAAAACACCTTAAGATATGCGGAAACTGGCACTCTCGAACCCTGCAGTGCAAACTTCTATGAAGAAAAAAACAAAATGAAAAAAGAAAATGTGACGGCATCAACACTTAAAAAATTGGATTCAGTGGTTCTACTTGATGATGGGCTATTCCTCTCTCATGTGAAAGTGCAGAGGTTGGCAGTTAGGCTAGTGTAGGCAGCTCTGCTCTGCAAAGTTCTTAGGGACCTAGAATTCTCCTGTCAGTGCTCAATCATCCCTATGATGTGACTTTCATACAACATAGGGACTATCACTTTAGAATAACCTTTGCATCTCAGACATTACAAAAATAGAAAAACGAGAAATAATTGCATCTCATTGGCCAGAATTGGTCACAGGGTCATGTGTTCCTGCAACACAGAATATAAAATGTCTTCTTTATTCTGTACAGCCATATATTCAGTTAAAAGCCTGAGGCTCTATTGTGAAGGAAGAGGTAGATAATAAATATTGGTAATAACTAGCAGTTTCTGCCAGTATAAGTAAATAAGGAGTAGAGGAGTCTGTATGTTATTAAACTATGTACAAAGAAAAGGACATATATTATGCATATAAAATGTCCTCGAAAACACTCAAGAAAAACTGACAGTAGCTACAAGGTTCTGGAGAGTGGAAGTAAGGTATGTAATGTTCCTTATAACATTTCAATAAGTTTGAAAATTAAAATTTGGAAACTGGTAAAATTGATAAAAGAGTGTATTAAGAAATTAGGGATATAGACAAATACTAAGAAAATTATTTTGGGGAGTGTACAGCAGAAAGTTACTAATTTTTCTTTGGTTTCTTCTGTAATTATTTTTATTTCCAAACCCAAGCACAGCTTCAAAAATTAAGAATCAAAGTGGAGTAAAATCAATTCTTGTATTTAACTTAGTAGTAAAGTTTCTAGCTAATATTAAAAAAAGAAGTTAAAGAATAAGGGTAGGATGTGACACAAAAAATAGTCACTCATTATTTGCAATTGATATGATGTCTATATAGTTAAATTCAGACAGTCTACACAAAAATATGAGTTAAAGAGCTGAGCAATTTTGCTACATAAGAAAATCAATATAAAAAGTCAAATGCATTTTTATACATTAGTAAAATTGGAACAGGTAGTTTTAAAGAGACAGAATTTTTAATTCATAATAAACATGAAGTACCTAGAGATAAATCTACTAACAATGTGAAAGGCCAGATGGAGAGAATTATACAACTTCTGTGAAGTGTACATAAAAGGACAAAAATAAGAGAGAATTTATTACGCCGTGTTGATGTGTCAGAAAATTCAATGTTATAAAGATGTAAATTCTCCTCTAATTAATCAGTCAATGTAATTTTAACAAAAATCACAAAAAACTTTTGTTTTAACTTAACTATGTGTTTTTAAATTTATATGGAATAGTGAAAGGTCAATGTGTTAGTTGGCTTTTTTGTTGCTATAGCAAAAATAACTGACAATATGGCTTAAAGTAAGAAAATTTTATTTGGAGCTCACAGTTTCAGAAGTTTCAGTCCATGGTCTGCTGAATCCATTGCTCTGGGCCTGAGGTGAGACAGAGCATCATGATAGAAGGGTTTGACAGAAGAAAGCTGCTTAGCTGATGGCAGCCAGGAAGCTGAGAGAGAAAGAGAAAGAGAGAGAAGACAAGATATAGTTCACTGGGCATGCTCTCAGTGACCTACTTCCTCCAACTATGCCTTACCTGCCCAGTTTTCATTCCCTCCCAGTAGTCCATTCAAATTATTAATCCATCAAATGGATTAATCCATTGATGAAGTTAGAGCCCTCAGGATGTAATCACTTCCCAAAGTGTCCAAGTCTCCTCTGTGGACATTGCTGCACTGGACACCAAGCCTTCAACGCATATGCTTTTGGAAGATATTCCAGATCCAAATCACAGCAGTCAAGATTAAAACTACATTGAGATTTTACCTCACTCTAAGTAGAATGCAACAATCAAGAACAGAAGTAACAATAAATGTTGGCAAGGATACAGGGAAAAGGTATACTCATACATTGCTGGTTGGACTGAAAACTGGTGCAACCATTATGGAAAGCAATATGGAGATTCCTCAGAAAACTAGAAATGGAACCACCATTTGACCCCATTACACCACTCCTCTGTATACATCTGAAGGAGTTTCGATCAGCATACTACAGTGATGCAGCCACATCAGTATTTATAGCAGCTCAACTCACAATAGCTAAGCTATGGAACCAATCTTGGTGCCCTTCAACAGATGAACAGATAAAGAAAACATGGAATATATATACACAATGGAATGTTACTCAGCCATAAAAAGAATGATTTTATAACATTTTCCAGTAAATGGATGGAACTGGAGATTACCATGCTAAGTGAAATAAGCCAAAACCAAAGTTCTAATGTTCTCTGTGATGTGTGGATGCTAACACACAACAAGGGAGAGGAGAAGAATAGAAGTTCATTGGATTACACAAAAAGGAATGAAGAGAATGGAGAAGAGAAAGACCGTGGAATGAATCTGACATAACTTTCCTATGTACATATATGAATGCATCACAATGAATTTCCATATCATGTACCACCACAAGACTGGGATCCCAATTAGAATAAGATATACTCCATATTTATGTAGATATGTCAAAATATACTCTACAGTCATGTATATCTAAAAATAACCAATTTTTTTTAAAAAGGAATACTCAATATATTCCCAAAAAAGGAGAACAAAATGGGAGATTGCCTTACCAGATATATCAATCCATACTGTAAAGATATAATTATTAAAACTGTATGATATTGAGTTCCTGTGCACCAGCAGGAGCCTCCACGGAGATCAGAGACTGCAACCTCTAGCCACTGGGGAGCCCAAATTCAGGGCAAGAGTCACTCCAGAGACACCAGCGGAGGCAGCCCCACCCAAGGGTGGCCTGGGCCTGCCTCAGTTCCACTCCAGAGTTCCTGTGGACCCGCAAGAGCCCCAAAGGACCCTGACCTGCCCTCAGGAACCTCCACGGTTGTCCAGCCAAAGGGAGACCAGAGTCTGCTACCTCTAGCCACTGGTGAGCCCAAATTCAGGGCAAGAGTCGCTCCAGAGACACCAGCATGAGGCAGCCCCATCCAAGGGCAGCCTGGGTCCGCCCCAGTTCCGCTCCAGAGTTCCTGGGGTCCGGCAGGAGCTACAGAGGGCACAGATCCACCCTCAGGAAACTCCATGGGTGTCCAACTAAGGGTTGACCAGAGTCTGATTGCTACCAGACACAGAGGAAGGCACACTCAGGGTAAAAGTGACCTCCAGAGACCCCAACGTGAAGAGGCCCCACCCTAGTGCGCTCTGGGCCCGCCTCAGTTCTGCTCCAGAGTTCCTGTGGTCAGGCGAGACAGAAGGCCCAAAACCGCCCTTAGGGAATGCCAGGGTGCCCAGCTGAAGGCAGACCAGAGCCTGCTAGCCTCTAGCCCCAGGAGAGCCCACACTCACTGTAAGGGTCACACACAGACTCTCCAGCTTGTGACTCTGCCTAAGTGAGACCTGAGCTCGCCTCTAGTTCCACTCCAGAGTTCCTGTTCACCAGCAGGAGTGCAAGAGAGGGGCAAAACAGCCCTCAGGGGCCACCTCAGGAACC
>CM053413.1:37297567-37327574 GCA_028644305.1 Xerus rutilus
ACTGGGGATTGAACTCAGGGGCACTCGACCACTGAGCCACATCCCCAGCCCTATTTTGTGTTTTATGTAGAGACAGGGTCTCACTGAGTTGCTTAGTGCCTCGCCATTGCTGAGGCTGGCTTTGAACTCGCGATTCTCCTGTCTCAGCCTCCCTAAGTGCTGGGATTACAAGCGTGAGCCACCGCGCCCGGCTTCTTTTATTCTTTTGAGACTATTTACAGAGTGACTGAATTTGAGAGTTACTAAGAGGATAGGAATTAAGTAAACACCACAGGAAGTGGAGCTGAAAAGTGGAGAGAACCAGTTCTAGGTGACATTTTTGAAGCCCAAGATCAAGCTAAACCTGGACTTTTGGGTTATTTGAGTCAACATGATTCCTCTTTTGCCTTAAGTCAGCCGAGCTGGGTTTCTGTTTCTTGCGACCATGATTCCTAACCAATACAAGCACTACTTTAGTCAGGGAAAGTTTGTTTGCAAAGGAGCAAACATTCACGGAAAATAACTCCAGAAAAGAGTGAAAGTAAAGGAAGCAGAACATCCTATGGTCTTCTTGAGAACTAGAAAGTTAAGAATCTGAAAATCTCTCTATTTCTCATTGTCTTATTTCTTTCTGATTTTGTAGCTGGTTTCTTCCATCCCTTTCACATAGAGCTCATCTTAATGGCTTCGGTCCCCAGACTTTATATTACCTTTAAATTTATTTCCACAATTCTAATTGGCATAGTCTCAAGTTCCTGTATTACTCAGCTTTTCATTAACTTAAAAAAAAAAACCTGACACAGGATACTTAGAAAGAGGAAGAAGTTTATTGAGCTCAGAGTACTGGAGGCTCAAAAGTATGGCAATAGTTTTGATGGAGAACTTCATGGTGAGTGCCAGATAGTAGAGCATGTGTGGAGGAAGGATCACATCTTGAGCCAGGAGCAGAGAGAGTAAGTAGGTCTCAAATCAGGCTTTCATAACAATCCTCTTTCTAGAACTCAAGGGGTTACATGAGAACCACCAAAGGTCACAAACTATCTTTATGTCCCCAATGACCTAAGGTCCTCCTACTAGGTCCCACCTCCCAAAGTTCTACCAGTTCTCACAGTGCCACTCTTTAAAGATTAAGCTTTTAATCACAGTGGACCCTTGGGGTACACAAACCATATCCAAACCAGAATAATCCCAGTGCCAACTTCCCAGAGTAAAGATATGATGAGTCCATCTTTGGCTTGATGTCTACATGTAGTTCAGTCAGCCATGTCTAAAAGCAATGATCACAAAGTCTCCAGAGGTTGCTTTTTTTAGAGCTATGAACCAGAGAGGTTATTTAAAGAAAGATGTGGGTCTGGGGATGTAGCTCGGTGGTAGAGCGCTTGCCTAGCAAGCATGAGGCACTGAGTTTGATCCTCAGCACCACATATAAATAATAAACAAATAAAATAAGGCTCCATCAACAACTAAAAAATATTTTAAAAAAAGAAAGATGTGGACAAGGAGTAAATTATATACATCTCTAGAATACCACAAAGTGATGAAGGAGTGAATAGCCAATGGTTGACGTACTGTGGAATATTATGTTGCCACCCAATTCATATTTTAAAAAAGTGCCTAGTATCCTTTAACAGTTGCTAATCATACAGCTGGTTTTCAACATAAAAAAGAATGATGTTGGACCATTACTTCACTCCAGACACAAAAATTAACTCAAAATGGATCAAAAAGATAATGCAAGAAAAAAATTACAAAGCTCTTAGAAGAAAAGATATGTATAAAGCTCCTTTAGATTTGGCAATGGTTTCTTAAATTGGACAATAAAAAGATAAGCAAAATAATAAAAAATAAATAAGAATTCACAAAAATTAAAAACTTTCTGAATCAAAGGACACTAGAATAAAAATACAACTCATAGAAAGAGAGACAACATTTGAAAACCATATATCTGATAATGGCTTAATATCCAAAATAAAAAAGAACTTCTACAACTCAACAACAAAAGGGAAAAAAACCAATTTTAAAATGGGCAAAGGATTTGAGATTTCTTTAAGAAGATATGCAAATGAAAAAAATGTAAAAAGACACTCAACATCATAAGTGATTAGGGAAATGTGAATCAAAACCACAAAGAGATACCACCTCACCTACACCAGAATGACTCTACATTTTTTAAAAGGTCAGTCACAGGTGTTGGTGAGAATGTGGAGAAACTGGAACCCTCCTACATCACTGGTGGGAATATAAAATGGTGCATTTGCTATAGAAAACAATTTGGCAATTCTTCAATAAGTTAAACATAGAATTACCATATGACCCATAAACTCTGCTTCTAGGCATATACCCTCAAAGAATTGAAATAGGGACTCAAAGAAGTACATATATACACATACATTCATGGCAGCACCATTCACAATAGCCAGAAGGTGTAGAAAGCCCAAATGTCTATCTACGAAACAAAATGTGGAAAATCTGTTCAATAGAATATTATCAGCCTTTTAAGAAATAAAGTGCTGATATAGACTACAATCTAGACGAGCCTTGAAAATATTATGGTACATGAAAGAATCCAGTTACGAAAGATCATATATTATATGATTCAATCTAGATGGAATATCTAGAATAGGCAAAACCACAGAGACAGAAATCAAGTTAGTGGTAGCTGGGGGAAAGAGGGAAGGTTGAGTAATGACTGCTCAATGAGTGCAGGGTTTCCTTTATAGGTGATGAAAATATTCTGGAAATTGGTGGTGGTGATGGTTGTACAACATTCTGAATATAATAGATGTTTGGAGTTATATACTTTAAAATGCCAAATTTTATATTATACATATTTTAGCACAAAGTTTTAGTATCAGTAAAATAGACACTTTTAAAAAAATGTGTTTTAGTTGCAGATGGACACAACACATTTATTTATTTTTATGTGGTGCTAAGGATTAGATCCAGTGCCTCACAGGTGCTAGGCAAGTGCTCTACCACTGAGCCACAACCTCAGCTCCAATAGACACATTTTTAATGTAAAAAAAAAACAAAATTAAGTGATATTGGCCAAATTATATTGTAATATTGTGTGCATGTACAAATATGTAACAACAAATCCCATCAATATGTACAACTATAATGCACCAATAAAAGTGTGAAAAAATTAAAAATGAATGACTACAATTTTATTTTTAAATGTAAACAGAATAAAATCAAAGGAAACAAAATATTAACAGATATACTCACTTCTAGGTCATGGGATTTGGGTGATTTGAATTTTCTTCCTTATACCATTTGATGTTTTCCAAATTTCCCACTATGACTATATTATATTTATGATAAAAAATATATTCTAAGTAAATTAATACAAAATCATTGTTGGAAGCATTACTAGTGCTCACCAATGTCAGGTGGTCTTCTCCTTCCTGAGCACATATGTCCTTCCCAGATCCTCTGCAATTAGGTAGGGCCATGTGACTAGTTATGGACAATGGACAGTCAGTAGAAGACATGTGTGTTTCTGTATTGGTTATTGCTGTGCATCAAAGTATCCAAAAGAGTGGCTGAAAACAATAACAATCATTATTCAGCTCATATCTACAATTTGGGCTAGACTGAACAGAGACACCTAAACTCTGCTCCATCTTATTACCTGGAATGGGCTTAAGGCTGAGCGCAGAGTCATCTGGTTCTCTCTCTCATGTCTGGCCATAGTCTCTTGGTCTATAGGCAGGGACATCAGCTGGAGTTATTAGCTAGAACAACTATGCTTTACCTCTCCACCTGACATTGATGAGGGTACCAGGACAACCAGACAGAAGCTGAATCTCCTTCTGTGACCTAACTTTGAAGTCACATAAGATCCTTTCTCAAATCCATCTGAATTCAAGAGACAGGAGTATGACTAACAACTCTCTATCTGAAGGAGAATCGGTGTCACAGTGCAGAAAGAAAATGTAGTATGGGAGGTATTATTTGGACCGTTTTTGTAAAATAGAATCTGCCATTGACAGAGTTACATAGTTAAGTCCCCAGCCTTTGAGCAATGTTCCAGCCATTTTTTCTCCTACTCAGTGATCATGGAAACCACATTTGAGATGGTAGAACCACAAGAAGGAAGTAGTTTAAATCCCTGAATCATCAGTCAGAAGATGCCATAAAAACCAGGAATGGTGCCAGATGCCCAGCATTCTGGGTGAAAAGATTGTTTCTTTAGCAAAATACAAATTCACAGTCTTCTTTCTAATCATGCAAGGTGGCTAATAAAAGTGGATGTGGAGCTGTTGCTGTATCACTTTTAGTAATGCTTTTAGTAACACTCTTAACCCTTTCCTGAATTACTTCCTAATCACATGAGAATCTGTGCCACATTTTTATTATTTTGAATCATTTTTATGAAAGAGTAAACAAACGCTACTCAATGTCTTTCCCTTCTCTCTCTCCCCCCACACATATATGCACACACATACACACACACACACACACACATACACACACACAAGACCATATAAGCTTAAACACAGAATGGAAAAATACATATTCAATAGCTTCTGCTGGGCACCATCAATATTGTGAATTTTTTAAAAATTTTTTTTAGTTGTTGATGGATCTTTATTTTATTCATTTATTATTTTTATGTGGTGCTGAGGATCAAACCCAGTGCCTCACGCAAGCTAGGCAAGCACTCTGCCACTGAGCTATAGCCCCAGCCCATGAGTTTTTTTAACAAAGTCTACCATGAGATGAGTTGAGGAGTTCAAGTACTATTTGTCTATTATTGAAGAAAATTAATTAATCATAAACTAGGATATTAATTGTTCTGAGAGAAAACCTTGGTAAAACGTATGTAATGCTCATTAAGTAAGACATTTTTTACCTTTCTTCTTAAAACACATTGTTAGCATATGTGGGGGAAAAAAAACAAGGGGATATATTTGCTAAAAATTACACAACATTGCAGAAGCATTTATAAAAGCCATGAGTAGTTTATTAAAGAAAGTTTGGGAATTCCTGGGAAGCATCTTTAATATTTAAGAATGGTGCTGCAGTAAAGGTATATTACAAGGGAAGAATACTGACCATGAATGATGGGTAGTTGACTAGTCTGAGTCAATGTGACATTTCTATTTAATTTCTTTCCCTAGATGGAGTGAGAAGCCAGGGGAGATGGTACATAGCCATTGTGTCAAAGCAAAGGGCCCAAGAGGAGACAAGTGCTCTGCCCTCTACATTGTCCAGTTTCCACCTGGAAAATCTAACAAACCAAAGAAAGGAAAAAGAAAAGTATAATTGTTAGAAACATGACAAATCTGCCCAAAATACATGATATTGTTTATGGAAATTATAAGTCACAGTTTATTAGTCTATGGGAGCATAAAAATTACAAATGTTGTTGCACGATGAAAAAATAAAAACAAAAAAACTCTGAGTGCCATCTCATGGAAAATCTATGGCAACCATGTTCCAACCACCTCCCACCCACTCCAGACATTTTAATCACTCTATTCGTGCAAGTGGCTTCACAGGGCCTCATGCTAGACATAGGAGTTCAAGGGCTCCTGGTTGTGCTAAGATATGTGGAGCCTAAGAATGTGTCCTACTGATTGCATCTGACAGAATTTTCATCTCTGTGAAAATGAGGAAATTATTTGGAAACAGGATAGCAAATCTTATTGGGGCAAAAATAAGGTGGGCGGCAAGCCACAAGCTCGAGCAGATGAAGGTCCCAGAGGAGCCAGTAATAGAGGAAATTGAGAAAGGTCGTAGGTGGATCTGGTCTGGAAATATACTCTGAACTGCAGAGCAATCAGCCCTCCAAAGTTTTCTTTGCATGCAAGTCCTTGTGTGGAAGCAGATAATTTCTTGTTACATTTGTTCTTAGTCTAGTATAAGATGATGATGATTAAGGATGCACAGTCTAGATAAATATTTTACACAGAATTTTCTAAAAAGTCAACTAAATATGTATTAAAATTAACACAGAAGGGTGTTGTGTGAAAAAGTATACATGCTTACAAGTAATATAACTTAAAATGTTAAGATGTGAACAGACATTTCTTCAAAGAAGTTATACAAATGGTCAAAATCACACACAAAGATGCAATATCACTAATCATCAGAGAAATGCAAGTTGAAACCACAATAAGATACCACTTGGCTTCCACCAGGCTGGCTACTATTTAAAAAACAAAACAACAAAAAATGTATCAACAAGAATAGGGGAACATTGCTGATATGAACTGACTATGGTGCAGCAGCCATAGAGTTATTTTTCTCCAGTGTCTCTCATACTCAGGGGAGAAAGGTCAACCATGAGTACACCAGAAGTCTATCTTAGAATCAGTTTATGTCATCATGGAAGAGCAGTGGTTCTCAAATGGAGATAATTTTGTCCCTCAAGGGACATCTGGAAATATCTAGAGATATGTTTGTCACATCTGGTGGTAGAGGTGGAGCAGTAGTACTACTGTCATAAAGTAAGTAAAGGCTAGGATACTACTAAACATCCTACAAGGCACAGGGCAGTCCCCTGTCCCTTCCAACAAATAATTCAAGAATAACTCAAAATTTCAAGAATGATAAGATTGAAACCCCTATAATAGAAAATGAGCTCTATAAATCTACAGTAAAAACAAAACAATTTTAAAAATTCTCTAGAAATAGGCACCATGATAAAATGAGCAGCAAGAATTGTGGAATTAGACTTCATATCTGAGACTGGATTAAGAGAGCCCTGGTCCCAAAAGCAATTAGTTAAGAATACAAAATACATTATGTATTTGGAAGAAAATGTCAACATGCTGATAAGAAAGTTGGCTTGGTCTAGTCCTTGTTAAAGCCCTAGAAGTTAAGTGCCATGGTGCCAGTATGGGCTCTTCCACTAACTAAACAGTTGTGTTATTGAGAAGTCACTAAAAAGATTAAAGGACCAATTTACCCAGATAGATGACTGGTTTTCAAACACCTCAACTAGCTTTGGAGGTACCACAGAGATTTTCTGGTGAGGAATATTCAGGAAAGAATCCCCCTGCCTCCTTCCAATCTGTTGAACCAAATCACTTATGTTTAATTTACCTGGCTCAAAATGGATTAAAATATAAGCACTACCATTCAGAAGTATTAAATTATGCATAGGCAGTGCTTTTTTGTTTCCAGAACTGATCTCATTGTCCTCTCAGGCATTCTTTCCAGTGGATGGGAAGAAACACTGTAAAATCCTAAACTTAATGGTTAAAATTATGACAGTATTTTCCTGCTTGAAATAGTCTCTTCCATGTTAACTTCACCTAAAATTTTTGACCTGTTGGTTTTGTTTGTGGGTATTGTTGATAAACAGCAGAAAAACTTTTTTCCCCAAATGATATAGAAGCCAAATATAGGCATAATGGGAGTCATTTAAAAAATAATAAATAACTAGCCAAATAGATGTAAGGATCCAATTGGCTTTTTCTCTCCTCTCCAAGATAATCTCTAGGAAAAGGAAAATTACATAGTTACTAGGATAAGGAAAGCCAGAGGGTTAATGTGCAAGTCTTTGTGGTGTCCTCTGGGAATGATGTGGTGCCTTATCAGTACTGATCACTCAATGTCTGTCCTCAGCTAGTAAATTTGTGTTCTCTTGGGCCCTATTAATTTCTTTATTCATTCCATTTCTTAATAAGTGCTTAAAGATTTCCACACTGCTTGGATGAGTACCCTAATGTGCCCCTTTTTTCTTTCTCCTTTGTTTTGTCCATTCTCTTACAAATAATCCTAACCTCCTTCATTGTTGTTTCAGCATAACTTTTCTTTAGTAGGGCCCCCAGGCTAGAAGCTGTAACTTGGATCAGGAGGAACCTAAGCTTAGCTCAGAATGAGGATCCACCTCAACACTTTCATTTACTTTTATTTTAACTACATCCATTGGTAAGGGCCCTACAGGCTAACAGATGCAGCTTAAACCAGTCAGAATCCATGGCCCAGAGTCAGGATTCACCCCAACATTCTCCCTTATATCCATTTTAGTTATGATAGCTAACAATAACCAAGTGATTGTATATTTCATTTCCTCTTTGTTACTCAGCATTTCCTTATGTATTTAGTGAGACAACTCGCTGAGGGTAGGGTTCATTATTTTTAAATTCCACTGTCAACTTTTACTTACAGTAACTTATCAAAGGACATCTACAGTTCCATACCACTGGTAACACTGTAACCATTCAGAAACCAAAATTCATTAAGACCTGCCCTTTCAGCCTCTTCTTCCCCAACCACACACGTCAATGAGTAAGGTTTGATCTAGCAAATCCCATTTCTGACACCAACTGTGATAAATAAAGGCCACTAAAAGATTGGAGAGTGCAATATCCACAGGCTGTCTTCACTTCTGATAACAACTGCAAGTTCAGGGGTATCTCCAAAACCACCTTCAAGTTTCATAATTAGCTAGATTCATAGAACTCATTGGAAGTATTATGCTGATTGTCAGGGTTTATTATAGGAAAAGGATATAAATTCAAATCAGTTAAAGAAAGAGACACAGGCAAAGTCCTAGAGGGTTCCAACAATAAAGCTTTTGTTTTCCTCTTCCAGTGGAGTGGAAGTGTCCCAGGACTGGTGTCAAAAAATATACACAGATTATTGCCAATCAGGAATGTTCATCTAAGCTTCAATGTTCATAGTCTATATTACACATGACTAACTGCTTACATGACTGAGCTCAGTCTTTAGGTTGACAAAATCATATGCCCCAAAGTCCCCACCCTGAATCACACAGTAGGTCTTTCTAACATGGCCAGCCTCTACTCTAAATCACATGATTGTGTCTAGTGTGGTCAGCCCCACCCTAAGATCTAGTGTGGCCAGCTGACACCCTAAACAAGGACACTTCCATCATGTACAACACAGATTACTCAACTGAAGGCAAAGGCTAGAACTCTCTCTGGGCAAGGCCATATTCTACACATACCTCTACCTCACATCATATAAAAATATCATTCAAAATAGATGATAGACCTAAACTTAAGAGCTAAAACTGTAAGACTCTTAGAATGAAACATAGGTATAAATTTTTATGGCCTTGCATTAGGTAGCATTTTCTTAGCTATGAAAAAATCCAAAATAGGTAAGTGAGACTTAACCAAAATTAGAAATGTTTGTGCCTTACAGGACATCATCAAAAAAGTCAAAAGAACCTACAGAATGAGAAACAATATTTGTATTTATATACAGAATATACAACAACAACAACAAAGACAGAATAATGCAACAACAACAAAGACAAATAACCCAATTTTAAAATTGGCAAAGGATTTGGATTGGCACTTCTCCAAGGAAGATATACAAATAAGTTCATGAAAAGATGTTCAACATCACTAGTCATTAGAGGAACACAAATCAAAACCACAGTGAATTGCCACTTCAGCCCCACTAGGATGGCTAAAATAAAGACAAGAGACAGTAATGAGTGTTGGTAAGAATGTGAAGTAACAAGGACCCTTCGACATTACTAGTGCAAACGTAAAATGTTATAGATGCTGTGAAAAACAGTTTGGCAATTTTTCAAAAGGTTAAACATAGAGTTCCCACATGACGCAGCAATTTTACTCTTAGGGATATATCCAAAAGAATTAAAAACCTAAGTCCAAACAAAAGCCTGTACACATTTGCTGTACCTAGATTAATAGCATTCTTCATAATGGTCAAAAAGTGGAATGAACTCAAATGTCCATCAACTGATAAACAGATCAATAAAATGTTATTGTCTGTCTATAAAATAGAACAGTATTCTGTAGTTAAAAAGAAAAAGAATGAAACACTTATAAATACTACTATCTGGATGTACCTACAAAATATTACCCTAAGTAAAAAAAACCACAAAAAATACTACATATTGTATGATTTAATTTATGTGAAATATCAAGAATAAACACATCTATAGAAACAGAGTAAATTAGTATTTACCAGGCAGAAGAAAGTAGATAGTGACTACTAATATGGCTGGCTGTGGAGATTCTTTTATGGCTGATTAAAATGTTTTGAAATTACACAATGACAATGGTGGCCCATGTTTGTGAATATACTAAAACCATGGAATTGTAAACTTTAAAAGAATGAATTTCTTTTTTTAATGTTATTGTATTTTTTATACCTTTATTTTATTTGTTTATGTTTATGTGGTGCTGAGGATCTAACCCAGTGCCTCATGCACGCCAAGTAAGCACTCTACCACTGAGTTACAGCCCCAGCCCTAAGGATGAATTTCTTGATATGTAGATTATACATCAATAAGGCTATTGTTTTTTAATGCTCATAATGAATTTTTAAAATTTCATCTTTATTGGTTTATTAACTACAAAATTAATATTCACTCATTATAAAACATCATACTTTTAGGAGTATATAACACACAAAAACGAACCCAATAGCAGACTGCCCCGAGAATTTGGAGCACATGCCTACAAAGTTATTTCTCTGAATATTACATTTTTACAAAAAATTATATGTTAAACACTTCTGAAACTTGTTTTTACTCTTAACGTATATCAATGCCACACTTTTAGGTTAGTCAATATAACTACCTCCTTTTAAAGTGCTCTTTAGTTAAACTATGAATATAAAATAATCTATTATATCTTTGTGGATGTACATTAGAGTTGTTTTCAGTTTTCCTTTATTAAAGACAATGCTTCAGTAAGCATTCTTCATATGCTATTTTAATTAAAAATTTCCATAGAATTAAAGTCATAGCAAAGAGTGTAGATGTTTTTTCAAGTGCTGCTGTGGATATCTACTGTTCTGCTCACTTCACTTCCTCATCTTTTAGCAGGCCTCATTTTTCTTGGGAGAACTGCCTCTCTCTATTTCATGCAGTTCTGATAGGGTTGCAAATCTGAGTGCCCTGTTACTGTGGCCATAGCAATCAGTACAAAAGGAGAGCCTGTGACTCATGCAGAATAATCAGATCTCTTCTCTGAGATTTTATATTTGGATCCTGGGAAAGAGGAGCTCTTCCTATGCTTGAGGATAGTTCTTGGAGACAATAGGAACCTGGAGCTCTGTAGCCAGACTGTCCATCCCCAACCACCTGCAGAGACCCACTTAGAGCGAGGAAAAATAAGTGAGAATGAAACCACAGGGAAAAACAGATATGGTCAAAATTAGCTAATGACATCATTCAAGTCACTGCATCCAAAGCAATATCCACCCCTAGACTTTCCAGTTATAGAACAAATTCTCTTTTTCAGAGTTGGGTTTTTCTCTTTCTAGCAATGCAAACCTTACTAGTCTACACGTTAATCAACATCATGTTACATCTGATGTCAGAGCCAGGTTTCCAACTGAAGGTTTGGATGAGGCGCTTTCTAGTTGGCGTTATTAGAGAAAGGCCCCAGGTGCTCACATACATGTACATATCAGCACAATCCACACAGCTCCTAAGCACCTACTGTTTAGCTAGGCTGTTCCCTGGTTTCCTAGCAACCAAGCTCCCTTCCCCTTCCTCACACACTCACACTTTTTGTGACATTCTGTTTTCAAGGTCGCCCTTAATGTGTGTATTTGGGAAGTAGAAAAGGGGAAACAAGGAAATAAATACAATGTAATTTACTCCAAGATTTAATACCATGCTCCAGAGGTGGCCTAGCTCACAGATTCAGAAAGTTCATTGGCAGATCAAATAGCAAGAATTTTTCTTTTTCTGGGGGGGGTGTAAAATTCTTGCTAGCTTACACCTAATTACTGTTATAAAAATAATAGTATCGGTATTAGTCAGCTTGTGTTAGCATATGAATGACTAGAGATAACATGACTTAAACATGAAAATTTGTTTTCTTACAGTTCTTTTCTCATAGTTCTTCTCAAGTAGAAGTCCAAAATCAAGGTTCTTACCCATTTGGTTTCTGGTGAGGCCTGTGCTCCTGGCTTGCAGATGGTCACCTTCTCAGTGAATGCTCACATAGTCTTTCCTTTGTGTGTGTTAATGTGGGAGACACTGCACACTGGGGCACTTGTGTCCCTTTCTCCTCTTATAAAGCCACCAATTCCATGATGAGGATTCCACCTCATGACCTAATCTAATCCTAACTACCTCCCCAACTCCCCATCTCCAGATAATATCACATTGGGCATCACAGTGGGGATGTGAATTTTGAGGGGACACATCTAGTCCACAATAGTTCCTGAGTGTTACTAAAGTATTTTTCATATTTATAATTCACATTTTATTTGCAAAAGGTATGTGATAGGACAGGTTATATTAATCATGTTTTACATAATCAACAAGATAAGGAGACTGAGGGTAAAGCTCATTGGTAGAGCACCTGTCTAGCATGCATGAGACCATTGGTTCAATCCTCAGCACCAAAAAAAAGAAGGAGGAGGAGGAGAAAGAGAAAAAGAAGGAGGAGAGAAAGAGGGAGGAAGAGGAAGAGAAGGAGAAAGGAGTTAAGGGAGTTGTCCAGAGTTCAGAAGGCCAGAGCATGGTACAATGTTCCTCCCACTTGTGGACTAATTTAATTTACGTTGTCTACTGAGCCTAGAATCTTTTAGTATTCTCTTAGTCGCATGCAATGCTGTTAGGCACAACAATGCTTGGACTGTGAGGAGGCATATGTGTTACATTTTTGTTGTTGTTGGCAGTACACAAAGCCTTTTCCTTCTATATCGGTTTCAATAGCAGATTATTTTAAAATCAATTAAAAAACAGGTAAATGTTGTAGCAAATGTAGCTACATGGGTATGTAACTATAAGGGGGCAGTGGCAGACTAGAATGTCAAAACTAATTTTATTCTCTTTCTGTGACATTGGCTATACTGGCACCTCTGCCCATTGGCTACAATGGTTCACCACAGTCTTAGTCGCCCTTGACCCCTGACTCTTTCCCTCACCCACTCCATCAATCCATCTCCAAGAGTCTACTTCCAAAATAGGAGTAGAATCTATGTCATCTCTCCATCTGCATGACCACTAACTCTTATGACTACATCCTAGTTGTCTTCTCTGTTTTTCTCCCATCTGGAGTTGCCAAACAAAAAATACAGGGCATCCAGTTAAAATTGATTTTCAGATAAACAACGAATTATTTTTTATGGGTTCCTTTTAGTTATACATGACAATAGAATTCATTTTGATATAATTATAAAAGAATGGAATATAATTTGTTCTAATTCAGTCCCCAGTACTTCCCCTTCCCCTCCCTTCTTCCCACCCCCTGTTCCCTTCCCTCTACTCTACTGATCTTTCTGCTATTTACTTACAGGTTGTTGTTTTTTTAAATTAATGTCTTCTGGATATACATGATGGTGAGATTCACTGTGATATATTCATATATGTACACAGGAATGTTAGGTCAGATTCATTCCACTGTCTTTCCCTCCTCCCTTCCTTTCATTCCCCTTTGTCTACTCCTCTGATCTTTCTTCTATTCTTTTTTTAACCATTATTTTGGATTAGCTTCTACATATCAAAGAAAATATTCAAACTTTGACTTTGGGGAACTGGCTTATTTCACTTAATGGTAGTCTCCAGTTCCATCCACTTATTGGCAAATGCCATAAAGTCATTCTTCTTTATGGCTGAATAATACTCTATTGGATATATATACACCACATTTTCTTTATCCAGTCTTCTGTTGAAGGGCACCTAGATTGGCTCCATGGCTTAGCTATTGCGAGTGGTGCTGCTATAAACATTGATGTGGCTGCATCACTGTAGTATGCTAATTTTAGGATATGTACCAAGGAGTGAGATGACTGGGTCAAATGGTGGTTTCATTCCTAGGTTTTTGTGGAAACTCCATTCTGCTTTCCAGAGTGATTGTACCAATTTGCAGTTTCACCAACAATGTATTAGTGTACCTTTTCCCCACATCCTTGTCAACATTTATTGTTACTTGTATTTTTGATAATTGCTATTTCGAAGAATGAGATGAAATCTCAGTATAGTTTTAATTTGCATTTCTCCAATTGCTAGAGATGTTAAACATTTTTTAAAATATATTTGTTGACCATTATTCATATTTCTTCTTTTGAGAAATGTCTCTTTAGTTCCTTTGCCCATTTATTGATTGGGTTAATTGTTTTTTGATGTTAAGTTTTTTGAGTTCTTTATATATCCTGGATACTAATGCCCTATCTGAGGAGCAGGTGGTGAAGATTTTCTCCCATTCTCGGTGGTGAAGATTTTCTCCCATTCTCTAGGCTCTCTCTTCATGTTCTTTGATGTGAAGAAGCTTTTTAATTGATGTGAAGAAGCTTTTTAATTGATGCAATCCCATGTATTGATTTTTAGTTTTACTTCTTGTGCTTTAGGAGTCTTGTTAAGGAAGTTAGTTCCTGAACTGATATGTTGGAGTTTTGGGCCTATATTTCCTTCTAACAGGTACAAGGTTTCTGGTATAATTCCCAGGTGTTTGATCCACTTTGAGTTGAGTTTTGTGCAGGGTGAAAGATAGGAGTTAAATTTCATTCTACTACTAATTTCATGTAGATTTCCAGTATTCCCAGAAGCATTTGTTAAAAAGGCTATTTTTTCTCCAACACATGTTTTTCGCACCTTTGTCTATTCTGAGACTGTATGTGGGTTTGTCTCTGTCTCTTCTATTCTAGTCCCTTGGTCTTCATGCCTATTTTGGTGCCAATACCATGCTGTTTTTTTTACTATATCTCTGTAGCGTAATTTAAGGTCTGGTATTGTGATACCTCCTGCTTTGCTTTTCTCACTAAAGATTGCTTTGACTATTCTGGGTCTCTTATTTTTATTAATGAGTTTCATGTCTGCTTTTTCTATTTCTGTGAAGAGAGTCACTGGAATATTGATAGGAATTGCATTGAGTCTGTTTAAAGTATATGTACCATACAATATTGGGGATGTGTTTATTCATTGTTAATTTGAATTTCAAATTTAAGTGGGCATTCTGTTTATTGTTTTTTATTGTTTATTTATTAACTGATTTTTTTCCTAATGCTGGCAATTCTATCTCTTGTCTTCCTCCAGTCCTCATAGCTGGCAGAGTAAGTTTTTGAGAATGTAAAGCTGATTACTTCATTCTCCTATTGCAATATTATGCTATTGCATAATTTAGGGAAAAACAACTTCTTAACATCAAACCCTGCAGGATCTAATCCAGAAGGTAAGCTGGTTGGTTTCTGGAGCCATACTCCTTGGGGGGTTAGTCTAAATGTCTCACTCAAAGGAGACTTCCTAACATCCTGAGTCTAAACAGAGTCTATTACCCCTCACTGCACTCTCTACTTGCTGGGTATAGATCCTGCATTGGTATAACATTCCTGATTTCTTGCCCCTGCCCTTGTGGAGGAGCAACCACTCCTCCAATTGGTGATTTGGGGAGAAGGGTCCAAGAATTATTACCTGGTCCCTCCCACTTGAATTTTCTACACCTGCAAAGCAGGCTGATGGCATAGGCCAGTCCCTGTGGCCTGGGGTTTGTGGGAAGAAGAGTGTTAAGTCCAGTTTATGAGTAGCCCATTAACAAGCTCAGCTGGCCAAACCTAAGGATATTCTTATCAACAATGAAGGTGATATTTTATCACCATCTCCTTGAATACTGTGCCTCTTAGCTGTTTCTAAATCAAGGTAGAGGTTGGGATGGAGGGAACCATTTAGAGGTTAACCATGAACCTCTAAACTCTCAGTAGCATTCACTACAGTTTATATTGATATGTTTATTTGGGTTTGTTTGGCTGATTTATAAAAATCATGTTCTTATTCACTGCTGAATTTCCAACACACACTGCAATGATAAGCAAAGATTTCTGTCTTTTCAACATCAGAATGACTAATAAATAAATAGAACCTTGTTGCCTACCATAGTGCTGCCACCCACATCACTCTGAGCATCAATACAGCCTCGAACTGGAATGGTCAGTGAAGCCTAACTCTGATTCCTTGGTGGTAGTTGTTTGGAGCTCCGTATTGAGAAGCATGCCCAAGTTCTTTGTAAAATTGCACCATGATCAATGAGTAAAGTCTGCCGTGCATGCCAGAGTGAGCAATGAAAGGCAGTTTGCATAGATTTGTCTTTCTTGGCTTAGAAACATCTGGGGGCCATGTTGTTTCCCTCAAGATGTACCCGCTTAGAACAACACCTGTCTGGATGGAATTTGAGCTGCTGTTCTTTTCTGATACTGGTTTGGATATTTGGTCATCTTCCACTGGGCTCATCCTGCAGCTGATTGAGCCCTGAAAAGTGCATTTGCTTCTGGATTCCTCCTTTGTCCACTGGGTCCAGCGGAGGCCTAGTAGACAGCATCCCATGACCTGTGAGAGAGGATTTTACAGCCTCTAAACCTGGCTATGGTGGAAGGAAACAGGGCACATAATGGCCTCAGCTGAGGCAAACCTAAAACAAGATCTCTCAGGAGACAGGCAATCTGGCTAAATTCAAAGATTTTCTTCTAAAACTTGGAGTTCTGCCTAAAGAAAGTCTCCTTGGTGTGACTCTCAATATGAAAGAAAAGTAATAGATCATCTGACTAATGTGGTGCACTTCCATCAATCCAGGTTAAGTTTCTTGCTTTGTTTCTGAGATTTCTGTTTTCTTTTGGTTTATTTTTGGTTTTGAAAGGAGTGTGTTCTTTTGCATTTGGGTCCTCAGGACACATTTATGTGCACCTCCATCATCCAGGGTCACGCCATCTTCTGTAGCCTCTCGGGCAGCCTCATCCCTTCTCTCACACAGCTCATCCCCACACTTCTCTAGGGTTTGAATCACCAGTCTTTTTTGTTTTTTCCTTTTAGTTCCTCATACAAACTCCATATTCCTTTGCATTTCTGACCCTGGTTATCATGTGTCCCAGCCTGGGATTCCTTCCTCTAGGCTAATGGTTCTCAGCCATGGCTGCACATTAGAATTGCTTGGAGTGTTTTTAAAACTCTCATGCTTGGGCAGCACCCAGATCAATTGAATCAGAATATCTAGAAATGCAGCCTGAACATCAGTATCTTTAAAATTTTTTCTCCAGGTGATTCTATCATATGGGCAAAGATGAGAACAGTCCCCACATGGACATTTACAAGTCACCATTTGGGGATTTGAACTATGTATGGTAAGAGAAAATTCCACCTACTAATCATTAGACATCCAGAGAATCATAAAGTAAGATGCATGAGGGACCTCAAAGGCACCCAGCATAGGACAGAGGAGCTGCAGGATGCTCCACAGCAACTGGGGGTAGAGGGAAGGTTCTGTCATCAAACAAGCCTGGAGAATACTCATTCTATCTACTCTTCCAGAGATCTGCAATGCAAATTCACCTGAAGCAGTCAGAGAGATATAGCTAGGAAAAAGGAGACAGTAGTAATCCATTTAACTTGACCCCTAGGTTTCCCAAATTTATCTAAGAACACCTATTAACACCTCAGGGAAGCCACTTGTAAAACATTCTTAGTCTAACCTTTTGTATTTGACCAAGATGCAGAGGGGTTAAGTGGTTTAAACTCCTAATATTTACACAGACCACCCTGTGATGAATTGGATGTTAACAATTGCATTGTTAAGAATTGGATATTTTCCTTTAAATATCTAGTACTTCCTCCCCATCTCTGGTGCATTCCTTAATTTAAGACAGAATAATTAAAGTTCAAAATTAGTAAAGCGATAATGTTAGAAACCACTGCGAATTGAATGTTAACCAGATATTTAAATAAAGTATTTTAAATATTAAATTCATTTATTGATTCAACAAACATTGATTGAAGGCCCCCCTAGGAGTAGAATCATATGCACATTTAACAGGAATAAGTACAATTATGTAGTAACAATAATAGGAACAGCTGAGCCTTCCAAGGCACTTATCATGGGCCAGACACTTGGGCTTTGCCTGTATTCACTCACTTAATTCTCACATAACCTCTGTGAAGTTAGTGCCATTATTAGCCCCTTTTCACAGATGAGAACATGAGCCCAGAGGTTATGTTGTAGACTGTGAGTGTAGCTCAGTGATAGAGCTCTTCCCTGGAATGTGTTCAGGCTCTAGGTTCAATCCCCAGTATTGCCAAAAAAAAAAAAAAGTGGGAAGGAGGGCAGGTTGTTTTCCAAGGCCAAGGTCATAGCACTAGCTAGTTGGTGATGGAGCAGGCTTTCAAACCCAGTCTGTCTCCAGTGCACAAGCTCTGAAATTCTCCTCTACACCATATGCTCCATGCATGTGAGCGACTGTTTAAACAGCAAGGGCATTTCTACTCACGCGTTAATTTCATGACCTCATGTCTCTCATAATAAAATATCTTGGTGCACTGAGTGTGATCCTTTTGATTCTACTGTTTAAACATGACAGCCCCCAAACATAGGTCAGGTAGTTCACCTGCTGAAGTAGTGATCCATTTCCGATGTTGTGGCAAAATGATTGTGGGTTTCTGAAGAAGTGTGGGGTTCTAACATGGTGGCCTTCCACAGGGCGAAATCCTAAGGAAATATTTAAGAAAAACTTTATCTGCATATACTGCTTACCTTAAATCCTAGCTTTAACTGAATTCACATTTAAGATGTGCACAGTGCCAAGTAGCAGACATATAAACCTTGGATTGCACCTGGATTGACTGACACTGCCAGTGACCCCCATCTTCCTTGCTAATGGAACTCTAGTTTACTTCAGAGCAACCACCATGAAAAAATTTTATTCTGCCACTATGGTTGAATCATTGATCTCTGACAATTTTATTATATATATAATATATATATAATTATAATTACATATATAATAAAATAAATATTCTAAAATATTTTGTTAGGTAAAGAGACTATAGTGAAACATACATATTACATATATATGTAATTATATATTCTATATTATATATAATTATAACTATATATTCTATACATATAATAAAATTGTCAGAGATCAATAATTATACAGAATCATATTCTACATAACTGTATATCACTTTACAGACTGAAGTATGCAAGATGTGTCTCACTGTATTCTCTTTACCTGACTCAAACATTTTACTAAGAGGGTTCATTTTGCCGGGCAACAGAAACTTCATCTCAATTCAAATAGGTGTCTCCCTGCTTTTTCCTGCAGTTGTGTGTAAGGGGCATTAGGGAAAGTGAACTTTATTAAATCAAGACACTGTGGTAATAAGCATCTGGTCTCAGCCATCATATTTCCGTGCTAACACCTATGGAGATGTATTTATTCTGTCTGGGTCCCTTATTCCTAACTATAGAATCTTCTGGACCAGCCTTCTTGGTGACTTCCAGGTATTTCTTGGGTGTGTCTGTAGTTCCTGTGCTATATAGCGCCACAGAGAAAAACCACAGAGCTGCCCAAATCTCCTATTTCCATGCCCTGTCTTTGGTGTGCTGTTTAGTACCGTGTATGGTTGTTTAAATCTAAATTAACTATAATTTTTAAAAATTAAAAATTCAGTTTCTCAGTCACACTAGCAACATTTCAAGTGCTCAATAGCCACATATGGCTGGTGGCCACCGTATGAGACAGCAAAGGTATGACACATTTCTACCACACTGCAGACAGCATGACTCTAGAGTGTACAAGTAGGGTTGCGTGCTGCTCACAGGCCCTTCTGCGTCCTTTGTGGCCTCCATAGGCACTATCTGCTTAGACTCACCATGGAGGCACTCCTCAGGACCTTGCCACACCTTAGCATTCGGCCCCATGCAAAGAACTCCAGGTAGAGGTTCTGCCCCCAACTCCCCCAGGCGTTGGCACAGGGGGAACAGGGCACAAGCCTGACCTGGACCAATTAAGATCGTCCTTCTTCATCTCCTCTTCATCTCTCTTCCCAGTTACTAGCTGACCCGGGCTAATTCTGACAGTGAGAGGTCTCGCTAGTTTTCAACATGTGTTCTTTCAGATCTATTGCCTCCGCTAGGACTTTCCAGGCAGGGTCCTAAACTTTTGATTCTCAAAATTCAGGAGAAGGGGGCTGGGGTTGTAGCTCAGTGGTAGAGCGCTTGCCTCGCATGCGTGAAGCACTGGGTTCGATCCTCAGCACCACATAAAAATTAATAAATACAAATATTATGTCCATCTACAACTAAAAAATATTAAAAAAAAAAAATTCAGGAGAAGACTCTTTTTGCCTCAGCAATCTGTCTACTCTCTCCTCAAGACAGAAAGATCCCTTAAAAATTTTACCCTGTCACATAATCATACAAAGAAATATATAATTTTTTGCAGGGGGTACTGGAGATTGAACTCAGGGGTACTCAACCACTGAGCCACACCCCCAGCCCTATTTTGTGATTTATGTAGAGACAGGGCCTCACTGAGTTGCTTAGCGCCTCGCCATTGCTGAGGCTGGTTTTGAACTCGTGATTCTCCTGTCTCGGCCTCCCAAAAGAAATATATAATTTTGAACTAAATGATTCAATGAGAAAATACAGCATGAGGATCTGATCCTGGACTGGGGAAGGCTCTCTCCTCTACCTTTGAAATACACTTAGAGTCTGGCCATTTCTCCCTTCCCTCCTGCTACCATCGCCATCTTCCCTACCATCATTCCTCATCTGGACACATTCTACGGGATCCCCACTGGCTCCCAGCTTCCACTCTTATCTTTATCTTCACAGCAGCCAGAAGTATCCTCAAAAGCCTAAGTCAAATCATGTTACTCATTTGCTGAGACTCCTCCAGAGTCTGCCCTTCTCGCTTGGAGGGAAATCCTCACCACAGTCCACAGGCCCTCTGTGGTGAGCAGCCCTTTCCCCACTGCCTCTCAGACCTCATCTCCCTCACCCCTACCCCCACTGCTCACCCTGCTCCAACCACAATGGCCTCCTTGCTCTTCCTAGAACCAACTAAGAGCATTCCTGCTTCCTGGGCCTTTGTACCTGCTGTTCCCTCTGACTCTAGAATACTCTGTCCTGGAAGCAACTTCGCCTACTGTCTCCCTTCCTTTCAGTCTCTACTCGAATGTCCCCTTACTACAGGACCCTTCTTTGCCCATGCATTTAAAGTATCTACTTTGGCTTCTCTCTCCTTTCTCTGTTTTATTTCTTGTCTTAGCACATCAAACGTGGTATGCTACATATTTTCATGTTAGTTTATTTTACATCTCCCTCACTAGAATATCAGTTCATTAAAGGAGAAACTTCATTCACTCAGATTTCCTGGAATGCAAGGGTTATATATAAATAAATGAAGTGACCCTGAGCTGAGAACTAGAGGGTGTGTAGGAGGAGGAGTGCCTTGAGGGTGGGAAACTGTTTCAGGAGGAAGACAATGCATGTGCAAAGGCCCTGAGGTAGAAAAAGGCATGAATGAATTCAGACATCACTGTGGTTGGAATACAGGGAGACAGGGAAGTGACATGCTGTGAAGTTCATGGGAGGCAGCCATGAAGTCATAAAAGCCTAAAGGTAATGGTCAGGATCAATAAGGCCTATAAGGGATATTAAAATAGATGGATGATAAAATTAGATCTACTTTTTGAAAACTCATTCCGAATGTGCTGGGGCTGGAGCAAGGGAGGGGCATTAGAAGAATCATGGAGTAATTCTGTAATATCCAAGGGAGAAAAGATGGTGGCTAAGAACATCTGATTCCCATTACCAACATGTTGTTTAAGCACAACTTTCTAGGAAGACATCCATTCCATAAGCATCCCTGCATTTAAAAACATAAGATAAAAGCCTGCATGGGTGTCAGATATTATAGTCATTTTGATAGCAGTGAAATTACATTTTATGAATAAAAAGGGTGTCTAACAGATTCAAATAAATTACTAAGTAAGTCATATGAATATATAAATATTCATAAAATTCACTATGCCTTGGGCAACCTCTGTCTGGGGATGAATTTTCTTGATTTGCACCTTTGATCTGCAAGCTAAAATTTCTATCCATTCTGACTTTTAAAATCTACTTGAAGATAACACATTCATTATCCATAAACACAGACCTTACATTTCTCTATAATTGTGCATCATAAGACCAGACTATACTCCTAGTTACATCGGTCAATTAGATGACCATTAAACCATCTCCTATGCTTTTTCAGATTTAAAAAAAAGTTATTAACTTAAAGGATTCCATTTTCAAAGGCAAATATTCTACCTTTTTGGCTATCAAGAGAAATTCTAAAACAGTAATTTTTAGTAGAATTATTTTTTCAAGCATATGAGATATTAAGACTACATCATAAGCAAACATTTGTTATTTTAGTAAAAAGAGTTGCAAAACAGAAGAACTACGAGAAGAAAATAAGAGTTGTTTCTACAAAGTATTTGCTGGAGGTGGAGGGTGGGGGTGAGCTCTGTGGCAGAGTGCTTGCTTAGCATGTGTGAGGCCTTGGGGTCCATCCCTAGCACTGCAAAAACAACAATAAGACCTGCAGTTACCTGCAAAGACCACAACTCCTCCTGTTTTAGGTTCTTAGTTAATTGCCTACGTCCATCTTTTTCATCACATTGTTCCCAATTCCTAGCACAGTAGGGTCACTATACAAGCATGTGTCCTGCTTGATCAGTCAACCCCATTAGCCTGCTTTGTTGGTTCTCGTCTCCAGTTTCTGCCCTCTGCAAGCCATTCTGCACACTGTGGTGAACCCATCCTGCTAAAATCCCATTCATTATCTTGCAATTCTGTCCCCACACCTTCAATGGACCTCTACATTTCATTGAAGGGGGTTTAGTGCAGCACTTAAACGTGGGGATTTTGGAATCAGACTGCTTGAAGTCAAATCCTGGCTTCCCCGTGAATGATTGTGTGATGGCTGGCAACTTACTGGACCTTGCTTAGTCCCATTTCCTTCACTGGTAAAAGGTAATATTGCCACCTATAAAATAGACTTCCTGTGAGAAGAAAATTAAATAAAGCACATAGGGCACTCATGAACGTTTTTTGACACACAGTAAGTAGTTAATAAATATCACAAATTACTAATATTATTCCCATTAGAACCAAGTCATACCTCCTTAGAAGCTGGCATTACCCAAGGCATTCTATCCTCTTATCTCAGTGAGCCTTGTCAATTTTTCTCTTCTTATTCTACCCTTTCTCACACCCCTTGAACCATGGGCTAAGGGTGACCCGCCTGCCTCTCTATCTTCAGCTTTCTTGCTTCTGGGGTTTGCTCACAGCTTTCTGCCCCATGGCAACGTCCTCTTACTGTTCTTTGTTTACACTGTTTCCATCCTTTGTTTCCAGGAAGCCTTCCCTGACAAGATCAGTCCCCAGCCACCTCACCTATAGTTGTTAGCAATCCTCTCCCACAGTGCTCCCCTCAGCAAATACTTCCCAGAAACAATTCTTATTTTCTTCTCATAGTTTTTCGTTTATTTGTTTTGGCTTGATTTTTAGTTTTAAACTTTAAGCATACAATTGAACTCAACTCAGTATGCCATCATCATTGCTCCATGGAAGATCCCTTATTATATTATATTATTATATTATATTACAATAGTATTATATAATATATTTTATATGTGTAATACATATAAAATATATTTAATATATTTTAATATATTAAATATATTAATATCAGGTATCAAGGAAAGGCCCTGAACTGGGAATATAATTAATATATATAAAATATATTAAATATTTATATGTATATAATATAATATGTTATATATATCTTATTATGTTCTCATTTATTTTATTTTTTAAAATCTCCCTTTTATACCTCACTCCCAATTCCAGTGTTCAGCCATTATTATACCCTATATTTCATCCTGCTTGTTACTTTCTCTCCTCAACTTTGTGTTTTTAAGATTTATCCATAGCTAGGTATAGTGGCGCACACCAGGAATCCCAGCTACTAGGAGGCTGAGGCAGGGGGATCACAAGTCCTAGGCCAGTCTGGGTGACTTAGTGAGATTCTGCCTCAGAATAAAATAAAAATGGCTAGGGGTATGTCTCAGTGGTAGGGTGCTTGCCTAGCACGCACAAGGCCCTGGTTTTAAGATTCAGAACAAACAAACAAACAAACAAAACCCAGGAAACAGAAAAACCCTACTGATATTGATGTATAAGAGTACAGTATACTTTTGCGGGGAGGGGTTACTAGGGATTGAACTCAGGGGTACTCGATCACTGAGCCACATCCCCAGCCCTATTTTGTGTTTTTTATGTAGAGACAGGGTCTCACTGAGTTGCTTACCGTCTCGCCGTTGCTGAGGCTGGCTTTGAACTTGCGATTCTCTTGTCTCAGCCTCCCAAAGTGCTGGGATTACAGGTGTGCACCACCGCGCCCGGCTAAGAGTACAATATATTTCTTGTAATAACTGGGAATGGTATTTCATTCTTTTCTCTTGAACTGCATTTTATTCTTCCATTGTCTCTTTGAAGGGCATTACAATTTTTTCAAGTTTTTTTTTGTTATGGAATACTGTGGATAAAACTGCCTCATTCTCCACTTGTGCACCAGTTCATTCTTTTTTTTTTTTTTTTTTGTATTTTTTTAGTTGTAGATGGACACAATATCTTTATTTTTATGGGGTGCTGAGGATCAAACCCAGTGCTTCATACATGCAAGACAAGCACCCTACCACTGAGCCACAACCCCAGCCCCCGTTCATTCTTTATTCAACACATATGTATTGGGTGCCTATTCTATGCTAAATATGACTAGGTGCTAGAAAAACATCATTATCAGAAATCGACAAAGCTTCTTTACTTATTTTAGTACGGGGGGGAACAAATTATAAATATTTAATGCTAGGTTATAAGTGCAAAGAAGAAAATAAATCAAGATAATAGAACAGAGAAGAGTGAAGAATGCTACTTCAGGTATAGGGATCAGGAAAGGCCTCTCCAAGAATATGGTAACTTTTGAGAAGAGACTTGAATGAAGTGAGAGAGTAGGCCATGTGAATATCTGGAAAAGGAGCATTCTAGAGAGAGGGAACAGAAAGGGCAAAGTCCCTGAACTGGGAACTGCAAGACAGGTTCCAGGAATAGCAGTGGTTGGAGCTAAAGTGGATTTATGACTTATGATTTGAACTTTTTGGCATTTTAAAAAATCCTTTACTATGTCCTAAAAAAATATTTCATGTTTTCTTCTAGGAAATGTATGTCTTTGCCTTTCATATTTAGGTTTTCAATCCACTTAAAGTTTTTTTTTTTAATGTATAGAACAAGGCAAGGATTGAATTCTAGTTTTTCCCCATATAATGAACCAGTTTTCTAGAAACTGTCAATGAATCCATCTTTCCCATAACAGATTATGATGCCATACATACACCAATCATCTGTGCACATATGCATCTATTTCTATATTCTATCCATTTGGTATCCATTCAGTTATTCAATCCATTCTTTATATTGGCAATTATATTTTCACATCTAGTATCTTTCACATCTAGTATCTTTAACATCTAGTATCTTCTAGTATCTCAGACCACTATTCACTTTCCATATTTACAATGCATTACTTAGATTAAGATTCCTGTTTTAATCTGCCAAGAAGTCTGCTTCCTTTGCTGTATATTATTCTGTTTGTAGTTATTCATTCACAGTATTTGTTTTATTTAAATTGCTCTAAGATTTTTGACCATGGGCTTATCTTCAGTCCTAAGGCCATCAATCACCTCTGCTTGTGAAGAAGGAGCTAAAGTCATGACTACCTAGGTAGGTGTGGGAAATGAGTGAGATACATCTCATAGCTGTTGTGTTCTTTCAACTGATGGCCAAACTTGTTAACACCCCATTTTCCTCTGTGTACTCGGCAGAATATTGATCCTCCTTCATTTCATGTGCCAATATCCTCCTGGGACACCCCCAATACTGACTCACAGTGGCAGTCCCCCATCCCAGCCAAATTCTCTATTTTTTTTTCATTTCTAATTCCCCCTTACTTCAACCCAAGGCTTCTTTTTTGGGGGTTCCTGCAATCATTCTCATTTCTTGGGTCCTCCAAGTTCCTGCAATCGCTCATGACATGATTTTCCAACTCCTGATCACTCACCAATGAGCAGACTTTAATTCATCATTGTCCTTCTAATGATGTGGTGCCCATTTGACCATGTAAATATTAAAGTTGTAAAGATTCTATTTCCTTTATTTAAGCCAGGAAGTTCTCAATGCAGGATTTTAATTGTTGACTTGCAGAAAGTGAATCATAAGATGTGAGAAAATTATCTTAGCATGGGAGAATGAGATTGTCAGAGTAACATAATAGACAGTGAGGAAAGAACTGACAGAGACAGGATGATCAAAAGAACAATATTAAATAGTCTGCTTAGGTATGTGTATAATCATTACTCACTCAAGAAGACTAAGGAGAAGACAGTGAAATACAAAAAGAGCAAACTGTGTGTGTATATGAATGAGGAAATAGAAGATTTAGGAGTTTCAGAAAATCAAGAAAGAATTAAATACAGAAATGTGAAATCTGAAAAAAAAATTGGAAACATTCATGACATTCTCCATTCACTTCTGAAGGACTCACGAAAATGGGAAAAGAATGTATTATGTTTTTAAAGAGGAGGAAATTCATAATATAAATTGTTCATATAGTGCTTCCCAGCCTTTGCTCTCCAAAAATTACTTCTAAAAACTGTGCAATAGGAACATTTGCATGTGGAACTATCTACAGAAATGTCTGCAACTAAATCAGAGAATGTTCTTGGCAGATAAAACCAATTGGTTTTGAAATTTAAGAATATGTTCATTCTGAAGAAAAGAATGAAAGATTTTATTAAGAAGTGGAAAGAATTTTACTAAATTCTTTTAGCTAATTCATGCTAATCCCTCTGTTGGATTCAGGTTTCAAAGGTGTGGGGGCTTCTAAATGTTTATGGAATGAAAAAAGCAAAGAAGGATAAATAAGTGAAAGTTAAACTGAAAGAAAGAAGAGGAAAGTATCAGAATTTAGGACATCTGTGCCTTGTGCATCTCATCAGTGGTGTCCCTGTTGAACTGTGGTGAAGACAACTTACAAGTAAGCACTTACAGACCCCATCCTTCCTCTAGTATTCTACTTTAGGGAACTCATAAAAAACAGTCAATATTTGCAAATATGTCAGATTGATGATGACGATGATGACAATGATGACAATGATGTCAGACACACTCCTTTTTCTGCTCCTTTTTTCAGAATTTCCTGAAAAAGTTATCTGATGTGTTCTCCTTTCTTTCATTCACTCCTGTACCCGCTCAAGTTCATCTCCTCCCCTCCTGTGTTAGTGAGCTTTCCATTACCATAACAGATGCTGGAGATTAACTTATAAAGCTTAGTTTGGCTCATAGTTTTAGAGAATTCAGTCCCTAATTGAGTCCCTAATTCAGTCCCTAATAGCTCTATCACTTTCGGTCCTGTGTTGAATGTTAGGGGTTGGCTATGAAGTGTCCCCCAAAGGCTCCTGTTAATACAGGAACATTCAGAGGTAAAATGATTGAGAGCTATAACCTAATCAGTTCATCCTAGTTTGAATGGACTAACTGCATGGTAACCAGGCAAGTGGGATAGGGCTGAAAGAGGTGGTCACCAGGGAGGTGCCCTGAAAAGATGCGACTTCTCCGTGGTTCCTTCCTATTCTCTTTCTCTCTGCTTTTCTCCCCCTCTCTTTTCTCTCTCCCTCTCTCTTTCTCTCTGATTCCTGACCCCATTATGAACAGAGCAGCTTTCCTCCTCTGGGCTTTTCCCACATAATGTGCTGCCTCACCATTGGCTCAGAGCAACAGGGTTAGTCATCTGTGGACTGAGATCTCTGAAACTATGGACTCCAAATAAACTTCTCCTCCTCTAAATTGTTCCTGTCAGGTATTTTGGTCATAACAATGCTAGAGCTGACTAAAACCATGAAGCAGTACATCACGGTGGCAGCACAATGACAAAACTGCTCACTTTGTGGTCAGAACTATGAAGAGAGAAAAGGAAGAGGCTGGGGTTGAATTATCCCCTTCAAGGGCATGCCCCCAAAGACTGGAAGACTTCCCACTTGGTGTCATCTCTTAAAGTCTCCAATACTTCCTGATAGCACCATGGTCTGGGGAACAAGCATTTAACACATGGACTTTGAGGGCACTTTAAAAAAAATTTTTTTTAAGATACACATGACAGTAGAATGTATTTGGGCATATTGTACATACATGGAGTATAACTTCCCATTCTTGTGGTTGTACATGGTGTAGTATTACATTGGTCGTGTGTTCATATATGAACATAGGAAAATAATGTCCAGTTCATTCTACTGTATCTTCTATTCTCATCCCCAATCCCTTTATTCCTCCTTGTCTAATTCAAAGTACTTCTATTTTCCCTCTCTCTCTCCTCATTTTGTGTTAGCATCCACATTCAGAGAGAACATTTGGCCGTTGGTTTTTTGGGATTGGCTTATTTCACTCAGCATGATAGTCTCCAATTCCATCCATTTACTGGCAAATGCCATAATTTCATTCTCCTTTACAGCTGAGTAATATTCCATTGTGTATATATATTCCATATTTTCTTTATCCATTCATCTGTTGAAGGCACCTAGTTTGGTTCCATAGCTTAGCTATTGTGAGTTGAGCTGCTATAAACATTAATGTGGCTGCATAATTATAGTATGCTGATTTTAAGTCCTTTGGATATATACCAAGGAATGAGATAACTGGGTCAAATGGTGATTCCATTCCTAGTTTTCTGAGGAATCTTCATATTGCTTTATAGAGTGGTTGCACCAATTTAAAGTCCCACCAGCAATGTATGAGTACTCTTTTCCCCACATCCTTGCCAACACTTATTGTTACCTGTATTCTTGATAATTGCCATTCTGACTAGAATGAGATGAAATCTCAGTGGTGTTTTAATTTGCATTTCTCTAATTTCTAGAGATGTTGAACATTTCATATATTTATTGACCATTTGTATTTCTTCTTCTGTGAAGTGCCTGTTCAGTTCCTTTGCCCATTTATTGATTGATTTATTGATTTGGTTTTTTGGTATTAAGTTTTTTGAGTTCTTTGTATATCCTGGAGATTAATGCTCTATCTGAGGCACAGGAGGCAAAGATTTTCTCCCATTCTGTGGGCTCTCTATTCACATTTTTTATTGTTTCCTTTGCTGTGAAGAAGCTTTTCAATTTAATGCCATCCCATTTGTTGATTTTTTTATTCTACTTCTTGAGTTTTACAAGTCATGTTGAGGAATTTGGTTTCTAAGCCAACATGATTGATATTTGGGCCTACTTTTGCTTCTAGTAGGCACAGGGTCTCTGGTCTAATGCCTAGGTCTTTGATCCACTTTGAGTTGAGTTTTATGCAGGGTGAGAGAGATTTAATTTCATTTTGTTACATATGGATTTCCATTTTCCCCTTTGGAGATACTTAAACCATAGCACCTTCTCTCTCAAAGCTGCTCTAACCAAGCACTTGCCCCTACCACCCCTACCATGCCAGAAGAACCAGAAACTCCATGATCTCCACTTTGCTAAGCCTGAGCAATGGCCAGATAGATCTTGACAGTCTCCCTTTTTTCTCTCAGCAGCATGACAACAGCTGATCATCCCCTTCTAGAAATTCTTCAGGCCCCAAGAATTCTGCATTTGTTGGATTTCCTCCTCTTCTACTCTCTGGCTCCTCTAGGGCTCTATTGCTGGTTCCTTCTCATCTACCTGATCTCCAGATATGTGCCAGGGGACTTCTCTTTGTATCAATATTCCCTCCCATCCATATTTAAACTCAGATTTTCATCTGACAGTAAACCTTTAAAAAGTGTTAAGGTGGGGGCTGGGATTGTAGCTCAGTGGTCAAGCGCTTGCCTCGCATGCATGAGGCTCTGGGTTCAATCCTCAGCACCACATAAAAAATAAATAAAGATATTGTGTCCATCTACAACTGAAAAAAAAATTTTTTTAAAAAAAGAGTGTTAGGGGGCTGAGGATGTAGCTCAATGGTAGAGCACTTGCCTAGCAATGTGCAAGGACCTAGGTCTTGAGTTCAATCCCCAGTACCACAATAAATAAATAAATAAATAAATAAAATGCTAAGAAGGAAAAGGTTATTCATGCTGTACTATGTAGAATAATTCCTGCCCCCCCCAAGATATCCTAATCCTCTGAACCTATAAATTTGTTACCTTATTTAGAAAAAGGGATTTTGAAATGTTATGATTTAGATATATGATGTCCCCCAAAAACTCATATGAGACAATG
>CM053413.1:37328074-37354156 GCA_028644305.1 Xerus rutilus
ACCACATAAAAAATAAATAAAGATATTGTGTCCATCTACAACTGAAAAAAAAATTTTTTTAAAAAAAGAGTGTTAGGGGGCTGAGGATGTAGCTCAATGGTAGAGCACTTGCCTAGCAATGTGCAAGGACCTAGGTCTTGAGTTCAATCCCCAGTACCACAATAAATAAATAAATAAATAAATAAATAAATAAATAAATAAATAAAATGCTAAGAAGGAAAAGGTTATTCATGCTGTACTATGTAGAATAATTCCTGCCCCCCCAAGATATCCTAATCCTCTGAACCTATAAATTTGTTACCTTATTTAGAAAAAGGGATTTTGAAATGTTATGATTTAGATATATGATGTCCCCCAAAAACTCATATGAGACAATGCAAGAAAGTTTAGAATGATCAGGTTATGAGAGTATTAATCCAATCAGTGAATTAATTTCCCTGATGGGATGAACAGAGTAGAAACTGAAGGCAGGTAGGGTGTAGCTGGAGAAGGTAGATCTTTGGGGGATGGCTTTGAGGTATATATTTGTCCCTGGTGAGCTAAGTTTAGTCTCTCTACTTCCTGGTTGCCTTGTCCTGAGCCACTTTCCTCTACCACACATTTCCGTCTTAGGCCCAGAGCAATGAAGTTGGCCATCTATGGACTAAGACTTCAGAAACTGTGAGCACCAAGTAACTTTTCCTCCCCTAAAATTGTCCTTGTCAGATCTTTTGGCCATAGTAGTAAAAGAGTTGACTAAAATAGGAAATATATGTAGGAGCAAAAGGAAACCCTTCCCTTTGTGTTCCAAATATACTGAATAAACTGGCACTATAATACACCGACAATAGACAGATTAAGTAGGAAAAAAAATACACAAATTTATTAAGAGGCCCAACATAATTCAGGAGCTTATAGTCCTTTTCCATAGGGGAAGGAGAGAATGGAGAATGTAAATAATTTTGAGGAGTGATGAATGTTTTTAGTGAAAATGGATGGATTTTTGAGTCAGACTTTGTCTTCTACATGAGCCTGAGAAACAAAGTCCTCCAGGTGTGGATACCTTTTCTGCAATAGACAATGATATTTCAGGATGGGAGAGAAGGCAATCTTTTTCTCTTTGGCATATCTGGTCTTCCTGTGGATGAGGGAATTCCAAAGAGAGCCTATTCCTGTGCTTGAGGAATGACAATGTCAGAGGGACTTTGGTTCTTAGGGAGTCTCTAAAGCTTCTCACAGTGTATCAGAGAGCCTGTCTTTGGGATATCATTTTCTGAGCCCCAACATGTGATTAACTTCAGGATCTTAAAATGAGTATATTATCCTGTGGGCCCAATGCAAGCAACCACAGGGTCCCCATAAGAGGTAAGCAAGAAGGCCAGTCAGCAGAAGCTAGAAGTAGAGAGAGATTTGAAGATGTTACTGTGCTGGTTTCAAAGACCGAGGAAAGGGACAAGAGCCAAGAAATGCTGACCTTTACAACCTTCAAAAGGTTAAGAAAAAAGTTCTCTCCTAGAGCTTCCAGAAGGAGTGCACTCTGTTGACACCTATATTTTTAGCCCTAGAAGACCCATTTTGGACTTCTATCCTCAAGAATTGTACATAATAAATTTGAAGCCACCAAGTTTGTAATAATTTGTTCCAGCACCAATAGGGGAAACTGATACACACACCAAAGTGATGGTTTTTACTGATTTTTGCAATGTTTTTGAGATGCATAAAATAGAAAATAGGTTTACTGAATAGATGGAGAGAGAGAGAGAGAGAGAGAGAGAGAGAGAAATAGTTACACATAGGATGAAGAAATGATAGCAAAATGTTAATGTTAGAATCTAGGTTATGAGTACCTAGATGATTATTTGAAAGTCTTTCAGGGCTTGGGGATATAGCTCAGTTGGTAGAATGCCTGCCTCAAGTGCACAAGGCCATGGGTTCAATACTCAGCACCACATGTACACACATGAAAAAAGGTCTTTCAACTTTTCTGTATGTTTGAAATTTTAAAACAATAAAAAGTCAAGCAAAAGTTAAAAAGTTCAATGAATGATTTTTTTCCAAAATCTCTGTCATTTGACTTCCAGAAAAGAAAACCACGTATCTTCTCTTTCTCTACTTCTTTCCCCAGCACAGGCCTTGAATTTCTCTGGAAATTTTTCATTTCTAATTTATGTTGCCTGGTCCCCTTGGTAACAAAGTGATGTATTTTAGAAAGTGCTGGAACACAGCAAAGATAATTAGGCCCTGAAGAGAAGGAGGGCTTAACCTTGACATTAGTAGCAGCAAGCAGTAACCAATTGAGCTAACTAGCTAAAGGAAAAATATAACCCAGTTGAATGCAAATATATGGATTTTTAAATAAATGAATTTCCTCTATAATCAAATCTGAACTACATGAGATACTCTGAACATAGATAACTATTCCTACTTCAATGGAGAAAAAAAGTTTTGTTTCTCTCAAGAAAATGTATCCCATTCACATCTTTGTGAAAGATTTCTTCCATACTGTTGGGGCTCAGAACATTGGCATGCTAAAGGAAATTAGAAGCAAGTTTTCCCTAACCTTTTCTTGCCCTCTGATCATCCCTCTTCCTCCCCTTAAATGAGCCATAGAAACCAGAATTCCTCTTCCCCAAGGTGGGTCATAGGAACATTAACTTTTTACAGCCTTTCTGTGTAGGAGCTGGTCATAAAGAAGTGCTCTGACCTACCTTGTTTGATAATAGGTCATAAGACCCTTGTTCCAGAGGGATCCTATTCTATACCCTGGAGGAAGTAATGCTACACAGAGAGTCCAAGAAGACCTCACTGGTTCTCCTCCCTCAGTTCATTATCATTAATCAATACCCTTTTGTCCAATCATGCGTCTGCATGGATGTCTGTTTTTCATCAAATCTAACCATAAAAATAGTTTTCCCTGAGTCTTTGGTTCTTCTTTTCTGAAGGCTTTGGTGTCACATAAAACTTTGATTAAATAAATTTGTTGTACTTCTCTTGTTAACCTGCCTTTCGTTAAGAGGAGTGTGAAAATGAAAGGAAAAACACAATGGAAGCAATTTTGAATGAGCTTTTTAGAACAGAATCTGGTGGCCATTAAGAGAACGGGACTTATGAATATCCCAAGCTGCTATCTACAAGTGTAAGCTTTGGTCACTTCTACCCTTTGCAGGCATCTAGAATGATCAGAACAACTAGATAATGACAATGTGTCCAGATATTCAAGACATTTATCAAGAGGTAAATAGACCTTTGTTTTATGGACATTTCTATTTGGTCTATGCTTTTTTTTCCCCGTTACTAGAGATTGAACCCTGGGGTGATCTATCACTGAACTACACCCCCAAAGTTCTTTTATTCCTGCAATTTCTAAATTTGAATTGGTTGACAACGGTGTTGACCATGACCCTTAACATAAGTGAAGAAAGGTATTGCACCTATGTCTATCATAGGGAACACTATAGAGCAGTTTAAAATTCAGGTAGTTTCTAGGAAGTGCGATTAAATGTCTAGATGCGATTTCTTGGGCCAGAGGATATAAAGAGAATTAGCTTCTTTGAGATTCTTTCTGATTCAGATAGGCAAAGTGGTACTATTTTAATATGAGTTGCTACTTTCCATACTCTGTCCAGGCTGGCCTCTCAGTTTCTTGCCTGAGAAGGCAGATAACGGAGACTGTAGAGTCATGTTCTAGGCTTTTGAGTTTCTAAGCAGGCCTTTGAAATTTGTGATAGAAACACAGAGGTTTGATTTATAAAATCTATGCTTTTGGGGCCAAAAAAAATGTTTTAAGTTATGAAATCTTGTTACAGAATCAAAAATAAAGCTCTGACGAAATCAATGCATATAGCATAAACTGTTGCTACTGGCTTCCCACCTGGCTGCATGTTGGAATCACTTGATGAACTTTTTAAAAAATACCATTGCCTGGGCTGAACCTTGGACCAGTTGAATGGAAATTTCTTGCTATGGGGCCTCAGTATTGATATTTTTGAAGGACTCCTCCCATCCACCTATACTCTAGGTGATTCTAGTAGACACTCAAGAGTTGAGAATCACTACCCAACCCAATAGATTAGAAACTCAATAGATGACTGTTCAGACTCACCACTCTTTGAAACTAGGTCAGAGGTACATGAATTGCTAGGGGAGGGTCAGATTAAGAGTTCTAGGCTTATATGTTGATGTGGACCTCTGCAACAGAGCTCTGCTCCCTGTTTCTCTTTCTGCTGGTGGATGACAGAATTCTAGATGTATCTGAGGGCAAGTATCCAAAAGTGGAAAATTTATGCCTAGCTCCAAGGAATGTCCTCTGAGATGGCAAACTTCATATAGTGCTCTCTGGGCCAAGACGGAATGATGGCTCTGAACCAAAACAAACAAACAAAGTAGTACACCAGGATAAGAAAGAGTAAGTAAGCCTAAGACTAAACATCTGAGGGCATGGACACCTCCATGGTTGTCAGTTACCAGCCACCAAGACCCAGAACTCACCACTACTTCCACTATGGCATGATTTACCCAGCACAAAGGCACCCCTCTCCCAACCCTTCCTAGGGCAAAGGAGAGACAAATAGATGAAATCTAAATTAACTGAGTTTAGATTGAATTTGATGATGAAAACACTGAACTGATTTTGTTAATCAAGAGTTGCCTAGAATAGAGCTGGGGCAGTAGCTCAGCAGTAGAGCGCCTGCCTGGCATGTGTGAGGCACTGGGTTCGATCCTCAGTAACACATATAAATAATAAATGAATAAAATAAAAAAAATCCATCGACAACTAAAAAAATAAAATCTTTAAAAATAGAGTTGCCGGGCTGGGATTGTAGCTCAGTGGTAGAGTGCTTGCCTCGCATGCGTGGGGCCCTGGGTTCGATCCTCAGCACCACCTACAAAGCAATAAAATAAAGACATCGTGTCCATCTACAACCAAAAAAAATTTAAAAAAAAATAGAGTTGCCTAAAATAGCTTTTTTTTTTTTAAATTTTTTTTGTGGTGCTGGGGATTGAACCCAGGCCCTTGTGCATGCGAGGCAAGTACTCTACCAACTAAGCTATATCCCCAGCCCTATTTTTTTAAACAAATGGGATAAAAGCAGGTTGAAATAGAAATAAAGTGATTGTTTCTATCACCAAGAAAGCCTCAGCTCTACTGGGAGTGGCAAAGTACATGGCTTAAAACAACCTTCCCAAGTATTCTTTGTAAATAGTGGTGGTCAGCTGAGAATTGAGCAGAAGTTGTTGGGTAGAACTTAAAGAACACTTTAACACTTTAAGATGGTAGAACTTTAAGAACACTTTAACACTTAAAGAACACCTTGGGTAGCAATTGCCCTTTTGTCTCTTTTCTCCTTCCTTCTCTGGACAGGAGGAGCCATAGCCACACTTTGTGACCAAGAGGGAAATGACAAGAGAATCACAAGACCTTGACCTTGGCATCCTTGAACCACTGAATCCATGCAACAACTGCCTGCTTCTAGACTCCTGAGCTATTTAAGAAAAAAATAAACCCATTGTTTACTTGAACCTCTGTTTCTCTGGTTTCGATAGAGAGAGTTGTATTAGTCAGTTCTGCATTACTGTGACCAAAATACCTGACAAGAACATCTTAGAGGAGGAAAAGTTTATTTGGGGCTCACAGTTTCAGAGGTTCGGTCCACAGTCAGCAGGCTTTATAGCTCTGAACCCAAGGTGAGGCAGAACATCATGGAAGAAGAGTGTGGCAGAGAAAAGCAGCTCAGGATATGACAGCCAGAAAGCAGTGAGACAGCACACTCTGCTCACCAGGGGAAAAATATAAACCCCAAAGGTATGCCCCTAGTGATCTACTTCCACCAATCACACCCTGCCTTGTCTATAGTTACCCCCAGTTAATATCAGTGAATTAGCCTGCTATTCGGTTACAGCCCTTATAATGTTCACCTCTGAACATTTTTGCATTGTCTCACACGTGAGCTTTGGGGGGACACCTCATATCTAAACCATAACAGGAAGTTAATGCCAAGTTTTACTTAAATGACAAATATTTTGAAAATCCATAAACCGAAGCATCTTTTATGGATCATGCACTATTTGTAGAGTGCATGTCTATTTGTAGAGATTTAAACAGTACATAGGGAAGAAAAAATAAATTTCTCCCCCCACCCTTTATGAGTTCTCACATGGATTCCCTGTAACAAAAGCCAGATTAACAAGAGAAAAACAAACGGGTTTAATAACATGCAAACTCTTGCCATATCTCCTGGGAGATATCCCTGAAAAACGAGATCTCTCAAAGGGGTAGTCTTAGAATTCAAGTTTAAATACCATCATTCTCTGAAACAATGAGTCCCTATTAAGAAGAGATGCCCAGGAAAAATACTATAAAACAAAGGTAAAATTTGTTATGCAGATTTCAACAGATATCTTCTCCACCGATTAAGCTTCTCCAGTCTCTAATAGTTTAGTGCCCTTCTTTTCCTGGTGCAGAGTGGGAGACACCTTACAAAAGGAGATTTCCTTCTAGATGTAAATTTCTCTCACAAAAGGATAGTTTTTCAGAACTCCTGTGTCTGCAGTTTCTCAAAATAACCAGCTCAAAATAATCCTTATGTGAAAGAGGCATATTTGGAGTGGTATATTCTGGTCTCCTACAGTCATATTTTGGGGTAGCCTATCTTGCACTTTATCAGGTCAAACACTGTTATTGAGTCATCTTGAATTTTAGTAATATTAAAATTTTCAAAGAAAATCATGAAAACTTTCGATCCATATCCTGAGATCAGAGGTGATAAAATTATAAAACAGATGCAACTATTAATGTCAAGAAACAGAAAGGAAAAGCTACATGTTATGCTAAAAATGCTAACTTGAGAAATGTGCTTTTTAGCTGCAGTGGCTATGAGAATGTGCCTCTCTAACCTTCAACTGCAGTGACGAAAAACTGACCAACAGACCCAAGAGCTGCACTTTATTTTTTTTTTAATTTTTTCAGTTGTAGATGGACGCAATATCTCTATTTTATTTATTTATTTTTTATGTGGTGCTGAGGATCGAACCCAGTGACTCATGCATGTGAGGCAAGCGCTCTACCATTGAGCCACAACCCCAGCCCTGCACTTTATTTTTAATATTTGTAAATTTGTTTTTAAAAGATATACATGACAGTAGAGTATATTCTGACATATTACACATACATGGAGTATAACTTATTCTAATTAGAATACACGATGTGGAGTTGCACTGGTGGTATATTCACATGAACATGAGAAAGTTATGTCTGATCCATTCCACTGTCTTTCCTATTTCTATACCCCCCTTCCCTTCATTCCCCTTTGTCTACTCCAGTAAACTTCTATTCTTCCTCTCACTCTCCTTGTTGTGTGTTAGCATCCACATATCAGAGAGAACATTTGACCTTTGGGTTTTTTGGGGATTGGCTTATTTCACCTAGCACCTAGTCTCTAGGTCCATTTGGTGTAAAAAATACAAAGACATTCTCTTTTTATGACTGAGTTTATGAGGTGAGTAGGGCACCTAGGTTGGTTCCTTAGCTTAGCTATTGTGAGTTGAGCTGCTATAAACATAATGTGGCTGCATCACTATAGTATGTTGATTTTAAGTCCTTTGGATATATATCAAGGAATGAGATAACTGGGTCAAATGGTGTTTCCATTCCTAGTTTTTTGAGGAATCTCCATACTGCTTTACAGAGTGGTTGCACCAATTTGCAGTCATACCAGCAATGTATGAGTGTACCTTTTTCCCCACATCCTCACCAACATTTATTGTTGTGTTCTTGATAATTGCCATTTTGACTGGAGTGAGATGAAATCTCAGTGGCATTTTAATTTTCATTTCTCTAATTGCTAGAGATGTTGGACATTTTTTCATATATTTGTTGACTATTCATATTTCTTCTGTGGAGTGCCTGTTCAGTTCCTTTGCCCATTTATTGATTGGGTTATTTTGTTTTTGTTTTTTGGTGTTACGATTTTTGAGTTATTTTTATATCTTGGAGATTAATGTTCTATCTGAAGTGCAGGTAGCAAAGATTTTCTCCCATTCTATAGGCTCACTCTTCATGCTCTTAATTGTTTCCTTTGTCATAAAGAAGCTCTTTAGTTTGCATACAAAAACATATTAACATTCTTGATTTTACTTCATGAGCTTTAGAAGTCTTATTGAGGAAGTTGTTTCCTAAACTGATAAGATGGAAATTTGCGCCTATTTTTTCTTCTAGTAGGCGCAGAGTCTCTGGTATAATGCCTAGGTCCGTGATCCACTTTGAGCTGAGTTTTGTGCAGGGTGAGAGCTAGAGTTTCAATTTCATTATGCTACATATGGACTTCCAGTTTTCCCAGCACTATTTGTTGAAGAAGCTATCTTTTCTCTAGTGTATATTTTTGGCACTTTTGTCTAGTATGAGATAACTGTATTTTGTGGGTTTGTCTCTGTGTCTTCTATTCTGTTCCATTGGTCTTTATGCCTGTTTTGGCACCAGTACCATGCTGTTTTTGTTACTATATATCTGTAGGATAATTTAAGGTCTGGTATTGTGATACAGTACCTGCTTCACTTTTCTTGCTAAGGATTTATTTGGCTATTCTGGGTCTCTTAATTTTCCAAATGAATTTCATGACTGCTTTCTTTATTTTTATGAAGAACATCATTTGAATTTTAATATAAATTACAATTAAATCTGTATAGTGCTTTTGGTAGTATAGCCATTTTGACAATATTTTTTTTAAATCTTTTTTTTTAAATGTTTATTTTTTAGTTGTAGGTGGACACAATAGCTTTATTTTATTTTTATGTGGTGCTGAGGATCGAACTCAGTGCCTCCTGCGTGCTAGGCGAGCACGCTACCACTGCGCCATAACCCCAGCCCCGCATTTTGACAATATTAATTCTGCCTATTCAAGAACATGGGAGACCTTTCCATCTTCTAAGGTCTTCTTCAATTTCTTTCTTTAGTGTTCTGCAGTTTTCATTGTAGAGATCTTTTACCTCTTTTGTTAGATTGATTTCCAAGTATTTCTTGAGGCTGTTTTGAAGGGGCAAATCACATACAAAAACATTAAAAGTGCACCATGACCAAGTGGGTTTCATCTCAGGGATACAAGTTTGGTTCAACGTACAGAAACCAATAAACATAATTCACCACATCAGTAGACAAAAATCACATGATTATCTCAAGAGATGCAGAAAAACTATTTGACAAAATATAGTATCTGTTCATGTTCAAAGCACTAGAAAAACTAGGGATAGTAGGAACATATCTCAACATTGTAAAAGCTATATACATTAAACCAAGGCCAACATCATTCTAAATGGAGAAAAAATTGAAAGCATTCCCTCTAAAAACTGGAACAAGATAAGGATGCCCTCTTTCACCACTTCTAGTCAACATAGTCCTTGAAACTCTAGCCAGATCGATTAGACGAAAGAAAGAAAGAAATAGGAAAAGAAGAGCTCAAACTATCCCTATTTGTTGACAACATGATTCTATATTTACACGACCCAAAAAACTCCACCAGAAAACTTCAAGAATTCATTAATAAATTCAGCAAAGTAGCAGGATACAAAATCAACACCCATAAATTAATTGCGTTCCCGTACACCGATGATGAATCAGCTGAAAAAAATAAGGAGCTGTACTGTAAAGTCCACTGCTGCCTTTGCACCAAGCTACATTTCATTTCATGTGGGCTGCTCTCAGCCAATGGCTGAGTGAAGCAGGGATACTCATGCAGACCTGTTACTGTGCAGGACTTCTCAGATGAATGTGACTTTCAATCAAGGTATCCTGACAGCCTTGCCAAACATTGACCAGAACTACACTACAACCCAAGGTCCTTCCTTCCTTCCCTCTGTCTTTCCTTGATCTTTCCCCATTTTTTTTCTTATAAGTGTTCCTCTTAATACATTTCTTGTACATTTAATCCTGTTTTGGTATCTGCTTCTCAGACAACTTAAACACATTATCCATGGGAACAACAGCTTTAACTAGAGAGTGACTATCATTCCCCCTGGGAGAATGCATCCTGTTCTGAGCTTCATCTGATGAGTAAAAAAAATGATGATGATCTTTGCTTAGTTAAACTGTATTCTTTTGTCATATTATTTATATGGTGTTACCCTTTCCAGGGGAGTTGAGAAACACATGCAAGAATATGTTGTCCTCACTTATGCAATTCCAGCACAAAACATACCTCTACACTAGTTTCTCAACTTCAGCCCAAGTACTATTTGAGCCAGATCACTGTTGGCGGAGATGACTTTCCTGTACAATGTAGGATGTTTAGTCGCATCTCTGGCCTCTGCCCACCAGATGCTGGTATGAGCTGCCCCATAAGATGCCCCTAGACATTTCCAAATGTCCTTTGGGGTCAAACTCACTTCCAGATGAAAACCTCTGATCTATATGCAGAAACAAGAAATAGGGCTGTGTAGATTAATGATAGTTACACAGTTATATTCCAGGGGCATGTTAGATGGTTATAAAACTGAACTCTTTCCTGAGCATACTGTATCAGAGACACTAACCTGAAAGTCTCAGTTCTAACACTTAGGAGTTGTGTGGGCTCTGGTATAATACTTAGTATCTGGAATTATCCATACTTGAGGTTAAAAACAATTCCTTTTAAGGCCACCCAGTCTGCACAAGACTTCTGACACCAGACACAAGTTTGGAGTTTCCCAGGATCATCCCATTTCAGAGCAGCTGTCTACAAATTCAGAAGTCCTGAAAGACCCCTTCATGTTCAATAAATTGCTAGAGCCCAGAAGAGCATAATACTTATGATTACAGTTTATTATACTGTCGCAAGTGGGGCAATTAATAAGTACTCAGAAGTGGATTGTCTTAAATGCAATTTAAGTGTCTTTATATTCAATCACACCAATCATCAAATATAATCAATTAATGCAAAAAGTGTTGGGTGTGCTGGAGCACCCCTACTAGCATTCAATGCACACTAATTAAACACTATAAGCAAGGCATGCTCTTCTAGGGCAACTAAACACTACAAGCAACTCACACAATCCTAGGGCAACCACAAGCCCCAAAATACCTCCGGTGCCATGCGACTTCTCTTAGCCAAAGAGCAGACATTGTCTTTGTCTGGTGGTTCTCTTCAGCCGACGGCTGGACATCAGGGGATGGTGGAGTTGATCCAGGGACGAACAGCAAGGCAGCCAGTCTCACAGATGGCCTTGGCGCAAAAAGCCCCAATGTGGCAGGACAAGCAGTTTAAATACAGTCCCAAGTTGGTGGTGTGAGCTGGTGATTGGTTACATCCAATGAAAGTCAATGTCCATTGGTTATGTCCAGTGAGATAATGTAATTGCAACTGGGCATATTCTTTGCGCATGTCCACGGAGCTGTGCTCCCTATCAATTGTAACCAGTCATTGCTAAGCATGCCTATGGGTAATGCCCCTTACAGCCCCTTATCGATTGGAAGCAGGCATGACTAAGCATGTCAATGGCTGCTGTTCCTTATGGCCAGCAACTTAGTGAGTCCCAGCATGTCCAGGCATGTCTATGGCAGATGCTCCTTAAATATAGCAAAAGTATATGAATCAGAACCATCATCCAAAGATGCATAGGGAGGAAACTGGAACTAGGAGGGCTACAAACAGGAAGGCTCTGGGTCCTCAAGGACATGTCACCTTCTGGCATCATTGTTTAGCAATTTACACATGGAGTACTGAAAGCTCTAGAAGTTCACCAAAGCATCAGTGTCCGGGGTTTCTATTGGGGTTTCATTAGCCCAATAATTGAATCAATGTCCAGTGTGATTGGACTCAATCTCCAGCCCCTTTCCTTCCTGAGGTTGGAATGCTATCACATACTCCAATCCTCTCATTCAAGTTTAGTCCTTGTGGTATTGCCAGCCCCACCCTGAGTCATCTCATTAGCATCAAATATCAGGTGTGGCCCAAGGAGCCCATCATGAATAACAAAGACACTCCAGTAAATTCCAAGGATTTAGAGGTGCCAGGTGCCGTTGGTGCCTCCACTCTTTTACCCTGCCAAGAGCTTAGACAAAGGCTGGACTTCTCTTTAAGATTAATTCTGCCTAAGTTTTGTCATTATGAAATATAATTTAAAATATTTACCTTGTTCTTAGGATTCCGAGAGACAACATAGGTGAAGTTCCCAACACAATGCCTAGCACACATTGGCTCATCCATTCTTTTTCTTCTTCCATTCCCCTGCAGGCTCAGGCCACTTCTAGGAAAAACAAAAACAGGCTATCTTTGGTATTTAATCTCACACACACACACACACACACACACGTATTTAATGTTATATATCTATATCTTTCTATCTATCTATATGGAGACAGAGATGGAGAGATTCCATTTGTAAAGCTACTGGTATCAGAATTTTATCTTTTCGTTTGAGAAAATATTTTGATAATCCCTTGGGAGTATGTGCCAGTCATGAGTGCTGTTCACTAGTATGTCTGATTCTTCTCCTTCTGGTAGGATATGGTAAGGTGTGTTATCCTTCATAAAGTTAGACATGGACATGTAAGTAGAAATGACAGAGAAGACTTTATCAGTCAGTAAGCAAATTAGCCACATTCCTTTCTCCTGCCATATTGACAACAACATTTTAGATAGTGGAGTATATACATCAGCTTGTAACCTTGACAGAGCATGATGTAGAACAGTGTCCACAGCTGACCTACAATGAACTATGTCATAAGCAAGAAAGGACTTTTGTTGTTTTAAGCCACTGACATTTATGGATTGTTCATTGCTGTAGCATGACCTAAATCATTCTGATATCATATATTGGATATAAGGAGAGAGATTCAGACTGAGTTTGGATGTAATGGCCCTGTATGGGAAAGAGGAAAGAATGTTTTGCTCCATTTTGTGAGCAGGAGGAAGAGAGGAAGAATAAGAACAAAGAAGTAAAGCTATGGAAAAAAGGTAGATGCTATACAATTCAAGGGAAATGGTGTATGCTATTTCTACAACATTCACTACTGAAATAAGACTTCAGCTGTCCTTCACACACACACAAAACTGTTCCTCTGATATTCTTGGACAATACCCAATACCCAAATTATAATTAATCACATAATGAGTGAATGACATTACCCAGGGTAGCCCAAGGACATCAAAAAACCCTGCAATTTATAAAATTTTAATTCTGATATTTAGTCTCATTTGTGAAAATACTTATTTGGTATTTATGAGGTCTTTAATTTTTGAAAAGTTATAATGAAGTCCAGACAGATGATACTAGGTTAACTTCTCAAAAATTGATCAGATTTAATAGAGGTAAAAAGAAAGAAGTGGATTTCCAGGTTAGAATGCCCCAGTACCCCAGTCCTCTCCCATGACAGGGAAACTAGGGCTTTCTCTTCATGTCTCTGCCAACTCCAGATCTCCAGGCTGATGGCTTCACAGATCACAGTAGACAGAAAGTTCAAGAGGTACAGAGCTGAGACACTGGAATCAGAAAACTGGGTTTGACTCCATGCCTTATTCTTGTTTACCTGGGTGACTAAACCAGTGAGCTTCACTTTCCTATCTTTAAAATATGAAAATTGCTATCTCCCCACAAACGTAGGGTTGCCACAAAGAATAAATGAACTATAGCAAGCAAGTTGCCTACACATAATAAGTGTGCCTGTTTTACAGTAATCTCTCAATAAATCATAGAAATTACCTCTTTGAAAAATTGCTTTTTATGTGATCCAGGGGTTTTTATTTGCTAATTCAAGTAGACTATACCATTTCTTTGCTGTTGACTTGTATCATGATATCTTTGTTATATAGGAGTTTTATTTACAAAAAAAAAAAAAACATTTACTAATGGAAGTGTTAGCTCCATTTTTAAATTGATACAGGAACTACAAACAGATTCAAAGAGAGAAAGAAAATTCTTGTACTGAATTTTTGTTGTTGTTCTTTAGAAGTATTTATTTACATATATGTATATATTTATATGAAGGTGTAGATATACCACAATATCTGAATTTATATGTGTCACGAGCGGCATATGTAATTAATAATTACTCGGAGGTGGACTGTCTTTAAATGCAAGTGTATGTTCAATCACAACAATCATCCAATATAATTAATTAATGCAAAAAGTGTTGGGCGTGCTGGAGCACCCCAACTAGCATTTGATGCACACAAATCAAGCACTATAGGTAAGTTACACTATTCTAGGGTGGTTAAGTCCTGCTTACAATTCACACAATCCTAGGGCAACTAAACATCACAATTCACACAAGCCTAAGGCAACTAAACATTACAATTAATTCATGTAATCCTAGGGCGACCACGAGCCCCAAAGTACCTCCAATGCCAGGTGACTTCTCTTCTGCATGTCCTTGTCTGGTGGTTCTCTTCAGCCGACGGCTGCATGTCAGGGAATGGTGGAGCTGACCCAGGGACAGACAGCAAGGTGGCCGGTCTTACTGATGTCCTTGGAGCAAGCCCAGAAACTGTAGCAGGGCCAGCAGTTTAAAAGCAGTTCCAAGTTGGTGGTGTGGACTAAGTTGGTCGTGTGGGCTGGTGATTGGTTACACCCAGTAAAAGTCAATGTCCATTGGTTACGTCCAGTGAGATAGTATAATTGCTACTGGGCCTTCCTTCTGCGCTTGTGCATGGGTTGTGCCCCCCTATCAATCGTAGCCAGTAGGCCTGCTGTTAGGTGCCCCCCGTTGTTCCTCTGTCAATTACATGGGCTGGGCCCCTTTGCTGCCCTCGATTGCATGGGCTGGACTTCTTTTTGGCCCCCATCATTGCAAGCAGGCATGACTAAGCAAGTCAGTGGCTGTTGTTCCTTATGGCCAGCAACCCAGTGAGTCCCCTGCATGTCCAGGCATGCCCCTGGCATATGCTCCTTACAATATGTAAGATTTATATTCTGATGAATTAAGTTTCCCTCTCTCCATTCATTCTTTCATTTTTTTAGAGAAATTGCTTTTTTAAAGCCATTGGATTTATTGTTGCCTGATAAACATTTTTAATTAATTAATTAATTGATTAATTAATTTCTGGGGATGAACCCAGGGGTGCTTCACCACTGAGCCACATTCCCAGTCCTTTTTATTTTTTGTTTTGAGACTGGGTCTTGCTAAGTTGCTGAGAGCCTCATTAAGTTGCTGAGGCTGGCCTCAAACTTGTGATCTTCTTGCCTCAGCCTCCTGCATCTCTAGGATTATAGGAAATATTTACAATTTAAAATGAAAACAAATATATGAATATTTTAGGTACAATTTCTATGTCTCAGATTAAATATACTAAAATGAGAATTTGCATGACCTGAACAATATACACAATGAAATATTACTTAGAATTGAAAGAGAATAAAATTATAGCATTTGCAGATAAATGGATTGGCTAAGTGAAGTAAGCCAATCCCAAAAAACCAAAGCTGAATGTTTGTTTTAAACATGAGATTTTAAACAACCTGCCACTACTCTAGCATGTCCCTCCTTAAAGGACCTGACCAACTTCCTTAGAAGAGCAGTGCAGTGCTTTCTCTGATAAGTAGATGCTAATCCACAATGTGGGGGAGCATGGGACAAGTGGAGAAACTTTAGATTGGGCAAAGGGGAGGGTGGAAAGGAGAGGGAGCCTGGGGGTAGAAAGATGGTGGAATGAAACAGACATCATTACCCTGGGCACATGTATGATTGCACGAATGGTGTGACCCTACTTTGGGTACAACCAGAGAAGTGAAAAATTGTGCTCCGTTTGTGTACAATGAATCAAAGAGCATTCTGTTGCCATGTCTAACTGATTATAACAAATAAAGACATTACTACTCCAAAAAAAAAAGGAGAAAGGAAGCAAGACTGATACATATTTGGAGGTGATGCATTCTGATGTCTTTCAAGGATAATCATGCATCTGCCCCTCAGAGTGAGAAAATACCCAGAAAGTGTTTCATTTATTGATTCCTTCTCCATAAAATGGACATTATTTTTCCAGTCTGTCTTGAGCCCCCTTACTTTGTTCTCCATCCCTTCAACCTATCTATCCCCATGGTACTGCCAATCAGTGCCACTAATGCCACACCTCCATATTGTACTCTCCCAGACTCCCCCACCCCCACCGCCCTTGGCCCCCATTGTGCCCTCCTGTGGAAAAAAAGCACAGGTGCTGGAGCTAGAATGAAACAGACAAGCCCCAGGGCAGCCTGATTTCAAACTCAGCCCCTTCAATTAGGAAATTCTTTTATCTGGACAGCAGAGAGCTTTCAATGCATCCCACAGAATGTGCATTTTGGCGCTCTGGGCCACACCTGATTCAATCATTGCTCTTGTTTGAAGCCTGCTGCCACGGAATAGCCAAAGCCTGAGTCCCAGCCTGCTCATTTTCCATAGGAGCCGACAGAATGGAAGAGCTCTTCTCTCCCATGTCCATAGTGGACCAAAGTCTTAAGAATTTCATTGCTTTGTTCCAATGTAGCACATTGCAAACTTTCTGCTAAAATATTTTATACCAACAAGGAAGAGTCTTAGAAACCCCAAGCAAATATTTTAATGGGTACATTTTAACTGACTCCTTGGTGCTCTAGACCTGAAATTGGCAGGCACAGGCTGTGGGACCACAAATAATTTTACCTCTGGGTGTTAGCAGCAGCCAAGTTAGAGTGCCTGTGTGGATCCCATGTGATTGGATTTGGCCACCCACTGGCATGAGAAACAATGATGGAAAAAGGAAAAATGAATTTATGCAGTTTGATCAAACTGGGGAGAAGTGGCCAGACTGCTCTGCCGGGCCCACAAAAGCGATTACAACTTGTAGAAATAAAAACCAGATGATAGATCTAGCTAGGCTATGCTAGCCAGAGAACATGTCAGAGGTTCCTAGCCTGGCCAGAGCATAATTTTTATTCTCAGCCTGAAGAAATTCAGAAGCTCTGTTTCATGGGGCCCTGGATTTCCTTCTCTCTAAAAGAGGGAGACCAGCAGGAAATGTTCTTGAGTTCACCCCGAAGCAAACAAACATGCTGAGTATCTAGAAATGGGCAGAGATTTTATCAAATCTTAAGACCCAAGAGCCTATGGGTAATTTGATGCCATGTCTGGACTATGACACAACATCAAAGACACTTATTCCAGGGCCTATTGAGTTTATGCAGCCAGTGGTTCAGTTATCATCAACCAAACATTCTCAACTGCAAGACGTAAGAATGGTTAACACATGCCAGCCATTGAGCTAAGGTGTACATGCACTGACCCTTTACCCTCCTCACAGCCCTAAAAAACACTATTACAGAGGAGGAAGTAGAGCTCCTTCTGCAGGACTACATGTACCACTCTTTCTCACTCCAACTCTGTAGAACCCATGCTTTTTTCTTTTTTTCTTTTTTTTTGGTACCAGGGATTGAACTCAGGGGTACTTGACCACTGAGCCACATCCCCAGCCCTATTTTGTGTTTTATGTAGAGACAGGGTCTCACTGAGCTGCTTAGAGCCTCGCCATTGCTGAGGCTGGCTTTGAACTTGCAATTCTCCTGTCTCAGCCTCCCTAAGTGCTGGGATTACAGACATGCGCCACCATGCCCAGCTGAGCCCATACTTTTTAAATCCACCAGGAAGCTGCAGTTTATACTATGAGCAAATGTTCTATCAGTACTTAGCTATTTTAATAGAGGAGCTGTGTGTGTGTGTGTGTGTGTGTGTGTGTGTGTGTGTGTGAAGAAGCATACCATTCCTGTTCTTAGTTTTCTATACCTAAGAAATAACCAACTGGATAGTTGCTGTGCCTGTAAACTGTAGGGGAAAAGAAACATTCTTTCCCATCACTAGATTCATGGCCAAGGTTATAACAAAAGACAGACTAACAAGAGAAAAGCATATAAATTTATTTAATGTAAGTTTTACTTTACACAGGAGTCATCATAAGGAAATAAAGACCTTAAGAAACAGGTAAATTTGCATATTTTTTTGCTTAGACTTGAAAAGTGGACAATCATAGAGAAATATGATTGGAGGTTGAGAGTTTGACCTAATGGGGGAACTTAGTGAAGTTTGTTAGTTTAGATTATTCTATGCCCCTACATCCTCAGAGATAAGGTTGCTCCTTTCTGTCCTCTAGGTCTAGGGAGGACACCTCTCAAATGAGAGCCTTATGACCTGCTTCAGGAGACAAGGGCATGGGAAGATGAGAGTGACCTTCCTGCCTCTGCTGTTTCCTCAAATGCCAAGTTATCATATTTTGAGGTAGGGTGTCCTGAACCTCATCAAAGACAGGGACCCAATATAGATTGTTTGATGCCTCATGCTATCATAGTTTGTTCTGTAAAATTGTATATAATTTATAACAATAATAATAGCTAACATTTCTAAGTACTTCCCATGTGACAGATCCCCATCTCAACACATATGTGCTACCTCACTGACTACCATGTCTACTCCACAGGACAGAGGAAACCAGTGCTCCCATTTATAGAGGAAGAAAGGGAAGCTCAGAGAGATTAGGCAGCTTCCTCTCGATAGCACAGCTAGGCAACATTAGACCTCAGGTTTTGTCTGCTTACAGAATCTATGCTTTTAATTCTGTTTAGCATGCTGGGGTGAAAAGTGAATGGTATACTTAAAATTTTTGATTTATTAATAAGGATTATTGGGGGAAGAGACAGCAAATCTGGGAAATGGTGAAATAACAAGACCTGGCTCATTCGGTGGAAATGCTGCCTGAATTCTCCTGGAGAATGGAAGCCTCAAGCCACAGGGAAGCAAAAGAATGAAAAGGGCCAGGAAGCCTTATTCAGGGTGAGGGTGAGGAGCTTTGTGTTTCACCTCTAAAGCTTTCCTTTCTTCAAGTTCACTTCATCTTTCTTGAACCCATATCATTCAATTTCAACAATGCCTTTTCTCCCTGTTTGGTAAACCATCATCTGTCCCTGGGCATGATTTTTATTGACACCCTATTCTCTTTGAGACTACTGATGTATAGTAATGCATATTAGGAATTTATAAACTTGCTTTCAAAGACACCATAGGAACAGTATACAATTTTTCACACATCGCTTTGTTCCTTTCTAAGAAAAAAAATAAGCATACAATGGAATATAGTGAGTTAAAGGAAAGGTCTTAAGTGATAACAATTGATTTTCTGTGAAGTCTTTTCTTAGAATGCCTTTTAGAGAATAGCAGGCATCCCCTCCACACTTCCCAGGGGTTCTTATAACCATTATTTCCTCTTATCTTGCAAGTGGAGGTGTCAAGCCACACAGAGTGCTAGGAGGGCTTTGCCCCAACCTTCATTATCTATTCAGAGAGGGCAGCTTGCTGCTCTATAAAAGTTGCCAGAAACTAGCTCTTGTGACAACACCAGCAGCATTCAGTCAGACAATGTTGTGATAATTGCTGCCCCCAATCTGGTAGTTGTGGGGAAAACCACAACAAGTCAAAAGCCCTATAAAATGGCTTCTGTATTAGGACAGGTTTCAAGGGCTCCCAGCAGCAGGGAAGCCTCCTGGAGGATACAGCCTGTGTCACTAATGATTTCTGAATCCTCTCCTTCACAACTGAAAAGACACTGGGGAGTAATGTGACAAATAATGTTCTCCCTGAGAAATGATACTAGTTTTCAAAAATTTTAAGCAGAATAGAAAATGCTTTAGACCAGCATTGCCCAATGGAAATATAATGTAAATTATATTTATAACTTTTTCTAAGTAGTCACATTAAAAAAAAGTAAAATTCACTTTAATAATGCATTTTATTTAAACCAGTACAGCCAAAACATTATCATTTCAACATGTAATCAATATAAAAAATATACACTAATGAGTCATTTTAAATTCCTTTATTTCATATATACTTGAACTCAGGTATATATTTTACATATACAGGGATACATTGATTTAGACTAGTCACATTCAAGTGCTCTACTGAGGCATATGTGGCTAACAGCTATTGTATTGACAAGGGCAAATATATATGTCATTTAAATGTCTATTATGATTTGGATCTCAAATGTCCTCCCGAAAAAGTCATGTGTTAAAGACTTGGTCTCCAGTGCAGCAATATTCGAGGATGGGGCTCTTGGTAAGTGATTGAGTCATGAGGACTCTGACCTCATCAGTGCATTAATCCATTGACAGCTGAGTAGACTACAGGGAGGAGATAGAAACTATGGGCAACTGAGGTATGGTCAGAGCAAGTACATAACCGGGGGTGGTGTGCCCTTGGGGACTATATCTTGTCCCTGTCTGTCACTTCATTCTACTTCTTTCTGCTTTTATCCCCTCCTCCTCTTCCTCGTCTTCTTCCTTCTTCACTTTCTCTTTCTCATGTGTGTTTTCAATCTGCCAGGAGCTGAGTAACTTTCCTTTGCCATGCCCTTCAGCAATGATTTTCATCACAGGCTCAGAAACAATAGAGTAAACCAACTATGGACTGAAATCTCTGAAACTGTGAACCAAAATAAACCTTTCCTCCTTTAAGTTGAATGTCTCAGATATTTTGTCATAGTGACAGAAAGCTGACTAATACAATGTCAGTACTGGTATACATTTGTAGGGGCAAAGGACACTTCCCCTCTAGCCTCTGAAGTTATGATGATTGAATGTGCTAAAACAAATTACAATAGGCAGATTGACAGGAAGAAAGGCATATAAATTAATGCGCAAGCATACTGGAGTCCCACAAAGCGTGACACTCAAAGGAAGGGCCAGATGGTTGAGACTTGCATACCTTCTTCACAGGGAAGAGGGAAGTTGTGGCTGAAGGCAATTTTAGAGGGGGTGTAAACGATTTATAGGGGAGATGAGTAGGCCAGAGGAACAGAAATAGCCTGGGAAAAGTTTGCCTAGGATCTGGGTGTGGTTTCAACTCTAATCTTTCTTCCTGCCAGTTAATCTTCTGGAGGACCCAGCCTTTTACTTAGACAAGGGAACCTCAGGGAACACTCCTCGCACTTTAAAACAGAAAGAGGATTAAAAGAAAGGTGGTGGGGAAAGGTCAGAGAGTAAATTTGCTTCTTTAATTCAATAAGTCAAAGTGCCATATTTTGGGGTATTATTTTCTAAGCTCCACATGTTACTTTAATCAGATCTTAACAAAAAAAAATTCAAGGTTCACATAAAAACGGGCACATAATTCTGTATTACTAGTTTTGCTTGCTCTTAAGTAAATTGCAAACACTTCAAGGAAAAGTTCCAACCCACAGCCATGCACATGGTATTTCCATGTTTAAGAATAATGTTGATAACTTAGTGGATTATTTGATTTATCTGTAGCATTTCTTTAAAAACAATTATTAGCCTGTGAAGTTTTAGATTATTCTATTTCAAACATTTGATTTTTGGAGTGATCTCCACACTCATATCTAACCCTGTATCCAACCTCTTCTCTTAAAGACATCTCAAATATAGTATATCTAAGACTGAATTTTTATCCAACCAATCAAAAGAAAAAACTTGCTCCACCTGCAGTCTTCTGTTGATAATAGCTCTATCGTTAAAGTTACTCAGGCCAAAAATTTGAGTCATCTAGTTTCCTGTCTTTCTCACATCACGCACCCAATCTGTCAACACATCTTGTTGGCTCTCCCTTAAAATATATCCAAAATTCAACCACTTCTCACCAACTTGCCTGTGATTAGGTTCACGACACACTATTCCAAAATATGGTACCTTGGCATTTGAGAAAATAGCAGGAGTAGAAATGTCACTCTCACCTTTCCTAAAACAAGTCATAAAATCTAGAAAGGCCACACTCTGACCTTCCCACTCTTTTTCCCTAAAACTGGTCACAAGACCTTCTTCAAAAGGTGTTCTTCCTATACCCAGGGGAAAGAAATACCCTTATCTCTTGTTTTAATCTTTTCCTGATGCTATTACAGAAGACCCTAGGCTAAATAATTTGTAAACAACAGAAATTTATTTTTCATAGTTCTGAAGCCTTCAAAGTCCAAGATCAAAGCACCAGCAGGTTCACTGTCTTATGAGGTACTATTCCATGGATGATGACCTTTTCTTGTGGTAGCATCCTCATATGGTAGAAGGGGTGGAATGACAAATGGGGGCCTTGCTAGTTCCCCCCAACTCTTTTATAAGGCACTAATACCATCTATGAGGGCTGAGCCTCCTAAAGACCCCACTTCTTAGTACTGTTGAACTGGGGATTAAATTTCAACATGAATTTTGATGGGAACATAAACATTCAAACCATCACCTCTCTGAAAGCACAGGGACCTAGAGAAGAACCTGAACTAATGGCCCTTGCTAATTTTCTCCCAGTTTATTGCCATTAGATCATACCCTTCAGTCTTTCAGTCATAATTTTCATTGACTATCCATGCTTCATCAAATCTTAGTACAAATACATAAAAGTTTGTGTATTTCTTTGGGTCTCTCTTTCCTTCTGAAGGTTTCTGTGTCACATAAAACTTGAATTAATCTTATGTTTTTCTCTTGTTAGTCTGTCTTTTGTTTTAGAAGCCTTAGCCATGGGTGAAGAAAAGTATTTCTTTACCTCTGCCATCAGCCAGGTCTGAGTCACCACCCTTTCAAATCAAGATCCAGAAGAGTCTTTTCAAAATCTAATTCATATCAGTCTGTCTTTAATAAAAATTAAATTAAATTAAATTCAAAATCTGAGCCAGGTGCGGTGGCTCAAGCCTGTAATCCCAGCATTTAGGGAGGCTGAGACAGGAGAATCACGAGTTCAAAGCCAGCCTCAGCAACGGCGAGGTGCTAAGCAACTCAGTGAGATCCTGTCTCTACATAAGACACAAAATAGGGCTGGGGATGTGGCTCAGTGGTCGAGTACCCCTGAGTTCAATCTCCAGTACCACAAAAAAAAAAAAAAAAAAAAAATCTGATGACTCCCACTTTCACACAAGTAAAATCCAAAGTACTTATGATGCCTTATTAACTACCTGTGATTTGCCCTTCCTCCCTCCCCATGAGGCTTCTCAGACCTCATGTCTCTCGTTTTCTCCCTTGCTCACTCTGCTTGGCCACATTGGCTCTTGCTGTTCCTTGGCCATGCTAGGAAGCACACCCTTACTTAAGTAGCTGTGCCCTTGTGGACATGCTTCCTTTCTATAGGATACTCACTTTCTTCTCTGCTTGCTCAAATTTTTCCTTCTAAGGTACACCCTCTCTGATCAATCTATTTAGTCCTACTTTTGCTCTCCAGTCTATTTCCCACCTCCACATTCTTGATCCTTCTTATCCTGACCTTCTTATCCTGACCTATTTTTTCCCTATAGTCCTGGAAAACTCTCCCTGGCCTCAGGTGCCCACACTCCCTCCCTCACCTGGCACATGGCACACAGGAGGCATTCAATAAATTTTTCTTGAATGAACAAGTTTCTGTCATGCAAACTGATGTACAACAGTAAAATGTTCAATAGTGTCAACATATTTATTGAGTTTTCCTTCCCACACCATCCACAGACAATTTATGGGCAATTTTTCTCAGTGTTTATGGTTTTATCACAGCAAAATGCAAGATTGGTTCTTTATAAATTTATGAAATTAATAAAATTTCTCTTCCTAACTTTCCCACTTTCTTTCAACATTGTGCCCCCATCTCTTCTACTTTCTATTCTGTGTTTACTGAACTTCAATTTGGATCACTTATCATGAACACAATAGAACAATGATACAAATATTCACTGTATCTTCACTATTTGATGTGGTAGCCACTAGCCACATGCGGTTATTGAGTACTTAAAATGTGCCTAGTGCAACCAAGGAACTGAATTTTAAATTTTATTTAACTTTAGCTAGCTTGAATTTAAATGCCTATATATGAGGCTGGTGACTAGCATATTGGAAAGGACAGCTCCATCCTTAAAGAACATTTATAACCTCTTTAAGAAAAAAATGTGTCTTTTTACCAAAATGTCCTTACAGAATAGCTCATTCACCACTATATGAATTGACAAGAAAACTAGTTGGTACTCCCTCCTATTTATAATTTTATAATTTTATAATTTTAATTTTATAAATTATAATTTTATAATTTTATACTGTAGAAACAAATGACTTAATAAGAATCAAATTTTAGACCATATATAAACTTTTAAATTAAACCCAAAATGGCCAGGGTTGGGGAAGGGTGACTGGAATGAGACAGACAGGTTTCCTCTTGCCTCTTTTCCGCATTTCATTGCCAAGAGTAGAGATGATAATCATAATAACATCCCTTCCTTGAGCATTTATATCAAGAGTCCCATCAAGTTCTCACAATAACTATGTGGCCCACTGGACTATTATCATTCCCATTATACAGATTAAGAAACTGAGCTTCTTTTTTTTTAATATATATATTTTTTAGTTATACATGGACACAGTGTCTTTATTTGGTTTACTTATTTTTATGTGGTGCTGAGGATCTAACCCAGTGCCTCACACGTGCGAGGCAAGTGCTCTACCACTGAGCCACAACCTCAGCCCCAAAACTGAGCTTCTGAGAACAACATTCTGCCCACCACCAGATGGCCTGAGATGCTAAGAAATTGCAAGATCCCAGGGCCATGCAGTGTTCTGTTCTACTTCTCTCCCCTCCCAAGACTGAGACTCTGTCTTTAAAATAAACTGAAGTAAATTGAAAGCATCTCTACCATCACAACTACATTCATATATTAGTGCTACATCTATAACAAAGACCAAGTGGTTTAAAAACAGGAAGTAAAGCTGACTTAGAAGTCACTTTTCAGATTTCTTGGCTTATTGATAAAAAGAATTGAGAACAAAAGAATCCAAAGAGAATACACCATTAGATTCAAGTCTTGCAATGGGAACAGTTCTGCCCATTCACTTTCCTTCCTTGTTATAGTTCCATGAGAGAGACAGATCCAAGACCTCATTTTCATTCTTCTCTTAGTAAAAATGTGAAAATAATAATTCACCCGTAGTTAATACCAACAAAGAATCTCTCACCCTCAAGTATTCCCACCCCTGCTATGGGCTTTACTTCTCCACCCAGCAGGGGAGCCCCAGCATTTTATAATTACATGTTAATGAAGAACAGAATCCCTCCTTGCTTTATTCTGCATTTCATTTTCAGAGTAATTTGATGTGTGTGTGGAGAAGGGTGGGTGTGAGGAAATGTAAACAGTGTTCGTTTATCACAGCTTTAATTTAGATCAGATTTCCCCCTAATCCAATTCTGAGCAGCACAGTTTATGCCAGTGAGCAGTAAACACTAATAAAGATCAGCTGCAGGAATGGGGCGGGTAGGGAGGACACAAGATTTCTGCTGGGTATGCCTGCCAGGGAAAAACACAAACAAAATACCCAACACATTCATAATTTGCCACATAATTTTGGCCAATGTACAGAAATCATGACAAAAGTTTGGTTTTAAACTGTCTAATATTTGAGATGTGTTCCCCCGACAATCTAAGTGACTACCTGACCCCAGATGTACATCATTGCCACATCCTTGACCTTGGTTACCCCCAAAACTAAGTCCAAATCTTCATAATCTCAGGTGCATAATCTAAATTTCTCATTCCATCTAGTGTACAATGTTAGTGTTCTATTGCTGCTGCAACCAATTACCACAAACTTAGCATCTTAAACAACACAAATCTTACAGTTTTGTAGGTCACTTGGGTCTCACAGGGCTAAAATCAAGACATTGGCAGGCTTGTATTCCTTTCTATAGGATCTGGGTAGGATCCATTTCCTTGTCTTTTCCAGGTTCCAAAGGCTACCTGCATTCCATGATTTGTGGTGGTTATGGTTTAGACATAAAGTTTCCCACAAAGACTCATGTGTTGAGGCCTTGGTCCTCAGTGTAGTAATGTTTAGAGGTGGAGGTCGTGGGGAGTGATTGGACATGAGGCTCTGACTCCATCAGTGGATTAATCCATTGATAGAAAATGGAATACGGGGAGGCAATGCAAACTGTAGGCAGATGGGGCATGGTTACAGAAAGTATGTCACTGAGGGTATGCCCTTGGGGTAAATATCTTATCCCTGGGTACCACCACTTTCTTTTTTTCTCCTCCACCTCTGCCTCCATGCACCTATCCTGCGCTCCTCCCACCCCCGGCCGCCACGAGCCTAGCAGCTTTCCTCCACAATGCCCTTCTGCCATGATGTTCTGGCTTACTTTATGCCAAAAGCAATTAAGTTAGCCAGACATGGACTGAGGCCTCTGAAACT
>CM053413.1:37354656-37417557 GCA_028644305.1 Xerus rutilus
TATCTTATCCCTGGGTACCACCACTTTCTTTTTTTCTCCTCCACCTCTGCCTCCATGCACCTATCCTGCGCTCCTCCCACCCCCGGCCGCCACGAGCCTAGCAGCTTTCCTCCACAATGCCCTTCTGCCATGATGTTCTGGCTTACTTTATGCCAAAAGCAATTAAGTTAGCCAGACATGGACTGAGGCCTCTGAAACTGTGATCCCAAGTAAGTCTTTCCTCCTCCAAGTTGTTCTTGTCACGTATTTTGGTCACGGTGACAAAAAGCTCACTAACAAAGTGGCCATCTTCTTCCATCTTCAAAGCTAGCAAAGGCAAACTGGGTCCTTCTGACATCATGTCCCCTTGGCCTCTTCTATCATCACAATATTGCTGACTCTCTCCTTCTGCCACCCTTTTCCATATTTAAGGACCCTGTAATTACATTGGACCCATTCTAATAATCTTCCTACCCTAAGGTTGCTGATTAACAACCTTAATTCTGTCTGCAAATTTAATTCCCCTTCCCATGTAACCTAACATATTCACAGATTCTAAGAATTAGCACATGGACTTCTTTGGGGGGTTATTATTCTGCTTATCCCATATTCCAACTCTAGCAATCCTTCTACCTTCTGGGACCTAAAATCCATTGTTCCTACAACTTGATCTCTCCCTCACTCTTTGTTTTAGTCAGGCTTTTCATTGCTGTGACTAGAAGATCTGACCAGAACAACTTTAGAGGAGGAAACGTTTATTTGAGGCTCTCACAGTTTCTGAGGTCTTAGTCCATAGAAGGCTGGCTCCATTTCTCGAGGAACAAAATGAGGCTGAACATCATGGCAGAGTATGTGGCAGAGGGAAGTAGCTCACATCATAGTGATCAAGAAGCAGAGAGACAGATTCCACTCTCCAGATACAAATATATACCCCAAAGCCACACCCTAATTTCCACCTCCTCTAACCACACCCTACCACTTTAGTACCACTCAGTTAATGCCAATCAGGGGATTAAATCACTGATTGGGTTAAGATTCTTAACAACCCAATCGTTTCTCCTCTTAACCTTCTTGCATTGTCTCACACGTGAGCTTTGGGGGACACCTCACATCCAAACCATAATACTCTTCTTTGTATCTTTATTCCTTTCTTTAACCCAGTCTGAATTCCATGATCAATTAAAATCATGTCTCCCTTATCTCACTCTCTTGTTTCATTGTTCTTACTTGACAAAACCTCCCACTCTGTCTATTCTGAACCTGCATGCATGCTGCTAGAAAGATGAACAGAGTAAATATACCATTACATACAAACTTAATGTTGCCTGCCAAGTATATGACGTTTCTCTGGTCCATTCACTCCCCCACTCTCCTCCACGTTAATTTTTGTTCTCAAATTCCAGCTCTTCCTTCCCTATCCACACTTGCCAGCAATGATCTAATTTATTGAGAAAACAGAAGCAACTAGAAGAGAATCTTCTGAAAATTTCACCCATGACATCTACTTACCCACAGTCTTGTGTTCCCAAGGACACTGCCTTCCCTCTCCCAAGGATGTTCTATCAACTGTGCTCTCTCCATCTAAGGCCAGTTCCTCCTTTGCTATCTCAATTCCAGTCCCTCTACTGGACCATTCTCATTAGCACAAAAGCATGTGTTATTTCCCTCTTCCTAAAGAAAAAACACATCCCTCTGTTGACCCCCACTGTCCCAGTTAACACTCCTATGTCTCTCATATTCTTTAGGGTAAAACTCCTCAAAAGAGTCACATATATTTACTGTCTCCTATTCTTCTCATTCAGTTTTCTCTTAACCTGTTGTAGTCAGGCTTTTTACCCTGCCATGTAACCCAAGCTGCAGTCACCAGTGACTGCTATGTTGGGAAATCCAGTAGCCAACTTTTAACCCTAATTTCACATTACATATTGATTACTGCATTATCCTTGAAGCACTTTTCTCATTTGCCTTTCAAGATTCTTTGGGTTTTCTTCCTACCTTACTGGCTACTTCTCAGTTTCCTTTGATGGTTCCTCCTGGACAGAAAAACAAGATTGGTCCTCAGTATTCATGTCTTTTCTATCCATACACTCTTCTTAGTGAGCTCATCCTTTTTCATGCCTTTAAATACATCTATGTGCAAATGATAATCAAATGTCTGTGTCCAAACCTAACATCTCCCCTGACTCTGGGTCTGTATCCATCCATTGCTTACTTGATATGGAAACCTAAGCATCTGATAGGCATCTTGAGACTCAGCATGTCCAAAACTGGCTAATAATCTCAAAATCTGATTTACCTTCAGTCTTCCATATTTCAATATATGGCAAATCTGTCTTTTTATTGCTTAGGTCAAAAATCTTACCTTACGCTTGATTATCCTCATCTTCTTATATCTGTATCCAACCCACTGTAATTCTATAACTTTACTTTCAAAGTAGACACAGATTCCTATCTACTTCTCACCAGCTCCACTGCTACCATCCTGGTCTAGACCACCACCGGTTGGCCTCAGTTATTATAGTAAGTCCTAACTAGTCTTGCCCCCACCCTCATAGATTTATAGCATAGCGGCCAAAATAATCCTTGTAAAATCAAATCATGTTTCTCATATAGTCATCACTTTCCCACTTAACTTAAAATAAAAGCCAGTCCTTCTATGGCACACCTGGCCCTAAAGGTTCTGGCCTCACTTCTCTCCATTGTTCTCTTGCTTGCTCTGCTCCAATCACACTGACTTCCTTTAAGTTTCTGAACCCATGAGACACCCCATTCAGAGCTCTGAGTATGGCATTTCCTCTCCCAGGACTACTCCCTCATCACCCCCAGCATAATCATGTGATTTGCTCCCTTGATAAAGTCATTTTCCCAAAGAAAGTTTGACCTTAGGCCTTTCATTGACTCTGCCCTAAGAGTAAAACCCAAGCACCTCACTTGGCCTACAATTCCTGGAGCATCTGACCCCTTCCTTCTTTTTTCCTTATTTATCAGACTCTAGATACTTCAACATTTTTCAGCTTTTTGAAAGCATGAAATTCTTTCCTATCCTTGCTTGGAACTCTCTTCCATCTACTTCCCACTCAACAGCTCCAACTCATCCTTCAGGTTTCAGCCAACATCACTTTCTGAGCAAAGCCAACCCTCATCACCCTGCCATCTATATTTGGTGCTTCACAGAACTCTATACAACTCCTTCATAGAAGTTAATGCAACTTATAACTTCATGTTCCTTTTATATGATTATTTGTGTAATGAATGTTTCTCCTACTCCACTATAATAAACTCCATGAGGTCAGAGATCTTGTCTGTCTGGTTGATCACCAGATACCTAACACTAGGCACAGAGCCAGGATAGTAAAACTTATTATAAAGCAAAGTAGTATGAGTTAATCATACCTCAATCTAACTCTTGATAATTTTTCAAGGAGAATTTCTTATCCCTCTCTAAGAAAATAAAGCATTTGATCATAGCTGTTGATAAAGTTTCACTTGGCTATATAAAACACTATATTCTTCTAGGTTTTCTAATCTAGAAACTAGGTGAAAAGCAAATGGTTTTTGTTGATTCGTAATATATAATACATTTCTACAGAAATTACTTTGGAAAAAATATACTAAGATTACATTGAAAGGTCTTAAAAAACATGGCCTGTAATTGATCCCTTGAGACTTAGGTTCTAAACAAAGAAATAAAATCCCTATTGGTTCTAAGTTGCACAGAGACTCTTCACAGCACTGTCCTTAGCTCAGAGAGTTCATGGAAGCCCCAGCCGTGCAAAGGTAAGAGTCTGTATTTCCGCTTGGCTGGATGATGTTTAAATTATGCACCAAGACACTTTTGATGGATTCAATTATCCATCTGCCAAGGTAGATTTATCCAACTAGGGTATTGGGATTGGAGGAATGGCTACAGTAGTGTTGGTTTTGGGATGAGAGGTGATGAGAGCTGGGGGTGTAGTTTGGTGGTAGAGCATTTGCCGAGCATTCATGAGGCCCTGGTTTTGATCCCCAGCACTGCAGAAAAAAACTTTTTAATTAACAAATAAAGGAATGATAAAAAAAGGAATAAGAAAGAAAGAAAGAAAGAAAGAAAGAAAAGAAAAAGTGAAATGGTCAAGGAGATTCAAGAAGATTCAACCCACTCTAAGGGAGGTGTCAGTCAGGATTTGGTCAGAGAAGCAGAACGACTAAGAGATAAATATACAATAAAGGATTTATTTAGCAATTTGACCTTTCACAATTATGGGATTTGGTTATAAGTCTCTATAAGGTTCCATATCTGGTATTAAGAGGCTGAAATCTTTGGCAGGCAGGTGGAAAGGTAAAATCAAGATACAGTGGTAATTCTCAACCAGGGCTGATTTTGTCCTTCAGGGGACATTTGGTAATGTGTGGAAATATTTTGGCTTGTAACTTGGGCATAAGGAACTGACATACAGTGAGTACTCAGGCCAGCTGCTAAACATCCTACAGTTGTATAGGACAATGTTCAAAATAAATAACTATCCAATCCAAATGTTGATAGTACTGAAAGATCTTGATGTAAATAAAAGGACATCCTGGAGTCTATGAGTGCAAACTGGAGCCTATGATGATGGACTGAAACCAATGCTTCTTACTGCTTCCAGCATCAGTGAGGCAGGGGTTCTGCAGTAGAAGCACATGCTAACTATGCACTTGGCTCAGGTCAGAGAAGCCAAGAAGGATCCAGGAGCAGGTAGAAAAGCTGCAAACATAATTGCTGCTCCATACCAGTGAGGTGAGCCAGCAGACAGCAACAAGGTATGTGGGCTGCAACAGCCTCGATATCCACTATCTCTAAAACCTCTTAACTCTGCCTGCTTGCCTGTGAAAAATGTCTCTTGTGTCCCACCTGAATAGTACAGGAAAGAGAATTCTGGGAAATACAAGTTCAGTTTAGTCACTTTATAAAGCCACCACAGGTTATACATGGAAGAGTTATGTACTACTCAGAATTCTCCAGAGAAACAGAATCAATATAAGAAATATGCTGAGTGGTGGGATGCTGAGAGAGATTATAAAGAATTGGCTTACATGGTTATGGAGGCTGACAAGATTCAAAGATCTGCAGTCAGCAAGTTGGAGACTCAGGAGAGCTGATGGGATAGTTATAGACCTGAGAACCAGGAGAGCAAGAGTGTAAGTTCCAGCAGGCTTAAGATCAAAAATAATAAACCAAAGTTTCCATTTGAGTTGAAGGCAGCTCAAAGGCAGTTAGGCAGAAGAAAAGAAGAAAGTCTCTCTTATCCTTTTTGCTCTATTTGACCTTCAAGTGATTGGACAAGGCCCAGCCATATTAGGAAGGACTATTTACTTAGTCTATCCATTCAAATGTTAATGCCACTTAGAAACAACCATAATAATATTTGGGCAACTATCTAGGCACTCTAAAGCCTTGTCAAATTGACCCATAAAATTATTCATAAGGAGTTGCTTAAAACATTTCTTATTATGCATCAATAACCACATGGAGCTGGAATAAAGCTCACTCGCACTCGCTCTCTCGCGCACACTCGTGCTCTCTCTCTCTTCATCCTCTCTCTCTCTCAATCTTCTGTAGAACCTGGAGTTTGTTTTATTATACAATTTATTCATTTTTTTTCATATTGCCTTTCACTACCATCCAGATATTACCAGATGTTTCTATTTATTTTTTTATCTTCAGTTCCTAACAAAGGGTTTGTTGGCACATAGTAGGTGCTCAATCAATATTATTTAAATGAATGTAGAATTTTAAGTGGAAGTCGTTATAAGTAATAACTCACTTTAGGTGAATTTGGTCCATAACAAGAATTTTTGTTTTAGGAGTTGTGTTGCTAATGGTACTCCTAAAAAGGATTTTTGTATAGCTAAGCATTGTGGCTCACCCTGTAATTCCACCTATCTTGGAAGCTGAGGCACAAGGATTACAAGTTTGAGGCCAATCTTGGTAATTTAGCAAGACCTTGTTTCAAAAGAAAATACAAGGGATGGGGATGTAGCTTAGCCTTAGAGTACTTTGCCTATGATGTTTGAGGCCCTGCAGTTAGCTTCTAGATGAGTGCAACCTAGGATCTACTAGATGGTATATTGGTAAAGGAATTACTACCATGGAAGAAATGTTATCAAACCTGATTTCTACAAGAGCCAGAGGAGTGGACAGGACAATATTGCATTCTCCATTCAAAGGGCGTCATAAGAAGTAATGGATATAACAGGTAAAAGCCCTAACTAAATTAGTTTCAAATTAATATGAGATGCCTCTGGTTTTATGGAAAGAGTTCAAGATTTGGAGCAGAAAACTTAGATTTAATAACTATCTTTGTCATTTATGAGTTTCATGACCTTGGAGGAAGGAAGAGAGAGTGTTGCTGACTGATCTCTGATCTCCTAAAATTTGTGCGTTGATGCCTCAACACTTAATATGATGGTATTTGGAGACAGGCCTTTGGGAGATGATAGATTTGATGAAGTCATGAGGATGAGGCCCTCCTTGTAGGGTTAGTACCCTTAAAATAGAGACATCGAGAGCTGGCATGCTCATTTGCTCGCTCTCATTCCTCTCTCCCTTCCTGATGTGAGAACACAGCAAGAAAGCCACTGTGTGCAACCTGGAGGCAGCCCTTACCAAAACCCTACCATGCTGATCTTGGAATCCAGCCTCAGAATGGTGAGAAATAAATTTCTGTTGTTCAAGCTACCCAGCATATAGTATTGTTTGGCATCTCAAGCTGACTAAAATAGGGAGGCATTCAAATTCTGTGAGTTTCAGTTCCTCATTTGTAAAATTGGGGTAATTTTATCCAACTCATAGGATTATTGACAGATTCCATATATTCCATATAAATAATAATATAGAATAAATAATATTCCATTATATTATTTATTACATAAAATAATATAGTACTTCATAGATTCCATGAAATAATACAGTACTTCAAAGAATAACACAAAAGCAAGGCCTCATTTCATGACTACTTATATAGTAATTAATATCTATAAAGCACTGTTTATAATACAGTTTTTAACACTTTGACAATTAAGCCAACTATAGTAAGTATACTAAACAGTATATCCATCTTTTTAGTGAGTAATTGGAAGTCAAAACTAGAAAACAGGTCTCCTGACATACCAGCAATATTCTCACTCTGTTCTCAACAGGAGTTCTGTTCAGCTTCAACAAGATACCAGAAAGTTTTGTAATAAAGGCTGTCAGAAATACAGCCCTACATGAAAATAATAACTTTTCTCCCTTGCTGTTGCCCACAGGTCCAAGTACTCTATCATCTCCTTCCATTAAGTTCACTTAGTGGGGTGATAGTGCTTATTTCCTAGTAAATACAAGAAAGAGGCTGAGAGAAGATCCTGAATGGCTATAATTGTTGTGAGAAATCTGGCATGTGGAGCAAAATGAGCAAAAGAAAATATAAGGAGTGGTTAATGAAGGCTGGGGCTATAGTTTAGTGGTAGAGCACTTGCCTAGCATGCATAAGGCCCTGGGTTCAATCCCTAGTACTGAAGATAAAAAGATAAAAAGAGAGAGATTGGTAATGATAGAGGTTCTAATCTCAGGTTTGCCACTTATGGATTATACACCTTTGGACAAGTTAGCTTAAACTGAGCTTCTGTTTGGTCATCTGTATAATGATGTTAATAACAATACCAATGTCACAGGGCTACTATAGGGATTATAGGTCAGCTCTTGTCACATAGTTTTTCTTTCTTTCTTTTATTTGTTTGTAGTCCTGAGGATTAAACCCAGGGCTTTGGCTTTGTGCACGCTCGGCAAGCACTCTACCCTGACCTATATCCCCAGCCCTCACTCTTGGCATATAGTAAATGCTCAATTTATATGTCCTCATAAGGAAGTGGACAGTTCCAAGAAAAAGAATGAAAAAATGAGTAGTTATAGCCTTTTCCTGCTTCCTGAGGGAGAAGCCTATGCCTTACAGCATGTTACCACACACTTCCACTATGATGCCCTGTCTCATCTTAGGCCCAGAGTAATGGAGTCAGCGGTCTATGGACTGCAACCTCTGAAACTGTGAGTGCCTAATAAACTCTTCCTCCTCTAAAATTTTTCTTATCAGTTCTTTTTGTCATAGTGGCAAAAAAGCTGACCAAAACATTTGGTTTTATTATATTAATAGTTTAAAACAGTTTGCCAGTACATCCAGTGGAAATTATATTATTTTTGGAAATTGATTTTAAATGGAACTGTTTTGGGCCAGGTGCTGGGGAGATTGATGCAGAAGGATTGCAAATTCAAGGACTGCTTCAGCAACTTAGCAAGACCCTGTGTTAAAATTAAAAAAATTTAAAAGGGCTGGAATATAGCTCTCAGTGGCAGAGCACCTCTGGGTTTAATCCCCAGTACCACAAAAAAAGATAATAATAATGATAAATTTTATAAAAAATAAATAAAAATCAAAATAGGAGCTTAAAATAATGTCAGAGATCTCCATCCAAAGAGTCATACTCCTTTCCCTGGATAATTCTTTCTACCCTTCAAATCTCAGCTTACTCATCTTCCCCTGACCCGAACACCACACTTTCCCTTCCTCCCAGGCTTCTTGGAGCCCCTTATCCTGGCTTCTGTTCTGTCCCAGCAATGTTCCTTCAGCTAGGTTCCACAGGGTCAGAGACCACATCTGTTTTTTCACATACAAACTCAGCCCAGTGCCCAACACTTAGTAAGTACTCAGTGAATAGTAATTAAATGAATGAACTACCCATTTTAAAATGGAACACAGTCAGATTTAATCTCTAAGAACCCAGTAAGATCCCATGAAATCTGACTTGACAGGGTTTTCTTTTTTCTTTTCCCCCTAACAGTGACTTTACAGTGGAGAAATTTGAAAGACATTCTGCTATGGTTTGAATGTGTCCCCAGAAATTCATGTGTTGGAAACTTAATTCCCAAATGCCACAATGTTGAGAAGTGGGAGCTTTCAGAAGTGACTAGGGCTTGAGAGCTCTGTTCTTGTGAATGGATTAATGTTGCTATTTCAGGAGTGCATTCATAATCTGGAGGGTGAGTTTGTTACAAAAGTAAGTTCAGCCCCCTCTTGCTCTCTTGCCATGTAATGTCTTTTGTCATGTTATGATGTAGCAAGAAGGCCCTCAGCAGATGTTGCCCCTCCATCTTGGACTTCCCAACCCCCAGAACCATGAGTCAAATAACCTTTTATTGTTTATAAATGCCCCATCTGTGGCATTCTGTTACAGCAAGACAAAACAGTCTGACATCTTCTCTCTATGATCAAAATTAGCATCACCAATAATGATACATATTAACATCATGTATCCACAAATAGGTTGCACCAAGAAGATCACATCATGGCTTTGGGGGTATTCTTGCCAAAACACTATAACCTCAATCTAATGTTGAGGGGAAAAATAAAAACAGGCAAACCCAAATTGAGGGTTTTCCTATGCGTTCTACAAAATAACTGGCCGTAGGAAACTAAGGAGACATAATCACTATGTGCAACATGGGGTCCTGGATTGGATCCTAGACCAGTTAAAAGGACATTAGTGGGAAGGCTGATAGAATTTGAATAATGTATAGATTTTTAAATAATATTTTACCAGTGCTGATTTGCTGATTTTGATCATAGTACTATGGTTTGTAACATTTTATCAGGGGAAACTGGGTGGAGGATAAATGGGAATTCTCTGTACTATCCTGTAACTTTTCTAGAAGTCTAAATTTGTTTTAAAATAAAAAGTTAAATATTTTCCCTATTTATTTGTTCAAAAGCCAAAAAATACTCTTCAAATGGCAACCTTAAACCTATTATCCACAACGTTTTCTAGCCACTACTTTTTTTTTTTTTTTAAATATTTTTTAGTTGTAGATGGACACAATGTCTTTATTTTATTGCTTTGTATGTGGTGCTGAGAATCGAACCCAGGGCCTCACGCATGCGAGGCAAGCGCTCTACTGCTGAGCTACAATCCAAGCCCTGGCCACTACTTATTTATCAAGCCCATCCACTTTCCACTGCCCTAGCCTGGTCACCCATGAGAACACATGCTAATCACCCCCTGAGGCAGGCTTTCTGAAATTATCAGCACCTGGCCTCAGCATTCTCCTCTCCTGGCTTTACATTTGCCAGGAATTCCAGTACCAATGTTTTTCCCTCTACAATTTCTAAGAAAGACATAATCCTTCTCCACATTTAACATAACATGGCTCAAAGGTCACCTTCACAAGGCCTTCTAGAATTTGCCCTTCCCAGGGATGATGACTCCTTCTGCTCTTATGTTCTGATGTGTGAATGAATATGGGCTCTTATGCATGACTCTGTTATACTACTGTTAAGGCTTCCTCTGTGTGCATGCTATGATGCTCAGATAGTTTCTTAGGGAATCTTCTAATGCTTTTGATCCCAATGTCTCTTCAGGCCCTAAAATTGTCACATTCTAGTCTGTAATAAGTCGTTTGTAAATAAGGAGCATGAAGGCAAGAAATGCTAAGTGACTTTAACAAGCCCCTATACATGTGAGTGATAGGAACCAGACCAGCCAGTTCTCCAGAGTGGCTGTGTGATGCTAAACACATGTCTCAGGGTACATTTTGGGGATGAGATGGTCCTGGACAGTCCCAGAGCATGCAAATTGTTGCAAGTCAGGACAAAGTTTGGTCTTTAGCTTTGTGCTACTCGACTTTTCATTGCTATGACCAAAATATCCAATAAGAACAATTTAGAGGAGGGAAAGTTTATATTTGGTTCATAGTTTAGAGGGATTCAGTCCGTGGTTGGCTGACTCCTTTGCTTTGGGCTGGAGGTGTGAAACAGAATATCAATGCAAAAGGGCATGGAGGAGGAAAGCTTCTCAGTTTGTGGCAGCCAAGAAACAAGGGTGAGGGGAGGCAAGGACAAAATATAAACCCCACAGGCATGCTCCAGTGACTTACTTCCCCAAGCCACACCCCATCTGCCTACAGTTACCACAGTGCTATAGTTCTTTCAAAGTACTAATCCATTAAATGGATTAATTTGCTGGTTAGATTATAGCCCTCATCACCTAATGATTTCAAATCTGAATTCCTATATTGTCTCACATGAGCTTCTGGGGGCCTCTTTACATCCAAACTATAACATCCTTACAACAATGAGGCTGGGTCAGCTCTGATCAGATCACTCTCTTACTCAAAAAACTTCAGTGGCTCCCACTGCCTACATCTTAAATGTTAAAATCCTCAGTATGGCATTTGAACAACCCCTCCCCAATCTGGTTTTTGTTTTTGTTTTTGTTCTTGTTTTTGCAGGGAGTGGTGTTTGTTTTTGCTTGTTTGGTTTTTGTGGTGCTGGGGACTGAACCAGGGCCTTGCTTATGTCAGGTAAGCACTCCACCTCTAAGCTACATTCCCTAGCCCCTTGTCTGCTGGGGTGCTGTTGATGCTCCATACATCCTCTGGGTCCGGTCAAGGATAGACTTTACCTAAGTTCACATCCTTCCCAGGTTTCTTTCCTGCCTTGTTTTGTTCTTATTCTGTTCCTTCCCTTACAGGCTCTTCTTGGAGTACATTCCCTAAGTAAACACTTTCACAAAAGTTTCCATTCCAGGCTCTGCTTCTAGGGAACCTGTCCTAAAACATCTGTGAACCTGGCAACATCTGGATAAAGATGGGCTCTAACAGTTAGTTACTAAATGTCATCAATGGCAATGCACAATGTAGATATTTTATATGCATGGTATATTTAATCTCTGAAATAATCATGTGCAGTAGGAACTATTATTCCTATTTTGCAGAGGTTATTGAGGCTTAGAGTTGAATAGCAGAGTTGTGCACTGAATTCACATCTGTTCTTTCTACCATACCCAGATGATATGCTAGGATAACCTCTGTTATCAGAAGAACTCAACAAATGTTTGTGGAGCAAATGAGCAAGCCACAGTCCTGTCATATCAACACTCTCTACATAGCTCAGAGTTGGCTATTGCTTTGTCCAATTTAAAAAGAAAAGAAATTAAAGCCAATATTTTTGTTCTGCAAATAATTACAATCTCCATGGTAAACACAATGTGTTAAGCTGACCAAAGCAGCATGAACTGGAGTCAGAAGGGAACAGCATTTTGCCACACTAAGTCACGATCATCTTTCATAAGTGACCCCATCCATTTTTCTTTTTCTGTACACATATTAAACAAACATATTCAGCCTCCAGCAGCATTTTATAATTTGTTTGTTCATGTCTTTATCTTCTACCTTTTCAAAATGCCAGATGGCCTTCATTGCAGGGGAGGAAAGGATTAAAAAAAGTAGACAGATAAATCCAAAGACCCTCTTGTTTCCCAAACATTCTCACAGTGTGGAGAAAACAACTTTCTCTGATAGCAGACATGGAAAATACAAAAATGCCCATACATGCCAAGCCTTCCTTTATGAGGGTTGGCTCTTATCATAACACGTATTTAAAATATAGTAATGACATGGGAGAAAGAGTTGGTTTTGCACTCTTTAGTAAAAGAGTGGATTCTAAAGATTGTGGTTGATGGTTGCACAACTCTATAAATTTACTAAAAAATCACTAAACATTTATAGTGTGTGAATTTCATGGTAGGGAGATATTATGTCAATAAAGCTATAGAAAAATAGCAATCAGGAAGGGTTGGGGGAAGGAGGAATAGGTAAAACAAGTTTAACAATACTTGGTAATTGTTAAAGTTAGATGACGGTGATGGGTAATGAGATTCATTATATTATGTCTTCACTTTGTGTATATTAGAAACTTTTAATGATAAAATGCTTTTATAAAGAAATGGAATAGAACAAGAAAGACTGTGGTTTTGGTCCTCATCATTGAATCTTGCAAAGCAAGTGATATTTTGCCACTGTTCTTTATTATGAATGATAACGACAATAATTACAATATAATGATTATGACTGCCATGACAGAATTCTTTCTATGTGCTAGACATTGTGCTGAGTAAGGGCTTTGCAAGGGTCATATCTTTTCAATAGCTCTATGAGGGAGGAAATGTTTTTACTCACATTTCACAGATGATTAAGCTGTGGTTCAAAAAGCACAAGAAAGGTGCATGAGGTGACCTGATATTATGAAACCAGGTGGTAAGTGCTATACCAGAGAAAGAGAATCAGTAGGTACTTTGTAAGTACAGGGGTAGATGGCAGTTAACTTCTGGCCACAGTGGTAGAAATGGAAGCAAGGGATTTGAAAAAGACTTTACAAAGGGACAGAAAGTCAAGTTGGATCTTAAGAATGAGTAAATGTTCATCTAGAAAGCCAGTGAAGAGGGAGTGGAAGGCTATTTCAATCAAAGACAGAACGTCAAAAAGGATGACATAGGTGTAAGAACATTCACAGTGTGTTCAGGGGAACCACAGGGTGTAAAAAGTAGGGAGAAGTTGAAAGCAGGGATAGAATAGATAGGAAAGACAGGCAGGGATCAGGAGCCCAGCATGGTTTGAGGAGACTAACCAGATGGGGCAGGCCTACATAAGACCTAAGGCAACCCTCTGTGACCTCTGCCTGTCTCCTGTTTGGAGAGGTACTGATATATCTTGCACACAAGGGTGTCTAAGAATGATGGAGCAAGAATGAGAACTGGTCAACATGAACCAAATGCTTAATCCAGCTCCAGGCTACTCAATAACACTGTCTGGCACAAAGAGCCAGAAATAAACACCCAGCTGTAACAGAACAAAAACACAGGTATTTTGTCAAGTAAACAGCCTCATTTCACCTCACCTGAACTCACATTACATATTTCATTTTATCCTGCTCACCAGAAATTGATCCAAGAATGTTGGAATTTACTGATAAGATGTTTCAGTTGGAAAGAAAGCTGAACTGCACACTCTTTCCCCCTCCTTTATCATAATTTTAAAAAACCCCACAAAAGGCCTTTCTTTTTTTTTTTTTGGTACTGGAGATTGAACTCCAGGGCACTCGACCACTGAGCCACATCTCCAGCCCTATTTTTGTGTTTTATGTAGAGACAGGGTCTCACTGAGTTTGCTCAGCGCCTCGCCATTACTGAGGCTGGCTTTGAACTCACGATTCTCCTGTCTCAGCCTCCCAAAGTGCTGGGATTACAGGCGTGCGCCACCGCGCCCGGCCAAAAGGCCTTTCTTAAGGAAAATTCAACCTAGGTATGAATTCATGCCCAAAGGCCTAAGAAAAATGTTGTTGGTCAAAGAGTTTCTGCATAAGCTTCAAAAATCAGTATACTCACTCAGATTCTGGAATCCAAATAATATTATTTAAGCAGAAAGTTTTACATTCCTAGTGTCTCACCTCAAGTTACACGAAGAACTAACAGCTTAAATTGGAGATTCTCATAAAAGTACTTTGTATTATTTTTACATGGATTTGAACAGAGACTAGAAAATAAAGTATATATTCAATATGTGTAGAATGAAGAACCATTATTAATACTGCTAAATAAACCATTTGACCCTACACATTCATAATGAATTACACTCACCTAGTGACCTGGTTCTAAATTCTTTATTCCCTCATGTGAGGGTGACAGTAAATGAACTCTGCTAATTAGCTCTGGTGCTTTGTCTGAGAGATTTCGAATAATTAGAGGAAGCAAAATTTGCTTTGTAAGTTTAGAGCAGACCACAGGAAGACACTTCTCTTTGCACTTCTGCACTAAAAATTTGTAGGAGAAAAGGTGGTGGCTGAGGCATCCACATCTGCAGAATGCCTGAGATGGTACCCTCAGTGCATAGAGCATGCGCTAGAGGCCCCTTTCGGCCAGGATCTCCCTATGCCAAACTCTGGTTACACCCGAAGTGTAACCATATCACCAGCCCTGGCAGTGCAGAAGTGAGATTCCATCCTCAGGCATTAGCTTTTGTCCTTAACCAACTGACCATGAGGTAAAATCAGGAAGTTCTCATTCCCCTCCCCCTTTACTGTTCACATAATTACTATGGACTCCAAAATATCCTGTGGATCATTAATCAGTTAACACTGGACTTTTTCCTTGCCTTGAGGTGAAATGCCCAGTGGGATGCAAGCAGAAATGCCAGAAGAGGAAGCTCATAAGACTCTCTTTTATAAGCAGCCACTAGATTTCATGTCCTTAAACCGCAGGCAACTATTTCTAAGGGGGCATGTTCTAGATGGCATCTTAAGAGTTGTCTGCACCACTCAACCTAGAGGAACACTTTTTGCCAACAGCTGCTCAGTAATGATGCAGTTTAGATGGCTAGTTATTGGGACAGGGCATAGCCATTCTCCTCCTTAGAAAAAGTGGCCCCTGAAACTTAGCAGGTTGACAAGTGACTGTACAAAAAAAATCATTTTTTAAACAAAACAATAACCACAACAAAATCCAGCCCTAGTTCTGATAAAGAGAAAACCATTTTAACTAGAATCATAGAATTTGGGACTTTCTAAAGCATTTTAGGGAGTATCTCTTCTAAGCATGCCATGTTACAGATAAGGCAACAGGCTCAGCAAAGCCACATGACTTACTTTAGGCTTTTCAACTAATTAGTAACTCCTGCAACTGGAACAGAAGTCTCTGGGTCCTAGTCCAGGCCTTCCGTGGTTCAAGATAATAGGCTGGTAAGAACCAGAGCCACAGGGTTAACACGACTCATTTTCCAGAGAAATTTTCATCAAGTAATGAACATTTTTACACTAACATATACATCTTATTAATTAAAACAAGTCTCTTCAAGGAAATTTCATACCTGTGGTAGTGTTTAGGGTCATGTTCTCAAGCCATGAACACTAGAGCTGCACTATCAATATGACAGCCACCAACCACACGGAGCATTTGAAATGTAGCTAGTATACATTGAGATATGCTATAAGTGTAAAGTTTACAGCAAATTTCAAGGACTTAATACAAAAGAAGAATAAAGTCTCAATTTTATGGCTATATGTTGAAATATTTTGGATAAATTGGTTTAAATAAAATGAATTCTTTTTTTAAATTTTTTTTAGTTGTAGATGGACACAATATCTTTATTTTATGTATTTATTTTTATGTGGTGCTGAGGATCGAACCCAGTGCCTCATGTATGCGAGGCAAGCGCTCTACCACTGAGCCACAATCCCAGCCCATAAAATGAATTCTTGAGATTATTTTCACTTGCTTCTTGCTAGCTATTTCACTGGTCATATGAGTGAATTAGAAATTATATTTGGGGCTGTCAGTATAGTTCTATTGGACAATGGCTGGACTAGACATCCAGGCCATTCAGTATTTGAGTTCTCTTCTTTCCGTTACACAATAGGATTGCTTGTCTCTGTTCCCTTTGAAATTGGGTGTGGTCGTGCATTTTGCTTTGAGCAATGAAAGGTGAGTGGAAGAGACATGTGATGCTTTGGGACAGTGCATTTAAGTTGCCCATGCATGATGCTGCAATGCCCTCCAAGAAAATTATGAAAGTGAATGTGGAAAGTGAACACATCATGCTGAATATGAGCTGAGGTTCCTACTGACCCATCTGAGACATAGAGTGTGAGCTTAAAATGAACTTTTTAAAAAGAAGCAACTAAAATTTTGGGATTGTTAGTTTCTGGATCATACCTGATACATTATTACTAAATATAGTTTTGTGATATAAAGGTGTGCATAGAACTAAACCACAGCAGCATTTCCCAAACTTGTTTGACCAAAAAAGACTTTTGAAGTATAATTAATTGGCAGGATATTAATGAGAGCTCATGAGATATAATGCACACCCAGATCATATTAATGAACACAACAAAAATAGTCACTGATCAACTGAGCCAAAGATCAAAATTTGACTTAACAATCAATATATAGGACAAAACCAAAAACAAATCATTTTTATGTTAAGAATAAACCCTATCAAGATCTATTTTACTTTTTAAAATAAACCATGCTTCACCAACATTTTTATGAGAAATAATGTTTTTGTGACTTCATAAAAGTCATGAGCCTGCCTAATATTAGAAATAACGTTGCTTATCAAGGACAGTATATAGTACATTACTAAATTTTGCCTTTATTACATTAGAACGTGAACAAAAATCACATTTTCAAAAAACTAAAGATCATTAATGTACTTTGCTCTTTTTTTTTTTAGGGGAGGGGGACTACTGAAGCAGCCTTCTCCAAAATTCAACTGTTTCCTCCTGAATAGCTCACCTCCTTTACTTTTCAGAAAACAGTATGTGAATTTTAATTTTCACTTTGAAGCACTTATTGCTTCCTTGAGGTAAACAGTTTATGAACTCTTAGGACTCTGTCTTTAGGTCTGGTAATGTGGCTCAGTGGTAGAGCATCTGCCTATTATATGCAAGGGCCTGGGTTTGATTCCCAGCACTGTCAAAAAGAAAAAAATGACTGCCTGGTTTAAAACTTTCTTCTTTCAATCCTGGAATAAATTTATAGCATATAAACATTTTTATATGCAATCAAAATTAAATATCATTATAAGTTGATTTTTTATAGAGATATGTATCACTTTAATTTTGGGGGTACAAGGGATTGAACCCAGGGGTGCTTAACCACTTAGCTACATCCCCAGCCCTTTTTCATTTTTTATTTGAGACAAGGTCTCGCTAAGTTGCTTGGGGCCTGGCTACATTGCTGAGGCTGGCCTTACACTTGTGATTCTCCTGCCTCACTCTCCCAAGTTGTTAGGATTACAGGTGCCACCATGCTTGGCTGTGCCACAACTTTTAAAAGTGGTTTTTAGCTTATTTATAAGTCGTGCAACCATCAACACTAATTTTAGAATATTTTTATCATCCTCAAATGCAGCCCCATTCCCATAAACAGTCACACCCCACTTCTCCTCTAGCTCTTGGCAACCACAATCTACGTTCTGTATCAATGGATTTGCCTTTTCTGGACATTTCTTATAAATGTAATTATGCAATGAGTCCTTTTGCATCTGGTTTACTTTAGTTACCATAATGATTCCATGGTTTAACCATGATCCAGCATAAGCCAATGCTGTTTCTTTATATTGCTGAGTAATACTCCATTGCATAGAGGGCATACTACATTTTGTGTATTCATTCACCAATTGATGGACATTTGGGTTGTCTCTACTTTTTGGCCACTAGAAATAAAGATGCTATAACAATTCATGTACAAGTATTTTCTTTTTTTGTTTGGTTGGGTTTTGGGGGGTGCCAGGGATTGAACTCAGGGGTACTTGCTCACTGAGCCACATCCCCAACCCTATTTTGTATTTTGTATTTAGAGACAGGGTCTCACTGAGTTGCTTAGCACCTTGCTGTTGCTGAGGCTGGCTTTGAACTCATGATCCTCCTGTCTCAGCCTCCCGAGCCACTTGGATTACAGGTGTGCACAGCTTCATGTACAAGTTTTTGTGTGAAGTTGTTTTCAATTTTATTGGGTCAAATTAAAATTTTAAGACACTTAATTTTAAGTTGAGAAACTCTAGAAGATTCCCAACAATATAGCTAAACATGATTTCTAAGAGGTTGCAAACACAAATATTTTATTCTTGTCTTCTTTGCCAATTCTTCCTGCCCACCAAAAATATGAAAATAAAAACATATTTTGAAATTTATATTCTCAGAAAAAAATCTAAAGTAGGGAAAATTCTCTACAGAGACCTTGAAGATAAAATAGAGTATCAATGTGCAACCCCATCTGCACTTAAGATGAAGGGGGCACTTTAGGCAATAGGGTAATATTCTGCCCATGCCAAATGATGCATTCAGTCTTCTAAACTGCAAATCTATGCTTGAGGTTTAATTGTAGGTTTAATTCTTAAGAATCTATTTTTAAAAAATAGCATTCAGGACCAAACAGTGTTTTAAAACTAGTCAATTATTTTTTCCCCCTGAACATGTGAACTTTTCCTAGGAGAGTCTAGGTAAGCTACATGACCTCAATTGCAGAGGTCATGTAATTAATATCTTCTTTTCTTTATTAATCTCTTTATTATAAAATTTATCACATGGCGGAGCTATCAGATCCAAGCAGCCCTGAGCCTTGGGGAACTTGCTGTAGCCATACCTGTCCCAGACTGCCCACCTCCAGACTTTTACATGAGAAAATAAACAAACTTCAATTTATGTCACTGTTGTTTTGAGACTGTACTCCAAACAAACTCGACCCTTAGACACTTAAGGGAAAGGTGAAATATTTAAACAATTTCTCCATATTTTTATGCTCCCCTTATGGGTGAACTGACCAGATAGGCCCCTTTATGGCTTCAGGAAAGAAGACAGTCTCTGAAACAAGGACGAGAAGGTCAGCCAGATAGAGGAAGGAAAGAAAGGGAACTTTTTTAAAATTTATTTTGCACTTATGCATTGTGGGAAGAAAGGAGAGCTCAAGTTGTGAGAATGGTGTATCCTGAAGTACCCTCTTTTGGTCGAAATCCCAGAAGGTCAGGGTGTATAAGACAAAGGAATGAAAGCCAAAAGCTGAGGCATTCTGGGAGGCGCAGCCTCATGGGTAGAAGGAAGCATGAAGTAGGAGTGATAGGGCAGCTGGGTTGGACAGGAGAAAGGGCTAGGTCCATCATTAGCCCAACCCACCCCTTTGCTATGCTTTGTGATGGACTGAGGTGGGGTGTGGAAGTGGGTACTCACTGGAGTCAGGTAAGTGGAGTGTTGTCCAAGTAAGGACAAAACCAGGCTGGTGCCCCCAGGGCCACCAGAACAGAATGAGGACTCAGTCAGTCACCCTGTAGCCTTTCTTCTTCCATTACCCTCAGGTCTTAAAAGATGTCTATCTATTGGCCACCATTTTCTAGAGAATCAGGGAAAAGCAGCTTTGGAGCTGAACCTGAATGTAGCTCAAAGGGGGTGACTCCAGCAGAGGCTGAAATATACCAAGAGGCCAGATTAGAGCTTGCTCTTATTCCCACTCTTCCCATGAAGCCCCACTGGGGGCTGCTGATGAAAATTAAAGAAGTTACCTGTTCCTTGCACATCTAAATGCAGCATGGATGAATATTTGTTTGACAGTGCTTATAATCTCAACAGCAGAATATTTTTTTTTAAATATTTTTCTAGTTGTAGATGGACACAATGTCTTTATTTTATTGCTTTGTATGTGGTGCTGAGGATCGAACCCAGGGCCTCACGCATGTGAGGCAAGCGCTCTACCGCTGAGCTACAATCCCAGCCCAACAGCAGAATATTTTTAAAGATGAGAAACCTATGTATATGCTGTGATAGCAAGGTGTGAGATGTGGTACTTTTACAACATCATGTCATGAAACACATTGCTAAAACAATAGCATTTACTTATTGGGTATAGGAGTAGTTTTTTGTTTTGTTTTGTTTTGTTGTGGCCCTAATGTGAATTCATAAGTGACAACGTTTTTGCTTAGAACTTTTGAAAAAATGTTTTCTCTTTCTTGTTATTTTGGATACATCTGTGGTCCAATTGCAACATCTGGAACTTGTTGAATCTAGCTCTTTTTATAAACAAAAAGATTTCTAATATTAATTTTGTTTCTCACAGAAATGTATATTTACTTAAACTAAGGCTGTTTGATATAAAATTCAGTGCTCAGTGTAAGACAAAAACAGATTTGTCTAATTTGTGTCTTAAAACAAAAACTTTAGTGATAATACTTTCTGGTGGAATTTTGTTTTTATCTGTCAGATTTTGCACAAATACCCATTAAACATTGAAAGGCCTATGAACAAAGTAGCATTCCTTTTAAACAATAAGCAGAAATGTCAAGAAATTAAAATAATTTTAGGCTGAAAACAGAGCCAAGAAATCTTTTGTTCATTTTTAAATCATGTTTTAAATTAAATAAGAATTTCTAAAGTTATTTCTGGGAAGATTTATAATTTAGTACCATGTGTGCTAAAAACTGCACTAAATTTTGCTATGAGATTAATATCATTCTAAGAAAAAAGTAAACCAAAAAAGTAATCTAATACAAACACTATTCAGTTAAGGCCAAAGTAGGCGTGTCTAATGTGAAAGTTATTTGTAGCAAACACTTAAACAAAAGGGAGGAAATTAAGATACATGCACTAAATGGAAATGGCCAAATGTTTTTTCTTCCCTTTATTGCCTCTCTTAATTTTTTAACAGAAAGTAATCTGTGTCCTGTGTATGGAAAATTTGAAAGGTTTACTAATATAGATGAGTATGAAGAAGACAATCCAGAGATAGGACTCATAGTCCTACTTATTAGAGAAAATAAAACCACTATTTCAATCTTGGAATATACCTCTTTATTCTTTTGTCAATTTACTATATTTTAAAGACTTCAAATTTATTAAACCAGTGATCTGGAATTGCAATTTTCTAATCTGATAGATAATATATCACAATGTTTCTCTTTTTAATCTGCTTCTGGGATAGCTTAAAATATTAACTAAAAATGATAGCAGCCAATGAATCAAACAATTAATCAATATAAATTAAGACATCTTCATCATACCTTGTAGTTAACACTGTTTTAAGAACTAGTAATAATATATGATAATAATGAATATGGTTGATTTCTATCTTAAGGAATTTATGAACTATGTGCAAGAGAGACAAATATGTATAAAACTATTAAAAAACATAGGTCAGTTAACAGTATCATAGGGGTTATCCTAGTGATTATTAATAAAGATCATGTAATGAGTCTATGGACTAATCAAACTTCCTCCAATTTCAAGAAGTATAAACCCACTAAACATAGCTTTTATTGGAAAGATACAGGGTTATATCATAGAACACAAGGTTCTAAAGTTTAGCTATACCACCGAGGCCCCAGAATCAGAAAAACTGGGCCGAGTGTGGTGGCGCAAGCCTGTAATCCCAGCACTTAGGGAGGCTGAGACAGGAGAATCGCGAGTTCAAAGCCAGCCTCAGCAAGAGCGAGGCGCTAAGCAACTCAGTGAGACCCTGTCTCTACATAAAACACAAAATAGGGCTGGGGATGTGGCTTAGTAGTCGAGTGCCCCTGAGTTCAATCCCCAGTACCAAAAAAAAAAAAAATTGGGATCTTAATTAAAAATCATTATGAGAGAGAACTGACAGACTCAGCTCTGGTCAATGTTCATTCCTACCCAATCATCTTTGGCCAGAAGAAAGAGGATGTGTGGTCTCTCACGTTGCCCAAAGGGTAGCCATCACATCTTCTTCCTTGAAAATGGAACCCCACTGCTGTTTTCAGGTGGGAATGTGCCGAAGCCCAGGAGATGAATCAAAACTGGTTCAGGTCAACGATGATAAGAGCATTTCTCTTTTGCCACGTATGTACCCACCTAAACCCCATTAGTGCTGGAAGTGGACACATCACACAGTTCTAGTCAATAAGACAAAAGCAAGCCCATTAAGGGGCTGGGGTTGTAGCTCAGCGGTAGAGCGCTTGCCTCGCATGCGTGAGGCCCTGGGTTCGATCCTCAGCACCACATACAAACCAATAAAATAAAGACACTGTGTCCATCTATTAAAAAAAATTAAAAAAAAAAAAAAAAAAAGCAAGCCCATTAAGAAAGCTTCCCCCCTCCCCGCAAAAAAAAGAGTTGTAGGAAGAGAGTCCCTTTCTTCCACACTCTTCATTCTGTTGTGTGAGTATGAAAATCATGCTGCATAGTACTGACTCCCAGAAGTACCAATTCAGAGCCATGATAGTGAGCATTGACACAAACACTAGAAATGTTTACATCCAGATTTCATGTTAATTTAGCTTATGTTTGTTTTTAAATTGGTATTATTTAATCACTTTTAATAAGGTATACTCTTACCTAAATTCAAAAAGCATCTAAAATATAGTTCTCTTCTCAGGCTGTGGCAAGGGTAGGTTCTTTCAGAGGAGCTATGAAAGGCAGGAAGGAAATCATTGGTATCTCTAGTGTAGTTTTTCATGTACTGGGTAGGTATGGTGTTAAGCACCATATACCTAACTTTCTACCTATCTTATCCTTCCTCTGATCTTTTAAATTAAAAATAATATTATCTCTTTCTTATAGATGAGCAAATGGAGCATCAGGGAGAGTAAGTAGCTTGCCCAGTGTCATTAAGTGCAGTGCCAGAGACAATGTTAACCCTGTGCCAATCTAAAGACTTGCTATATAGCTCCTCTCCATTTCACAGGTGTTACCACCCAAAACTGCACACTACATACTGCGAGGACCAAAATAGCTGCAAGAGGGGAAGATAAAAGTGGAGTAAACAGAGTAAAATTCAGAGAAGTGAAAACTTGACTGGGCCTTGAAGAACAGGTAGAATTCTGAGAGGAAAAGCAAAGTTGGAAAGATATTCTAAGTGGAAGGAGATCAGGAGACTGTTAATATTATTGAGATAGTCTGATGAGGGCTTAGCTAGGTTGGGGTCATGTATTAAAGGGTCCTAAGAGCCAGGCAGAAATGTTTAAGTTTAATATACTGGTATTAAGGAACTCTAGAATATTTATGAGCACAGAAACAGCAAAGAGAAAACCCCACCAAGTACTTTGGGAGAGAAAAGAGGAATGAGAGATAGGGTAGGGAGAGGGACCAGGGGAGAAAGTCAGAGAACCTTAGGCTGCTTCATTAGTTCAAAGTACTCAGAATACTTGTGCATATTGTTTCCTGAGCCCCAACACATGCAAATTCCATGACCCAGCACTTGTACTTTTTGGTGTTCACTCCAGAAAAATACTCATATGGCTCCAATGAAATAGGCTTATTGCATACTATTTATAACAACAAAAAAGTAGAAACAACCTAAATGCTCATTGACCAGGGAATTGCTAATAACTATTAGCATACCCATTATTATATTAAATTATGCCACGGCTAAAAGCAATTGTGTCTTTATGTTGACATCAGAAATTTCTTAGTTTATCTAACATGCTTTTTAAGTATAGATATATATCAACTATACCTTTTCTATAAATATAGTAAAAGTATTACATATTTTCTATTAGAACAAGTACTTTAAATACAAATATCAAATATTTTATATCAACAGATAAAAGAGAATACCTAGAAAAGGACCTGAAAGAATTTATACCAAAATACCAACAGTGATTATCTCTTAGGAGGGATCTGCGATGCAGAGTTATTGGTCCAAAGGGAACTTAAGCTGGGCATGGTGGTGCACACCTGTAATCCCAGTGACTCAGGAGTCTGAGGCAGGAGAATCACAAGTTTGAGGCCAACCTCAATTTAGCAAGGTCCTAAGCAACTTAGTGAGACTCTGTCTTAAAACAAAAAGTAAAAAAGGGTTAGGGATGTAGCTCAGTGGTAAAGAACCCTGAGTTCAGTCTCTAGTACCAAAAGGGTGGGTGCTGCTTAAACCCTAGCTTTAATGCTTTTAATTATTTTTAGGTACAAGAAACACAGGTATATTCTCAAAAATTGATTTAAAAAACTAAATGTAGAATAAAAGTACAGAAATGGAGATGAGAGTGATATCTTTAGGAGGTGTTTAAGTCCTTGAGGGATTAATGAATTTATATCATGATCACAGGAGTGTGTTATCAAGGGAGGTGAGCTCCTGATAAAAAGATGAGTTTGGCGCTCATTCCCTCTCAGGCTGCCTCTCTCCCCTCTTCCTTTTGCATGAATTCTCTTGCCCTCCTGCCTTCTGTCATGAGACGAAGCAGTAAAGGTCCTCACCACATACCAGCATATTTTCATTTTTTTATTTTTTTGGTATTAGGGATTGAACCCAGGACCCCATACATGCTAAATAAGTGCTCTATCACTGACCTACATCCCCAACTTTTAAAAAATTTTAAGACAGGTCTAGTTAAGATGCCAAGTTGCCCTTGAACTTGCAATTCTCCTTCCTCAGCCTCCCAAGTAACTGGAAATATAGGCATGTGAGTCTATTTAGGCTGCTATAACAAAATCACACTCCACAAAATATTAGATCAGAACATGATGCATTCTACTTCACTGTCATTCTATAATAATGATCGATCACTTTTCCTCTGATCTTGAATAACAATTTCCTTTTTTCCATTTGAGACCTCATCAGGATGCCTAATTCTTAATTTCTACCAACAATCCATTCACAAACACCTACATATTTTTAAGAAGATCAAGGCTTCTTCTACAGCATTCTTCCTCTCCTGCTGAGCCCTCATCAGAATCACCCTTAACAGTCAGGTCCATTCTTGGCAATGCACTTGAAAATTTCTAGCCTCTACCTATTACCCAGTTTCAAAGCTGTTTCTGCATTATTAAATATTTATGACAGCAATACTCCAATCCCAGTACCAATTTTGTCTGTTTGTGCTGCTGTAACAAATGTACTCTAAACCAAGTGAATTATAAACAACAGAAATTTATTTTTTGCAGTTCTGGAAGGTAGGAAGTCCAAAATTAGGGTGCCAAGATGGTCGTTTGTGAGGGTCTTTTTCTGGGCTACAGGTTGCCACCATTTTGCTGTGTCCTCACACAGTGAAACAGCAACTGAGCTTCCTCAGGCCACTTTATAAGGACACTAATCCTATTCATAAGGGCTCTGTCCTCTAACCTAATCACTTCCCATAGGCTTTATCTCCTAATACCATTGCCTGAGGGGCTAGGGTTTCAACACATGAATGAGATGAGGGAATACAAACATGCAGACTGTTAACAGTTGGTTTAGGTTTAGATTTTAGAGTTTTGCTTCATTTGGATGGAACATATGAAATCTTGATCCTAGCCCTACTTAGTAATGTAGAGGTAACAGAGATGACTAAGAAAATGTTTTAATGAGAAAAGACTTCGCAGCCTCCTTCTTTATTTGGCTATTGTCATGGAAAACAGAATATTAATCCATTACTTGGTCCCACCATATTGGTCCCACCATACTCCTCCATGCAGGTTGCTAATATAATAGTGGTTGGGAAACAGCCTAAACTGGGTTTAAATTGCAGCTCTGATATTTACCAACTGTATGATTTTAGGTAACTTATTTAACCTGTTTTCTTCTCTGTAAGATGAGGATAATAATAGCACCTATTATTATCATGAGGATTAGGTGAACTAATAGACGTAAAACGGCTACAATAATGCCTGGCACACAGGAGGTACCATATCTGAATCAGTGTCTATTGTCATTATTGGTTTTGGTTGTTCTTGTTGTTTTGGTACTAGGGATTGAACCCAGGGGTGCTTAACTACTGAGCCACATCCCTAGCCCTTTTTACTTTTTTTTTTTTTTTTTTGGTACCAGGGATTGAACTCAGGGGTACTCAAACACTGAGCCACATCCCCAGTCCTATTTTGTGTTTTATGTAGAGACAGGGTCTCACTGAGGTGCTTAGCACCTCGCCGTTGCTGAGGCTGGCTTTGAACTCGCAATTCTGTCTCAGCCTCCCAAAGTGCTGGGATTACAGGCGTGTGCCACCGCACCTGGCTCCTTTTCACGTTTTTAAAAAATATTATTTTAGTTGCAGATGGACAAAGTACCCTCATTTTGTTTATTTATTTTTATGTGGTGCTGAGGATTGAACCCAGTGCCTCACATGTTTGAGGCAAGTGTTCTGCCACTGAGCCACAAACCCAGCCTCTTTTTTACTTTTTGAGACAGGATCTCCCTAGGTTGCTTAGGGACTCACTAAGTGGCTAAGGCTGACCTCAAACTTGTAATTCCCCAGCCTCAGCCTCCTGAGTTTATGGGATTACTGGTGTGTGTCACAGTACCTGGCTATTGTTATTTTTAAGAATTCAATCACTTCTCAGAGTTATCTCATTAGGCAAATCTTATGAGGCTATTATGAAGATTAGGTCATCTTGGTCCAGACCAAAATCCAAATGCAGGCAACTTGCTTAGGAGATTAAGATTAGTTTATTAAGAATAAACTGTCACACAGGTACTAACTAGGGTTAAAAGCAAACATTTAAGCAACACTGCTCAGTGAACAGACAGCTTTGCAAGTATGTGTGTGTGTAAAATGTGTGTCGCTACACTGGACTCTATTATACAAACCAAATAGAACATGCGGCACCATACCTCAAGATTTAAATGGAACTGGCTCAAATCCCAGCTCACATGCAATGGAAATAATACATATCTCTTCCTAGCTCTCTGGGAATTTTAAGAGTATGATTTATGCTCTTCCAGGTTTACTTCTGGCTCCACACTTCCGTTCTTACTGAATTATTTCATCTGTGGATCATCTTGATGCTCAGCATGCAGTGTTTGTCTACACCATGTTTTAACGGAGAGGCCCTTTTCTTGACACCTCTCACAAAACATCACTGAAGTAGGCTTTTGTGAAAGTAGTGGAACCTTATGGAAGTTTGGAAGCAATAGAGGGACATTACGTTACATAATCACAGACCAAAGAGCCATAAATGTTTTAGCTGTTAACTTTCTTAAAAGCACTTTGGCTGACCTCACTTGTCACCTATTTTAGTCAAGCAATAGGGATAGAAGTTCTGGTTGATTTAAGCAGGAAAGGCACTTATTAAAATTTATTGGGTAGCTATCTCACAAAATCTCCAAAAAGACTGAAAAGCCAGGTCAGAAATCTTTGTTTCCAGTAATTACAGGCAAAATTGTAGAGCAGAACTGGTCCAGTGAAGAAGTCTCAGCCACCTCCTCTAGGCACTAAATTACATCAGTTTGCACAACTGACAGCTCTGGATGCAATGGCTACTAGTGCTCTTGTCACCTTTCTCCAGAATGTATTCTCCACAGTCCCTGCTTTAAGGCATCATTAGTCTTCTCTTCAACATTTAGGTTGGATACATTTCATTGGTGTTATGTGGGTCACATGACCAGACTCTAGCTGCAAGAGAGACCGGAAAAGTAGTCTCTTAACACGCAGAGACTCTCAATCCAAGGAGAAAAATTGTTTATGACACATGCTATGTCAATGTTTCTTGAACTTCAGTGTGTATGTGAACCATTTGAAGATCTTGTTAAAATGCAGACTGATTCAATGTAAGTCCAAGATAAGGCCTGAGGTTATATTGTACCCAGGTGAGTTGAAGTCACTGGTCTGAGGATCACTTTGAGAAACAAAATTCTACAGCATCCATTTTCAAACTTGGATGCATATAGGAGTAATTTGAGATCCATCATTTTTTTAAAAATGAGTGATGTCTGGGTCTCACCCTCAGCTGATTTAGTTGGTTGGAGTGAAGCATGGGCATATGAATTTTTAAATGTTCCTCAAATGATTGGAAGTTACTAGTATAGCACTTGCAACTACAAGCTCCAACTTCTTGTCACTTTGCAAGGCCATTTTTTTTCTCTACATCCAAGATTTCCACTTTCTCTGCCTTGCTTGGCTTTTTCCCCTTGAAATTCAACTACTCTTGAATAATTACAGAAAAATTTGACACCCTATCTCTTAGTCCTTTGGCCTTAAATTTGCATATCTAAAAACCAGTTCAAGAGTTCTGCTAATCTAGTTTCCCAAAAGTGTGTTATCAATTGCTCTAAAAGAATGATTTGAAGTGGTGCATACATACTGTTATAAATTTTAAGTTCTGTATTTATATAATTTTAAGGTACATTGCAACTAACACAATGACTCCAATTTCACAAATATTATTGCTTAGGGTAACAGTAAGTCACTTAAAAATAGATAATACAACTTTTTTCACTATTCAGGCCAGACACAAAAAAATAATGAAAATGATCTGCAAGTGAATGAAGTTCCAGAGTGCCTATACCAATGTAAGCCTTTGAGTTAAAGTCCTAGGCTTTGTGAACACAGGCAGAGATTTTAAAATAGTAGCCTTTTTTCTTCCTCTACTATCAGTATCTGAAGGATAAGGAAGCAATATCTTTATTTCTGAACCTAAATGAATTATGCTATTAGTCTTAACACACTGAAATAGTTACAGTCAATTTTGATTTTAAGCAACTATTCTTTTCCTCTATGAAGTGAAAATTTCATAAGGTTTCAAGAAAGCACCTCCAACCATTGAAAACTTTATAATTAAAAAAAAACTTAAGAATCACTTTTGGAAAATGAAATGAGAAAAATAGGGTGAATTCCTTAACTAGCTAATCTTTGACAAGAAAATAGATGAAAGCTTTTTAAACTGTTGAAAGTTAATACACATATCCAGAAAGCCCTGAAACCCTTAAGTGAGAGAAAATTTTTAAAACTCCACACTTAGTTACATAACTGTAAAACTTCAGAATACCACAGAAAAACAGTTTCTAACCAGCAATTAGACTGACAGCAGATTTCTCAGTAGCATTAGAAAGCACAAGATAACAGAATAATATGCTCAATATTCTGAGGGGAAAAAGACTCACTATAAACCTAGAATTATACATCCAGTAGAATTATCTTGAAGGAACAAGGCCAATACAAAAATTTCAGGTAGAAAAAAAAAAAACAAACCAAAAACAAGAGTTTATCATGTCATGCTGTCATTCAAGGAAATTCTCAAAATTTACTACAGGCACAAGGAAAATAATTCAGAAAGATTTGAGAAATGGAAAGAAATGATAAGCAAAATGTTGTTTTATATGTGGGTAAGGCCTAAAAACAATGTCTAATTGTTTTTATCAATTGCTCTAAAAGAATGATTTGAAGTGGTGTATACATACTGTTATAAATTTTAAGTTCTATATTTATATAATTTTAAGGTGCATTGCAACTAACACAATGACTCCAATTTATAGGAGGAAAACAGGATAAAACTAAAATAGTGAATAATGTAAATTGGAAAAGGAGTGTGCAGAGTTCAAACATCCTGAGGCCTTTGCAGAATATAGGAAGAGAGTAAAGATATTAGCTTTCTATTTTAAATTGACGTGTTAAAACAATAAAATAATTACTTAAAAATATACCAAACATATTACTCCAAATAAGTTGCCAGGGGAGGGAAAATGGTATGAGAAAAAGAAAACATGCACAACACCAAAGAAGTGTCTTCTGTAAGTTTTTGACATTCTAACCTTCTTTGTTGCATGACATTGTCATTCATGGTAAAGAGTGCTTTATAATTTCCTATTGTGAGTTTATCTTTAAGGAGTCCTTTTCTTATGAGAATCCTTTTCAGCCAAGGTTGTACAAGTATCCCTCCAAGTTGGATTTATGCTTGCTTCTGTAGGCATTCCAGAGGCAGCATGTGCTCTTTTTTGAGGGGAGAGGGGATGATAGGGTCAAAGGGCCAATTTCTTCATTTTGAAAGTGCTGTAAATTTAAAAGCCAAAGTCTTATGAAATGCAAGTCTAAGTTTTCAAAATTTAATCAGAGTTAAACAATTTTTCTTTCTTTTCATCAGAGTTTCCTCATCCATTCATGGGTGTTTTCTGTTTTCCATTTTCCCTAGTCCACCCTTCTGAGGATGATGCCTTTCAGGCACACTGACTTTATGGCGGTGCTCAATTCCAGCTGCCACTCAGCACTACTCCAAGTCATTACCTCCTGCCACTATACATCTAGGCTTAGAGTAATAGAGATTAATAACACCTTGCCCACACTGAAGATGACCAACCATTTGTTTGGGCTGTTGGCATTTTCCAGTACCAAAACCAGTAAACTAGTCCCAGGTAAACTAGTATGACTGGTGTTCCTACAGCGGATCCCCCATACCCAGGCCCATAGAATTAGTTTGTCACTGCTCCGGTTTTCAGTGTATCTTCATTTTTGGTATCTTGGGATTTGATTACCCTTCATCTCTTATGGGTTTAGCTATAAAAACATTTAAAAGAAGGTTAGTTATTATCTTATCCAGCATTACTGTACTAATGAAAGGTTTCATGTTATAGAAGTCCAGCATTTTGTCAGCTCTTAAAGTTTGAAAATAAAAAATCATAGCCAGTTATCCCTGTGTATATAAGGTACTGGAGTGGTTCCCAAAGTTGTATGGTTGGCTCCATCAACTGCCCCACAGTTTGTCCTTGCTGGTGGCCCTACTTCTCTTACCTTAAGAATGTTCTAGAATTCTCTAGGCAAGGGCCTAGCTTCTTCCTGTAAAGCCGAGAAGATAAATGCTCCCATTACAATCTAAACTCCCCAAGGCTTAGAGGAACTGTTGTGTTCACTCTTCTGTACCTGGTAATCTTAGGCACTCAGTAACTTTCTCAAAACAACGAAGGTAATGAAAGCCATACGGGCAGACCCATCTGGCATTTCCTCCAATCCAACCCCATCTACCACAAAATGTGACACAAAAGCATCCAAGTGTCTGCCCTGTCGATTTCTCCTACCTTGTTTTCCACAGATTTGCTCCTATTTTCTGTTTCTGTAGGCATTTCAATAATTTTGGCCCGGCAACTTAGCTAATCTTTCTCAGACTAAGTTCACGCGTTCAAGACGCCATTTTGAAACAACAACCTAGACACAATTATTATCTTTTTAATTTTAACACATATTTAAATGTGCATACTTATTTCGAGGGGGCTTCAAAGACATTTTTGAGGTGACATGCATCTGTCTGTCTGTCTGTCCACCTGGGTGAGGACAGTACTCGCCAGGGTGCCTGACACCGGCCCGCGCGCACCCCCTGAGCACCCCCTGGCTTGGGCCTGACATCCCCCCTGGTTCCCCCCGCAGGGGGCGGAGGCGCTGTCACCCATTGGCTGAGGCGGCTGCCACGCGCCCCCGTACTCGGCGCAGGAGCCACCTCCAGGAGCCCCACAGGCCACGCCTCAGTCCGCCGGCGCCCCTCAGCCTGGCCGCTCACCTGCAGGGCTCCTCAGCTTCACTGCTGGGCCCTGGTTTTCCTCACACCTCTGCCTTTGGCTCAGTTGCCGGTCGGAGGCCCAGGCAGACGTGCCAGCAGGCCTCTCAGGAGCCCAGAAGTGCAGCCTCTGCTTCCCCGTCGAGCTACATCGGTGGGAACTGCTGGCTGCCGCCATCATGGTGAGTTGAGGGAAAGGCCTGAGCGGCGCGTGGCCGGCGGGGTCTTCAAGAGAGTGCGGAATTGGGCCTTTGGAGGAAGGGCGAGGGTGAAAGCGGGGCCGTCCAGGCTTTCTTCGTTTGGGGTGCCTGCCTGACGGGCCGCAGGCGGTGGTGTGCAGGGCGAGGCGACCTCGCAGTTTCGGTGTAGCTCACAGGCAGAGTGGCAGGATGCCTGCGGCGCGGTGGAGGGGCGGCCCTGGGAGCCTTCTCCCCTCCCCCCCGCCACGTGCAGGGCCCGTGGCTTCGTGCGGCGGCGGCTTCTTCCCGCCTCCTTCGACGAGGCTTTGCCCCGTTCACCTCCGCCCCGAGGTTTGGGGCGCAGAGCACCCCACTCCAGCCCTATTCCCTCTCCTGCAGCCCAGTTTTCCGGGTGAAGATTGGCTGCGGCTGCTTCCGCGAGTGTGTACTTGGCGTGGCGGCCTCCGCGAGGTGACTTGGGGCCTGCGGCGTTCAGACGCCGCCGAGCGGTGTGGTTCTGCCGAGGAGGTCGCGTATTTGAACGTGGAGGGCGGGAGCTTCCTCAGGAAGCCCACTCCTAAGGAGTGGTGGGATGGGCTTTTGTGCGGGCGCGAGGAGCTGCCCACAAAGCCGTCCTGAATGCGCTCTCCGCGAGCGAGCTCAGGGCTGGGGGGCTGGGGCTGGAGGACCCCTGAAGCTCCTCGAGCCTCCGCAGAGGCTGATGGAGACCTGCCGCTGGTGGCGCCCTCATGGGGCCATGTCAGGCACAAAATGTCGCCTGACGCCATAGTTACCGCATGAGATTGGATCCAGTGATTGACTTCTCTCAACAAATATGAAATTTTTAATAAAATGTGCTTTTTGTAGATATCTTGTGGGGTGCTATGTATGAGTTTTTATGAATGGCAGAGTTTTTCCCTCCACAAGACATAACTGTTGTAAATTAATTGGCCAACCATTAAATCACAAACTTGCGTATTTCATATTACATACTCATTTATGTAATTATTTCTATTTTAGATGTAAAGGGAGGAAATTTTTATCATCACAAGGATTAAAATTAAAATGTATAAATGAAAATGTTTGCGGTAATTATTTCTGTAATGTGTAGTTGTCCATGTTCATAATTATTTAATAATCAACAATGAGTTATAAGTACTAAAATTCTCCCCAGTATTAAAGTGAAAAAATGACAGTTGCTTTTCTGATTACAAAATATTTACTCATTTGAAAGTAATCACAAAAAAATGTAGTGATCTTCAATCCCAGCAACTACAACCACTTAAATTTTTTTTAAAATATTTTTTTAGTTGTTGATGGACACAATGTCTTTATTTTATTGCTTTGTATGTGGTGCCGAGGATCGAACCAGGGCCTCACGCATGTGAGGCAAGTGCTCTACCGCTGAGCTACAATCCCAGCCCCCAACCACTTAAATTTTGACATGTTCACACTTCTGGATTAATTATATGCTCATATTGTGTAGAGGTAGGAAAGTTTTATTACAGGTGTACCATACCATATAATATACTATTGACAAGCTACATCGTTAATATAGTTTGGCATTTAATCCAAAGATAAGTTTTAAATAATTTTAAATTTATATAATGTTAACGATTATACTTTTCTTACTACCCTGAATTCATGGATGAATAATTTTTCAGTGTTAATACTATAACAGCTATCCCTGTGCAAATATCTTGGTAAGCTTGTACTAGTAATTCCTTGAGATAAATTGCCAGAAGTGAAATTTTTGGGTTATGCTTATTTTATAATTATTTTAAATTACAATAAGTTTTTTAAGGCTACCCTTTTTTTAAAATACTTTTTTATTTGTTGATGGATCTTTATTTTATTCATTTATTATTTATATGTGGTGCTGAGGATCGAACCCAGTGCCCCACGCATGCGAGGCAAGCGCTCCACCACTGAGCCACAGCCCCAGCCCCTTCAAGCTACTCTTGGTCTACGCTTTTCAGTTTGTTTTCCTGCTGATGGTGTTTAAGGTGATCTTTTTTCCACACCATTTCCAGTTACACAACTTTTTAAGTTGCTAACCTAAAACTGGAAAATGTTTCACTACGTTGATGTGCCTTTTTAAAAATCATTGGTAAAGTTAAAGTTTTATCATTGATTGTTAGCTTTTTAAATTTATTTTTTGTAAATTCTGGGTCCATCTTTTTACTTATATTTTTTATTAACTTATAAAAATTATATGAACATTAACCCTTTGTCATTTACAGTGGAAAAATTTTGTAGTGATATTAAGATGTCCTTACCTTCTTTCTAATTTCAGTGGAAATGACTGTAGACTTTTCACTTGAACCCATTTTGTCCCGTTGTCTCAGATGTGGAACACCTATAAAAACTTAAATTGAGCAACAAATATACCACTATGGTAACTTTGAGATAATGTTTGAATGTTATGTTCACAGAATTGAAAACTTGGGGCTTAATGAACTTAAACTTGGTGATAGATTAGAATTAGACTGATAAAAAATAAAATGTTTATACTTTTTTGAGAAGTTACAAATGAATGCTGCATTTTAGATGCTTTTTTCAGTGATGAATTAAAATAACAGATTTCCTAAGAATGAACCATTCTTGAATTTCCAATATGAACTACTTAATTATGGGATTTTTTAAAATATGCTGCTAGAATTTTGCATTTCTGTAAGTGGGAAAGGGTATGCTATCTTAATGAGGCTTTGTTATTTAGATGACGTTAGCTTTATCAAATGCACTGAGAAATACTATTTTCTCTAAAAAAATTTTTTTTCCTTCTTTTTATCCCCTTGAAATGGGAATTGGGGCTGGGACTGTAGCTCAGTAGTAAAGCGCTTGCCTAGCATGCATGAGGGTTCGATCCTCAGCACCACGTATAAATAATAAATGAATAAAATAAAGATCCATCAACAACTCAAAAAATATAAAAAAAAAAAAAAGAAATGGGAATTGAACCCAGGGTCTCCCACAAGCTAGTGAGGCACACTTACCACTGAGATACATCCTCAATCCTTCTTATTTTATTTTGAGACTGGGTCTCCCTAAGTTTCCCAGGCTAGCCTTGAATTTGTGATCCTCCTGTCTCAGCCTTCCAAGTAACTAGGATTACTACTAGGTGCTCCACTACTCTAAGTGTTTGAATTTGTCTTTGTCTCTCTGCCTTTTCTGTCTACCATTGTTTCTGCTGTCTTGAAGTATGAGACACATACACTAATGATTGTTTCTGTATGGTTTGGAAAGTAGTGAAACTTATCCAGGCATCCTCAGTGATTGTTCTTGTAAGATTGTTTTGTAAAATTTACATGTATCTAGAAAGTTAGCCATTTCATTCAAAATTTCCACATTTATTTCCATATAACATTCTTATAACCTATGGTCATACCTTCTTTCTCATGTGTAATACATACTTTGCTTTCTTGCTGACCTTTGCCAGGATCACTTATTCATTACTTCTTTATTCCTGACCTAAGAATAAAATTTTGGTTTTATTTAGTTTTTATTCTGATTTTCATTTCTTTAGTTTTAGCCTCTTGATAAGCTCTTTCCTGTTGCTCTGAAATAACTTTGATGTCTACAAGTTAGACTTTTTCCTAGTCTGTATGAAAGATATAAGACTGCTTACTATGTAGACGTAATAATAGGATTAAATAATGTCAAAAGAGCAGACATCCAGAAGCTTTAATAACGATAATTTTTTTCAGCTTTTAGTTATCTTTGTCATGGATGTCCGAATATAACAGAATATCACATAGCAGTGATGAGAATTGTGTACATGATGGCCTCCAGACTCACCCTTATTTACCATCCTAAAATTTCTCATTTCAAATCCCACCAAATCATTTGAAGGTATAACTAATAAAAATAATTACTTATGGGGCTGGGGTTATGGCTCAGTGGTAGCGTGCTCGTCTAGCATGCGTGAGGCACTGGGTTTGATCCTCAGCACCACATATAAATAAAATGAAGATATTCTGTCCACCTACAACTAAAAAACAAATATTTAAAAAAATAATTACTTATAATATTTAATGTAATTTATTTTCAGTATTACTGTATGCTAATAGTTTTTAAGATTATATTTTAACATTAAATTTTTTCTTGTCCTGAGCAAGTGTTTGTAGATTGTTTTTGGTTGTAGTTTAAAAGTGACCAAAGTGTTTATTGATTGTGAGTGACATAAATTATAAATATAAATGCACAGGAGGTGTTTAAACATTCCTACTGTTTGAATCTTATTAAAATGGAGTGCTTTCCTTACTTTGTTAGCTTTGAGTGCCACCTGCTGGCTAAGAATTAGGACATGTGGCTCCTTCCTTAATTTAATACATTACACTAAAACAATTAAATGAATTTTGTATTTACTGATCCATTTTTTTCTATAAATACAAAGTTTATTCCATAAATACAAGGGTGGAAGCAGGCAGCCAGTTTGTAAGGCCTAAGTCCAAACCAAACTCCCTGTAATATCCAGTGCTTTTTTTTCCTCCTTACCAGCTTATCTCAGACATCCATTTTACATTTGCAAATAGACTATGAGAATTAGAAGATATCAAAGATCTTTTCAAGACACTGATATTTCAAGCAAGGAAACAGGTCTTACTTTACTGAACAATGAAGAGTTATTCTCCAACAATAATTTTTCTCTTCAGTTTTGGTGGCACGATGGCAGAATTTCTCACCCACATTCCTATTCAAATTTCGGGCAACATCCCAACAAATTTCTTTGTTGTGGGGCTATTCTGTGCATTGTGAGATATTAGTGTACCTCACTGTGGAAACCATGTTAAGTGCCCGTGGGGTACAAAATGTCTCCTATTGAGCATCATAACCTTTTATAATCTGGCATGGTTTTCTATCCAGATGTTACAACTCTAAATTAAAATACATCTGTACATTATGGTACAGAGACAGTACTATAAACGGTTTATTTTAAAAAAAAAAAATCCAGAGTTCACCAAAAATGAAGGGAGATTGAGGAAAAAAGGGATTTGTAAGAATTTCAGAACCACTGTTTTTGTGTTTGAGTTTTTGAGTGATCTAATGGAGAAGGGATTCTATGGGGAAAGTAGATATAATCAGGTTCTGAGGAGTCCAAGATATGTAGCTTATGTAATACATTGCCATTTTAAAAAATATAAGAAGACATTGAAAGAGGGAAATCCATTGGAAATTTTTACTCTTTGCTACTTCAGTATCATGAAATACCATTGTATAATTAGAAAGTATTCAAATAGAAACATAAAACAGCAAGTATAACCTTAAATGAACAGAGAAATGCAAAAAACTCAACTTTGGTGATTAGACAATTTTGATTTCAACTCGAATTTCTTTTTTTAAAAATTTTTTTAGTTGTAGATGGACAGAATGCCTTTATTTTGTTTACTTATTTTTATGTGGTGCTGAGGATCGAACCCAGTTCCTCACACATGCTAGGCAAGCACTTTACCACTGAACCACAACCCCAGCCCTCAACTCTAAAATTTCTATAAAATTCATTCTGCTTTTTTTTTCTTTTAATTGCATGATTTCTTTTGTCTTTGTTTTCATTTTCTTTCATAAATGAGTATGTATGTAATAGCTTTCTCTTTATTTTGAAGTTTTTAGTATTTACTCTTATAGTTGGTTTACTTCATAAATGAATGCCAGGTGAGTGGGTGTGTCATAGTTTTCTGAAGTTCCAATTAGTTGTTAATAAAGTACCTATAAAATGAGTCATCTAAAAATACTAAAACTAAATAGTAAAATCTAAAATAGTAAAACTGGAAGAGATATTCTTCAAAAAAAGTCTATTGAAAATAAATTAGAATATTAGGACACTAAGTTATATTGGCAATATTACTTTATACTTCACAAAATGGATTCACAGATGTTACCTCATTTCATTCTCAAAGTAATTTGCCTAGAGAGACACAGCTGGCAAGTAAGTGGCTTACAACCTAGTAAGGGACATGAATCTAGATCTCCTGACTAAATCAGTTTTTGTTTCACTGGGCTATATTTGCTTCTTCACCATAAATATTGCCAGTAGATTCTGCTTTAGAAAATTTATAACTAACCTTAGAATCTGCCATAGGAAGACTAAAAACAGAGATCTGATCAGAATCCAAAAAAATAAATGCATTGTGTGTGGGGCTTTCTTTATCTGACAATAAAAAGGTATCATATATCTGTTTGCTGAAAATTAGAATTAGCATTGGGACCGATGCTTTGAACACCATTAGTATAAAGAAGATTGTAATCCTCTTTTTAGCAGGAGCTACAATAGGTGAGCACATGTTTTCACAATTCATTTCTAAAATAAGGCAAGTATACTAAACTGGGAATGTTAAAGTTGAAAATTCATGTTAATTTTGATGTCTAGAAAGGTGAAGCAAAACAAATTAGTTTAAAATCTGACATTTATTTTCTTATGTGTTTAGCTTTTTGTTTACTCTGGGCTTTTAATATTTACCATGCTTTTTATTAATGTACTCAGTAAAATGAAAGTTGATCAGTACAGAGCAATTTTATTTTTATAAATCTAAACTTTATTTTTATACCAAATTACATATTATTATTATATAAGATCAGTATTTTTATATAACATGGTGCAAAAGATAGTGATGAGTAACAGTAAATTTAAGAAACTACTGTGTCCTTGGGTTAAAATTTTATGCCAATCTACTTTTACTTACTTTAAGTCTTGAGCCTAAACTACGCTGTATTGGTGACTAATCTACAATGAAAATAATTTACACAAAATATTTGATGCTCAAATACAAAAATTAGGTTTCACATTGTGTATGTTTTTTGTCTGTATATCTAATTACAATATTTGCTTTCAAAATTACAGTCTGCTGCAAATTCTGAGACTCCAAACTCAACCATCTCCCGAGAGGCCAGCACCCAGTCCTCATCAGCCACCACCAGCCAAGGCTATGTTTTACCAGAAGGCAAAATCATGCCAAACACCGTTTTTGTTGGTGGAATTGATGTTAGGGTATTGTATTCATATTTTATTTACATTTTAAAATATATTATGAGTAAACCTGAGGTTTTTCGTAGTTCATGTAGGTTTGAAATTGGTTTTGTGTTTAACCCATAGGGACCAAAAATTTTTGACAAAGAGCTACATGTAGTTTGGGGTACATTTAGAAGATACTTGCTCCTCAACAAATCTCCTTGTATAGTAGAATTCAGATTTTTGAATGTTGACTTTACTCTTAAACTCTTTCCCATAGATGGATGAAACTGAAATCAGAAGTTTCTTTGCTAGATACGGTTCAGTAAAAGAAGTGAAGATAATCACGGATCGAACTGGTGTGTCCAAAGGGTGAGTAAAACATATTAACTATAAACCAACAAGAATATCTGACCTCTAGCATGTAAGAACATGAAAGAAGATTTCAAAACTGGTATTCTGACATTTGTATAAATGAAATTTCTTAATTTGTCATGTAAAGGATAAAAGTTTGTTCTCAGCTCTTTTATTTAATGATTTTCCTAATGTTTGTATTTCAGTATTTTCTGTCTTTATTTCACACAAGGGGGTCCATTAGTTTTATCAAAGAAGTGCTTTATTTGCACATTTCACAGTATCTTACATTTTAACTGTCTTGCTCTTTATAAGTTAAATTCAGGTTCATAGGTAGGAATTCTTTATTAGTAAATGAGGTTCACACACTACCTTAGTCTTAGCATACTCTGACATAGATCAGGTTTGAAAAAAAAAACTGATATTTGTAGAGAGCCTGTTATAATATCTTAAAATTGTTTATCTTAGGATATTATTCATCTTTTATCATTATAACTTCTGTCATTTCATAGGCTACTAGAACTTTTAAATCACATACTATATGGTAATGATTTTATATTTCATTTATCTGCCTTTCTAGCTATGGATTTGTTTCGTTTTATAATGACGTGGATGTGCAGAAGATAGTAGAAGTAAGTAGTAGTCTTATGGAAAACTTAACATAGTTTATTGATACAATATTTAATGTCGAGGTGGAAATTACTCAGTTTTATGAGTATATTTAATGTTGTGTATTTAATATTTAATGGTGAGTTGGAAATATACTCAGTTTTATGTAAAATATGAAGATCCACTTTCGTTCCTGTTTAAAATCAAAACTTAAGAATAATCTTACAAAACTTGTCAGAACCTATTTATTTTGGCTTCATGAAATAGAAAGAATTGGAGACAGTGAAAGGCTTTTTTTTTAATAATTTTTTTTAGTTGTTGATGGACGTTTATTTTTTATTTATTTATATGTGGTGCTGAGGATCGAACCCAGTGTCTCACGCATGCTAGGCAAGTGCTCTACCACTGAGCCACCACCCCAGCCCAGTGAAAGGCTTTTAGTCAAATTCTACTTGATACCTCTTGACCTTGGTTAGTGTAGTAGCAGTAATTAAGGTAGCTTTGTGGTGACAAATTTTTATTTTATATATACTTATATTGATCTTCTCTGATGATAGGACCTCCCCCCCTTTTTTAATTTGTTCTTTTTAGATATACATGATAGTAGAGTGTATTTTGACTTGTTACACATACATGGAGTATAACTTAATTCTAATTAGAATCTCATTCCTGTGGTTGTACATGATATGCAGTTTCTTTCTTTCTTTCTTTCGTTTTGTACTGGAGATTAAACTTAGGGGCACTCGACCACTGAGCCACATCCCCAGCCCGATTTTGTGTTTTATGTAGAGACAGGGTCTCACTGAGTTGCTTAGCCCCTCGCCGTTGCTGGGGCTGGCTTTGAACTTGCGATTCTCCTGTCTCAGCCTCCCTAAGTGCTGGGATTACAGGCATACGCCACCGTGTCCCGCTATGATATGGAGTTTCACTTGTTGTGTATGGTGTATTCATACATGAACATAGGAAAGTTACGTCTGATTCATTCAACTGTTTTTTCTGTTACTGTCCACTCCCTTCCCTTCATTCCCTTTTGTCTAATCCACTGAACTTCTGTTCTTCCCTCCCCACCTTATTGTGTATTAGCATCCATATATCAGAACATTTGTCCTTTGGTTTTGGGGGGATTGGCTTATTTCACTTAGCATGATAATCTCCAGATCCACTATTTATCAGTAAAAGTCATAAAGTCATTCTTCTTTATGGCTGAGTAATATTTCATTTTGTATATATACATTTTCTTTATCCATTCATCTGTCAAGGGGCACCTAGGTTGGTTTTGTAGCTAAGCTATAAACATTGATGCGTCTGTGTCACTGAAGTATGCCAATTTTAAGTCCTTTGGGTATATACTAAGGAGTACTGGGCCAAATGGTGGTTGCATTTCAAGGTTTCTGAGGAATCTTTGTACTGCTTTCTATAGAGGTCGCACCAATTTACAGTTCCACCAGTAATGTATGAGTGTACCTTTTCCCCAAATCCTTGCCAACATTTATTATGATAGAAAGTTTAGAGGGCTTGGTATGCAGGCAAGTCTTGGAAGTAAAGACTTAAAAATTAGAGTTTGTTATTGTTTTGTTTTCAGTCACAGATAAATTTCCATGGTAAAAAGCTGAAACTGGGCCCTGCAATCAGGAAACAAAATTTATGTGAGTAAAAAAGAAATTGTTCATGTTTAAATACCTATAGCTTTTCAGAAAACTAAAAATAGATTTTGTGTTATTTTTATTCTTTACAAAGGTGCTTATCATGTGCAGCCACGTCCTTTGATTTTTAATCCTCCTCCTCCACCACAGTTTCAAAGTGTTTGGAGTAATCCAAACACTGAAACTTACATGCAGCCTCCAACCATGATGAATCCTATAACTCAGTATGTTCAGGTAAGTGTTTACCTGCATTCCGGTTATTTATTTAAGCCTTCTTGTCCTCTGAAATGATATCCATAGTCTCTGTAACAAGTGATAATATGGTCTCTGTTGGAATACTTGGGAAACTTGTTACTTTTGTTAAAAATTTCTCATTCTTGGGGGTTTTTCCTTATGCTAAGCTAAAACTTCCTCCTGTGTACTTCATAAACTTTTATCCTAAGAAACTCTATAGCCATGTAGAATAAATGTTTTCTTCCTTGTGTGATAAATCCTAATATATTTGAAGGAAGCTTTCTTTTCGTTCTTGCCTAGATCCAATTTAGTACAGTCCAAAAAGTCCAAAAATTTTTCTAAAGTTTTCAATTCTACCTATTATTTATTTGCAGTGATTTTTCAGATAACCTTCTTTTTTTAAAAAAAATTTTTTTTAGTTGTTGATGGATCTTTATTTTATTCATTTATTATTTATATGTGGTGCTGAGGATCAAACCCAGTGTCTCACGCATGCTAGGCAAGCACTCTACCACTGAGCTATAGCCCCAGCCCCTCAGATAACCTTCTTACATAGGTTGCTGATTTCTGGATTTATTCTAGTTCTAGAATGAATAGATTTCTGATGTGTTTTATCATATCTACAAACAATTTCTGGCATATATTTCTCTGGTCTTGTTTAATATTTAAAGTAGAATTTGATATACTTACTTACTCTTGCCATTGGTGATAAATAACATTTATTTTCTTCTTAGTTCATTTTATTTTCTTCAGTTTGATATTTTTCCTGCCAAAGAAAAAAACACAAACCAAAAAAATTAGTGAAATGGTTTTATAGTATCTCTGTTGTTTACATTTTTCATCTACCTGAAATGTAGGGTGTATTTTTCTTTGTTCTAAACAACATAATTAGAAGAAAACTCCTGCTTGTCTTCCTTCCTTTCTTCTCTCTTCCTCTTTCTTTCCCTCTCTCTCTCTTTCCCTTTCTTTTTCTTCTCCTTTCCCCTGTGTTCTCCCTCCTTTCCTCCCTCCATGCTAGGAATACATGCCTTGTATGTGCTAGGCAAGGGATTGTTTATTGTGAACCTTTACTGATTCTATATATTTGTGTATGCTACTATTCGTTTTCAGTTGGTAAATGGTGAAGCATATAAGACATTGTGCTGTCCCTTTTCTGGCTTTGGATTTCACTACCCTTAACTTTTAGGAGTGAAGTACGGAAAAAAAAATAGACTGTATGGATACTACAGATTACCTATCAGTAGTACCCAAGGAATCCAATACAGTCCAAAAATTCTATTATAAACAGCAGATATATTAATTTAGCTTACATGGAATAATGTAACAAAATCTTGTTGCCAGTGCAAGAAGGAACTTCTGGGTTGGGATAAATATACACATGAGGTGAACACAGGCTTGGAAAACCAGTCAGGTTGTCATTTAGCCCTTCCTTCTCTCTGCCCAGAAGGCTAACATTTGGCAGAGAATGTTGTCTTTTTCATGAAGCTAGTCATTTATTTAGAACCCGTAATTGGTGCATATATAAAAATACATAATTGTATAAAATATATAATTATTAACTAAATATATAACATATGTAACTAAATATATAAAATCTATAACTAAGATTTCTTAATCTTTATATTATTGTTATGTTGGGAATACTATTCCTTAATTCAAATATTTTAAGAAAATTTGCCTTATTAATACATTCTTTCTATAAATCTTGTTTTCAGGCATATCCTCCTTATCCAAGTTCACCAGTTCAGGTCATTACTGGATATCAGCTGCCTGTTTATAATTATCAGGTAATTTAAGGAGAAACAAAAATGAGTTACTTTGGAATATTGTAACTTTCACTCATAGAAATTTCTCAAATAGCCGGGCGCGGTGGCTCAAGCCTGTAATCCCAGCACTCTGGGAGGCTGAGACAGGAGAATCGCGAGTTCAAAAGCCAGCCTCAGCAATGGCGAGGCGCTAAGCAACTCAGTGAGACCCTGTCTCTACATAAAACACAAAACTAGGGCTGGGGATGTGGCTCAGTGGTCGAGTGCCCCTGAGTTCAATCTCCAGTACCAAAAAAAAAAAAAAAAAAAAGAAATTTCTCAAATGGTATGTTTAAACCAGTGAAGTATGCCTAAAATTAAAGAAAAAATAGAATTAGTCTAGAATTAAGGGTATGTTAAGGGCTGGAGTTGTAGCTCAGTGGTAGAGCACTTGCCTGGCATGTGTGATGCACTGGGTTCGGTCCTAGCACCACATAAAAACAAATAAATGCATTGAATCCATATACAACTAAAAAAATATTTTTAAAAAAAGGGTATGTTAAGATTGTTTCTATGTTACTTTGGAAGTAAGGTAATGTTATTTTGACTTTTCTCTAAAACTGTTCTCTAAGATTTGGTATATCTTATTTTATTTCAAGATGCATTCTTTCATATTTGCTGCCAAATACATGAAGCATCTAGTCTAACTTTTAGTTTTCTAGGAGGATAAGTTGAAAAAAATTATTACTCAATTTTTAGAGCACAAAATTCTAGTTCCATTTCATACTGTTTATTTTCACTGGCTGCTACAGAATAGTAGTTCTCTGTGTTTCTTCCCATAGATAATGACTATATTTATGACCCATGACCATATCTGTAGTAATAATTTCAAAGAACACTATTCTTTGAATATTACCAAAGGCTGGCTCCAGAAATTCGAGAAAAAAATGGGGTTTATATGTGGAAATAACAAAAAGAAGCCATACATCTTTCTTCTATCTTTGTAAAAATGCATAGGAATATTTGAATAATTTCTGTTTCCTTTTTTTTAAAGATGCCACCACAGTGGCCTGCTGGAGAACAAAGGAGTTATGTTATACCTCCGGTAAAATAAATTAGCCAAACATATACTTCCTATTCTTAATTTAAATGTATTTTCTTGTTAATGTTTCTTGACCTTTTGTCATATTGTGTATGTATATAAATATTTTAAATGCCCCCTTTATGTTATCTTATATTTTACTTTTTGTTGACTCAGTTATATGCTCCCATAGGAAAAACTGCAGTTTATTTCTCAAGTTTTTGTGTGCTCAGGTAATGGCTGCTCTGTATGTGATAAGTGCTCAGTTACCTGTTGATAGAATATGTAATCCAAGAAGGGTAGTATTAATACAGATTTAGAATTAGCATTTAATCTGCCCCAAATCAGCCTCTGGCTTTGCTGACCCTAAAAATCTGTTGAAGAGAAACAATATTTTGCTGTTAATATGGTTAAATAAGAAAAGGAACAAAACAAAAGTGGGTGTTACCTCTAAAAAACACCTGAGCTTTCGTTACCTTCTCTCTTTAATCAGGATTGGATATTTGAAGGATATATTGGTTAGAATTCTCAGGCACTCCCTTAATACAAATTAGTTTCCCTTTCTTATATTTTTAATTATGATTACATTAACATTTAAAAGAAAATTTAAGATTAAAAGTAAAAAATAGTGTAGCAGAACCTATATTAAATCTTAAGATACCAGCTACTGCATTTTAGCTATTCAGTTTAAAACAAAATTTCTGAAGTAGTGTAGCAGAACCTACATTAACCAAAAGATATCAGCTCATTATTTTGGATAGATTATTTAGAAATGTATCTGTGTATTTTTTTAACTACACTTTTATCATTTCAAATGTAGGCTTATACAGCTGTTAACTACCACTGTAATGAAGTTGATCCAGGAGCCGAAGTTTTGCCAAATGAATGCTCAGTTCATGAAGCTACTCCATCCTCTGGAAATGGCCCACAAAAGGCAAACATCTAATTTTATTTACTGATATTTATATTTTATATTTATTTTTTCAAAGTTAAATAATATCCCTTGGAGAAGCAGTCATTTTTGCCCAGATTTAAAGATGAAAGCCATAAACTTCAGAGCTTAAGTGATTCACTAGTATTTAGCAATTAATATAAAGGTTAATAAGATTTCAAACACCTCCAAAGTTTCAGTGTACATATATAGTTTCTGATTCAACAGTACTTTCAATTTCATCATTTTGGGGTTTTTAAAACTATACTTTAATAAGTATTGTATCAGTGTGATTTAGCAGAATGCTAGACCAGTTTTTACAACTTTACTCTGAAAGAAGAATTAGCATGAATTATATCTTAATCTTTTACAAATGATTTAAACATTTACTTGTCTAAATAGTAACATATAGTATTCTCTCCATAATATTATATATAAAACGCATCTCTCAAGAATGGTGGAGGCAGTAGTAATTATTCAAATACTGAAGAAGTAAGCAGTATGTTTTTAATCATTAGAGTGGACACCTAAAATAACAGTACTCACTCTTGAGTTCTGAGACATTTTGTTCAGTGGAAGTGTAGAAGTAGTTGATTGCTGGTAATAGGCATAACCTTAAGGGATTCCATTGGAGGAATCGTTCATGTGTTGGTGGATGCCAATACCATGCCATTTTTGTTGGAGGGTGAGGAAAAAAATGTTGAGAACTACTGAACCATAGAGTAAAAAATTCCTTGATTTGATACACAGTTTTAAAAGTTGACAAAATGTTAAAGTAGCTTACAGTAATATTGTGTTATCAGGTTTTTTGCTGAATACTTTTCTTTAAATATTAAGAGTTCACTATTTCTTATCTAACAGAAATTAAAGAGCTTTAAGCAGAATATCATAGAGTTTTAATAACTTTAGCCTTTTAAACTAGTATTCTATCACTAAGATTTGGGAGAAAATTTACATACTAATTGATATGTGGTAAGAATTCTTTAGAAATAAACATAAATGTTTATAAAACTTTGAAAAATCAGCCGGGTACAGTGGCGCAAGCCTGTAATCCCAGTACTTAAGGAGGCTGAGACAGGAGAATTGCGAGTTCAAAGCCAGCCTCAGCAACGGCAAGGGGCTAAGCAACTCAGTGAGACCCTGTCTCTACATAAAACACAAAACTGGGCTGGAGATGTGGCTCAGTGGTCGAGTACCCCTGAGTTCAGTCTCCAGTACCAAAAAAAAAAAAAAAAACTTTGAAAAATCTATGAACAGTGAAAAGAGTAGTCATTAGATCACCATGAACTTCTGTGTTTCTGTGTTTCAGAAATCTGTGGACCGAAGTATACAGACAGTGGTATCTTGTCTATTTAATCCAGAAAACAGACTGAGAAACTCTCTTGTCACTCAAGATGACTACTTCAAGGTATGAAAGGAATATATAAAAAGGATAAAAAGTACATGTGTTAGTTTTGAATTATCTTTTCCTCTTTAGAGTATATCTGTTTTGGAGATTACTTAAATTAGCATTTAATTGAAGTACTGATAATTGACTAACTCAGTAAACCATTGTGAATGGGTTTTATCTAGCCATGTGTTTTGTAGTGCTTAAACATTAATAAAGTATAGTTTTTCTTTAGGGAAGAGACATGTATGTAGCAAGCAGAACTTTGTAATTTAAAGAGTTCATGAGAAGAGATGGCTGAAAGAAAACATTGGCTTAACCAACTACTAAAAAAAAAATTAGAAAACTGAACTTAATATTTGGATATTGTATTTAAGAGAGCAAAAGCAATGGACTGCCCAGATGTTATACTTGAGCAATGTGCAGAGGAAGAAGGGGTAAAGTTAAAGCAGTTAAAAAGAACTGAGGAATAAATGGAAAATGATTCAGAGTTGGCGAAGTGGAAGATAAATGTGGGTTTTTTTTTGTTTTGTTTTGTTTGGTACCGGGGATTGAACTCAAGGGCGCTCTACCACTGAGCCAATCCCCAGCCCTATTTTGTGTTTTATATTTAGAGACAGAGTCTCACTGAGTTTCTTAGCGCCTCGCCACATTTGCTGAGGCTGGCTTTGAACTCGCAATTCTCCTGTCTTAGGCTCCCAAAGTACTGGGATTACAGGCTTGCACCACTGCACCTGGCTGAATGTGGGTTGTTTTTTAAAATCATTATTTAAGAAAGATCTGATTTCTAATCCTCCTATCCACCTTGGACAGATAATTTAATTCTTATTAAGTCTCCATATTTGGTTTTGGTTTAGCATGTTATATATGTGTGCATGTGTACACGCTAGGGATTGAACTCAAGGCCTTGAACATGCTAAGCACGCACTCTACACTGATATGAATGCCCAGACCTAAGACTCCAGTTTTTACAAGTCTAAAATGAGGATGCACAGTACTAAATTCTATAGAGTCCCTTTAGTTCTGAGTCTGGGGATATGAAAAAGATGTAACTTATTAGTCCAATGAGGAGGGATATTGTGTTTGGTAAGGGAAATAAGTTTTTTATAGTGTATTTACAGAGATTATAATTTGGATGCCATACAACAATTTTAGTATATTCACAGAATTGTGCAACCATGACCAGTACATCAAGTTTACAATATTTTAATTACTACCAAAATAAAGTCCCTGCCCATTAGCCATTTTTCCTCATTTTTCACCAAACCCTCAGGCCTTAAACAGCCACTAATTTACTTTCTTTTTATAAGGATTTTCCTATTGTAGATATTTCATAAACATGGAATTATAAAATACATGGCTTTTTGTGATTGTCTTTCACTTAGTGAAATATTTTCAATGTTTGTCAATGTTACAGTGCTTGTAAGTACTTCATAAATTTTTATATATGAATATGCCACATTTTGTTTATCCCTTTATTAGTTGAAAGACATTTTGATTATTACCTTTTGGCTCTTACTAATAATGCTATGAACATTCATGGGCAAGTTATCATGTATACATATATTTTTATTTCTTTCGAATATATATTTAGGAATGGAATTTTGGAGTCAGCAATGATAACTGTTTACCTTTTTGAGGAACTGCCAGAATTCCAGAATTTGTCCAAAATTGCTGCATCATTTTAAATACAAAGAGAAATTTTTAACTACCACTTTTTGTGTGTTAAAACAGAGGAGATTAGCTTTGTCTCATCTGTACATGGGTACCTTAGGATATGACTTAAAGCCTTTTTAATGGGTATACCAAGGCATTTCTGTAATGCAGAAGAGTAGAGCCATAGCAGCATTGTTACCATCTTTGTAACAGGACTTAAGCATTTTCACTTAGAGTTGATGTTCTTTTGTTGCTGCATTCTACATAGAACAGTACAGTACAGAAAAAACTGGGATTATATGACAACTTACCTTGCCCGAAGGTCTGAAGTTCAAATAGGTAGTACATAAATGATTCATTTAAAAGCAGAGAATAGAGCCAGGCGTGGTGGCTCAAGCCTGTAATCCCAGCACTTAGGGAGGCTGAGACAGGAGAATCGTGAGTTCAAAGCCAGCCTCAGCAACAGCGAGGTGCTTAGCAACTCAGTGAGACCCTGTCTCTACATAAAACACAAAATAGGGCTGGGGATGTGGCTCAGTGGTCGAGTGCCCCTGAGTTCAATCCTCAGTACCCAAAAACAACAACAACAACAACAACAACAACAAAAAAAAAAACAGAATAGTATTCAAATAGTTTTCTCCTGGTATTAGACAAAAGCTTCCCTTTGAACTTCAGAACTTTGTGGTCCTCTGGGCTATGAGTCAGAAGTTGGAAGCCTGCAGTCATCTGACATTTTAGACCTTTTAATTGATTAAATGTTTTGATTGAAATTGGGTGCATCCAGGCACTTAAATACACTTATTTCAATGGTAAATTCCACTCTTCATTCTTAATTCCAACCTCTTCATAATCTTAAGTTTCCTACCTGACATCTGGAAATATGAGTGTTCATGGCCACTTCTCTAGGTTTTAACCTATTGGGATACTACCCTGTTGACCAATTACATGATTTCTAGAAATCACTCCTTTATATGACAACTTAATCCCTAGGAATAGGACACAGTTAAGCTAATTGTGTAGAGAAGAAAATATTATTATGCTATTAGTGGTTTATTGATTTCCATTCCTGTTTTCTAAGACCTTCCTTTAAATTGCACCTCTATAGGCAACATAGAGTGAAAAGAAAATTTTGCATTTTATAAGTTAGTCCTCCCTATACACAGCTCCTACACCTTCAAATTCAACCAACTACACATAGACATTTTTTAAAAATTCTACTGAACATGTACAGACTTTTCTCTTGCCATGATTTCCTAAAACAGTGTAACAACTATTCCCATGTAATTTATATTTTATTTGTTGTTATAAGTATATATGATGGACTGGGGTTGTAGCTCAGCAGTAGAGCACTTGCTTAGCATGTGAAGACCCTGGGTTTGATCCACAGCACCACAAAGAAAGAAAAGTAAAAGAATTGCACAGATTATAAGCTGCAAATACATTGTTATTTTATAAGGGATTTGAACTTCCTGTATTTGGTAGCCATTGGAGTTCCTAGGGCCAATCAACCCGAGAGGACAACTATTAAAATCTTTTCTCTTCACTTTCTACAAAATTATTTATCTTCATAAGATAAGGATATGCCTTTAAATATACCAAAAGTTACATCTTTTAATGTAAAAACATCAGATTTCAGACTGGCATAGAATGCTCTTAAGTTATGCTTTCTACCGGATGTAATTCAGTTAGTAAAAATGATACTTTTATGAATTATATATATTTTTCACCAGCTGTCTTTGGGATACTGCTTTAAGAAGTACTTAAAATTATTGATTCTACATTCTCTATTTCTGGGTTCACTAGTATTTTTTTTTTAATTTTAGTAAAACTAGCCAATCTAGTTTTTGCAAAGTTATTGCATTTGTTATTGCGAAGTTCAGGAGTGCTTTTCTAAAAGTATCTCCTTTTTTCTCATTTATATGTAAACTAAAAAAAAAATGTGTTAGGTATTTTGCAACTCTTTTAGGTCAATAGTGTTAATAGGGAAATTTCAGTGAAGTAAAGACTGTTTCTCTTTTCTAGGATAAAAGAGTGCATCACTTTAGAAGAAGTCGGGCAGTGCTTAAATCTGTTTGATCTTCTCTGCTAACTTTCTAGTCTCGGGAAGTTGCCGGTTTTGAATATTAAGAGGAGACTGGAAGTTGTTCACTACTATAGAAATTTAATTTTAAATTTTGACATTGCACTCAGACTTACATAAGTTATGTTAGATTATTTAGTGTTACTTTACATTGAAACTGTTATTTATTAGATGTTTATTTAGAAATTGGTTCCTTATTCAATATATAGTTAAAAGTAAAAGATAATTGAAAATAAATAAGTATAAAAACAATTTTCAAATAATTGAAAAAATAGTTGGAATAACTTAAGATTTATCTGTAAGGATTTTTTTTGGAATTGGCATTTTAAGAGCTTAGAAGCAAATATTCATATTTAGACATTTAAAAAACTTATTTTGAAAGGTCAGAATTTTGGTAGTTTGAATACAAGCATTTCACTTCTCCAACAAGTACCTTTGAATAGTACAGTATTTACAGTATTGTGCTTTGCATTTATTATTTGCCTAAAAATTTACCACAAAACAACATTTTTTAAACTGCATTTTTAATCAGTGGAACTCAATGTACAGTTAGCTTTATTCAAGTCTTATCTAAACCCAGTAAAACAGATTCTAAACAAACAGTCCAATCAGTGGGTCTTAGATTTATTCAGAATATTTTTATCCTTTATCTAGAATCCACACACACACACCACACACAACATATACACACATGCATACACATACATACCCTGTTTGATTGGGATGATAATTAGGATAACTAAAATTCTGGGCCTAATTGTTTTTAAAGAATCCAAGACAAACTAAACTTTACTAGATATATAGCTTCTTCGTGAGTTAACATTCTATTTCTTTCTTTTATTTATTTTTTCCTTGAAATGCTAAACTCAATGGCTGTATCTTAAAATTGTGCAAAATATTGGTATTAAAGAATGCTGAAATTTTTTTACGTCACTTAAAGGTTAATCAGAGTATCTGAAAGGAATTGTTTTTGTAAAAACATTTAAAATATTAGTTATTTTAGTACATACATTTTTATTTACTTTTTGTTAGTCTACTATATTTCCTTTTATAAAGTAAGATGTCCCTAAGAGTCAAAGTAGGTAGTTTTGGCATTTCTAAACCACAAAAATTGTTTCATAGACATTTCAAAAACATGCTAGAGTCAAAGTTAATAATCTGTTTCTAGATTAGCTGGTCTCCGTATTGAACGTTGTGCTTTGTGACAGACAACTAGAATAGCAGGGCCCCTGTTGTACTCAGTCTTGTTTTTCTAGTCTGTACTCCTATTCTTCCAGGAGGTTTCCTTTTGGAACTGTTAATTGTAAAGAAGTCAAGTAGTAGTATGAGCAGTTTGAGGGGTAAACCTGGGAAAGGTAGCAGTGAGGTAATACCTTCCTAAGGGAAGTAGTTGCATCAGAATCATTTGACCTGCCATGGACATGAGTTTAAAGTACTTTCCTGGCCTTCTATTTACTTCTTCCCCAAAAGGAGACTCTGCTTGTCCCCTAATCTGATATAATTACCATGGATCCTATCACCATTGCCCATTATGGTCAATAAGTTTTAATAATTTTTATTCTGGATCTGAAGGGCAGAGTCTTTTAAGGATTCCCAAAGAGGATTTTGGATTTTTTTAAATCTCAGAATTAGAAAATGTCCTGAAATTTGTCCTTTTAAGTGTACTTTTTTTTGGTGCTGTCATTCTGTGATTAAATCTCTAGCTCAGTATAAATGATACCTAAATTTTGAAGAGCCAATTCTAATTGTTCCAATATGACCTTAAGGGAAAGTAAGGAAATAAACTTTTATTTGTCCACTATTTTGTTGGAGTGAGGTATTAGAGTATGATAGAAAGAAGAAGCAAATTCTTGAACCTTTCAAAATAGAAAATTAATTTTAAACTTAGAATATGTTCCTATAACCTATTGCTGATATTGTCTTTCCATAAATGAATAAATAAAGAAACTTTTTTTCAAAAGTATTTTTGACCTGTTTGTTGTTGTCATTTTATCTAAAGAAATGGAGAATTGGGTAGTATGGAACAAACAAGGTTTAGATCCTTGAGATTTGAAAGCATAAATATTTCTCAATTTACTAAACTGGTAGCTTATAAAAGCAAATTTTGGTACATTGTATTTTGTTGCTTTCTGTTAGAAGAAATGAGATGTATATGTACGTGTGTATGTATACTCTTATGTATACATGTGTACGCATATGCACATATATACATGTTTTCATGAGAAAATACATCTCTCCTGTGTTGAGATGGAAATGAGTAAGTGCAGTGCATGAACAGAGTACCTACTAGGAATGCTAGAGCACATGTCTAATGGCAGTCCCATGACAAAGGATGCTTTCATTTTGGGCACTGATATATTCTGTCTGTTGCACAATTGGGCCTAATTCTCTGATCCTTTTATTTTGGGATATTTTGCTTATCTAATAAAGCTTGGATTTTTCATATTGCATTTATTTCATATAAGGATGTATCCCAAAAAATCAATATTCATTACCTTTTCCAATTCTAGTTCCAGTACTTTGGAGTTCTGTAAGTTGAGGCCAAGGGAGAAGAAATTCTCCCCTCTAGACACCCCTGTGCAGTATTTTGTCAGTTGGTAGCCTCTTATTATCTGACTCATTGCCAGAAAATTGATGATAACACCAAGAGTGGCTTCTGAATCACAAAACATTGTTCAGTGTATAATAGTTTGCTGAAATTTAGTAATCTTTAGATATGTGTATGTATGTTATGTATACATAGACATGTGTACACAAATGCACATATACATACTAACCATCAGAATATTTGGTTATCTATGACCAAGCTGGATATGTTTTAATATTCTAAAACCCCCAAATTAGACATATGTATCTTAAAACAGTCCCTTTAAACTGCTCGATATCTCAAGTATTTTGTCGTTGAGGATTACTACAGTTTTGAACACAAAATCAAATCTTTGGGATTAAAAATTCCATATAGCACTTTTTTGTAAAAAAAAAAAAAAAATTTGTAAAAAATTCCATATAGCCATTGTGGTTATGACAAAATCAAAACTTCATTTAAAAAAACTACCTTTTTTGCTGGGTGCGATGGCACATGCCTGTAATCTCAGCATTTTGGGAAGCTGAGACGGGAAAATGACAAGTTCAAAGCCAGCCTCAGCAATGGTGAGGTGCTGAGCAACTCAATGAGACCTTGTTCAATCCCTGGTACCAAAAAAGACAATGAAACTTCCTTTGTAATTGTTTAACTATTCAATATTAACACCCTATTGAAAAAGTCATTGACTTTGAAAAAGTATTCTGCAGCAGTTCCCTGTAGTTGTAAAACCCCTCTACCCACTCTAAAATTCTCTTGTTGCCTTTAAAGGTAAACTCATAAAAATTGGCTGCCATACTGTTTAATCGCCTTGCCTGCTTTCATTGCTGTCGTTTGAGGGTAATAAGGAGCAGCAGCGAGAAGGCATTGCGCCACTCTGCTTTCACAAAGACAGCAATACAGAGGGTGGGGAACAATAAGGGAGAGAAAAGCGGCAGTATTTTCCATTGACCAAGTCTTGCAAATATGGCCAGCTGTTGAGTATGATCATTTGGAATCCCTGAAACACTTCTTCTAGATGAGGATTGCTCCTGTACATATTTTGATAACTGTAATCTAGGCCTTCCTAGCATTATGTGTAATATGTCTCTCTGTGTGTAACTGATTCTTTTGAGCAATTCCTCACCACCCATCAAAGACTCTGAGTTTTCCATCTGTAGACAGTACATTTGGTAGTAGAAAACAATAAACATAAGAAGTTCAAACTATAAACATGCGTTTTGGAATGTTCATGAAAATATTCAATCTGCATAGCAAAGAAATGATAGGTAATTCTGTATTGCATTTAGAGTTAAAAACATCTGTCCAATATGGCTGTAGCTGTAGGCCAATCCCAAGAAAGTGCAAAAAAATTGCCTCCTGGTACAGAAGTTGAAAGTACCACTGTACAATTAAGCTCTATGGTAGCAATATTTTACATTTTTAACTGGTCTGAAACAGAAAGTTTTCTAGTTGAGTCTCTAGTTCATTTTCCCAAGGCAAGACTTTGTATCTTATGTGCACCTCCATTAAGGCTGCATGCCAGGAATGTGCCTTTCCCACATATAAAACTCCCAGATACTAGTTCAGTGGGTCTTTAACAGTAGAACAAATGCTTGCTTGATGGGCATATTCAGGTCATGAAAGCTCTTTATAAATTTGAAGCAATAGTAACATTTCAAGCAGTTCAGAAAGTTGGAGGTTTTATAATCTATAATTAGTTCTTTACAGAAAACAAATACAAGAAAAATACACTAAGGCTGCAGTCAACATCTATTGCCTTTCCCCCAGAATAAAATGGATAGAGGCACAGTATTCTGACTCAAATCTTGGATGAAATATTTACAGAAAAAGGCAGAACTGACAGTTGACCTGCACCAATGGACCAGGTGTGTCCCCTCTTTCTTTGTACCATTGTCAAAATTTTTTGACATTAGTCCTATTCCCTAATAAATCTGGCTTAGCCAGTGAAAATGGAGAGAGGTCATTTAAAATACAGATGCCATTTCCTCTTTGTTTTTACCTATGCTGACCTCTTAGTGTTTGGGCTGCTTCATATGTGAGTAAAATCTGAATAATATTAAACAGCATACCTGCTATATCAGAAAAATTTATAACTCTACCATTTTTCTTCTTACATGAGTTGGTTGCTGCTTCTCATATTGGACAGAATAAAAACCTATATATTCACCATAAAGGTTATATCAATGATTAGTTCAGAGCAGTATTTGATAGCCAAGTGTCCTCCATGGTATCTGTCTCAGAGGGAAGTAAGAACATTCAAACCATCATCTGGGATGCTTTTCAGAGATGGAAATTCCTGGAGCCTATTCCTAGATGCTGTTATTCTGGTCAAGTGGGCCTACACATCTGCATTTTTACCAAGTTTCCCAGGTGATTCTGATCTGTACAACATGCGCTTTGAGAAATACTGCCCTGGATGAGGATCTCTCAGTATAACATCTCAGACTACCCCTAGTTACAGTGTAGCTAGATTCAAAAAATGTCCCTGTCCAGTTCATTATGGCTGATAAGGGATTTTGATGGTTTAATTCAGCTTTCAAGCAAGCCTGTGCCCAGGAGTGCCAGTTGTCCATAGTCAAGGGTAACTCAAACAGGCTGAGAAGTTAGTTGAATGAAGTTTGAAAACCAAGACTTGTGGCTGCAGATGAATGATAGGAGGGAGTGACTGCAGAGGCAACGCTGGGTTCCAAGGCCAAGTGCAGGCAAGCTGAGGCTGAGGATGAGGCTCAGCTAGTCCATGGCAGAGTGGACATTACGGAGGCAGAGATACCACACTTGTCTCCTGAAAAGAAGAACATGCCTTTGGCCCATTTGGCAGATTTTTTAAATGGTGTTATTCACCCATGACTTTTGAAAAATATAGCCTGACATTGCTCTTTTCCTGTCTTGGAATTAATTAAGGTTTCTTATATCCTTAACAATTATAATAAAAAAGCATCAGAAATAATACATTAAAAGATCAAGTTCCAGAGGTAGTCTTGGATATCTGTTATCTATATTATTTTTATATTTGTGTTTGTATTTTTAAAAGTCACACAATTCACACAAATGTGTATGAAAATAAGTACATCTTTAAAGAATGATAAACTACCAGAGTTCACTTACTAGGATATTCTATTAATTAGAAATTCTCTATATGCCCTCCCTGATCACACCTTCTCCCCAATGAGAAGTAACCACTAAATTTAATTTTGGTTTAATCTTCTAAATAATTTCTTTCTTTGGAAGGACTTATACTGCATCTTGCTTTTTTGCCTGCACATTGTTAGAATCATACATACTGGAAATTATTTTTTCACTGCTCTTTAGTATATTAGTTGAGTATCTCATGGTCTATCCCTTTTCTTGCTGAGGGACAATCAGATCTTATTTTTAAATTTTTATTATTTAACTTCTACTGATTTGGTTGATTGCCATTGACATGCTGCTGTGAACATTTTTAAAGCCTTTATGCCTCTAATCACTGTAGAACCTACCTTGGGATACTAGATATTGAGTTATAACATGCTAGAATGTCATAAAAAGAATGTGAACTTTTAAGTCCTAGCCCCAATCACTTCCTGAACGAACTTGAACAGGCTTCTCTCTGATCTTCAGTTTCTTCCTCTATGAAGCAATAATTCTAGTATCTATTTAATAGGGTTCCTGCGAGATTAAATTGGGCAACATATTAATGTAATTAGCTTCCCATTCACCACTACTTGTCCGCCTCTCACTCAGGCTCACCTAGTCTTTATCTAGCCTTTACATTTGCTTACAAAAACTTCACAAATATTCCTTGTATGCTCTGACCACGGCATAGTGAATAGGCACCATGCTGTGTTCTAAGATGGAGTATTTTGTGTGCCTTCTTGGTCAGCAGAAAGCAACTTCTTATGCTAAGGTCTTCAGAGTATGTTCTAGAATGATTCTTTTTCTGGGAGGACCTTAAATGATGAGAACACCCGACAATGCAATGATTGGTTTTACACAGAACAGAAGTGGTAGGAACATGTGTCACAAATAAATAAATTTTATTCCTTTGCAGAATCTTTAACAAATAATTTGTCATGGTGAAATTATCATAAAATTAACCATTTAAAAATGGCATTTAGTTGAAGAATACCTTAGAAGAAGGAAAAATCTCCCATGTTCTTGGATAGGAAGAATTAATATTGTCAAAATGGCTATACTACCAAATGCTTTATACAGATTTAATGCAATTCCTATTAAGGTTCTGATGATGTTCTTCATAGAAATAGAAAAAGCAGTCATGAAATTCATTTGGAAAAATAAGAGGCCCAGAATAACCAAAGCAATCCTTATCAAGAAAAGTAAAGCAGGAGACATCACAATACCAGGCCTTAAATCATACTACAGAGCCATAGTAACAAAAAAAGCATGGTATTGGTACCAAAACAGACATGAAGACCAATGGTACAAAACAGAGATAAACCCACATAAATAAGTTATCTCATACTAAACAAAGGAGCCACAATCATACATTGGAGAAAAGATAAACTCTTCAACAAATAGTGCTAGGAAAACTGGAAATCCATATGCAGCAAAATGAAATTGGACACCTGCCACTCACCCTGCACAAAACTCAACTCAAAGTGGATCAAGGACCTAGGCATTAGACCAGAGACCCTGTGACAACTAGAAGAAAAAGTAGGCCCAAATCTTCATATCAGCTTAGGAACTGAATTCCTCAACAAGATTCCTAAAGCAAAAAAAGTAAAATCAAAATCAATAAATGGGATGATATCAAGCTAAAAAGCTTCACAGCAAAGGAAACAAATCAAGGAAGTGAAGAAAAAGCCTAGAGAATGGAAGAAAATCTTTGCCACCTGTACCTCAGATAGAGCCTTAATCTATAGGATATATAAAGAACTCAAAAAACTCAACACCAAAAAATAAAATAAGGGGCTGGGATTGTAGCTCAGCGGTAGGGCGCTTGCCTCGCATGCGTGAGGCCCTGGGTTCCATCCTCGGCACCACATACAAAGCAATGAAGTAAAGACATTGTGTCCATCTACAACTAAAAAAAAATATTAAAAAAAATAAAAATAAAAAATAAATAAAAATTTAAAAAATAACCTAATTTATAAATGGGCAAAGGAACTGACAGGCACCTCAGACAAATGGTCAACAGATATATGGAAAAATGTTCAACATCCCTAGCAATTAGATAAATGCAAATTAAAACTACACTAAATTTCATCTCACTCCAGTCAGTATGGCAACTATCAAGAACACAGAACAATAAGTGTTGGTGAGGATGTGGGGGAAAAGGTACTCTCATACGTTGCTGGTCAACTGTAAATTGGTGCAACCACTCTGGAAAGCAGTATGGAGATTCCTCAGAAAAACTGGAATGGAACCACCATTTGACCCAGTTATCCCATTCCTCAGTATATACCCAAAGGACTTAAAATCAGCATACTATAGTGATGTGGGCACATAAGTGTTTATAGAAGCTCAACTCACAATAGCTAAGCTATGGAACCAACCTAGGTGCCCTTCAACAGATGAATGGATAAAGAAAATGTGGAATACACACGCGCGCACACACACACACACACACACACACACACACAATGGAATATTACTCAGCTATAAAGAAGAATGAAATTGTGGCATTTGCCAGTAAATGGATGGAACTGGAGATTATCATGCTGAGTGAGATAAGCCAATCTCAAAAAAACAAAGGCTAAATGTTCTCTCTCTATGCAGATGCTGACTCACAATAAGCAGGCTGGGGGTGGGGGAGAGAGTGGAGGTTCACCAGATTGGACAGGGGGAGTGGAGGGAAGAGAGGGGGAAAGAGAATGGGAAAGACAGTAGAATGAATCAGACATAGCTTTCCTATGTTCATATATGAATACACAACCAGTGTAACTCCATATCATGTACAGCCACAAAAAGGAGAAGTTACACTCCATGTGTGTATGATATGCCAAAATACATTCTACTGTCATGTGTAACTAAAAATAATAAAAAATTAAATGACATTTAGTACATTCACAGTATCATGCAACTATCACCTCTGTTTAGTTCTGAAATATTTGCATCATTCCAAAGAAAAATCCCTTACCCATTATGCAGTTTGTCCCCATCATTTTATATCCACAGGCAGTAGACTACCACCAGCATACATTCTGTCTCCGGATTTATCTGTTCTGGATATTCACCTAAATGAATTCAGACTGTGTGACCTTTTGTGTGTTTTCTTTCACCTAACATGTTTTCATTCATTTAGCACAGCATTGTAGCACGTATCAGTATTTCATCCTTTTTAAAGGCTGAATAATATTCTGTTGTCTGGATTTACTGCTTTTTGTTTATCCTTTTATCGATAAGACATTTGGTCTGTTTCCACATTTTGACTATTGTGAATAGTGATGCTGCAAATGTGTGTACAGGTTCTTGTTTGAATTCCTATTTTCAAATCTTGTACCCAGAAGGGTAATAAGGGTAATTTTAGAGTCATGTGTTTAATCATTTGAAGGACTGCCAAACTCTTTTCCACAGCAGCTGAACCATATTATATTCCCATCATCAATGTGCCAGGGCCAATTTCTCACCAATACTTCTTTTTTTTTTTTAATTATTGTCTTCCTAGTGGATATGAAGTGATATTTCATTGTGATTTTCACTTCCCTCATGTTGAGTGTCTTTTTATATACTTGTTTGCCATATGTGTATGCTTTTTTAGAAATGGATATTTGGTCTTTTACTCATTTTTGAATGGGTTGTCTTTTTTTTGTTCAGTTGTTAGGCTTTTTATACATATATTTTGGATACTAGATCCTTATCACAGATAATGATTTGCAAACATTTTGTCCCATTTTTGTAGATTAGATTTTTCTCTGTCTTGATAATTTTAAGTCAAATTATTTAATTTTTGGTGCTGGGGATTGAACTCAGGGCCTCACACATGACAGGCAAGTGCTCTACCACTGAGCCATATCCCCAGCCTTCTTGATTGTTTGTTTTTTTTTTTTTTCTTAATTCTTTTTTTTTCCCTCTCCTTTTCTCCCACTGCTGGCATTCAGTCCAGGGCCTCACGAATGCTAGGCAAGCAGTCCACCCACTAAGCCATACACACCCCTGATAATGTGTTTTGAGGTACAAAAATCGTTAATTTGCTGAAGTCTGATATACCTATTTTGTCATCATTTTTTGTGCTTTTGTTGTCATATCTAAGAATCCATGCCGAATCCGAAGTCATGAAGATCTGCCTCTTTGTTTTCGTCTAGGAGTTTTACAGTTTTAGCTCTTATATTTAGGTCATTGATCTATTTTGACTTGATCTTTTATATATTATGAGGTAGAGATATAACTTCATTCTTTTGCCTGTGTGTGTTCAATTGTCTCAGTACCAATTGTTGATGAGACTATTCTTTCCCCTGCTGAGAGTTCTTGGCACCTTTTTCTTTGTAGACTCTGACACATTATAATCATATTAGCTTACTGTAAAGAACCAGTGAGAACAAAGTGCTGGGACTCTGCCCCATATATACTTGATATATATCTGCCATCCAAGTAGACTCTTCTGAGGGATCTGAGACAGCCCGTCTCAGGGTTCTGAGACAGACTAGTCTAAATGTCCACCTCTCCACTAGTAGCTTCTCTTATTAGTAAGAGATTTCAAACTCTAGGGAGTGTACTAGGTTTCTCTCCTTAGCCCAAAATGGTTCTGTTGTACGCAGAGGTATAAATTATATGCCATGAGTCCCATTGACATTTTCAGTCTTTTTTACTTTCATTTGCTCTCTTTCCCTCTTTTCCTCTCTCCTTCTCTTCCTTTTAAAATTTTTTAACAACTATATTGCAATATATTTGGTGTACAATGAACTGCACATGTTTAAACTGTACAACTTGATGAATTTTAACATGTATACAATTGTGAAACCACCATAGAAGTCAAGATAAGGAATATTTCTTTATCTACTTCTCTGTTGGTGGATACCTAGGCTGATTCCATATCTTAGCCATTTTGAATAGTGCTGCAATAAACATGAAGATGCAGGTAGCCCTTTTTTATGCTGACTTCCTTCACATATACACCAAGAGAGGTATTACTGAATTATATGATAGTTCTATTTTTAGTTTTTTTCAGTAATCTCCATACTGTTTTCCGTAGTATCTACAATAATGTATAAGGGTTCCTTTTTCTACATATCCTTGCCAGCATTTGTTATTTTTTGTTTGTTCGTTGATAATAGACATTCCAGTGGGTGAGATGGAATCTCCATATGGTTTTGATTTGTATTCTTCTGATAACTAAAGATACTGAGCATTTTTTAATCTGTCTATTGCCGTATGTACTTCTTTTGAGAAGTGTCTATTCAGGTCACATTTTGCCCATTTTTCAATTTGATTGCTTGTTTTATTGTTATCAGACTTTTCTAGTTCTTTATATATTCTGGATATTAACCCTCAGTTAGATGAATAGCTGACAAAGATTTTTCCCTATCCTGTGGGTTCTCTCTTCACTCTATTCATGATACTTCGCTGTGCAGAAGCCTTTTAATTTGATGTAATCCCATTTGTCAATTCTTGTTTTGATTCCTGAGGTATTGGACTCCTATCCAGGAAATCACTGCCTATGCCAATATCTTAAAATGATTTCCCTGTATTTTCTTCTAGTAGTTTCAAAGTTTGGGGTCTTATGTTAAGGTCTTTGATCCATTTGGGGTTGATTTTTGTACAGAATGAGAGAGAATGTAGTCTAGTTTCAGTCTTCTATGTATGAATATCTAGTTTTCTCAGCATTTGTTCAAGAGGCTGTCCTTTCTCTAATGTATGTTTTTGGCACCTTAGTTGATTGCCAGTTGAGTGAAGATATGTGGATTTATTTCTTTGTTCTCTGCTCCATTGTTATGTGACTATTTTTATGTCCAGTACCATGCTGTTTCTTGTTACTATGGCCCTGTAGTATGTTTTAAAATCAGATATTATGATGCCTCCAGCATTATTCTTTCTGATCAGGGTTTCTTTGGCTATTTGGGGTCTATTGTGCTTCCATATGAATTTTAGGATTTTCTTCTAGTTCTATGAAGAATTTTATTGGTATTTTGATGGAGATTGCATTGGATATTTAGTTTTATTTGGCTAGTGTGGACATTTTAACAATATTAATTGTCCTAATCCATGGGCAAGGGAGGTCTTCCTACCTTCTTGTGTCTTCTTATTTTTTCAGTGTTTTGTAATTTTTTATTATAGTAGTCCTTCATATCCTTAGTTAGGTTTATTCCTAGATATATTTTGTGGTTATTGTGAGTGGAGTTATATTCCTAATTTCTTTCCCAAATGAGTTCATTATTGATGTATAAAAAAGCTATTTATTCTGTATATTGATTTGCATCCTTCTACTTTCCTGAATTTTTAAAAATCAACCTAAAAGTCTTTTGGTGGAGTCTTTAGAATTTTCTCTGTATAGAAACATATCATCATCAAACAGGGATAATTTAACTTTCTCCCTCCCTATTCGTATGCTTTTTATTTCTTTCTTTTCCCTGATTGCTTAGGCTAAATTTTCTAGCACTGTGTGAATAAGAATGGTGAAAATGGACATCCTTGTCTTATTTCTGATCTTAAAGGAAATGCTTTCAGTTTTTTCTGTTCAGTATGATGTTGGCTATGGGCTCATCATATATAATCTTTACTATATTATGGTATAATTCTTCTGTACCTAATATACTCAAGGATTTTCTCATGAAGGGATATTAAATTTTATCATAGGCTTTTTCCAAATCTTTTGAGTTGATCATGTGATTGTTATCCTTGATTCTACTTATATGGTATGTTATGTTTATTGATTGTGTATATTGAACCATCTTTACATCCCTGTAGTGAAACTTGATCATGGGATGTGGTATATGATCTTTTTAATGTGCTGTTGAATTTGGTTTGCAAGTATTTTATTAAGAACATTTGTATCTGTTCATCAGAGATATTGGTCTTAATTTTACTTGGTGTATGTATGTGTATCTTTATCAGATTTTTT
>CM053413.1:37418057-37454816 GCA_028644305.1 Xerus rutilus
AAAAAAGAATGCCATTGGAATTTTGATCGAGACTACATTAAACATATAGACCACTTTGGATAGTACAGCCATTTTAACAGTTAATATTTCCAATCCATGAACATGTGATATCTTTCCATTTATTTTTGTCATCTTCAATTTCTTTCATTGATGTCTTACAGCTTTCAACATAAATATATTTAACTTCTATGGTTAAATTTATTCCCAAGTATTTTTAAATTATTCTACATTCCTGGGAAAATTTTTAAATGGTCATGATATATTCTTTTGATATATTTCTGAATTTGACTTGCTAATTTTTTCCTTCCATGTCCATGGAGGATTTGGGGCCTATATTTGTCTTTTCTTGTAGTATCTTTGTATGGTTTTGGTATTAGAGTAACTCTGGTCTTATAGAAGTATCCTTGTCTCTCTAATTTTCTAGAATAGTTTATAATTGGTATTATTTCTTCCTTAAATGTTTGGTAGTGAAACATTTCACCAGTGAAACTTTCTGGGTCTGGAATTTGTAGGAAGAGTTTTAAGTACAAATTGAATTTCTTTAAAAACATAAGAGTATTCAGATTATGTTTTTCTCATTGACTGAGATTTAGCATTCTATGTTTTTTAGGGAATTTGTCAATTTCATCTCACTTTAAAATTGAGATCTGTTCTGATCTTTATTACTTTTTGTTGTCTACTTACTTTGGGTTTAGTTTGCATTTTTAAAAAATTAATTTCTTAAAATGGATGCTGAGGTAATTGCTTTGAGTCCTTTTTTCTTTTGCAATATAAGCATTTGGTACTATAAAATTTCCCCAGAGTAAAATCTGAATGGCATCTCACAAATTATCATATGTTGTGTTTTCATTTTCATTCAGTTTAAAATACTTTTCTAATTTTCCTTTGGATTTCTTCTTTGACCTATGGATTATTTAGAAGATATTTAGTTTCTACTATTTGGGTATTTTCCAGATAACTCTCTGTTATTGGTTTCTAATTTAATTCCTTTGTGGTCAAAGAACATTATTTACATTAAAAAGGATATAAATATATTTTATATATATGAAGAATTGTTTCATGGCTCAGAATGTTGTCTTTCGTAAATGATCCATGTGTACTGGAACATAACATGTATTCTCCTATTGTTGGGTGGTGTATAAATGTCAATTAGAAAAAGTGTGGAGGTGGTTAATGAAGAAATTAGCCAAAGTCAAAGTAAATGGTTAATAATTTTTTCACTCACTGCAAGCCAGAGGTATAACAAGAAAAAGTGCCAGTTTCCCGCCAATGTCTTAATCCCCTCACCACCATATATCACATGGACAGGATTGTCCCCTGCTGAGGGAACGGGAGAGCCAAACAAAAGGTTCTTGCTATTTTGCTATTTCTATTTTATGGATCTTGTGGTAGGGGAGGGAAAAAGGAAGAAGGCTAGTAATGGAAAAATACTGACTATTGAGTTAGAATGGAGAAAAGTGTCCTCAAAGCCCCTCAGAAAGTGGTCTCAGCAAAGTCACCCAAGAGGCCCTCTAAATGCAGGTGTCTGGACTAGGAATGTAGGTAAGAGCAGGGAGCAGAAGTTCAGGAGGAGGCTGCTGGAGAGGCTTTGACTGCAAGTACTTCACAGTCTATAATGCAGGAGTCTTTCCTTGAGAGTCCAGGGAGATTGCCTTTGTGGTGAGGCTTTTGTAATGGTCTCTGGTCAGGATGGAAAAGTCAATTGCAGGATTTTGATGCAGAGCCAAATTCTCTGCCACTCCAGTGTCCTTTTGAGTAGTGTAAACTTTCACTTTTAACCTACTTGCGTCTATATATTTAAAATACATTTCTTGCAGGCAACGTCAGGTTGAGTCTTGCTTTTTTATTCAATTTGACTTGGGCTAGTTGGACTATTTTTATTTAATTTTATTATATATAATGGCTAGCTTTAGTTCTATCATCTTGGTATTTGCTTTCTGTTTGTTTAATCTGTTCCTTGTTCCCTTTTTCTTCTCTTCTTTTGAATAAACTGGATTAATTTAGATTAATTAGACTCATGTAAATTATTTTTTATGATTCAGTTTATCTCCTTTAGATTTTTCAGCTTTAATTCTTTATCATTTTAGTAGCTGCATTCACCTTTTAAATAACTGAAATAAGATTGGCCTAAACTTGTCTCTTTACTTGGGTGATAAAGTTGGACCCAAAGTAACCTCTCTATCTAGTGAATTGCACCCTAGCTTGATACATAAACAAATTGTAACCGAACTTAAGAGTATACCCTTGTAACCAATCAACTAAATCTCAGCCAGTTAGTGCAGCTGGGCTTCATCCTGTCACAGTCTATCACCTGACCAGGTCATGTCTATATAAGGCAAATGCCAGCTGCAGCCAATCAGGTTGTTTCTACGTGTCACTTCCTTTTCTCTTGAGTATATACATAAACTGCACATGTGGTGGAGCAGGGCATTCTGAACCATCTTCATCTGGAGTGCTGCCAGGTTCCACAACCTTTTTCTTGCTCAAGTAGACTTTATTAAATTTAACTGGTCTGAGTTTCTTCCAGCACATCTTTGACTATCACAATATTCTTTCAAGTGATATTAGATCACTTTACATATAGCATAAGACTCTTACATTAGTATACTTTTGTTCCTTCCCTCTTTATGTTATTGTTTTTTAACTTATATATGTGATAATCACTATAACACATTGTTTTTGTTTAGTCAATTTTCTATTCAGCCTTTTTTTTTGGTGCAGTACTGAGGATTGAACTCAGAGGCACTCTACCACTGACTTACACTCTCAGCCATTTTTTAATTTTCAATTTTGAAAATATATAACATAAAAGTTACCAGTTTAGCCTTTTTTAAAGTGCATGACTCAGTGGTATTAATTACATTAACAGTGTTCTACAATCATCAACACTGTGTATTTCCAAAAGGTTTTCATTATAACAAGCAGAAACTCCATACCCATTGTGCATGAGTGCAGGGCATTGATCTTTCAGGTGGGTCTTTCTCTGCCTCTGGTAATTCCTCACATGCATGTGTTGATCTGCACCTTATTGAATACTTGAGGGGGGCCATTCACAGATCTTTAAGGCCCTGTCTCTGTATAGCCCAGACCTCACTGGCACTGCCCTAACAATTTTACCTGCCTTTATTTCCCTGGACTCAGCTCTGTAGCCTCCATCCAGGGAATTTCTGTGATGTGCCACAGTTTCCCCTCCCTGTGCAAATCCTGGAAAGTCCCTCAAGGAAATAGGGTTCACTTTGTTACCCATTTTTCAGAGATTACTGTCTTTCATTAGCTAACGTCTATGTCTTAAAAACCATTGTACCATTGTGTTCTTTAATTTGTGTTTTTATTTTGGTTGTCTCAAGTGAGAAGATAATTATAGTTGCTGTTATTTTTTATCTTGGATGCCCATGGAAGTTCCTCCTATTTATTTTGACAAGGTGAAAAGGTGCTTATTTCAGGGTACCTAACAGCAGAACTAACACATCCAGTTTGTTGTATAAGGCATGCAATGCAAAACTCTAGAGGAGGTTTCCATAGTCAACTGTAAATTTATTTATTATGACAATTTCCCAGCAGGTGGCAGTAAAGTGTTTTGAGGGAAAAGTGACTTTTTTAATAAAACCTGCCACGTGGGGAATTAAAGGATCTGCATAGTAATTTCCTGGGCCGCCAACCAAATCTGATTTAGGAGGTCTTGGGTAACACCCTTAAAAACTACATTAAAAATTTGAAACAATTAACAGATTTATGAAAAGGTAAAAATACCATACACTTTAAATCTCCAAATATTTTAGTCTACATTTCCTACAAACAAGGTCATGCTTCTGTGAGATCACAACACAAGCATTGTAATCAGGAAAATTGATACTGACTCAGTTCAAACCTCAAACCTCATCAAGTTTCCCCATTTATTCCAATAAAGCTCTTTAAAGCAAAAGGATCCAGTTCAGAATCACATATTGTATTTCTATGGTCTTTCCTGGACTTCCTTGCTTTTGACACTTTGGAAGATTGTGGGTCAGTTATTTTGTAGAATGTGCCACAGTTTAGATTTGTTTTCTTCTGATTAAATTCAAATTATACATTTTTGGCAGAAATGGCACAGAACTGATGCTAATTCTTCTCGGTGCATCCTACCAAGTGGTGCATGATTCAAATTTGTCATTACTTACGATGCCCATTTGAATTATTTCATTAAGGTGGTACCAAGCTTATGCACCAAAAGGTAATCTTTTCCTCCTTTTCTCCCCTCCCCCTCACAGTGCTGTGGGAGAAACCTAGAGCTTCCCACATGCTAGGCAAGTGCTCTAACACTACATCATCCGCCCCTCTTTTTGTGGAGAGCAATACTAAAATATAAATGTCCCTTCCTCATGAAACTTACAATTCATTTATTTGTATCTATGTGGACTTGAGATGTCCTATTATATTCAATGTGTTGTAAGACATTACTATAATTCTTTATTCTGGTTATCCTATCTCCCACCTACACCGCACAGATGATCTCCTTGCCCAACATGGGTTCCGACACCCTGTACCAGAATGTCCCTCTGTGAGGATGCCTTCATTGTCCAGGCTGGACTCTGAACCCACACTCTGAGCCACATCTCACCGCCATACCCATCACATGGAGTCCCACCTCACTCTACTTGGGCTTTAAGAACCTTGTGTCATGTTGAGTCTCTGACAGACGCCCTCTTTACTCTTCTCAAGGTGTGTCACCTTGCCACAGACCACACCCATGCATGTATATCTAGCTCATCCTGCTCAGAATCTGAGTCCCCTGCTGGGATGCCTCTCCAACATGGTCACGTCCTCACCCTTCTCAGGCTCCGGCTCAGGCACCAGCAGCACTTCTGTGTGGACACTCTCCTTTGTCCTGCTTGTGCTCCGACACCTGCTCTGAGCTATTATGCCACCTTGACTCATCTTCCTTCCACTCTTAGCTGCTGGTGTACACACCTGCCTTACTCTGTCCCCACTATGGTGTTAAGTCTGCATTGTTTATTAAAGGAAAGGAAGAGAAAGAGGAAACAATATTTGCATTTTGAGCAAATGCCTCAAGTGATTTTTGTGATTTTTGTCACATTGAGCAACTGATGGTACTTTATGAAACACAGTGACAGCAATGAAACCCAAGTTCTTTCATATTAAAAATAATTGGGGAATGTCATTCAGAATGTGCACTGATATAGGTGAGAAATAGCTTAATATTTCCTTTAAAACTGTTATCAGAGTAAGAATAGTAGATTATAAGAGATTAATAAATAGAAGGTCTCAGATGTGAGTAAAGCAAATTATTACATGAAAGAGCCATAATCACTCTGGTTTCCTTAAAACTCCATAGATGAGCTTACTTTCTTTCTTTTTTGGGGGGTGGGGGGTACTGGGGATTGAACTCAGGGGCACTCAACCACTGAGCCCCATCTCCAGCCCTATTTTATGTAGAGACAGGGTCTCACTGAGTTGCTTAGCGCCTCGCCATTGCTCAGGCTGGCTTTGAACTTGCGATTCTCCTGTCTCAGCCTCTCAAAGTGCTGTGATTACAAGAATGCACCACTGCGCCCGGCACATAGATGAACTTTCTATGGATAATGGCAAAGTGTGACAATAAGTGCCTGAACTCAAACATTTCTGAATTGGATTGTACAAAGGCCAGTTCCTGCCCAGTCTTGACAAGGTAATACTATTTTAAAAAGAAATAATCTGAAAATAATAAATATCCAGAGAGCATTTAGAAGTAATTCAAATTTCTGTTTTGGTCTTATAAAGAAGAACCAATGGGGAAGGTGTGTTGCTGGACGCATCCCTGTATCAGTCAGCTGTTGCTGTGTAATAAACCTCCCCAAAACTCTGTGAGGCAGAACAACAATTATTTATTATTTATTACCTGTCTGCAGATCAGCTGCTTTGTGGCTGACATAGGTAGGACATTGTTGGACTGGTTCTGCAACATGTCTCTCATTCTCCTGTGAGAGAAAGTCTTTAAGGCCTAAATCTTGGGACTAAGTTCATTGTCATTTCCATTCATCTCAGGTTTTTTTGTTTTTTGTTTTTGGGGGTTTTTTTTGCCAATGCAAGTCACATGGTCAAACCCCAAATCCAGGGGTGGTGGAATATATTCACCATCACCCAGTGATGGTCAATACAGAACCAGTTGAATGACGCCATCTCTTATCAGCCCTGAAGAAACTCATCACCACCATCTCCTTCCTCAAGACTACAGGTGCTGCACACCTGTAATCCCAGCAGTTTGGGAAACTGAAGCAGAAGGATGGTGAGTTCGAAGCCAGTCTCAGCAACTTAGCAAGGCCTTGAGCAACTTAGCAAGACCCTTTCTCCAAATAAAAAATAGAAAGGGCTGAGGATGTTGCTCAGTGGGTAAGCACCCCTGGGTTCAATTTTTGGTACCAAAAAAAAAAAAAAAAGGAAAAAGAAAACTGTCCTCAGTAGGGCATCTGCTGTCCTCCACATCTTTCTTCTTCCCACACTATCAAATACTCCACTCACACTAGAAATCTTTTCTCCTTTGGCATTTCCTTCCCATTAGAAAATCTGTTCTCTCCAATTTTCCATTTTCATTTGTGTCTCCACCACTTGCTTTCTTACTCCAGCAATTCACCAAGGACCTGGACTGAACAGGCAGAAACCAGAAGCTGGTAGGAAGGTAGCCTGCGAGGGCTCATGTGCTGTGACTAATCTTCCAGGATTTAAGAATCCCAACACAGTCTGTTACTAAGTACTGACATGTTTGGGGACTCGGGTGTTTGCAGAATTAATTTAAGTTGAAGAAATACCCCAAGTATTTCCATGGGTACATAATTGTACTATGCCTCACCTTGATAAAGCTTCAACATCATTTCCAGAGTAAGCTAGGGGCCCCTGAGGTTCCCTCTATGTCATCCATTGCCAATATAACTACACAACTATTTGTGAATTCCTAGCTTAGTGCCTGTTTTCTTTCCTCCCACTAAATCATAAACTCCTCCTGGAAAGAAAGTATGGCTGTTAAGATTCACCAGCTGCATCTCCATCCTTCCCTGTCAGCTGAGCCATGAATAGACAACTGTCAGCCCTGCTCCAATACCCGTCCCAACCTATGCACATGTGACCCAAGCCCCTCCATCTCTTGCCTAGCTCACTGCCATGGACCTCCTGCTGCTGCGGCCTGGTTATGGTCTATCCTTATGGTAGAAGAGGGACCTGTGAAAAATGGATAGAACGGATAGCAAATCATGCTTATCCTGTGCTCAGAATCCTCCTGTAGCTCTTCACTCCTGGGATCTGACCTCTGTCTGGCTTCAGTGGTGGATGGTAAATGTTTATGGTCAGCCCACAGGAAGGACCCTGTTTGTAGTTTATCAGTGTTTGTTGTGTAAATACTCTTATCATGGCCTATTTCCTGCTTCTTGCTTTCCTTTTTCCTTCCCTTCCTTCTTTGCTCATTCTCTTTTTTCATCTTTTCCTTCCTTTCTCCTTTCTTTTCTTTTATTCTCTATCTCTTATTCCAAAACTGACATTCTGTGTGACAGGGAGATCCGTGTTCATCTTAGTCATTGCTTAAAGGTGCCTGGCACATAATGGATTTTTGATGTATATTTGTCAAATGAATGAGTGACTAAATAAAAATGAAGATGAATGGATGATCTTTTCTTCTTCCTTTTTTTTTTTTTTTTTTTTTTTTTGGTGCTAGGGATGGAACCTCAGGCCTCACTCATGCTAGGAAAGCTCTCTGCCACTGAGCTACATCCCAAGCCCTCAATGATCCTTTCTTTTTTTAAATATTTATTTATTTATTTATTTTTACTTGTAGGTGGACAGAATATCTTTATTTTATTTTTATGTGGTGCTGAGGATAGAACCCAGTGCCTCATGCATGCTAGGCGAGCACGCTACCACTGCGCCATAACCCCAGCCTCAATGATCCTTTCTTAATGCTGTTCTTCCAGGATTTAAGAATCATTCAGAGCACATGGCATAGTTTTAAAATAACCAAATACTGCCCTGCATTTTCAAGTTCCCAAAGCATTGCCTCATCCATCATCACCTATGACCAGCTTCTCTTCTTTTTTTTTTAATATTTATTTTTTAGTTATAGGTGGACAGAGTATCTTTATTTTATTTTTATGTGGTGCTGAGGATCGAACCCAGTGCCTCCCACATGCTAGGCGAGCACGCTACCACTGCGCCATAACCCCAGCCCCCAGCTTCTCTTCTAAGAAGCCAGCAAAGACATTTCTCTCCCTCTCTACATTACAAACAAGGAAATAAAGACTTAGCAAGGTCAAGGTAGCTGCCCAGGGCCACACAGTGACAGTATATGTACAGTGTGACTCCCAAATTGGTAGTCTTCCCAGTGGTCTCCAGCAACTGCCTGGCTCTTGGGAGTTCTCAGCAGGCTTCAGAGAGAGGGGAGAAAGAGATGTAGGGTAGAAAGCAGGGCAGTGAGAATAGGGAGAGGCTTACTTAGGCTCCATCAGACTAAGCCTGTCACCTCTGGGGCAGTAAAATGGTGATTTTGGAAGCACTGTTTCCCATTCCTGTTATTAGATCCCCACTTTTCTTTTCCAAGAGTGCTGAGGTGCCCTCCCTACACACAGCCTCCCAGGCAGAGCAGGCTGCATTCCTAGCTCCCCACCTCCTTACATGTCTGTAAAAATGAGTAGCAGTGAGCACCAGCTCCAGACAGCCAAGCTGAACTCAGTTGCTATGTATCATTTTTTAGCCCCTGTGGTGTTTTAAAATTGGAACACTTATAAGTGAAGTACAAAAACGCATAAGGGTAGTTGGTTTCTTTTGGTAAACAGGAAAATCTGGCCATGTCTCCTAGCCTGTCTCAGCTGGCCAGCCCCTGAAACATCCCATCCACTGCCGCCCCCACACTTTCCTGTGACCTCTCCAACCTAGAGGGCACTCACTAACGGTTTCCCATGTTGAGAAGCAAACCTCTGAACCCAAGCCTATCCCAAAAGGCAAAGCACAAAACATGTAGGCCCTCATGATTTCATTACATCAATTCTGGCAGTAACTCGAGTTTGAAAGCCTAGGTTCAGCCCACTTTCAAACACAGCCTTTCTTAACACATCTCAACAGTCTCACAAAGAAGGTGAGGAGAAGCTCCACTTAGGTGAGGATCCTCAAGTTCAGAGAGGGCGAGGGACCTGCCCAGGGTTATGTAACTAATTAGAAGCAGGCACAGAATTTGAAGATAAGGTCTCATCCGGCCGGAAATCCTCACAAATTGCATTCCCAGCCCCACAGGGCCTTCCTGTTCACCGTTGAGATAGTTCCTGACCTGCGACCACAGCCTTCCTGTCATCCATCACGTGCCCGGTAGGTGGCGCCATCAGCCAACAAAGCTTTCCAGGACAATGCCCTGGCGGAAATTGGTTTTCTTCTATTATTAAGGGATTTTAAGTCAGAATGATTTCCCCCCCTCCTTTCTTTCTTTCTTTTTTTCTTTCAAAAAACGGTCTTTCAACACATAATACAGCGTGGCTTTCGAGCCAGGCGTAAAATGAAATTTGCCTTAATCCATCGCCTAGGGAGAAAGTGTTTATGTGTCACAATTGACATCTGTTAAATTTTAAATGAAGTAAGCAAGCAATAAGAAGGTCTGAAATACATTCTTTGTTCAAGAAGTCTCACAGACACTGATCAGCTGCTCTGTACAATTAGGAATTAAACAGGCACCTTCCCCCCACCACCCTCCAACAAGCTCTGCTGAAAGCCACAATGAGGAAAAAAGCAGAGGATGGATGTGCCTGCACTCCATGAGGTTAACACTTCTGTTTTAAGTTCAAGCCAATTGCTGGGCACAGCAGGGAGGGCTACTCTGACAGCCCCATTGTACCTGCTTCTGCCCCAGGGTTGAGTGCCAACCCAGGCCTGCCCCTCTTTACCTGCTACGCTTTTTATTTCAAAGTGTAAGAAGGTATAAGGAGCTTCACCCCGAAAGAACAGATCAGTTTTAACCATCAGCCTGTTCCTATGATGAATCTCTTCTTAAATCAAAATATATTTATTCTTTTGTATTTCCCACTTGCAAGGAACATTGAACAGATCACTCCAGTGTTAGCCCTTGCAATCTCTATTAGCAAAAGAATGAGAACAGATATAACTCCAATACGCAGCTTTAATATTAGTTAACAGTTTGCTTCTTATAAAGATGTGCTCAGATCATCAAATGAGAAAGGGAAGTCTTGCCTATAAACCAAATATTCTAATTGTAGAATGCTATATTGAGGGTTTTAGAATTTGGGGACAAACATAAGGATAAACAGAAAGCCCTTCAGTTTCAACCCTCTGTTTCAGCCTTTCTCTAATCCCTACAAAAAGGATAGGCATCTATGACAAAAAGGATGAGTGCTTTAGTGTATCACATACATCTCCCGGCCTCCCCTGCAGTTGAGTTGAGCTGCATGGATGAGTTCTGGCAAATGCGTATGGTGGAGGTCATGGATCACTTAGGAACCAATGTGTCTCTGCCATTTCCCCTGCCTCATAGATCCTGGAGGCCACGTGATCCAAATGACGTTACTCCAAGATGGCAGAGTGGCCATGTGAAGCAAAGCTCCCTTCACCAACTTGCACTGGGTACCTAACAAAAGAAGAGAGAAATTATTTCTGTTGTGGTAAGCCACTGAGGTGTGGGCTTATTTGTTATTGAAGCATAACCCATCTGAGAAAGGAGGACTGAGTCTCAGATCACTGGAGCCTCAGCACCAAATTCATGCTACACCCAGCCCATAGTAAGGGAGCAAGAAATATCTGTTGAACACCTCAGTCCTTCTGACAATCTCTCCTTTGATTGCTTTAGATACTTCAATATCCTTTTATAAGTTCTCCTTTCTGATCAGGCTAGTTTGAGTTGGGACTTGGTATTTTCAACTAAGACTTCTCTTTAACACGGGGCAACCAAAAAACTTTTACTGTTCTCTCTGTGTTTTTCCTGTTCTGGAGTTTTCCCTTTTTCTCCCTTCTCTGATATATTACCCTTCTTCTTTAATTTTATAATATACTAATTGGTCAAAATGTACAAATGAAGTTCTTATTTATTTTTTGTTTCTTTATTTAGGAAAATGTTTTTAAGCTTAATGACATTTTTCTCATTTCCAAAGTATAATGCATTTATGAAAGAATAATCAGAAAATGCATATGGGCCAAAGGAAAGGGATTAAAAGTGCCCACAATTCCAAATGACCAGAGAAACACATGAGTCATATTTTACTATGTAGCTGCAAAAACATGATTTTTACAAAATGGTGTCATATTATACATATCATTTTGAAAGTTATTTTCTCTGCTGAATGAATAAAAAATATTTTTCCATATTGGTAAACACATTTCAGTGGCCATATAATAAAATTCCATTCTGTGGCTAGATGATACATTTTTTTAATTCTATATTTGTTAAACATCATAAACAAGTACCACAATTTTGCCCATATCCTTTGTAATTTTCTTAAGATAAATTTCCAAACATGGAATTTCTGTGTCAATATATAGGCAATGCACAGACTTTTGATATATATTGCTAAATTGTCTTCAAGAAAGGTTCTACCAGCGAGGTGCAGTGGCACAAGCCTGTAATCCCAGCACTTAGGGAGGCCGAGACAGGAGAATCGTGAGTTCAAAGCCAGCCTCAGCAATGGTGAGGTGCTAAGCAACTCAGTGAGACCCTGTCTCTGCATAAAACACAAAATAGGGCTGAGGATGTGGCTCAGTGGTCAAGTACCCCTGAGTTCAATCCCCAGTACTACCAAATTAGAGAACAAAAACGCCCATTTCCCTGCATTCTTGCTGAGTATTATAACTTTCAAAATATTTCTAATTTGGTAAAATGCATTATAATTTATATTATAGTCACTAGTAAAATTACTAGTTTTTCACATTTGCTCTTCTAATAATTTTGTTTATGTATTCTTTTTTTTTTTCTATTGAGATGTTGCCATGTGATTTTTCCATCTTCCTACTCCTGCCCTAAGAATGTTGCCTTTGTCTCAGGCTTCTCCCCTCATAGTTGCAAAATAATTGCAACAGCTCCAAAAATCATGTACATTCTTTCCTAGCAACAAATGACAAACAGTGCATCACTTTGGCTTCTTTAAGAGTGAGGACGCCTTTCCTAAGAATACCTCCAGCAGACTTCTCATTGACCAGAATCGTGTCCCATGACCCATCTTAAATCTTGCGCTCTGAGACTTCAGTGGGACCCAGCCTCTTAGAATCATCTGCTGCTTGATTTCTGAACACAGTTTTTCACTAAGAAAGAAAGACAGCTGATGAACAACAGTTTCTGCCACAATTGTCATTTAGCTCTGTGAGGCTCAAGGTCACTAGCTTCTCTGTGGGCTGGCGATTACTCATCTTTGATTTCTCCTAAGCCCTCTCTGTGATTCCTTCTAGGCCACTGATAGAACACATGTGTGAGATTTTGAATTCTGCTCCACATCTGTTTGCAAAACCCTCTTTTCCAGTATCTCTCTCCTTCCCTTTACGTTATCATACTAATCACAGATTTAAACTTAAGCCCTAACACTCAGAATATCCTATCTCCCTTCTGTAAAAATTCCCCAAAGTAGTACTTAACTTCATATGCTCACCAAATCTTATATCCAAAATTAAAAGCCATTTACCTTTATGCTGAAACTAAACCTAAACAAACGTGTTGGCTTTGGGAGCATATAATGGTGTTCAGAGCAGCACAGATTTAAGTTAGTAGTCTGATATTTTAAAATGTCACTGAGCTTTCCTGACTAAAAACAAGTGGAGGAAGCTTTCTTCCACATTTACACGGGTCACAAGAAACCTCTTTAAATGGCCAAAGTGAAATAGTTCTCAACAGAGTATTTTACTCCACTTTGTACAATAGATACACTGCCTTGCACATCTGTGAATTTACTTTTTTCCTTCATTTTTTTGAATATTACCCCTAAGCTGATGTTAATGTATTTCTGACGATAAAAACAAACATATTTAATCTTCAAAAAGGAAGATGAATGACAATCACTTCAAGTTTTAGACACATTGGTGAACACCTGCCCAACCCAAACTGCATGATGATCCTTCCTCAGTCACTGGGGGAGCAAAATGCACTCCTCTTATTTCCTCTAGAACTTATGTGATGTGGCTCAAGTCAAAATGCTTTGTTGTAGTGAGTTTCTCATCAAAGAAAGGTACGTTTTGCCACAGAAAAGATTCAAGCAGCAGATTTCTGCATTGGTAGGGGTTGAACTTGAAGACTTAAAGTTACTTCCAAGAGATTCTAAAATAAGTCAGGAAAAACAATAGTTATATTCATATGATGCTGTACAAATCACAAAATCCTGAGACGCATTGAGTTTCAGTTAATCTTTTAAACCACCCTGTGAGGTAGATGGGCTTATTTATTATTCCTGTTTTATAGAAGAAATTAAGTTTAAATCTGTGATTCAGGTGGAGTTAAGTGACTTATCTGGGGTCACATATCTAAGAAGCAGAAGGTCTTAGGACCTCTGGTCAGAGGTGTCACCACATCCAGGACAGAGGAGACAGGAGGTAGGCCCATAGTTAATTGGAGGCCCAGGAAATGATGCTTTGGCTTTACCTCTCCCTGGTCCCCAGAACAACCTGCCTGCTGTTTTCTGGGCCTCTTATCAACTGTTCCTCAATTACTAGAGATCAGAACTTTCCTGCTTCCTAAAAGCGAAGTGTATAAGGCCTCTGATTTATAAGCGCTTGGTGTTTCTACCCATTTGGGGGGCTATTTCCTCTTTTAAAGGATCATAGAGATGCCCCTAATGTCATCGGATCCCTTGACATTGGCTTGGGAAAAGAGAACCATTTCTGCTTGGCGGGGTCTTTCTAGTCATGCCACGCAGAAGGCTCCACCTAGTCCTAATTGTGTGAAAGCACAAAGGAAAACGCCACTACCCCTGGAGAAAGAATGCAGGTGGAGGGGACAGGATGTCCCCAGGGCTGCAGCATCGATAGGAGGACAAGTCCCCTTGTGTAAGGGCCTGGGAACCCAGCTTTCTTCCACGCAGTTCTTCCTATCAGATTCTGCCCTATTCTGGTAATTCAATGGGAAACGAATCCACCCAGGAGTCTGGGCTGGCCCTGGAAAGGAAGGTAGATAGAACAAAGAGAAAGTCATTGCCAATTTCAGAGACTGTGTGTTCACAGGAATAAACAGGAATACAGCTGAGTGGGAAAATGGGTGTATCCCCCCACATTACATCTAAACGAGTGATAGCCATGCCAGAAGTGTGCTTGGTGTCTTTTTTTCATTTGGATTAACTAAAGGAGAATACATGAGGAGGAATTAAGTATACACGGATTACTTCAAATATAATGTATTGAGGCTTTCCAAACACAATTAGTTTTGCTATTCCTAAAGCAATAGGAGGTAAGTTGCATTTTCACTGGAAGACTTTTCTCTCTCTCTCTCTCTCTCTTTCTCTCTCTCTCTGCCTATCTCTGACCACATAGGATGAGCTTCGAACCTATTGGTGATATGTGTCTGACACTAAAGGCCTGAGAAACTGATGTTCAGAGAGGGGTGCAGTGATGTGCCCAGGATTGCACAGCTTGGAAATGGGAAGTAAGGATTCACCCAGTCTCCTGATTGTCTGTGTCCTTTCTAGGCACCTGGTTAAGACATAGGCATGAGTGGAAGCCAGACACCTTACTACATAGCAGGGTAATATTTGGAGATGAATCTTCATAATTATTCATACCCTAAGAGTCTTCTCCTATTCAAGCCACCCTAGGAGGCATCCACTGTCTCAGAAGAGGGATACTAAGGAAGAAGAAGAGAAATAAATGTTTTCTGTCTCCCACACCCAAGCTTCAGAGATGCAGGAGCTTCAAACCCCAACCCCAAAGAGCAAAGGCACTAAGTTTATGCCAGGAAAAATAGACTCCGAAGAACACATGAGGTTGCAGGAGCTGGTTTTCTCATCTCAGAGAGTGGGGAAGAAAGGAGAGATGTAGAGGATAGATGTGGTGTTCGTCTGTTGATCAATTTTACCAGGAAAGGAGGCTGTGTCTAGTTCTTACCACATACACTTCCTAGCACCTAAGAGGGATGTGGGACTCACTGAAAGGGTACATCTTCAAGGAAGCCTGACAAGTGGGGCAAGGGCAGAGGGAAGATGATCGTGGGCCAATGCTGGAGAGCCTGAGACAGCCAGGAGATCATCACGGACAATGACGGAGAGCCTGAGGACATCTTGGGCATGGCGGAGTGGAACCAGGTAGCCCCTGGGAGCACACTGTCCTTCCTTGCCTGTTCCATCACCACATAATCCCCTGGAACTTAGACACAAGCCCTTGGAACAATGGAACTGAATTATCTTTTCAATCATATACAGTTGCCTTTTTTTGTTGTTTAGAAATGATCAAACAGCAGCAATTTCATCTTGTTCAGTGTAATGTTGGAAAATACTGAACTGCCTTTGATCAAGTTTCTATCATCTGGCAGAATAAGGGTTTGAAATGGAAATCAAATCTAGACATAGTCAATCAAGACAGACATCTCTCTCACCTGCTTGGGGGTTGCATGTTGGGCTCACTGAACTGAATTGCCACATTATGGGACCCCAGGTAATTCTTGAGATGACTGATAGTTCCAGTGTCCTTCACCAGGAAGAGACTGGGACATCTCACAAGGTTCAGCTCTTATTAGAATGGGCTCTCTTCTATCCTTTGACATTTAAAACATATCCTGCCAGTGGTGAGATGGAGCATGCATGGAAACAGGGGAAATTTGTTCTCACCTGACAGTTCAATCCAGTTGAAAGTATTCTCCATGTCCTGTGCCTGTAAGCACCTGTATTGATAACTTCAGAAGACATGCAGAAGCCTGTGGATCATAAATTGGACTTGATAAATAAGGTGAGTTTTCCTTTAGGCTTCTCACTGGGGTAAGGCAAACAGGATGGAGAAGCATGGTCCCCACTAGCTGAGAAACAGTAACAAGGAAATTGCTTATAAAATCATTCACACTCACTCTCCCTGCCACGACACCTGTGCTGATAGGTAAAGGACCCTTGGAAAAACAGAAAAAGTGATTGTCAGAGAGGTCCAAAGGTATTGCTTGCTTCTTGCAAAGTCACAAGACAAAGACAACAATCTAGGGTCAGGATTCTCAAAGTTGTATGCCAGTACACCCCAAGGTGCCTCAGGGGACAAACAGGAGCACTGTAAGATAGTTTAGATTTTTGAAGGATACTCATTAATGTCTGTCAGATATAGTGAAAAAAAATTTGCTAGCTCAAAGTGGTTCTCAGTTTTGTTTTGTTTTGTTTTTTCCTAGCACTGGAGATCGAGCCCAGGGCCACTTTGCCACTCAGCTACACCTCCAGACCTTATTATATTTTTTTAAAATATTTTTTTAGTTGTAGTTGTCAATAGACCTTTATTTTATTTATTTATTTTTATGTAGTGCTGAGGATCGAACCCAGTGCTTCACATATACTAGGCAAGTGCTCTACCACTGAGCTACATCCCCAGCCCCTTATATTTTGTTTTGATACAGGATCTTACCACATTGCCTGGCTGGCCTCACATTTGCAATTCTCCTGTCTCAACCTTCCAAGTAGCTGGGATTATAGGCGTGCACCACTGCACAGCGACAGTTCACAGTTTCAACATTAGATCATGACATCATGTCTTTATGAAGCTGAGTTTCAGATGGTTGCTGTGATAAAAAAACATGCATTGTGAAAAAAATCAGTGTGAAATAGGAAATGACAATAGCAGCGTCCAGAGTCCAAAAAATGGGCAGTTGTGCAGTGATCAGCAGGCATATGTATGTCATTTTAGGAAATCATAGTTATTTAAAGATGAAATAAAAATACTAGTTATTTCCATGTATTCGTGTTCTTTTCAAATAGCTACTGTTGTTAAGACATAAATAATTATTCAATTGTTTGGACATAACTAATAAATGAATCTTCTGGATATTTCTTTTGAACTACAGATATCAGGAAAAAATTACTGAGATACTAAGGGAACTATCAAGTAAGAAAATTTCATAATCTCAGGCCTAGAAGATACTAGTAGCAATGGTGTTATGGTTTGGATATGAGGTGTTCCCTAAAAGTTCCTGTGTTAATGCAGGATTATTCAAAGGTGAAATGATTGTACTATGAGAGCTGTAACCTAATCAGTCCTTCCTCATTTTAATGGACTGAGTGGTAACTGTAGGCAGGTGGAGTGTGGCTAGAGGAAGTGGGTCACTGGGGGCTTGCCCATCTTCCCTGCCAACCCCTAGCCCCCATTTCCTGGCCATCACGAGCTGATTGTCATTCCTCCACCATGCCATTCCGCCATGATGTTCTGCCTCAGCTCCAATTCAAAGCGATAGAGTCAGCAGACCATGGACTGAATTTTGAAACTATGAACCAAAATAAACTATTCCTCCTCCAAGTTGCTTTTATCAGTTATTTTGGTCACAGTGACAAAAAAAGCTGACTAACACAAATGGTAAGCTAAACTAAATTGTGTCCCTTGATCAACCTCCCTGAACTACCCACAACCTGTGGACTGTTAGAGAAACAAAGTTATTTTGTTTGGGTCATTGTATTTAGGGTCTCTTTGTTACAGCAGAGACACTAAGCCAGTTCCCTAACCAATAAAACAGGTCTCAGTGAACATTTATTGATGAATAGGCTCAGCATTAATTTCTTCTATTGGTACAGATTTTGGATATACTACTGAAACCATAACAAAATAAAAATAAAAACAGTAACAAGGGTTCATGAGAAGTATAAGGCAATGAACACTGGACACCTACCTACCAGTGTCTGACCTGGGATAGTTGAATATCAGGTTCCTCAACTGTAAAATGGAAACAATATACCCACCTTGTATACTGTAAAGTGATGGAACACGGATGTTAATAATCCTGAAAATATTTAGAAAAGTGTGGTACAAATATAAGAAGTCTTCAATATTAAAACATTTATGAAGATACTGATGACTACAGGGACTTTTTGAAAAGGATCTGGTCATTAAGAATGAAATTCTGAAGGAGTATAGAATCTGAATAATCAAGTTTCTTCTTTTGGGGCTGAGGATTTAGCTTAGTGGTACAGTACTTACGTAACATGTACAAAACCCTGGGTTCTATTCTCAGTACCATTTTTTTTTAAAAAAAGCAAGTTTCTTATTTTAAAATGTTTTATTTATTTATTTATTTGATTGGCACTGGGGTGATTAACCACCAAGACCCCCTTTTTATTCTCTTTCCAAATTTTTATTGGTGCATTATAGTTGTTCATAACTCACAGTTTGTTGTTACATATTCATGCATGCACACAATATAACAATATCATTTGGCCCCTATCACTCCCCAGCACTTACCCTTCCTCCTTGCCTTCTACCTCCTGGTCCCTTTCCTCTGTTGATCTCCCTTTGCTTTTCATAAGATCCCTGCCTGCCGCCCACCCCCACTTCTCTTTACCTTCTTCCTCTCTAGCTTCCTCATCTGAGAAAAAAAACATATGCTCTTAACCTTCTGAGTTTGGCTTATTTTGCTTACTGTGATTGTCTCAAGTTCCATCCATTTTTCTGCAAATTACATAATTTCATTTTTCTTTATCCCAGCCCTCTTCGAAATTTTTAATTTTGAGACAGGGTCTGGCTAAGTTGCTGAGGCTGGTTTGAACTTGTGATCTTCCTGCCTCAGTTGAGTTGCTGGGATTATAGGCATGCACTGCTATGCCTGGCCAAAGTTTGACTTTAAAAAAAAAAACAACAATTAGTCTTTTTATATTTATTTATTTATTTATTTATTTATTGCCAGTACAATGGCTCGAACCCAGGACCTTGTACATGTTAGACAAGCTGAATTCCACCCCTTGACCCTCATGCTTACTTGTTTTGGTGCTACTTTTCAGGAGATCACAGTTGAAGAAGCTATGACCTTCATACAAATTATGAGAGTACAAGATTGGCGGGGCTGAAGACCTTCAAAGAAGTACATGTGACAAATATTCAGAGCTAAATGCAATCCAAGGAGCGCAAACTTGGTAAAGAATTTCAAGAATCAATAGCAAATACCCACTTCCTTCTACCCCTTTATAAGTTGGCTTGTCAGATGGTACAATTAGTCTTTTTAGAGCCTTTTTATCTTTGTCAATGTCATCGTTAAACTCCATTCTGTCCCTGGTGTGTGTTCTTACAATAATATCAAATTAGTAGGATATGAATTAATAACTGTTTTGGATAAATCTATCAAATTCACAGAACCCAGTAAAGAACTCCTTGAGAGGTGGCCTTGGAGAGGAGAATGCAGCTTGGAGTGACCATTGGTCATTTGGAGGCAGTCTGGCATCCACTCCCCTTTGACAGTCTCCTCTTGAGGGATTTTCCATGGTATAGGGCTTGAGAGGTAGAAACACAGCTCCACCCCTGGGCTCAGCTTTCCCTGAAGGCTCTGGATCCTAAAAGCTATATAGCAAGTAAAGGTTGTGGTCCATTTCAGGTTGACGAAAAGTGTGCATCACGTAGTTCTTGTGACATGGTCCTTTTCAGAAGCCCCTTAGCTCTAGGACCCCAGCCTAATATCAAGTTACTGAACCCTAGATTTCTTTCTGCTATAGTTTGACTGTGTCTCCCAAACTTCATGTGTTGGAAACTTTATAGCCAAATTCATATATTGATGGCATTTGATAATGGGGCATTTGGGAAGTAATTAGTATTAGATGAGGTCATGAGGATGGAGTCCCCCTGATGGCATTTGTGGCTTTTTAAGAAAAGGAAGAGATGCCCAAGCTAGTGTACTTACTCTGTCTCCTATGTGATAATCTCTGCCATGTTTTGGTGCAGTAAAAAGACCCTCACCAGGTGCTGAGAAGATGCCAACATTATGCTTCTGGACTTCGCAGCCTCCAGAACCCAAATAAAATTTTTTTCCTTACGAGTGACCTGACCTCAGGTATTTTATTAGAGCAATAGGAAAAGGATGAAAACACATTCCAGTCACTTCTCCTTTCATTCAAAAGAAACAGAAATGAGTTTTTTAAAAATATTTTTTAGTTGTTAATGAATCTTTTTATTTATTTATTTATATGCAGTGCTGAGAATCGAACCCAGGGTCTCACACATGCCAGGCAAGTGCTCTACCACTGAGCCACAACCCCAGCCCCCAGAAATGATATTTTATCTGAAAGCAGATAGCCTAACTAATAAAGTGCCCTTTTCCAAACAGTTTTTCATCCTCAAACACTGTTGCTGGTATAAAATATTTAATAAGAAGGAAATTAGAGTGACTTTAGAGACAAGAGCAATAATTCACGTCTTAACCTAGAATTCCCGAGTTGAAGATTTTTTTTTTTAAATATTTTTTTAGTTGTAGATGGACACAATGTCTTTATTTTATTGCTTTGTATGTGGTGCTGAGGATCGAACCCATGGCCTCACGCATGCGAGGCCAGCGCTCCACCACTGAGCTACAATCCCAGCCCCCAAGTTGAAGATTTAAGGTGTCTCTGGAAAGAGCTTGTGTTTGTTTAAAATGCAGCCATGTTTTTATAATTGATATGCCGCGTCTTTTTCATATTCTTCATCTGTGTGTGGCTGCAAAAATCATGAAGAAAAGTTTCTTTTCTCAGAGGAGAACTCTTCTCCATGAAAGAAAACAGGTTTTTTTTTTTTCAAAACCACGATCATGTTTCTTAAAATATTTACCTTGCTTTACTAAAACATCATACAATTCAACCTCATGGCATTCTTTATCCTGATGGTTCAGCTCTGAGTAAGAACACTATCCATCTCGGGAGAGAAAGCATAAAGACAATGTTACTTTCATAAATATGCTTCTTGTTCTATTTAAGGTGTATCTGCCATGGAAAAGGGGGAAAATGGATTTTTCTTGAAAAAATTTTTAGAGTATTTATTCAGCACTGCCTATCTTAAACTATCATCTAAAACATTAAGAATTTGGGCCTTTGGATGCTGACTTACTTGACTTTGTAGGCAAATCCAAAGGAAGTGGATGTAACACTGGCGACTATATTCGGCTATAATATTCACTCTGAAAAAGAGACTAAGTTATCTAATTATGAATGTGATTTTGCCCTATTGTGTATAGAATTAGCTTACTATCTTAGATTTTGATTCAGCTGTATTTGTACATGTGTACAGACACATGTAGTTCAATCAATTCTCTCAAGTTATCTACTTCTCTCCAATTCTACTGCCACCATCTTGGTCCAGGCTGCATCACCTCCCGTCCACGTTAACACAACAACCTTGTGTCAGTTGGCTTCATTCTCACTCTCAATTTCCATCCTCCAATCCATTCTCAGTAGCTACAGAAATCTGTTACAGACAAAAAAATCTTGTCACCTTATCCTCTCAAAGATCATTCAGTATCTTTCCATTGTTCTTAAGGTGAAATCCAATCATTAACAGGCTAAAAAGGCTGACATTATCATTTTAGTTTTAATGTAAAAAAAAAAAATGCCCTGGGTGTGCTGGGGTTGTGGCTCAGTGGTGGAGTGCTCGCCTAGCACATGTGATGCCCTGGATTCGATCCTCAGCACCACATAAAATAAATAAAAATAAAGGTATTGTGTCCATCTACAACTAAAAATATATTTTAAAAAAATGCCCTGGGTCAGATGAAGTGGTGTATACCTTTAATCCCCTACATACAGGAGGCTAAGGTGGGAGAATAATGAGTTTAAGCCAACCTGGGCAACTTGGTCAAACTCAAAAACACACAAGGACCTGGGTTTGATCTCCAGCACTACAAAACAAACAAACAAAAAATAACCCTGAAAGGGTTATAGTTCATTATTTCAAACATATTCACTAAACCTGGATTTTGAAACTCACGACTTGCATCATCTTTGAATAATGCTTTATCAGTATTCAGTCAAATATCACTTTTGCCAGGGAAAAACTGGAATAGTAAAGCAACAGAAACATCTGGTTTGATGGAAAGATGTTGAAACTGAACAAAAATATGTAAACTGGCCAAAATTCAAGCCAAGACAGGATGAAGAAAACAGCCAAGCTCATCCATCAAGCATGGCCTGGTAAGTGCCCACATGGAGGTCGGAATACATGATCCTAAAAGTTGAAAAATTTGCGAGTAGAATGTAACTTTGACTGATAGTCATTCTTTTATTTTTTAAGGAGAAGGAATGTGGGATTGTCAGTGGGAAATAAAAATGAAATGATATGATTTGAGAACAAAACTGTTTAGGCTGCAGTAGCTTTCTCAGTGGGTAATTGGCTGTGCACCATAAAGGTGCCAGGGGGAGATCTTTAATATTGGGAAACGAATAACAGTTCTATTGGCCTCTGATTTCAGATGGATTGTCCATTGGGTTGACTTCCTCCAGAGCCCCCCTTGCCTGCCTACAGGAAAGGAGTCATGCAAAACTCTCTTTAGTTTTTATTACCCTAGTGGAAATAATGTGTCACACATGCAGAAATCCACTGCTGGCATTCACTTGAGGTTCTGATGTGTGAAATGGTGTGACTGGATTGGAAAGGCCTTTAGCCTATGCTGGGGATGCATTCTTTGCAAAGTCAATGATCGCATCCTCGATCTCTGGATAAAAATTCTGAAGACCACATATTAGGCCCCCCCCTATGACACACTATGTTCTGTTGTCTCATTAAATTTCACACTGTAAAATTCTTGTTGTTCCCATTTGACAGATGGAAAGATGGAGTTCTAGAGAGATGGGATGAGCCTCTCTGTGTCCTCCATGCTCAGCATCCTTTCCCCTTTTTCTGGTGTCAGCATCCTAGTTTTCCTTGAGGAACATGCTTTCCTGGTGTTGATGGACAGATGCAGAGGCTACCACTCATGGCATTTGCTTTCTTCTAGACAATCCTATGCTCCTCCACCAAAATCCAAATCTTGGTAAAGTAACACAGAGAGATAGAAAATGGTTGGAGCCGGGCGCGGTGGCTCAAGCCTGTAATCCCAGCACTTAGGGAGGCTGAGACAGGAGAATCGTGAGTTCAAAGCCAGCCTCAGCAATGGCGAGGTGCTAAGCAACTCAGTGAGACTCTGTCTCTACATAAAAACACAAAATAGGGCTGGAATGTGGCTCAGTGGTCAAGTGCCCCTGAGTTCAATTTCCAGTACCAAAAAAAAAAAAAAAAAGAAAGAAAATGGTTGGAACTGATTGATCCCTCCCCAAAAGCATCTGCTACCATGATCCTCCTTCTTTCTCTCTTGAAGCCTGTTTCTTCAGCTTATCTTCTAATGTTTCCTTTCTGTTTTGGATTGTCCAGAGTTCATTTCTGTTGCTGGCAATCAGACAGCGCTAGCTGAAATAAGTAGTTAGTAGCTCGCCTACCCAGGCACATTTCCACTGCTATTTCCTCAGTTTTTCTGTCTCTTCTCCTTGCTATACCTACGGTTATGATTGCTGGGCACTGAGTGCTTGATGCCTTTGGGGACTGATCTTCCTGGGAGTGGGGAGGTGGAGCATGCTATGCTTCCTGGGCACCAGTGGTCTTGATAAAGCCTCTAGGTTTGTGTTTCTCAGCAGAGCTGGGCTGCACACAATCACATCTCAGTGTGATTAGAAGTTAGCCAAATGCTCTGGTAGTCTCCAAATATCCATTCACTAAACTGCTTCTGTGTCTGAAGCTTCACCCTAAGAGTTATTAGCTGTGAGACTATTTCTAGAAAGTTCTTGTTGGCATTAAGCTAGGGGTTTATTAATCCTCTGCATGAATGTAAGTATTTAATATCTATTGATTATCCAATGTGTATATGCTTTTGAATTAAGTATTTTATTAAACACACTAACATATACACACCTAAAGAGTAGGGGTACAACCTTTTGGGAGACATATAGGAGACTGGGTCATGGATTATAAAGCATGCAGATGGATTTGAAGCTCATTGTACAAAAACTCTATGCCCCTTCCCCAAAATGCCTCCATGAGAAGCCATTGCATTAATGGGTAAGAAGTCATTGCATTATTCTATGTGGTGTTCCTTATCACATCAGGACAGTTCATTTGACAGAGAGCAGGGGCTAGGAGGAATAGTACCCAGATAGATATGTCTGCTGAAGTCTCCACTGCTCATGCAGACCTGTAGGAAATGGCCCCACAGGAACATAGACATGGGTTCTGCAGGCACCATTGAGAGGGTGATTAACTTAGAGTGTGGCTTTAAAGAACAAAATTTTCTGTTTTATGGGTTTTTCGTTTCCAATTCTTTTTGAGAACAAGCAGTAGACATGTAAGATTTAGGAACACCCAATTTCTTGCTAAAACTCTCATTTGAAAACAGGCCCATGGCTGGGGCTTGGCACTCATGCACTTCATGTTTTGTTTTCTGGTTAAGGCAAAGGTGCAGTTGATCATCTGAGGGATTTGTGTGAACATAAGCAAGGGCAGTCTTGGGAGTCTCTGCAACAAGAATAGGGACATTTGTTCAATTATGTTTGGGGAAGGAGGCTAGAGGAAATAAGACCCAAAATGGATGAGAGGAAAATATGGAAAAAGAAATAATTATATGGTCTGACTCCAGCCCAGCTCCAGAGATGAATAATACCAACTGCCATATGTTGGTCATTTAGCGGGTCAGGCACTATGCAGCTTCTGTCCTTCCAAGGACCCTGTGGCAAAGACCCTATTACTATCATTCCCATTTTAAGGAATAAACAGGTCTGCATTTTAAGTAATTTTCCAGAGTCACATGCAGAGATTTGTTGCCCATTTGGAGCCTGACTAAAAACCCACAATGATTTGAAGTCTCTCCAGGGCTACCCTTAGGAGAGACTATCTCCATGTCTGTGGGCACATAGCATGACACTAGCAAGTGAAACCTGAAGAGAGCATTCTTTTGGCACTTCGACACTATCAGCTTTGGGAGTTGGGCGAATTAAACATCTTCAAGGGTAGAGAATTATTCTCCTTAAGGAAATAGTTCACTCTGTGGAAACATAAAACTCAAGTCTTTTCATCTGTAAAATGAGGGTGACAATATCTCCTATATCAGGATTCAATTCAGCTAGAATGGCAGAAAAACACAGACTAACAGTAGCTTAATAAGAGAAGTATATTTCTCTCTCTCATAAACTCTGAGACGTGTAGTCCAGGACATCAGAACATGCAAGGTAGCTCTGTGGTCATCAAGCATCCAGGATTTCTGTTTTTTGTTCTTTGTTTTGGTACTGGGGATTGAACTCAGGAGCACTCAACCACTGAGCCACATCCCCAGACCTATTTTGTGTTTTATGTAGAGACAGGGTCTCACTGAGTTGCTTAGTGCCTTGCCTTTGTTGAGGCTGGCTTTGAACTCGTGATTCTTTGTATTTTTTATTCTGTCATTCTTGCCACATTTCTTCCACTTTAGGGTCCTAAATAGCTGCTGTAGCTCTAGTACATCTGCTCCCATTCATTTGGGAGGAGGAGGAGGCAAAGAAGGGCACACTTCCCTTTTAGGTTCTGTCCTTCCTAGAAGTGCATATACCCCCTCTGTTCAGATTCTGTCGGTCAGTATTCAGTCATGTGACAAACCCAGCTATCAAGGAAGCTACAAAAAATTCTTATTCTGTGAGGCTACATATCCAGCTAAAAACCAGGAGTTCTGTTACTAAGAAAGAAGAAGAGAATGGATACTGAGGTTGCTGAGGTGAAATGAGTTAAATGCACGTCAGTTACCTAGCAGAGGGCTTTCCCAGCCTTTACTGTATACTAGATAAACACTACTCATAAACCTTGCCTTCCTTCTTCCACAAGTTTCCTGAAAAAACTTTCCAATTTGGTCATATCTGCTTTTATGTATTGACAAAAAGCTGAGCAAGCACTTACCATTTGGAGTTATTATTTTCTAGTTATTTATTATAAGAAAGTTTCTTTTTTGACTGTACTGTTAATTTTGTTAAAGATCCTTACTGTCACTGAAGATTTCACAATAAAGAAATTGTCATTATTTCTAAAGTTGTAATCCACTTTCCCTCGTTGTAATGAAGGCCCATCACAGAAGACAAATAAGAAAGACATCAGTATCATAACAAATTGCAAATAACTACAAAAACCAAAATACCATACTCATCCCTTCTTGGCCTTTGGGTCACTATTATGGTACTTTCCAGAAGGCAAAACAGGGGCTGCCACATGCTAGCTATTGGAGTTTGGGCAAGTTAGTTTTTTCCTCTAAGCCTCAGTTTGCTCATCTGGAAAACAGGGGCCATGTGGATTCAATGGAATCGATCATAAAGGAGAACTCACAGATGGCCCGGCACATCGTAAACCCTCCACAAAAGGGCAGCTCTTCCTTACTGTTTATTTTTCTGCCCACGAGGGTTATCAGGCTTAGTTGAAGATTTGTATCGAAGCTTCAAGCTCGTGACATTTTGCTTTTGTTACAATAAAAAATAGGACTTAACAAGATTGTTCCCAGCTTTATTCATTAGAGCCCCAAACTGGAAACAGCCCAGTCTACCAACAAAAGAATAGATAAACAAACTCTGGCCTGTTTATACAAAAGAATACTGCTCAGCAATCAAAAGGAAGGACAACTAATATTCACCACGTGGATAAATCTCAAAACCATTTTGCTGAGTGAAAGAAGCCAGACACAAAAGAGCTCATACTGTCTGAGGCCACATATTTAATGTTCTGTAACAGGCAAAATTAATCTATGGCAGAGAATCCCTCAGAATTGTGGTTGCCTCTGGAAGGTGGAGGGTAAAGAAATGATGGGAAGGGGGCTGAGGGAAATTTCTGGAGTGATGGTAATTTTCCACACCTTGGCAGAGGTTCAAGATGCATTTGTCAGAACACATCTAATGGTACGCTTAAGCTGTGCACATTTCATCATACGTAAATTTCACTTCAAAAGGAAAAAAGAGGCAAAACATTGAGTAAACATTTCTCCATAGAAGCTATAAAAATGGCCAAAAGGCACATGAAAACATATGCAACATCACTAATCATTAGGGAAATGCAAATCAAAACCACAAGGAGATAACACCTCACATCCACCAGGAGGATGACTACTACAGAAAACCAAACAAACCAAACATGAAGAGGATTTGGAGAAATTGGAATCCTTGTGCATCACTGGAAGGAATGGAAAATGGTGCAGCTGCTGTGGAAAGCAGTATGCTTTCTTCAAAAAATGGAAAATAGAATGACCATAGATAGGATCCAGCAATCCCATTTGTGGGTATCAGTCAAAAGAATTATAAAGCAGAGACTTGGACAGATATTTGTACACCTGTGTTCATAGCAGCACTGTTCACAACAGCCCAAAGGTGGAAGCAACTTTAGTGTCCATCCAAGTGTGGAGGAACAGATAAAATGTGATGTATGCATAAAAATGAAATATTATTTAGCATTATAAAGGACCCATCATGGGTGAACCTTGAGAACGTCGTGCTACATGAGGTAATCCAGGCACAGAAGAATAAGCACTGAGTGTTTTCACATTTATCAGGTACCCAGCGTCGTCAAGTTCAGAAAGACTTAAAGAACGGTGGTTTTCAGGAACTGGGAGAGGAAGGAATCGGGAGTAACTGTTTAATGAGCACAGAATTTCAGTTTTTCTTTTAAATATTTTTTTAGTTCTTGATGGATCTTTATTTTATTCGTTTGTTATTTATATGTGGTGCTGAGGATCGAACCCAGGGCCTCACGCATGCTAGGCAAGCGCTCTCCACTGAGCTCCAGCTCCAGCCCCAGAGCTTCAGTTTTGCAAGATGAAAAGAGTTACGCAAATGAATGGCAGTCATGTTTGCACAACAATGAGAATGTATTAATGATTCTGCTTGTACACTTAATCATGGTGAAGATGGCAGGTTTGATGTTATGTGTTTTACCACATGAACTTTTTTTAAAAAAAGGAAAAAAGAATGTGAACAAATATTATATTCTAGGTAATGACATGCAGGCTGAAAAGTTTAGGGGTGAAGCGTACTAACGTCTGCAACTTTGCTATGCATCAAAAAAGAAGATGGCATGGGGGCTGGGGTTGTGGCTCAGTGGTAGAGTGCTCATCTCGCATGTGTGAGGCATTGGGTTCGATCCTCAGCACCACATAAAAATAAATAAAATAAAGATATTGTGTCCATCTACAACTAGAAAAATACTAAAAAAAAAAGAAGAAGAAGATTTAGGGATAGGTGGGTAGGTGGGTTTCCCAATGTTTAGAGATGTGATAAAGCAAGTATAATAAGCTGTAAACTAGAATTTAGGTGAAGAGCACATGGGTGATCACTATTCAATTCTATTAACTGTTCGGCAGATTTGATTTTTTTCATTAAAAAATGTCGGAAAGCTAATCAGCACTAAGTAGGACAAAAGCCTTGTGACCCTGTGTAGTGCTCTCTCTCTCTCAGTCATTCAGTGAAGTTTTATTGCATTCCTAATACAGACCACTGTGCTAAGCTCTGGCAATGCAAAAATATGTAAAATAGCATCTCTGTCCCTTCTGTGGAAGTCAAAACAGATGCCTGAAGGAAAGAGATGCATGGATGCGGGAAAACAGGAATACTTTTTTTTCCCTAAAAACTTACTCTATCCATTTGTCCCCATCCCTGAGACTGCCTGCTCAGAGGCCCCCAGGTATGCTCTGCTGAGCACCATTGGCTCCCTCCTGCTCTCTGTCCTCTGGCCATGCCCATCCTTCAAAGTTCTGTTTTATTTCTTCCATCTCCAAATAGCCCTCTAAGCCTGTCCCTGCCCAGAGCCAAGTCCCTGCTCTGTCTTCTCTTTTAGTGTCTGCTCACGGATCTTGACCGCATTGGAAAGGGCCAGATCAGGGCTTGGGATGGGAGACCAAGACTGCGAATGAATCTGAGTACAAGCATCTGGGCTGTAGGAGGTTTGGGGGGCTGCCTGGATACTGCAGAGGCTTCAGGAAAGCCAAAACCCAAAGTAACCACACTCTACTTGAATTTGCATCCTGTGCATTCTAAATAGCAATAGAAAAACATACAGTTTTACTTTATATACAAGACACAAAAAATGACTCAACCTCTTAAATTTAAAAGCTTGTTAAGAACCAGATAATATTTCTGAACTGAGGGCTGAGCAGGTTGAGAGGTAGATTTATGCTGCTGGCACATGGAGGAGCCACTGCTGCCATGAAACAGAGTTAACCTCATGCTTTGGACGGATTGCTCTTGAATTATGTAAATCCTGCATTATTCCAGGTCTTTAGGGATGCATGACTTCTTTAACATGCGGCATCCCTAGAGGCTGAATCCAGAAAACTCAATGCAGCTGAGGTAAATGAATGCCAAAAGAGAGGAACAGAGGTCCTGGAGTTGGCAGGAAGGCAGAATGTAAAAGGGTGTCTGGGGGTGAGAGTGCGATAGTCTTGTCCACATGGGGACCTGGCAGAGCAGTGGTCCTGTCTCTACATTCACTGCCAGTGACTGTTTCCAGAAAGAGAACCTGGGCTGTGGTGAGTCAGAGATGGGGGAGGCATCCCTGTTCCCTCTTACCCCCACGTATGTTCTATTGCTAATTTCTACTCATGCAGCCTCCTTAATCTCTCCTTCTTTGCCATTTATTCCTCCTCTTCACGGTCACTACAGCCAAGCTCTCATCACTATCCCCAGGACAACTGTATTGTCAATTATACCTGGACAGCTAGTATCATGGTTTAATCTATAATGTCACCCAGAAGCTCATTGTTGAAGTTTGGTCCCATGCAGCCATGTTCAAAATCCTTCAGGAGATGATTGGATCATAAGGATGGTGGCCTCTTGAATGGATTCACTGATTTATGGATTCAAAGTTTAATGGGGTTCAGGGAGGGCTTTATCATAAGATGAACTTGCTCTGCTTCCTGGCTGCCATGAGCTAAGCAGCTTTCCTCCACCACGTACTTCTGCCATGATGTTGTTGTTCCACCATAGGCCTAAAAGCAACAGGGCCAACTGACCATAGGCTAAAGCCTTCAAAACCATGAACTAAAATAAACCTTTTCTCCTTTAAGTTGATGTCTCTCAGGTATTTTGTCACAGTGATGAAAGATGAATGACACAACCAGTATCCCTAGTTCTACCCTGTCCCTCCAATCCACTTGCCACACTGCAGAGCAGTTTCTCAGAATAGAAGTCTCACCAGGCTGATCCTGATCAAAGCCTCCAGTGGATGGAAGGAAACTTTCTATGTTGTGTGTGTCCCACCAATTGCCCTATCTTCTCCTAGCACCCTAGTCCTCTGGCTTCACTTTCCTGGGATCTATGTTTCCATCCCTTATTCCTGTTATCTCCCAGAAACTCACAGCCTTGGCCCATGGTGGTCCCTCTGACAGAAATACTCTTTCCCTCTCTCTTTACCTAGTTAGCTTCCATTTATCCTTCAGATCTAAGATCAACCTCACTGGTACAAGGGCACCTTCTCTGCACCCCAAGCTTCTATTTTAAGTTCTTACTATCTCAAGGCCCTCCATTTGGGAGCATTTCTCAACTACATTCTCTGGTGGAATTCTTTCCTTCATATCTGTGTCCTCACCATATTGTGTGGTCCAGGAGGCAGGAACTGGGTTTGGCTCACTAGAGTTCTCACCAGTCTCTACTTTTATAGCTGGTTTAGGATAGACATCCACTTACTATTAATTGAAGGAAGAAGCAAGAAGAAGAAAGAGAAGGAGACCTCCAAGCACAAGAAGGAAAGGTGGTCAGAAGCCCCATTGCTGTGCTCTAAGGTCCCGCTCTAAGGTCAGCCTCCACTGACAAAGCCATATCACCACGACTCGTGGTTTCTCCCAATAGCTGAGCACAGCAGGCACCCTAAGTCAATCCTGCTGGGAAACATAGGACCTCCTGAATGGCTAACTTTGGCCCAAGACTCTTGTGTTAGTCAGTTTTTCATCACTGTGACCAAATTACCGGATAAGAACAACTTAGAGGAAGCAAATTCTATTCTGGCTCACAGGTTCAGAGGTTTAGTTCATGGTCTGCTGACTCCATTGCTCTGGGTCCCAGGTGAGGCAGAACATCATCACTGAAGAATGTGGTGGAGGAAAGCTACTCTGCTCATGGATGGCCAGGAAGCAGAGAGGGAGGGTCGGGGGCTGCAGGAAAGATGCACCTTTCCATGGCACACCCCCAGTGACCCACCTCCTATAGCCATGCCCCACCTTCCTAGAGTTACCACCTAGTTAGTTCATGAAACTAGAATGGATTAGTCCAATCATTTCACCTCTGAATATCCCTGCATTAAAACAGGAGCTTTGGGGAGACAACTCATATCCAAATCATAACACCTCCCTAATAGACCTGCACACACAGGAAGCAAAGTCCTAGACACTCAACAAACAGCTATGAGAAGTCTCAGAAACATTGTTTTCTAAATGGCAGTTGAGACTCATGGCCGCATCAATTTAGTGAGTCTCTTATGTTCTTATTTAAAACAAGAAAGCAGCACACTGGCCCACCCTGGCAAACTCAGTGGCTTGGGAGATTGAGGCAGGAGGATCACAAGTTCAAAGCCAGCCTCAGCAACTTAGCAAGACCCTGTCTCAAAATAAAAAAATAAAATAAAATAAAAAGAGCTGGGGATGTACCCAATGGTTAAGCGCTCCTGGGCTCAATCCCCAGTACCCAAACATCAACAAAAAGAAAGTGAAACTGAGTCAAACAGAACAGAACAGGGTGCAAATAACACTAAGTAGGAGTTGGTTTTGTGTCTCCAATGCTTGGTTTCAGTTTTTCACATACAAGTGTATTTGTAGCAGGTTGTGGGGTAAAATGTATTTCTTCTTGTGGGTCATGGTCGAAATGTTTGGAAAACTCTCATCTGGTGGAATCATGTCATTCAGCATTTTTCTAGGATGTATTTATCAATTGAGATGTTCCTTCCAAAGCAAGTTGCTCATCAGATTAGCAGAGCAAAGCTAAGTGAGTGACAGGTTCTCATAGAACAGATCCTCCATAGCACCCAGTCTGCCTGGAGATGCTCAGGGAGTCAAGGGCATTACAGGTTCTGCATGCATCATCAGATCTACCAAACCAAGAATATCTCAGACACATTGGAGAGCTGAGTGCCCTCTTCCCTTTATTTTAACTACTGGGGAGCACCTGTAACTCTTTCCCCAGTCATGACTGTGGAGAGACAGTGATCAGGACCATTCTCTCACTCCAATGGATTCCTCCCTACACTGTTCTTTTTGGTGTGACAATGGAGAGAGGGAGGTGGCTGAACAATCCTGAGTTTGACCAAGCCTCTGTAGTGTCTGACCACCCAGTTGGTTGATGATTTGGGATGTTCCTTCCTGATATAGAGCCAACATGGGACATGGATGCCAAATGGATTTTTCCCTATTACACTCCAACAGAACTCCAGGATACATTTATATTCTGTCTCCTGGCCCTTCTGTGCCAAGTGCAAGCATTTGCAAGACAGCTGTCAGTCACTGGGGTGACTCCTGGCCCATGAAGAGAGGCAAGAGAAGTGGCCCATATGGAAACTGGATTTGTAACTGGGGTCATTCTTCATGCTTGGGAAAACAGAGGTAGATAGTTAGGATGCTATTCAAAGGAAGGAAGTCCTAACAACCTAGTAGATCCCACTCTTCTCCTATAATTGACAAGGAAGTCAGTCATACCCAGAGAACATTCTAGGAGTCAGGAGTTCTGAGTCTTAGCTTGTATCCTGGCTGTGTGATCTGAGAAGTCCCTGAATCCTGTGGGCAAAATCAGGGTGGTTGTCCAAGTGATCATATGGACATAAAACAGTAGAAGGGACAGGGACCTCAGGAGGCATTTAGGTCTTATCTTTGCTTGAACAATTGAAAAAGAAAGAAAGAAAGAAAGCGAGGGGGAGGGAGGGAGGGAGGAAGGAAGGAAGGAAGGAAGGAAGGAAGGAAGGAAAGAAAGGAAAGAAAGAAAGAAAGAAAGAAAGAAAGAAAGAAAGAAAGAAAGAGAGAGAGAGGAAGAAAGAAAGGAAGGAAGGAAGGAAAGGAAGGAAGGAAGAAAGGAAGGAAAGAAAAGAAAGAGAAAGGAAGGAAGGAAGGAAGGAAAGGAAAGGAAAGGAAGGAAGGAAGGAAGGAAGGAAGGAAAGAAAGAAAGAAAGAAAGAAAGAAAGAAAGAAAGAAAGAAAGAAAGAAAGAAAGGAAGGAAGAAAGAAAGAAAGAAAGAAATCCAGAGATACCAAGAAATTTGCATTAGACCACACCACTGGTAAGTCACCAGCATAGGCAGGAACTCAGATATCTGGCTCCTACTCTAGCCCATTCTCATGTGACCAGGCTGTCTTTTAAGTCCCTTCCATGGTAAGATTTTCCAGTACATAAAGTAACTACAGCAGAGGGGCAGCCAGCATTTGCAGCTCATCTTAGAGATCCTTAAATGACCTCTTAAAAAAAAAAGACAGAAAACAATTACAGAAATGTAATTGACAGCAGCAGTTGCAGACCATGGTATTCTAAAATCTTATTAGTTGAACATAAATACATTAGGCATTTTCCTGGTTTCCCCTTGGTAAACTTCTTCTTTCATTCCAAATAAATGGCATTTTGCATTACTGGGTGTTTGTCCAACCTCTTATTTGATCAAGACTTTTACATGCAGTAGATAGAAATCCAACTACACCAGTGCAAGAAAGAAGGGAAATTTATGGGCCACGTAGGAGGATGTCTATCCACAACCAGATTTAGAGACACAAACAAGTTAGCAGCAGTGCTCTTCCCTCTTCCTCTCACATGCTTTTAAAACTCTACACATTTCTGTGTGGCCTCATTTTCTCCTTCTAAAGATATGATTTCTCCACATGGCAGGGAGATGTTGGCCAGCAGATCCTGTTCTCAGCATTACCATCAAAATGATAATAGTTCTTTTTCTCTAAATCTAAATTTTAAAAAAATCCTGGGGGAGGAATAATTGGTTGGCTTTTCTAGGGCCATCTGACCACCTGTAGCCTAAGCACTGGGATTGGGTATTGGGTTATCAAGAATAGCTCGGTATAGCTGGGTGCAGTAGTGCATGCCTATAATCTCAGCAACTTGGGAGGCTGAGACAGGAGAATCTCGAGTCCAAAGCCAGCCTTAGCAACTTAGTGAGGCACTTAGCCACTCAGTGAGATTCTGTCTCTAGATAAAATACAAAAAAGGGTTGGGGATGTGGCTCAGTGGTTAAGCACCCCTGGGTTCAACCCCTGGTACCAAAAAAAAAGTGTAGGTATAGGTTATGTGTCTATCTATATCTGGGACCAGGACATCCATTTTTGGGGATCAAGCATCTCATGATTAAGCCTGGGGAGAAGCACTCCCCAAACCAACATACAAAGCCAACTGTGAATGATTAATAAGAGAAGCTGTGTTTGAGAGGGATAAGTGATCCACATAAATCCCAAGAATGAAAACACTGACTATAGTAAATATGACTATAGTAAACTGTCCATACCTTGTTCACAGGTATGTATTTGCAAAAAATAATGCAATTACTGTGGATTGGGTTGATCTAATTCCCATTCTCAACCTCTTGCCCATAGCTATCTTTCAGGTAGGGTGAACAGGCTGCAAATTTTGACTAATAAGACCTAAGTGCATGTTTACTCTGAGGTTCTTGGGCAGGTATATATTTTCCCTGATATGCATGTTATCTCTTCCCTCTCCTTTCTTTCTGATGGTTGTGATACCTGGAGCTACAGCAGCCATCTTGCAACTATGAGGGAAAAGCCAAAAGCATCAGGAATTGCAAACCCAGCCAGCTGTTGTTGCCTTTGAACTTTTATTATATAAGAAAAGCAACACCCCACCACTACTGCCATTTGTTTAAACCACCAAAGTCAGATTTTCTGGTACTTGCAATCAAAATATTCCTAACTATGGATACAATAAATTCCTCTGTAGCCAGAAATAAAACCTCAAAGAAGCTAATTCAGGTCTTTTTTTTTTTTTTTTTTTTTTTAAATATTTTTTTAGTTGGAGATGGACACAATGTCTTTATTTTATTGCTTTGTACGTGGTGCTGAGGATCGAACCCAGGGCCTCACGCATGCGAGGCAAGCGCTCTACCGCTGAGCTACAATCCCAGCCCCTAATTCAGGTCTTTGTCTCTGATTTACTCTTGGAGTTTTCAGTATCCTTCCATTCAGACTTTGGAGAAGATGAGGCAGACACAACTTTTTACCCAGAGGAATCTTACAATTAAATAGAGCTTAAAATTTAGGCCAATGATGAACAAAGAATTCCTTCTCATGTTTAATTCCCCAGTGGCTCAATTAAGCTGATTTGCTTTTTATTTCATCCTCAGTAGAGCTCAAGAATGGCTAGTTACCATCCTTCTTTAATAGGAAAGATGACTTAATTAAAATACTCTCCCATCTCTGTTGCATGTATGCGCTGCAGTTTGCTTCTCCTGGTTAATTAACATCAATTTCTTTGACTTTATTCAGCGATCTTATTTTACAGATTTCAAATCTTTATAAGAGAGTCAATCAAACGAAACCTACTGGTAGAGTTTTTAAAACTTGTGTGGTCACTAAGGACCTCCTCTGGTTTAGATGGAGAACAAAATTCTTTGGCTATTTGACTTGTTTTCAAATCTTCCAGCCCCAAAACCAGAGCCACATATTCTCCCCTGGGTGGCTAAGTTTTCACATGCATGACTCTGGCTCCAAGTTCTGGAATTGAGATTCTCCCCAGGCAGAGGAATTGGAGGCAACTTGGGCTCAGCGATGTCTGGCTCTGAGTAAATCAGCATGCCCACCATGATCATTGTGACTTTACCGTTCTAATTCACCAGTGACTGGATTCCTGGTGTGATCTTGAATTTCCTTTGTTATATTATCCCTGTCTAGTCTTATCCCATTTCTGGTAACTGCTCCCTGACTTTCCTGTGACATTGCCTCTCCTGTATCTTCAATCTGTGCTGTTTTAGGGAATCGACTACATCTTCATTCCCGAGGGTGGGCATGTGACTCAGGCCTGGCCAGTCAGAACATCACATCATATTAGCCCCAGTGATTGGTTCAGGGATCAATCAGGCTAATCTAATCGGAGACAATGACATTCAGTGATGGGACTTTGGTAAGCTAGCTGGGAAAGGAAGACCCATTTTTTTTTTTTTTTTTACAAGAGTTGCTGATAGAAGAGGAAATGTGCTGGGCATTACTGGTAGTCTTCTTGTCATCTAAAAGGGACAAACTTCCTGAGAATTGAGTCCACAAAGAGGAAAGAAGATCTGAGAGAGGAAGAAAGAGAGGAAGAGACAGTCAGATCTTGAAAATACTTGGAGCCTTTTCTCCAGTTTGCTTCAGTACCTTCAGCACCTTGAGCACTTTTTATTTCATGAACCCATACATTTTCTTTTTTCTTAAGCCAGTTTAAGTAGACCCCAAGTGTTTTCTTACTGAGTCCCCAAATCCTGAATGAATTAGATGCCTTGGATACCCCAACCATGTACCTTCTGCGTAACTCTTCAACATCGCCCATCCTGAGGACCACCCTCTTTAAGGACTTACCTTGAAACTCCTTACTTTCTGATCACTACAGAATTTAGCTCTCATATCCTATTGTAGCAGAGGTTCTTGAGGTTATGTTCAGATCTCCAGTGACCTTTCTATGGACTGATATTAAGGACTCATACAGCAAAACTTGCCTGAAAGATTCCCTTGAGCAACTGGAGTTACCTCTTTTTTTTTTTTATTAGTTATTTTATTTAAATGCGTTTCAAGTCATAGTACATAACCTGAGCTCAGTTTTTCCCTTTCTCTGGTTGCAAACCAGATAAAGTCACACCATTAGTGTCTTCATACATGAACCAGGGGTAGTAATGACCATTTCAAACAACCATCATTACTATACCCATTCCCCTTTCCTTCCTCCCTCCTCCC
>CM053413.1:37455316-37516216 GCA_028644305.1 Xerus rutilus
AGTGAGTTGTCACAGACTGAACACCTGAGCATCCTGTACCCAGATTAAGAAAGAGCATGACCAGTTTCCCCAAAGTGCCCTGGTGCTCTCAGGTAGTCACAGTTTCCAGGATGGCCAGTACCCCAGCTTCTAACCCTGCAGTGTAGTTTTGCCTGTTTAGAGCTCTGTGCAGAGAAAAGAGGAAGTACGCAGTTTTTCATGTCTAGCTTCCCCCTCTCCTTTTTTATTTCTACATCTGTCCACATTGTCACGTGTACTCTTGGTTTCTGTGTTTCCTTGCTTTATAATATTTTGCTATATGATTATTCCACAATTTGTTTATCTCTTCTCCTGAAAGGCATTTGGGCGATTTCCTGTGCAAGGCCTTTAGGAGGAGTGGTGCTGTGAGCATTGTGTCCTTTGATGCCCTCATATACACATGGTGGTTGGTATATACCTAGGAGCAGAATTGCTGGGTCACAGAATAGGCTTATATTCAACTTCGCTACCAACTGGCAAATTTCCAAAGCTGTTGTGCAAACCTACACACCTGCTATCAGTGTAGGGGAATTCTGTTTGCTTCGAATCCTTGCCGACACTTGGTACAGTTGTGTTCAAAGTGCTCTGGCCCAAAGGAGTTTCAGATTTTGAAATGTTTCAGATTTTGGAACATTTGCCTAGACTTTACCAATGAAGCACCTCTCCCCTTGCCTCCTCTTAAAATCTGATTTCCAAAATGCTCTGAAGTCCAAACTTTTTGAGCATCATCTCTCAAAAAGTTTCAAATTTCAGAGCATTTAGGTTTTGGACTTTGAGATTAAGGATGCTCAACTTGGGGCTAGAGTTGTGGCTCAGTGGTATAGCGCTTGCCTAGCATGTGTGAGGCCCTGGGTTCAATTCTCAGTACTGCATATAAATAAATAAATTAAATAAAGGTCCACCAACAACTAAAATATATATATATATATACACATACACATACATATATATATATATGTGTATGTATATATATATATATATGTATATATATATGGATGCTCTTGTATTATCAGCTTTCAAAACTTTCTAGCTGTTCTGATAGGGAGCGTGTTGTGGCTCATTATGATGCTCCTCTGATTTCCCTGATGAGCAGTGAGACTGAGCTGCTTTTCCCTTGTCCCTTAGTGGCGTGCACTATATACATCCTCACTGTGACAAACTTGTTCAGGCATCTCACCAATCTGCTGTGGGGTCATCTGTCTGTTCCTTACTGCTATGTAGGAGTTCTCTGATTGGTTGTGGATCTCTGTTGAGTGAATGCAGTGTGTGCAGAGCCAGTTCCCAAGAGCTTCAGTGATATCACCTCGGTCACTTGATATCTGCACAGTGGGCATGTTTACACTGCAGAAATGGGCAAATGCTGCAAATGAGAGTTTCTCCCCCTTCTTGGAGATCTGGCTGACCGGCAGTTCATTAGATAAATGTGCCACGGCATCTTCCAGGCTCTGGATTGCCTTTTCTCACTTCAAGATGTGTTTTGAGGAACAGAAAAATTGTAGTCTTCATCTCTGCCACTCTATAAAGGTTTACCATTTGTAGTTAGAAAACTTTTGTGTCTTATTTCAGAAATCTTTGCCTCAGCCTCCATGCTTTTGTATAAGACTAGCTTGTCATGCTTGATTTTGAAATATTCTTTTTTAAAACTTTTTAGTTGTAGATGGACATGATACTTTTATTTATTTTTAGGTGGTAGTGAGGATCCAGCCCAGTGCCTCACATGTGCCAGGCAAGCCATCTACCACAGAGCCACAACCCCAGCCCTCATCACTTTTGAAATATTCTACTTAACCTTTCCCTCACGGATGCAGCCCTGTCCTGTGTGGTCATAAGGGGATAAATAGGGGCTTATTTTATTTATTTATTTTAAAAAAATTTTTTTTTGTAGATGGACACAATGTCTTTATTTTATTGCTCTGTATGTGGTGCTGAGGATCGAACCCAGGGCCTCACGCATGCGAGGCAAGCGCTCTACCACTGAGCTACAATCCCAGCCCAATAGGGGCTTATTTTAAATGCAGCTCTTTATCCACTCAATACACCACAGCTGGGACAGGACTGTATTCCTCAGAGAAGGGAACACCCTTTTCTGATTTTCACAAAGACACCAAGTGGGTGAGCGGGTGGCCCCAGCTCTCTAACTCCCTCCCTGATACCCAGGCTACCTTTCTAGCCTGCCCTTTGCCTCTACACCTCAGGGATTCCTGCTTCCATACCTAAACCCTTGCCGGGCTCTTGCTCCCTCCCTACATAGTCCTCTTCCACATCTGTGCAGCAAAGCCTGTCTGAAGTATCTCTCCAGGCTTCTACTTCTGGTCTTGTGTTATACTTTGAGTGTCCTATCACCTTCACCAGGCTAACCTTCAGGGGCAAAGACCACACCATCTGGATACTTGATGGTGCTTTTGCTCATAGTAGACATGCAGGACATGTTCCCCAGTGAGCAACTTGGTGAGCCTTTGGGCTATTTGCAATCATGTTCTGGTAGTGAGGGTGCCCATCTTGCCCATCTCACCAGTGTCACATGTCCCCAGCACTTAGGAACCTCCCCGTCCATTTCCTTTCTGCTTTGCTGCAGCGGATGCCAATTGGCCTGCCTTTTGGCAGTTAAATATGCGGCCTCTGTACACATCAGCTATTATATCTGCAGAACTACAGAGTATTTTACAAGTAATCAGTTCATGCAGACTGCACATAAATCATGTCTGCTCTGGCCCTTTGGACACTAATGTTCCCTTATTAAGGCATAAGTAAGGCTTCCTGTTCTCATCCATTCTTTCAGACATTTTTTTTAATTACTGAAAAGTATAGCCTGGTGGTGGTTACACCGCCCACCTCCTTCCACTCTCCCCACCTTCATTCCTTCTTTGAGGTTCCATTTGTTTTTCTGGAACTTGCTAAATTGCCTTAGGAAGCTGGGTACCTTGTGAATGGATTGAGCGAAAGGAAATTCTTATCTGCAAGAGGAAACAGTCCCCATGTTTCTGGGGGTGATATTCTTGGCCAGTTAATATTTTTGTGAAGTATGTTTTGGTGGCAGCCCTCGTACCCTAGACGAGAGGGAAGTATATGGCTCATGCTCAGGGCACAAAAGGAAATATCTTTCCCTGAAGTCTGGTGAGTGGACGGAGTCATTTTGTGCATGTCATTCTGCCTAAATAAACAGAGCAGCTTCACTGTTTGTAATCCCTTGAAGGGTGGAAGCTCAGCCCACCCTAGTGTGCACAGTACTTTAACATTTCTCCATTTTCTTTTCAAACAGAAGCTATAGATCTTCACTCTAGTACACACGGGTTTCTGCTTCCAATCTCCCTGGCCTTGCTATCAGTGTTCAGTCAGTTTTCATTTGGGTCTGAAATGACTCTCAGAGTGTGGATGCCTGCTATTATTTCCTGCAGTTTGGGCTAAAAAAAAAAAAAAAGGCGGGGGGTGGGGGACGACAACTTTTAGACAAGCCCATAAAAATATCGCCCTCTACTTTGAGAGATGTTTTATGAATATCCATTCCTGTCTAAATAATTACTGTTGAGGGTAGAAAGGACTCCAGAGTTTAGAAAATGTAACAACAACTTATTATTCTCTCTTAGCAACCACAGGGAAGGTGACACATCTCTTGTTTTTCTACAGACGAGATGACACCATAATGCACTGTATCGCTTTTTAGATCCCATTTTTTAATCATGTATACGGATTGCCATGGAAGTGAAGCACTCTAAGGTATTATTTTCCTCAGATAGAGGAAAAAAGGATATAAACAGGTATACTTTTGGTGTCATTTTAAAATCACAGGATGGCTGGTAATGGCATCCTAAAGAAGGACACAGTACCTGGACATAGAGCAGAGTCCTGTCTTCAGGACCTGTGTTAAATTATATCTGTGATTTCTTATAGGCTGAATTCCTTTACATATTCCTCAGGAAAATTAGTTTTGATTTTTTTTTAAATTGTGGTGTTTATAAACAAAATCTCTGGAAAAATGATCACTCCTGTCCCTCTCTTTGTTTTCCTTCTGCCGACAGCTGCTGAAATGGGTTGCGGATTGAACAAGTTCGAGAAGCGTGATGAGAAACGGCCTGGGAATATCTATTCAACTTTGAAGAGGCCTCAGGTGGAAACCAAGGTGGATGTGGCCTATGAGTACCGCTTCCTGGAGTTCACGACTCTGAGTGCTGGTGAGTACACCCTAAACCTGGTTTTCCTGGTGACCCACATGAGGACTTGGGCCTTCCTGGCCATGCAGCCCTGTCCCTGACAGGGTCTCTGGATGGAGCCTAAGAGGAAGGGTGGGTAGGAGAGGGACCATGAGGAACCAGGGCAGGCCTGCTCAAAGGGGATAGCTTACAGAAATCCAGATGTTTATATGAAATCTCTCTTTTTAAATTGAAGAAATGATAACAAATGAAAGCTATGTGTGAGCTAAGAGATATACGTGGATAGGCTGCATTTGCCCTGTGGGCCAACCAGTTTGCAGATTCTTGTGGCAAGCCCCACGGAAAAGGATGTTCTCCTTATCTTTTAGAATGAATCTGCCCATCAACCCAAGTTCACCTGCCCGTTGTCACCCTCTTATCCATCTGGGCTTGCCTGTGTCTCACCTGAGCCAGAAGAATCAGGGTCACCTACCATGACTAGTGTCCAGGGTCTGAGGGAACAGGATATGGCCCTGGAGTGACTGGCAAGTCATGGTCAGGCTTATCATCCCAGAGGATATGCCAAGCACCTACTGTGTGTAGTTAGGCTTCTGCTTGGTCGGCGGGAGTGGGGTGGTGGGGTGGTGGTGGAGGGCAGTTGTGAGGCAGGTCCTGGTTCTGGAGCTACTTAACTGGTGGGAGAGAGGAGAATCAAATACATAGCGGGGGGTGGGGAGCTGAACAGGTTGTAATCATGAGTGGTGTGATATTTAAAATTATGTGGATTTGGAAAAGGAAGAGAGCACTCTTCCTTTTGGGTCCTGGGAACTTAAAAGCAAAAACTGGGCACTTTCTTTCCAGGCATCTGTGACATATATAAGAGAATAAGTGGGAAAAACCCTCATATTCATGGTTTTAGTCCTGGTTGTGCTTTGGAGTAACTGGGTAAGTCGTTAAGCATCTCAGGCCTGCAGTGCCCCCCCCAACCCCCGTCTTTAGAAGACACATGCGCATCAGAGGGAGGCTGTGAAGTTTTAGAAGGAGGGATGTATGTGATGCCCTTGGCACAAAGTCTGGCACACCTATTCCCCCTTCTCCTTCGGGCTGTCACTGTCCCTCTGTGAAGGCCCCGCAGCTTCTTGAGCCTTGAGAGGGATGGGCAGCTGGGCACAGGTGACATCTTTGTACCCTTCCAAGTCACCAAAACCAAACTCAGCCTCTTCCTCCCCAGATTGTGTCCTTCCAGTGCCCTTTAGACTTACGTCACCACCATCCTCTTACACAGCCAGGCCTGGTGCCTTAGTCCCAGCCTCTCCTTCCCACCCTCACCAGAACTTGTCAAAACCATGTGTGAAGAGCCTTTTCAGGTGCCAACATAACCTGGGGTTATGGAGCGCTGGGCCATCATTTATTGGGTCAGTGAATGTCTGGGTGCCACACTGTGCTGGGCATTGAAGGACGCTTCAGGAGAATCAAAGCAAGTCTAGAAAAAGTATGGAGAGAGGTATCCAAGCTGTTCATGTGATTCTTAGGGTGCTGAGATGACAGGGCAATTCTTGTTTTCTCTTTTATGATTTTTACATGTTGGTCATATTTATTATTAAGAAGAGTCATTTTAAGCCAGGCACAGTGGCTCATGCTTGTAATCCTAGAGACTCAGGAGGGTGAGACAGGAGGATTGCAAGTTCCAGGCCAGCCTCAGTGATGTAGTGAGACCTTGTCTCATTGTGAAAAATAAAAAGGGCTGGGGAAGTAGCTCAGTGGTTAAGTGCTCCTGGGTTTGATGCCTGTTATGGGGGGGGGGAGAAAAGGAATTAATTTTTAAATAATTTTGTTCATATTAAAGCTCCAGGAACATGTGCTTTGTGCCATTCTTGGCTTCCCGCTGGTCCACCATCATCTCTTGTCCATTTCTCTGATCTCCTTGCTAGTTTTCCTGTGTTCCAGTGGCTGTAGCATCTGCATTGCTTCTCTGTATACTTTTTTCAAAATCACATTATCTTTTGTTTTCTAATTATAAAATGAATGCAAGCCTATTATAAAGAGTTAGGAACACACTGGAAAAAGTCCTGCCTATCCTCCCTGTTTCTGTCCCTGCCCTGCAGATCACTTAGCTCCTCTGCTCAGAGCCCTCCTGTGGCTCCTACCTCCCCCACTGGTGGCACTGCTTCCCTGGGACCTCATTCTCCTGAAGCTTGTCTTTCATGTTATGCTACTTCACCTCCCTCTTTCTGGATCTGCCAGGCCTCCCCAGGGCTTTCCTGCTGCCTGATCTTTGCCTGCAAGAGATCCTCTTGCCTCACCTTCTTAAACCCCTCCTCTCTGAAGATATTCCTGACATCTGTCTGAAGTGTCTCCCTCCCCTGCAACTCCCCATCTCTTTCCTTCTTGATTTCCTCCATGTCATCAAAGGATTTTGCTTATTGCTGTTTCCTTGTTTTTCTGTCTTACCTCATGGAAAAGTAGAATCTCTTTCCATGGGTGTAGGGATGGTGTCTCTTTTATTATCTGCTGCACCCTGGATGCTTAGGATGGTGCCTAATCAGTAAATATTTGTCAAACGGATGCTGATCATGTCTTTATGCATCTTGCTTTTTTGCAATTTCACATTGTATGATGAGGTATGTGCTCTGTCATCCATATGCTCTCAAAGTATGATTTAATGACTATATGATTTAATCACTCAGTGTGCTATAATTTATTTAGCAGTCCCCTTTTATTGGACATTTAAGTTATTTTGGGCTTTGGGCTATTGTAAATAATGTTGTGATAAGCAATGTTGTATATAAATCTTGGTGTACATTTCTGATTATTTCCTCAGGAATTGCCAAGTTGAAGGATACGAATGTCAGGACTTTTGATAAATTGCCAAATTGCCCTCTAGATAGGACCTGTTTGTGTAAAACACACATCTGATCATGCTCAACTCTTTGGCAGGTTCCCCTGGGCAGAGGAAGTTGAGACTCGGGCTGATGCTTGGGGCTTTCTGTAGCTTGGTTGTGGGATGGTCTCCCACGCATTTTCTGGAGGACAGTGTGTGCCGTGGCTGTAGCACTGCCTGCTCCCACAGGACCCTCCTTTCCCAGCTTCCCAGCTTTGGCAAGGCTCCGCCCCTTCCTGCTTGCCAGGATCCCACCCACCTGGACTCTTCCTTCTTGACATCCATCCCATCAGCATTACTCTCCTGCGCGCCTGCATTTTGTCAGCGTTGTCCTTATGACACTTTTATTACATCATGCATTAAACCTATTTGTATTTCCTTCAGGGCAAAGACTAAACCTTGTTCATCTTTTTGTTCATCTTCCTTGTTCAAACTTTCTAGCTGAGAAGAACCCGTCGTCCTAAATGGTTGGGTCCTGGTAAGCCCAGAGTTGTGTGTTCTGTGTGTCAATCCATTTCCCTGGCAGGCAGTGTCCCTAACTTTTCTAAGGAACTCATCCACCCTTGTCCAGAATGGAGGCAACATTTGTGAAGTGCCTACTATGTGCCATTCTATTCCTGATCTCATTTTTTCCTAGCTTTTTTTCAACTTTATTGAATCGTAATGCAGTGTACTACACTGCACGTATTTAAAGCGTTCAAACCTGTGAAATCATCGCCTCATCAAGATGCAGAACATTTTCATTGCCCTAAAGTTTCCTCTTGCCCCTTTATCATCTCTCCCCTTTTCCAACTGATTTGCTTTCTTCTAATTTTTCTGTCACCGATTTTCATTTTTATCAGTGGAGTCATGTGGTATGTATTCTTTTGGTCATGTAGTATGTAGTCGCTCACCCCCGCAGCTTGCCCATTTGGAGCTTCATCCATGGTGCACGTGTCCATTCCTGCCGTGTTACTGAGTAGTATTCCATGGTATGGATGTGCTACTTTTTTTTCAGTTCACTTGTTGATGGGCATTTGGGTTGTTTCCAGTTTGGGGCCATTCTAAATTAAGTTGCTATGAATATTCATCTTGTGTGGTTTCTGTCATTTTATGTTTACAATAACCCAGTGAATTATATGCGTGCACTCAGCCCTTCTTACAAATGGGGAGACAGATGGTCAGAGAGGTTAAGTAACCTGCCCAAAGATGCAGTATTGGGAAGTGAGAGGGGAAGTGACCTAGATCTCTTGGGCATCAGAGCTCATGTAAATTACAAGATGCTAGGTGAATAAGGCATTAACACCAGTTTGAACACTCTTGTGAGAAACTTGTGTTATGTAGAAGGGCATATGATAGATATATTCCTCTTCCATAAAGTTTTTTTAAAAAAATACTTTTTAGTTGTAGATGGACATAGTAACTTTATTTATTTATTTTTTATGTGGTGCTGAGGATCAAACCCAGTGCCTTGCACATGCTAGGCAAGCACTCTACCACTGAGCCACAACTCCAGCCCATCCATAAGGTTTTGACATAATCTTCCATGGGAGATTTTTTTTAAGTGCACTTAATACGCTTTTCTTTCACAGAGAAGGTGCTCCTCTGACTCTTAAGCAAATATAAGTCAGAGGAAGAGTGTTGGCCAGTGTTCACCTCGTGGCTTAGGAAGGAAAGGGACTGTGTGCACTGTTTTAAACAAATCAGGATTAGAGTTAACGTGGCTTTGTCCTTTGCTTGAAGCTTGGTGTCATTGTGGATGATATTGGAACGTGCAGCCTCCCTTGTAGGGTTGGCAGAGGCGAAAAGCGGCAGAAACCTCACAGCAACACACATAAGCTGCCAAAAATCTCAATTCTGGGTGATTTGATTGGGTCTTAAATTTTCAATTAAGTCTGGTCACCGAGGGATGAACCTACCCTTTGCTGGGTTTCATCGCACGTGGAGGCCCCTAAAGCATCACAATCTCTGCAAAACGGTGCCTCATTATCCCTTTTATGTGTGTGTTTTGCCAGCTTCTCTGTGCCAAGCCACTCTAATACCACTTGAAAGCTACCTGTGTCAGCTCTGTGAGAATCAACTGTGTTTTATACATTTGGTTCTAGGGACATTTGGCACAGAGAGTGGTCAATATAACGAGACCAGTGCCTAGGGCTTGGTCCTTGCTTGAACTCTCTGGTCCCGTGCTATTCAGTACAGGATCTCTTAGCCACATGGCTTTTTAAATGCAATCATTAAAATTAAATAAAATTAAAAATTCATTTCCTCCTTCGCACTAGCTGCATTTCAAGTGCTCAGTAGCCATGCATGCCTGGTGGCTGCCATATCGGACAGTGCAGATAAATAACATTTCCAGCATCTCAGAAAGTTATACGAGACAGCACTGGTCTGTTTTCAAGAAAGACTTGGTTCTAGGTCAGAATCTGCATTTCTAATTCAGAATAATGTACAATTTTATCATGTATGTTTGTCCTTGGGTTCAGGATGACCACAGGATGACATTTCATTGATTCCACACAAACTTACTGAATGCTGGCCTTGGGCCAGATGTTGCATAGTGAGGATTTATGGGTGAACCAGACAGGAGATGTTCCGAATGGCCTTAGCCTGCTTGGGCTGCTATAACAAAATGCACACACTGGTGGCTTAAGCGATAGATATTTATTTTCCCCACTTCTGGAAACTGGAGGTCTCTGTACTGGAGAGGAGGCTGCATAGTTGGGTCCTGGGGAGGGTTTCCTTCCTGGCTTGCAGATGAGAATTGACTGTGTCCTCACAGTGTTGTCTCACAGGGGAGAGGGAGTTTGAGAGGAGGTAGAGGGAGGGAAGGAGAAAAAGAGAGAGAGCATGTGTAAGCTTGTCTTAGAAGGACACTAGTCCTGCGGGGTTAGGACCCCACCTTTATGACCTCATTTGACTTTAATTCCTTACCCTAGATATAGTCACATGGAAATAAGACTTCAGTATAGGATTTGGGGGATATGATTCAGTTTATAGCACCAGTCTTGTCCACTACTATATATAGGTTCAAATTCTCTTTCAAAGAGCCAGAGTGATGGTGGCAAAAAGGATAGTGATAGCCCCGATATTGACGGAGGGGTGAAAGGCTTGAGATGTACAGGTGTATTTAGCATTAGCCAGACAAAAGAAAAGTGGAAGAAAAAGGGAGAAGGAGATAAGCTGTCCAGGCAGAGGGAATAACTTATGGGAAAGACCAAAATCCAGAGTCAACATTCCATATATGGGAAGCCACAGGCAGTTCACTTTTGTTGGAGTGTGTCCTTTGGGAGAAGTAAGGTGGGGTGCAGATAACAAAAGGTCTTAAGTGCTGGGTTAAAGAGTCTTGGCTTTTTCAGGAGCACTCAAGGTTTTTAAGGTCAGAAAAGAGTGGGTCATGATAAGATTAAATTCTAGAAAGATCTCTCTGAGTTTAGAATGAAGGAGAAAGGAAGGGGCAAGACTAGGAGAAGGAAAACCATTTGGAAGTCATTGTAGTCATCAGCAGGGCTCAGGTGGCCTCAGCCAAAATAGTGGCAGTGGGGACAAGAGAAATGAGTGGGTCAAGAGAGATCAGGAGGTGGTCCTAGGACCTGCCTGGAGGCTGAGACAGGCAGGTGTAGAAGAAGTGGGTATGGGGGCACCTAGGTGGATGGCATGAGGTTACACACCAGGTGCCCTGATTCTTCTTGAAGCATTTTCCAGTAAGGTGCTTGCTCAATCATTCAAGGAGCCCTGAGAACTGGAGGGAAGACATTGTTTCTCTTATTTATTTTCATAGGAGGAAGTTGCTTCTACAGGTATTAAGTCATGGACCAGAAGCCAATGTTTCCTTACCCAGGCTTTGTCTGATGCCCATGAAAGAGAGCTTAGGGCCAACCTGTGAGTGCTCTCAGAGTTCTCAAGCTCTCAAGCAGCTCTCAGAGCTGCTTGTGTGAATAGATGTATTGGGGTATAATTTCTATACAATGAATTATACCCATATGAAGTGTATAGTTTGATGAGCTTCAATGTTATAAACCTCTGGAGAACCACCACCACATTCAAGATGCATAACTTTCTCATCACCCAGGAGAGTTCTCTTAGGTGCCCCCAGCCCAGACAATGGATCTTCTTCCTGCCACTGCAGATTCATTTTGCCTGTCTTCAAATAACATAAATGGAATCATACAGAATGTGCTCCTTTGTGTCTGGCTTTTTTTTTTTTTTTGGTGGTGCTGGGGATTGAACCCAGGGCCTTATGCATGTGAGGCAGGCATTCTACCAACTGAGCTATATCCCCAGCCCCAGTGTCTGGCTTTTTTTTTTTTTTAACTCATCATAATGTTTTGGTGATGCATCTGTGCTGTTGTGTGAATCCAGAGCCCATTGCCTTTTGTTTTTGAGTAATATTCCATTGTTTAGGTGCACTACAATTTGTTTGATCCCTCTCCCATTGAACATTTGGGCTATTTTCAGTTTTAGGCTATTATGAAAAAAGTTGCCATGAACATTTGTGAACAAGTCTTGTGTGGACATATGTTCATTTTTATTGAATAAATATGTCAGAAGTAGAATTTTGGGGTTGTTTGGCATGTATATTTACCTGTATAAGACACAGCCTGTTTTCCAGAGGGGTTGTACATTCTTATGTGTCTAACAACAATGTGGGCTACTAGCTTAAGTGGTGGGGGCGCGTATTGGGGATTGAACTCAGGGGCACTCAACCACTGAGCCACATCCCCAGCCCTATTTTGTGTTTTATGTAGAGACAGGGTCTCACTGAGTTGCTTAGCACCTTGCTTTTGCTGAGGCTGGCTTTGAACTCACCATCTTCCTGCCTCAGCCTCCCAAGCCGCTGGTATTACAGGCATGCACTACCGAGCCCAGCAAGTAGCTTAATTTTTACATGTAATAATTAAAGCTAATATGTATTCAGCACCTAGTATCATATTCATCTCTTTTTTTAAATATTTTTTTAGTTGTAGATGGACACAATGTCTTTATTTTATTTCTTTTTATGTGGTGCTGAGCATTGAACCCAGGGCCTCATGCATGCAAGGCAAGCGCTCTGCCACTGAGCCACAGTCTCAGCCCCCATATTCATCTCTTTTAAGCAAGCTAACAACAGTCATATGGGTGGGTGGAGTCACTTCCATGGTATAGCAAAATACAATGGGTTTGGAGAGATTGTAAGGCCTGGGGATGGAGCTCAGTGGGAGAGTACTTGTCTAACATACCTGGGGCCCTAGGTTCAGTCCCCAACATCACCAAAAAACTATGTTTGGAGAGATTATAAAAATAACTTGCTGCTGGGTGTGGTGGCACACATCTGTAATCCCAGAAATTTGGGAGGCTAAGGCAGGCAGATTTCAAGTTCAAGGCCAGCCTCAGTAATTTAGTGAGACCCTGTCTCAAAATAAAAAGTTAAAGGGACTGGGGATGTTGCTCACCTCTGGGTTCAATCCTCAGTACCCCACCCCCCGCAAATGTAATTTTCTGTAGGCCCCTACACTACTGGGGGTTTTGTAGAACAGCCCCCCGCCTCTCTGACAGCAGAGCCTTCCCCCTGGGCTTCCTTGGTTCCTGAGTCTTCTGCACCCTGGTGAGTTTAAATCAAAGGGCATCAACCTGAAAACGCTCAAAATTTTGTCTTTATGCTCCATTGCCTGTCTTTTCAAGCTTGTCTTCTTTTTCCCCTCTTAAATTCTTGCTTATAAAACATTCCCACGACACATGTTACAATTTTGAAGATCGGGCTGCATGGCCACATTTTTAAAATTCCCATCTTTGTGGTTTTCCTGTCTAAGGGGTCTTTACGAGCTGACCTTGGGGATGTTTTCTTCCATATTGTGCTGACCAGGCTCATACTTGGATTTTGGCTGCTGGCATGTTAGCCTTAAACTGTATATAAATTTTGGGTGGTCACGATAAGAACATAGGGATGATGGTCACTATTCAAAACATGTATATTGTGCAATGAATCATTTAAGGGTTGGTCCAGATTTAACTTCCAGTCTGGGTAACATTAGCCCTAAACAACTACAGAAGCAGCTGTTGGTCGTTGTCCACATAGCTGCCCTTTTGTGCTCATTTCACAGCTGGGAAAAACACTAATCTGAAAAGACAGGTCACATGTTCTAAAAAATAAGATATTAAAAGTTTTCTTTGTTTCTTTTTGGATAAGAGCTTGAGTACTTAATAGTTATAAATCCTGGCACTGTTGGCCCTTCTGATTTCAGGGCTCCTGAAGTCAGAGATGATAGGCAAGTTCCAAAGAGGTGCTTTAAATGGTGTTACCCTCCAGACAGGACTGCAGCCTTTGGAACTAATCGTTACCTTGAAGTAGTGGTTCTCAAAAGCATTATCACCTGGAGAATCACCTGGGGCCTCATAGGCCCCAGCTCAGAGTCTCTGACTTGGTAACCCTGAATAAGGCCTGAGAATCTGCCTCTGTGGGCATCACACTTTGAGAACCTTTATTGTATCTTTTACTTGAGTAGAGATGGTACAAATAAAGATGCTGGTTTTTTTTTAAATATAAAATAAATTCAGCAAATACTAGCCGGACGCGGTGGTGCAAGCCTGTAATCCCAGCACTTAGGGAGGCTGAGACAGGAGAATCACGAGTTCAAAGCCAGCCTCAGCAATGGCGAGGCACTAAGCAACTCACTGAGACCCTGCCTCTACATAAAACACAAAATAGGGCTGGGGATGTGGCTCAGTGGTCGAGTACCCCTGAGTTCAATCCCTGGTACCAAAAAAAAAAAAATTTCAGCAAATACTTATCTACTTCTATATTATGACCAACTTAGAAGTATTTTCTTAAAGTGACTTGTACTCTAGATGAGAGGACAAGCCATGGGCCTAAAAAAAATCATGAGTTGGCACAATGATTCTCCAACTTTGCTTAAGAGATTCCCATGCCCAGGTTGCCTGCCAGGCCAATTAAGTCAGTCTTGAGGAAGGGACCCAAGATGTCAGTACTTGTGAAACTACAGGTGATGTCAATGTGCATCTGAGTTTGCTAACAAGTGAGCAAGCGTGTGTTAAGTCCCACGTGGTGGATATGAATGTGGGCATCCCAATAAATGACTGTCCGGAGGGTTGCAGTGGGTGGCGATCTTGTTTCCCTTCAGGTCTGCTTGGCTCTCCTGCGGTTGCCTCTGGTCCCCAGAAGTTTGGTCTTTTCCTAGTGCGTTGTGTGAGTATATGATATGGCATAAGCTGGGGATTTCTGGTATAGTCAATGATGTAAAAGTGAGCTTTTCATGCAGGTAAGCTGCCCTAAAGGCTGAGATTTTAGGGAAGGCTCCTTATGGGACTATTAGCCCTGGATCTTGAAGGAGAGGGAGTACCAGGATTCACCTTGGGGGCACATGGTGGAGGAAGTGTACAGCAAGCTGGAGGGACAGGAATGATTCCTGGGTCGACTGTTGAGAAAGGAAGGTAAAATGGATAGGAGTGGGCTGGGGATGTAGCTCAGAGGTATAGAGCGCTAACGACGCCCTGATACATCACACTTAAAACCTTAAATGGTATAGGTATAGTTTTTAGCCCTGGAGTCTAGCTGTAGGTATAGAGTGCTTGCCTTCCATGCATGAAGCCCAAACTGGGAAGGAAGCCCCACCTAGGAAACTATGGAAAGGGAGGGGAAAAAAATCCGGGGGGTGGGGGTGCGGGTGGCTGAGTAGCTCTTTGCATCATGAGAGGATTCTTGGTTTAAAGTGGGTTTCACCATGGGGTTCCTTTAGATAGAGCCTCAAGGACCCTGAAGTGTTTGTTTTGCCATCCCTTAATGAGGTATTTATTATCTCTCTAAATATACCTGCCGCTTCAGAACATGACAAATTCATCTATAACATTTGCAGTCCTCAGAATGGTGCAAGTCCCTGGCGTTAATGGCATTTTTTTTATAGGTAAAAACAAACAAAAACCTTGAGGCAAAATATTAGAAGCCAGGGAGGAGGGAAGGTGGAAAGATAGGAGGAAGGCCCAAAGCTTCCCTTGATATTATGGCAGAAAGTAGGAGGCTCCACTTCTGAGTGGGGTGTTGACTCTATCCCCCAAATCTTTTTTTTGGTTGGGGGGCGGTTCATGGAATTGAACCCAGGTGTACTTAACCACTGAGCCACATTCCCAAACCTTTTTATATTTTATTTAGAAACAAGGTCTCACTGAGTTGCTTAGTGCCTCGCTAAGTTGCTGAGGCTGGCTTTGAACTTGAGATCCTCCTACCGCAGCTTCCCAAGCCTCTGGGATTATAGGCATGCACCACTGTGCCCAGCCAGCCCCCAGTTCTTAAGCTCACCCTGGAGGGAGGGTCCTTCTGTCAGAGCCCATAAACTTGATGGCACAAAAGCTGTTCTACCACTGTGCCCTCTGGCCTTGCAGGGGACCCCTGCAGATGACCCACCATGAGGGGAGCCCCAGGCGTGGTGGTGATATTGGTGTTAACAGTTATGAGAGCGGAGGCACCACACACCATGCTTGATATAAATTAATCCTCATAAGGATCCTGATTTTACAAATGAGGAAACAAAGCTCAGTGTGGTTACTGAGCATGCCCACGGTCCCACCTCAAATATACAGTGGGCTAGAGTCAGACTCCTCTTTAAATCTTTTGCTCTTAAGCAATGTGGACCATATCAAAGGTCTTGCAGTTTATGATCTTGAGATTTGGGAGGCTCTGATCTGTCATTTGAAGCCCCCCGGCTGTGATTGATCTTTGGATTGTGCCCCTGTAGGGAAAACTTACCTCTATGTTTTAGTGAATCAAAGGTGGTAGAGCCCAGCAACACAAAACGAAACAAGGTAATGGGGATGTGCATAGCACCTGCGTGTTGTCCTGGACTGTGTGGCATATATTTCGGTTGGTCCTTACAGCTTTGGAGGTGCTTGCTGTGTTTAGCTCTGCTTGATGGACAGGGAGGCACAGTAGGGGGGTGGTCTTGCCTTGAGGCCTTCCATCTCCACCTGGCCAGAGTGTCTCACTGTAGCCCAGGGTGTCTGGGGATCGCAAGCCACATTGAAGGTCACTTTTTCTTACTACCAAGGTTGTGAATATTGGTTAATAACCGGCTGGAATATCGTGTTGGTTTCTCTTTGCTGTTTTCACAATAGGGCTAAGTTTGACCTCTAGCTCAGATTGAGAAGGCCTAGTGTGAACTTGGACATGTGGATGGCTGCCACTTAGTTTTGTAAACATGCCAAGCTCAGTTTGTCCTGTGTTGAATATAGACTCCTCCTTTGCTGAAAAACAGTATGTGCAGTAGGGTAGGGAAGCATTTTTCTTTCCTAGAAAATTGCTCTTTGGTCCTCTAGGTAGCATCGACTTCTGTGAAACCATCTGTTCCCTCCAGTATAATTTCCAGACTATTAGATTAAACAGTTTCTTCTGACCCACTTTCGGCTTCTGTTTCCTTTCACTGTTCATTAATAAACTGTGCAGCAGCATTTTCATGGAGAGGGTGCATGTGTTTGTTTATTTAACTTCAGTTTGGGCAAAAGCAATTGTTGGGTGCCATGAACTCACTCAGTTTCCTACCTGGGTTTCATTTTTGTTTCCGGTTTCTATAATTGCTAAGGCTTGGTTTTGTTTTTAAGATTCATGCAAGGAAGTCAGTGGCATGAGTTATGGGTTGAGGCACTGTTGGGAGGTGTGCTTAAAAACAGACCCTGTTTTTAAACAGAATATACAAAGAGTGGTAAGGAAATCGGTTCCCATAAGAATTGTCTCATGGCAGAAAAATGTGCGTGTGCAGTTTGCGGGGATTTGTAAGATGAATAAGATAGTATGAGTGACATGGCTTTAAACCTCTCTGAGCAAAGCTGCTGTGTGCATCTTCTCTATGGTTGCTTTTGATGTTGCAACTGCGTCTGCTGTTAGCACTAATGTTATTGTTATATACACACTAATGGGGGTAGTAAGATTAGATTTAAGGGAAGCCTGGCATTCTTTGCATTCCTTTCTTAATGTAAAAACTCTTCATGCTTTATTTTCCCAGCCACTTGAAATCCAGACCCAAGAAACAACACTCAGTCTTGTGTGAAAAACTGGCTCAGGGGTGTGTGTGTGTGTGTGTAACCCAAGTAGTAAATTTCAGTGACTTAAGGCTGTCTTCAGTAAAATGAAATTCCCTAGTGATGGCTGTTATCTGTCAAAGCAAAACCAAATTATTTTTCTGCAGGGATTCATAAAAGCAGCCCTGTGATAGTGGTAATAATTTTTTAATCTAATTTGGTTAAAGTGGAACAGAAAACGAGTTAATGTTCTATGCACCCTACTAATGATTATTATCAATATTGCTTCAGAGAATTTGTATCAAGAGGTTTTTTTTTTTATCCCATTGCACTGGGGTCCAGAATCTTTTTAGTCTTTGAGCAGATTTCACTGCTGTTTCAGAGAAAGGGAGACCTGTTGAATTTTATCTATGGACTATTTTTGAGAACTATTCTGGTGTGAAAAGGTGGGTGAGACTGGCTTCAAGGTGCATGTTGCTGTCATTAAGTCTAGAAAGTCATTTCCTGAGTTCTGCATTTCAGATATGCTGTTGTTTGTTTATAGGTTAGATCTTCTGATAAATAAAGGTTACGTAGGCAAGGAGTACTTTCTATACTTAGCAGCTGATTTTTCCCCCCATTCTTGTAAGAATGTGCTTTTCAGGTACATATATGTGATTTTTATCAGGAGTATACATTTCTTTGACAGCCTCCTTAGGCCCTATTAAGAGGAAGGGGATTATTTCGGTTGGGCATTATGGTTTAAACTTGGTTTGTAGGTGTGAATACCACATGGGGCCATGTGGAATCAGTGTTGCTTTTGACACTAGAGAGGTTACAAATTCCCAGTATGCTTTTTGGGTGGACTTGGTTTAGTGGAGGAAGCAGTAGTATCTGACCCGGGCATTCGGCATTAATTAGTTGAATATTTACCGATGATGTCCTCTTTCTCAGGCTGTGTTGACCATATGGTGGTGAACAAGACGGTAAGGTCTCCCAGTGTAGGAAAAGGAGTCTAAAGCATTCCAGTGAATTCTACAGGATGAATGTGTTCTGAGACCAGCCTAGTTGGGACACAGACGGACCCTCGTGGTGTCTGTTCTGTTGGAGAATCATTTGTCTTGACTCAACGTCATTTGTCTTTGACCCAGTGGGCCCTTCATGCCTGGAGATTTGTCTGCTATTTAGTGGTACAAGAAGGCCCTGGAAATCCTAAATCAAGTCTAATCTTTGGGTCCATGCAGGTGTACTTTAGAAAACCCATGTTAGTGTCTTCATCAAACCAGCTTCCTGGGTTGGCTGCTAATGTCAACAGGCTGAGCTGTTAAGGACTTTAGAGATAACTAGAAGGTGTCCTGGGCACCTACCCCTGCATCTTCAGTCTATTATGGCTTCCTGGGTGAGAAATGACCTCTTCAGCCAGAGTGGGGATGAAGCTTGTTAAGTCACTGCAGCTTCTCCTAACAGCCTGGGCTGAGGTGATCCCAGAAAGATGCAGAGAATGGAGAGAAAGTCATTGTGAGTTTTCTGGATTGCCTTTCTTTATGCCCCAAACTGGTGGGCCAACTGTTTCTCTACTTGTCTCATTTCTTACCAATCTGGAAACTTTAAATAAATTAATAATAATAATAATAATAGTAACAACAACTCCCATTTCTACTCAGTGGTTTCTTACTGTGAACTTCATATAAATGGATTAGACAGAAACAACTAAAGTCAAAGAAAAATTTAAAGCAGTTGCTAGAAATTAGCATAGCAGAGAAGGGAACCAATCAAGAATTTTTCCCCCCTCAAGGAATGTTTGAGTATTGTGCTGAACTTGGAATTGGGAACCAAGGTAATTGAAAGGAAAAAGCAACTTTAAATTCATCTTCTCTGCTTATTGTAATATTGGTGGGTGTCCATTAAGATGATCCCAGCCTCCTGGTATTCGTGCCCTGTGGAATCCCTTCCCCTTGAGTATGAGCTGGACCTAGCAACTTGCTCCTAGTGAATAGGATACAAAAAATGGTGGGTCATCACTTGCGCGATTGGGTCACAAAAAGACAGTGGCTTCCGTCTTGGGCTTTTGCTCTCTTGCTCACTCCCTGGAAGGGAAGCCAGATAACATGTTATGCATTGTACTCTGGAGAGGCTCATGTAGGAGGGAAGGAGAGACTTGCTAACAGCCACTGAGGAAATAGGGCCCTCGGTTCAGCAGCCCCAGGAAACTGAATCCTGCCAACAATCAAATGCATGAGTTTGGAAGTGGATCTTCCCCCAAGGGAACCTGGGGGTGATGTCAGCCCTGAGTTATACCTGAGGCAGCCTTCTGAGAGATCTTGATCCAGAGGCACCCAGCTAAGCTGCACCTGGATTTCTGACTCAAAAAAGAAAAAAAAAACCTGAGATAATAAATGTAAGTTTTGTGGTAATTTGTTATACATCATTATGTATTAACACAGGCAGTTTGTTACAAATATCTCCCCCTATGAAAGGTAGCCTGTGGAATTGTCAGAAACACAGGCTTCAAGTTCTGGCTCTCATTTATTAGCTTTGTGACCTTGGGGAAGTTGCTTAACTTCTCTGTTCCTATTTCCCCATCTGTAAATGGGAAATATAGGAATTTCTTTTTCTTCCAGGAAAAGTAGCTAGAATAAAGGGTAGAAATGGGTTTTAATTTTCTGCCACAATGCGAATAAAGGTCAGTAGTTTTTTGCCCCTCTTTCAAGTCTCTTAAACTCCCACACCAGGTGGCTTCCATTTGGTTGAGGGCAGTTTCCAGAGGAAGGGGCAGCTGTGAATCCTTACCAGTACCTGGGGATGGATGCACTGGTCCTTGAAGGACATTAACAAGAATGATCTCCACAGTGATTTTCTGCTGGTCTGGAAGCAAATGACAGCTGTGTTCACTTTTCTACCCTTGTCATTTCCTTGACGCCATGGAGACGCATCCATAGCATCTCTAATTTCATGCCACAACCCTGGCAAACAGAGCTCATCTCTTCTCAAAACTAAATTATGTGTTCAAGAAAAGCCTTCTGCTTGGACCACAGTTTTTCAGCAGCCTGGTTGTGAGTGGCTAAGCCTGGCTTCCAGCTATAGAAGTCAAGAGTTGTCATGTTGAAACATATTGATGAAATGCAAATGGCCTGTGGTTAGCCTTCCACAAGGCCCATGAAAATAAATGATCGACAAGGGTTTGGAAGGAGTGGGCAGCAGAGCCCTCCCTTGAATTTGAGAATTGTTCTTCACTGGATGCCAGCGTCTGGTGAGCACCCTCAGCAGGAATGAGGACTGGCTCTTCCCATAGGTCCTGAGTCCACTGTAGGCTGTTCACTTGTAGATATGTACAACTAGGGTTCCCCCTTGCCTTTTCTTTTCTGGTACCGGGTACTCAGGGGCACTCGACCACTGAGCCACATCTCCAGCCCTATTTTGTGTTTTATGTAGAGACAGGGCCTCACTGAGTTGCTTAGCGCCTCGTGTTGCTGAGGCTGGCTTTGAACTCGCTATTCTCCTGTCTCAGCCTCCCAAAGTGCTGGGATTACAGGCATGTGCCAATGCACACAGCTTCCCTTTTCTTTTTAAAATTAGGACCCTCTAATTCAGTCCCCCTGCTCTAGAAATAAGCATCAATTTTTTTTTGGTCTGTGGAAACACACACGCACGGCAGTGGGTCTCCTCAGTTTTTGAGCTTCTTGCATCTTCTTGCTGTTTTCACTTTATCCACTGTCTCTAGCAGGAAAATGAAATTGCATTCGATTGACATGCTCTCCTGCTGGGAGCTGAAGACACATTGCACTGTGTGTTCCTAGTTTTGATGAAATGGTAGAAAATCCCTGGCAAACCTTAAACGAGATAGGCGCTGGTGATTTATCCAGTGTGGGGAAGAAATATACTAATTTACTCATTTTTCCCTATTAAACACGGCACGAGTTGAAGCAGCTGATGCCCTGTGAACACGAGTGTGCTTTTGATGGAGACGCCATTAATAATTTACCTTAATAGTGTAATAGTTGCCATTTTGGGGACCAAAAATTTGTTTCAACCCTGCTTTATGGATGAAAAGTAGGATCAATTAATATTGAGTGATGACAGCCTTCCTGCAGAGAGAAAATGGGAAATCTTGGTGTCGTCATCCGCCTTGTGACTAAGAAATAGCTTTTCTTAATTGTACGGAACAGAGAAACCCAGGGGGATGTAATTCATTTCTCTCCAGCTTGCGATGCAAATTGAAAGTAAAGAAAAATAACCGCATGCCGGAGTGGGGACATGAACTCAGGCGCTGAGCTGTGTCTGACTAGGATTCTAGGATTGCTGGAAGCCAGCTAATGGCATCCCTGCCATGGAGAGCCTCCTTTGGTAGTGGCATGGCTCCAAGGACCCCGTCTCATGTGCCCTGGGGTGCTTCTCTGTGATGGAGTCCTGGGGCCCCTTTGCTGGGAAGGCTTTGTCCCAGGTCTCTTCAGGGCTCCTTCCTTCCTATCTTAGAGTGTCATCCTCTTCCCGCCCTGTCCCAAACATCCTCTCCCCCGCACTCCTCATTCCTGACCCCTGTTCCCTGCTTTATTTTCTTCATGGGACTTGCCATCATTTGAAATCTTGTTCTGTTATCATTTCATTATTTATAGTATCCTCTAGCCCTAATGTAAGCTCCACAAGGATGTGACTTGGCCTTGTCCCCTGTTGAGTCCTCAGAGCCTCCAAGCTGGGGCCATTGGTTGAGTGCCTGAATTAGTGAAATGATTCATATGAACACTCCATTTTGCAGGAGAATTTTTTAAAAAATATTTTTCAGTTATACATGGACATAGTGTCTTTATTTTTGTTTTACTTATTTTTATGTGGTGCTGAGGATTGAACCCAGTGCCTCACATGTGCGAGGCAAGTGCTCTGCCACCGAGCCATGACCTCAGCTCCTTGCAGGAGAATTTTTAAGATCTCGCACGTGCACACTGGCTTTCTTTAAAGATGCGTGGACTTCACGTAGACACGACACTGAGTTGACCCTCTGAATGTGGTTTGCTACCATTATCCTTATATATTTGTACCAGTGGCCAGAAGTCCCAGAATGTAACCATTCCATTTGACAGCCTTCCTGGCAGTGTCTTTTTCTGGAGTCTTCCTCAGTATGTGTGGAGGAGTTAGGTGAGGCTGGTTCCCAGGGTAGCAATAGACACTGGAGATTGGCACCAGCTAGAAGTGCTGGAAACAGAAGAAGGAGGTCCCCTCTCCCAGCTCCTGCCACCTCGTCTCCCCTGCTGCAGGAACTAGTAGGCACTCAGATGGTGAGGGGGGAATGCAGTTTGCACAGCCCTGGCCCCTTCACACATCAGAACCTAGAAGGGTGGATTTGGAGCTGAGCAGCTAAGGGACCAGCACAACCCACTCCTTCAGATTCACGGCCTCCACACATCCTCCTCACATTTGTAACTTACATAACAAAACGAAACAATTTTATTTCTTCCTGGCTTGATGCAGCTGTGCTTGCTGCTCTCAGGACATGAAGTCCCAGTTGGCGTGGCATGGTGTCTGTCTCTAGATGGCATGAATTATCTTCCTGGTTCAGACTGAAGGATATGGAATATTAAGATGGGATTGTGGGATGAGATGAGGGATTAGCTTTAGCTCAGATACGGAAACCATCAGTCAGCTCTGCATGTAACCTTAGGTGGGGGTCTAGGTCCTGGCAGAATTATCTAAGGAGGTAAATCCTCTGTGGTTATTCCTGTCTTAGTTGCTTTAGTTTTTCACTGATATCTACTATTGGACGTGGAAGGAACAAGAGACACCCCAGTGGCTCTTGGGTCCAGGCATACCCTTCCCTGCTCCTGACCTTGAGGCAGGACTCCAGTTTTCCCCGGGGAATTGGGATCATTCACATACACCCACACACAAGCATGGCAGTCAACTCTCCTTGCCTTTTGATTCTGTGGCATTTATAATCCAAAGTGGCCAAGGGGACATCTCAGCTTCAGTGTCTTGAAACCATAGCTGTGTCTCCTGGAGGGAGCATTCTTCTCTCAAGAACCAACATCTCCAAACCAGCAGATCCAGAAACTGTGGGGTCAGAAAGCAAAATTCTAAGTATACTAGGCATAAGAGAGGAGCCACTTCTCTCCTACCCTGCAATTGCTAGACCTTTGTTTTCTGGCTTTAGAAGAAATAGAACTGGTTCAACTTTTATTCCCACCTGGTAAGAGTATACTTCACCTTGCCAGGGTGTTGTCTCCCAACTGGCCTCACTGGGACTGTTGGCTTGATACATGGTGCTTAAGGTCAATGTACAGAACCTTGCAAACACGGTGGCGGCAAAGGTGCTTTTGACTTCAATGCCATACTGAGCGGCGAATCAGCGGTTTAAAAATTGCATTGGATGGGAGCCTATTTTTTTTCTTTACCTCTCCTTGAGTGCTTTAAAGTGGCCATCAGACGCTCATAGATGTCCAGTTCCTTGTTCCTAGCATCACTCATCACTAGAAGGCTGGCTGGCTTCCTGGGGATGAGCTGGCATCTTTCTCACGAGGCCCAGGATAAGCATGGGTTTATCTTATAGAAGGAGAACAAATAGCAGCAGCATTAACTAATTAATCAGTGGCTGTTTATCAGGCTATCACCCTGCGTGTTGGAGTAGGGCTGGTGGAGGGGATTAAAAGCATGGACGTTGGTGTGACACAGATCTGTTCTTGAGGCATGCAGACTTGGTGGGAGACCCGTCTCATCTGCTCTGTGACCTTGGGTGAGTAACTTGGCCCCTCTGTGTCTCAGTTTCTTATCTGTCAGATTCCTGGTGTAAAACTTGAATGAAGTTATCAGAAAAGACATTGGTTTGGCCCATAGAGAATTCTTAGTTGATGATAACTATTATCATCCCAAATACAGAGAAGGGTTAAATGTGAATGGGGAATTTCCTGCCCGAGATAGGAAAGATTGAAATGATTATTTTGGACCTTTTTTTAACCTCATCTGAAAAATAAAGGAGTGTGTCCTAACGGATTTCTCTTCAAGGTCCCGTCCACATTTAGGATGCTGCTAGAGGGCATGTTGAACATCCTACTGGGTGGCTGTCAGCAGGATGGAACAGTGTGGAATCACCAGGGCCATAGGCATCCATCAGAGAAGTTGGTGTTCATAAGAAGGTCAGCCCAGAGATGTAGGCCAGGAGGATAGGGCAGGATAGGAGATGTTAGGGAAGTGCTCTTGGCGACAAAAGCCAGTAGAGTCGAGGAAAGTAGTGATGCTTTGTATTGACAGTGCTTTCAAGAATACAGAGTGCTCTTGTGGGCCTTGTGGATCATCCAGTAAGAAACTTTGGGTCTTAGTGAATTTATTAGTAGGTGCAGTAAGATGATCAGTTTTGGAAATCTGGCAGTGGACAGCATTCCCAGTGACCTGGTATCATGGCATCTTGCCTAGTTTTGGGGATGGAAATGGTGTACTTTGGCCAACAGAGCTGAGTCAGGCTAAAGGGGTAGATAAGAGATTGCAGTCTGAGGTTTTTATTTGTGTGTATGCGAGATAGTTCCACATCACTTTCTCAGAAAACCTAAATGGGAAATGGGTGTTATTGATGAAGACATTTAAGGACAACAGTGATTTCTCGGGAATGCTTAGAAGGGAGAAGAACCCTCTGAGGTCACCCCCAGCCAACTCTGACCCTGTGCAGATGAGTAAACAGGCCACTGAGGGAGAAAGAACTTGCCAGGGGCCAGTCAACCTAGCATCAGCCACTGGAAGAATTCAGATCTCTTGGTGACTTCCTCTCGCTGTGGCTCCACAGTGGCCACTCTCCTCAGCTTTTGATCATTTAAGGTTGTGTTAGCTACTTTGGGTTCAGAAGTCATGGTTCCGGTGTAATCGAGAGACCAGACCTGTGAATATCATCATGTGTTGGGACAAAGTCCACCTCTATTTCAAACAGGAAATCACATTCTCCCGGAGTCGGAAACATTAGTGAGAATGGACTTGGCCTTGATGAGGTGCCACACCTCCGCCAGACTGGTCCATCCTTGTAATTCCAGAATGTTCTCACTGAGTTCTTATCAGTGCCTCCTGGTCCAGTGCTCCACCATATGCCTGTCAGATGTTTCTGTAACACTTTGGGCATCTCCCTGTTCTGTCCTCTACCTGGCCTCAGGCATTTAAAGGGGGTCTTATTCTAAGCACTTTTCTAAGGTTGTCATTTTGTCTTTCTTTGACTAGGCCAGAGGTTCCTGGCTTAGATTTATATCTTCTTATTTATATGATCTTGCTACTTCCTCATATTCAGTACTGACTTCATAGCTATATTTCACCTCTTGGGGAGGAAGAGCTGTGTGGAGAAGGACACGTCGCCTCTCTCGGTGGCTTCCCGTCCCCACACCTGCTTTTTAAGAGGCCAGGTCCCAAATCTATTTGGCATGACTCTTCTTCCTAGACTCCTCAGGTAGTTGTACTTCAGCTTAAACTTCTTCACTGCTGTGCCAGCTGTAGGGAAATGGGAAGGAAGAGAAAAGAAAATGGCAAAGTCGAGAACCATGTTGAGGAGGTGCTTGGCCCTGTACCATGCCGTCCAGGCAGAGGGCTGCCCAAGGAGTAGGGACTTAAAAAAAAAAGTGTGTGGGGGGGACGGGAAGCCACCAAGGGAGGCAACGTGTCCTTCCTCACATAGCTCTTCCTCCCTGGGACTGAGCAAAGGGCTTCAGAAGTGAAATATAGCTATTAAGCACTGAATATAAGGAAGCGACAGAGATCATCTAGGTAAGTTGATACAGATCCAAGCCAGGAACCTCTGGCCCAGTCCTCTTTGTGAAAAGAAATGAAGCCAGGCACAGTGGTACATGCCTGTTATCCCAGCACTTTGGGAGGCTGAGGCAGGAGAATCATGAGTTCAAAGCCAGCAATGGTGAGGCGCTAAGCAACTCAGTGAGACCCTGTCTCTAAATAAAAACACAGAATAGGGCTGGGGATGTGGCTCAGTGGTCAAGTACCCCTGAGTTCCATCCCCAGTACCAAAAAAAAAAAAAAGAACCTTCAAGCTCAAGACCCTATTTGAACACTGACACACCTAACAGTGATATCCTCCTATCCGAGGATGCTGTTGGTGATTATGCGGGAGTGGATTTTGAGGCCTTGTGTCTGTGCCAGTGAAGGTGATCAACTGGAAAAGGCAATCATGTACATTTCCTAGGAGCACCTTTTAAAAAGTGTGGTGTTTTTCTAAACCACATCGTAAAGCCTTTCAAATTCAAAGGGGTAAACAAAAGTTTTAAAATATTCTGAATTTTATAAGCAATTTTAAAAATAGTTTGTGCCATGACAGTTATGACTTTTGGTTTTCACATATTCTGTAATACTTAAGGAACAAAGGATAATTGGTTTACAGTGCATTTGGGACCCTTTAAAGGGTAATTGTTTAATCCAAGAGGTGATTTAAAATGGAAGGATGGCTGAAGGTTCGACTCCCCATTCTGTCATTGGCTGGCTAAGCAATGCTGGGCAGGTTACTATTACTTCTTCACCGACTTTTCAGTAGCTGTTTATTCAGCACTGGATTATGTAGCAAGTTGCTACATAGTCTGAGTTGTGAGAACAATCCTGAGACGCTGGTGCTATTTCTTTCAACATTTTCCGATAGGATGCTGAGGTGCAAAGAGGCTAAGTAACTCACCTAGGAAGCCTTTATCCTGAGAAGCTGGAATCTGAGCCCAGGCTATCTGACCTCAAAGCCCCTAATGAGAACCACTTCAGGTACTGATCTTCCCACTGTGTGAGATAGACTGTGGCGTGTGGCTCATTTTTGCTTTTTAAAATGATTAATGGTGGTATATAGGCATCATAAGTTTTGAATTATAATAACTTATTGTTTATCTTTGTGATTTACTTAAAAACAGGGTTTTGATTTAAAAAACAATTCAGCCCTTGAAACTGGGCACACGCCTATAATCCCAGGAGCTCTGGAGGCCGAGGCAGGAGAAATCAGTTCAAAGCCAGACTCAGAAACTTAGTGAGGACCGTAGCAACTTAGCAAGACCCTGTCTCTAAATAAAATATTTTAAAAATGGGCTGAGGATGTGGTTGTGGTTAAGTACCCTTGAGTTCAATCCCTAGTACTGCCCCCCAGCCAATTCAGTCCTTGAGTTTGACTTGTCCTTAGAAGAAAGGTGATACATACTTAAGTGGTTTGCTTTATGGTAAAGTTCGAGAACAAGTGTGAAAAATGGGATCACTTATATTTTTGTTTTCTAAGCATGGTATAAAAGAAACTTCTCAAAGCACACTTTGCTTGCCTGACCATACTGTAGTGTTAAACACATCTGGGACATAGGTTGGACAGATATTGAGAGTAGTTACGATAGTTGCTTTAAAGTCCTTGTCTGAATGTTAACATCTAGGGTAACTTGAGATTGGTCTTTGTGGGTTCATTTTTTTTTAAACAATGGACTATATTTTCTTTTTAGGACATTGGATATAATTTTGGTTTGTATCATGGACATGACTATTATGGAAATTCTGGATTCTGTTATTTTCCTCTGATGAGTGTTGATTTTTGTTTTGGCAAACTGTTGGACTCCAGCTGCAGGCTGTCTCCTAGATAGCAGCAGAACTCTGTTCTTTTAGTTTTAGCTGGCCTTCTTGGACAGTATTTTGTGTATATGTGGTTCAGGGATCAGCCAGAGATTTTGCCAGAGTTTATACATAGATGTCAGGCCTCTCTCCTTTCTGGGAATTCCCCTTCGTGTTCCAGTAACTGAAATAACCCTGTGTTCTGCCTTGTTTCTTCAAGCCAGTAAGACTGTGGGTTTCTGTCTAAATTTTTGCTTTGCCCCTATGGTGTAAACTTGGGCCTGCTCTTGGGCTAACAGCCATCAATAACAAAAACTGTTCCAGTACAGTACTTAACTTCCCCCCAGTGTCTGCTTGCCTTATGCCCTCAGAAATTTATTTTGATTTCTTTGTCCTGAGTTTATAATTGTTATCTGCAGGAGAGCTGATCTGATAGGAACTTCCTTAGCCATAGCAGAAGGGGAGCCAGAAGTGCAAATATAACTGTCCCTGTTTTCAAGGTGCATGAATAAAGGTCCTGAGCAGTTGCATCTCTGAGCTTGTTAGTGATGACAGAACACAAGTTTCTGGTCTGACCTGGTCCTCTCTTTCTCTGTTGCTGCCTATCTGCTCTGCACTCATGTGAGTTTGCTTAGCAGTTGTGCAAGGGAAATTTCTTTTACACTGTACAGTTGCTGAGAATATGCCCAAGGCCTCCCTTGCCAATTCCAATGAACTTGAAGAGCTCTTCATTGGTAAGGGTGGGCTATGGTGTGTGGTTCAGAGGGCAGATCTTACAGTCCGCCGCCATATCCAGGTTTAACACGTCACTTCTCCTGGCTAACTCTGTGATCTTGACCAAGATACTTCACCTCTCTGTGCCTTCAGCCCCCATCTCATTGTCAAGGTGAAATGAGGTAACTTACCTGGAATGCCTGGGGCAGAGTGAACTTTCAGAAAATGTCTGTGTCAACAGAAAGTGTCCTTGGGATGCATTTGCTGTGATAGTTTGCCCCATCTTCCCATGGGGACCGGGCTCTGTCCAGTCATTGTTGAGGTGTGAGGAGGAAAAAAGCGGCTTCACGGTCAACGTGAGCAAATGTCCCTGGAGCTCGGGGTTCATCCCCCTGGGAGTCCTGGAGGAGCCCCGGGCCTGGGCGTGTGCCCCAAGCTCCTGGTCCCCTGTCCTGTGAGCCCATTCTCCTCCTCCTCTTGGTGTGGCATCTTAGAGTCCTGCTTCACATCTGCAGTTCCTCCCGTACCTTTTGCACCTGGCTTTTGCTGGAGTCAACACACCTGCTTTTGTGTTGCCTCTTGGTGTGGCTCTTTTTCTCATTCACGCGGCCAGTGCTCCAGATTTGCCCTGTCTGCATAAGTGTGACGGCCTCACAACTGGCTGCTGATGGCAACTCTTGCTTTTGTGGAGTGCTTAATAACAATGATACCACTGGAAGGTACTTAGTAAGAACAGTAACGACAACAAGAATCACCTTACAGGGCACTTCCTATACGCTGGGCAGTGTCCAAAACCCTTCACCTATCTTAACTCATTTAATTTCCATAGCACTCGATGAAGTAGGCACTGTGATTATGCTCACTTTACAGACGAGGAAACTGCTGAGGAGGAGCACAGCTAGGATTCGACCTGTAGCGTCCAGCTCTAGAAGCTGTGTTCTTGACTGCTTTGTTACACAGCTAGGTCTGTTTCACACATAGTTGGGTACCTGTGACCTGTGCAGTAGGGACACTGTTATTCTGACTTATCTGGGCCTGAGGTGGCCAGGGAACTCAAGGATTATTAATGGCCTATTGCCAAAGGAAACTCCACCTTAGTGGCCTGGTGCCAGATGTGGTTCAGGCAGGCTGAGTGGGGAGCTGATGGGCCTTTTGCCAGCATAGAAATGGCTGCATGTGTACCCTTCAGGTCAGCCACAGGAAGGGGAAGCGTATGTACCCTTTTCTGGCTTTGTCTAATTATGCGGCATTTTTTTTTAATTGTCTCCATTATAAAGATTTTATTGCCCCATTGTACTGGGGCCCCAGGGTCTCAGATAAGTCATCTTTTACAATGGCTAATAGTGGACTCTGCTTGAATTGGCCTCAACTAGTCACAACTTCCTTACCATTTGTAAGATATGATTTGAGTTTGATCTCTTTTCTCAGTAAAGCTTTTAATTTTTTAATTTTTTGGGTACCAAGGATTGAACCCAGAGGTGCTTAACCACTGAGCCACATCCCTAGCCCTTTTTCTCTGTATTTTATTTAGAGACAGGGTCTCACTGAGTTACTTAAGGCCTTGCTAAGTTGCTGAAGCTGACTTTGAACTCACAATCTTCTTGCCTCAGCCTCCCTCTTGAGCTGCTGGGATTACAGGCATGCGCCACCATGCCTAGCTTAAGTTTTTTAAAAATTTTAGCTGAAATGCTAGGTTGTTGGTCAATGCTTCCTCTTGCCCCTCCCCTACTGCTCTCCCTGGGCTGAGTTACACATGAAGCATCTCATTGAAAGACAGTGAAGATGGGAAGAAACGTCTTCAAGTCTTTCAGTGGCTTGGAAAAGAAAACCCCATCAAAGGGAGCAGCCCGGCCAGCTTGCTGTGTCAGTGCCCTCAGGATCTGATGACTGATCTCAGGGCGGGGAAGCATCTTGTGGTCCTGGGGTGCCGGCAGACAGCCTTAAAAGGAACCCTGCTTCTTTGTGAGGAAACGCAAGACAGAAATCAGTACATCAAAAATTAATGACGGTGAGGATTTGGAAAATCCTAAAGATAAGTTTCCCAATGAAAAAGATAAAAAGCCTGCTGTCTGAAAGGGAATGAGGTATGAGCCACATAAATTAAGCCGACAGAATTTCTAGAAAGTGTGCTGAGGCATTGCCAACTGTGGAATATAAATTTGTCTCACCCTGTTACCATCCTGGGGTCTGTAGTCTCCATATTGATGTTTGTGTTTTGAGTCAGCATTTCCGGAAGGCTTCAGTCTTTGAGTCTGGCGGACTTGATTTATGAAGAAAAGGTGACGATAATAAATGGGAAAGGTTTGCTGAGGAGTTAATTTGGAGTTCCTTGTCAGAGACGGCCTACTTCTCCCAGCCTCTTTCCCCAAAATGGTAGCTCCCTTTGGGTGTTGCTGAAATGCCAAATGGTGGGGGTGAGGGACAGTCTGCTTTTACAGCTTTCTCCCCTATGTGTTCACTCCCTGCTGTCTGCAGAGCTGTTGCCTGTAGACATTTTTCCTCCATTTCTTCTTCCCTTTTTGTCCTTCCCTGAACTTTGTATCCATTTGCTTTTACCTGCCTGAAGCTTTTGGAGTTTGTCCACTACTGTTCTCTTTTTCTGACACTCCTCCCACCCCACCGGGGGTGGGGGAGGAGATGCTTCACTACTGAGCTGCATCCCCAATCCTCTTTATATTGTGCTTTGAGACAGGGCCTCACTAAATTGCTAAGGCTGGCCTCAAACTTGCTGTCCTCCTGCCTCGGCCTCCTGAGCCACTGGGATTACAGGTGCGCAGCACCGCACTGTGCTTGCCATTCTCTTTTGCACCTGCCGCTCCACTTCCCAAGCACTGTCCCCTCATTGCTTTTGGGGCCTCATCTGTGAGCACTTTCTTTGCGCACCTTTAACTCTGGGCTTCAACTAAGGCTCTGGCCTTGTCGCCTTCTCTCATACAATGCTTCTTGGGCAGGAGCACACCTTACCTGTTGAGCATAAGGAAGGGGTCTGGTGTCTGGGTCAGGTAGAGGAGGTAAAGAATAGTGGTCATGAGGTGCGAGGTGGCAGGCCATATGGTATGGAGTGTGGCTTTTACTGAATGACGTGGGATGCCATGGAAGCTGTCCAAGCAGGGGGGTGACTGTTCTGGACAGCTGGCTTTGTGTGCTATGTGACCTCGGAATAAGTGAGGTATTGTTGACCTTTTGTTCACCCACATTGAAAGCTCAAGGTGTGCTGATTTAATCTTGTCCCTTCCTGCCACTCCCAATGCATCACATGAACTAGAATCCTCTCTCCAGCATCTTCTCATTCATCCTTTGGTTTTGCTCCTCCCTCCCACTGGCTCCCTGGTTCAGGCCCTCAGCCTGAGGAGTTGCCTTTGGATGTGACACCTTTGCCCCTGCTGCTTATGACACATTCTTCTCCACACTGTTGAGGGAAGAATTAACCTCTGGTTATGCTGCTTTGTCCTTCCCGCCGAATGCCTTTGGTGTTTCTTTCCTGGGTTAACCAGCCTCTTCAATCAGGGTGGACTCCCCTCATGTTCTCCCTGTAGCATGACTGCTGTGCCTTGACTTACATTGGGCACTCTGTCTAGAAGGGACTTGAGATGGTTTGTTTCATTGTCTTTTGCTGTGTCAAACTATTCTGAATTGGTGGCTTAAACCTGCCTTACTTGCAGGGTGCGGTGACGCACGCCTGTAATCCCAGCAGCTCGAGAGGCTGAGGCAGAAGGATCGTGAGTTCAAAGCCAGCCTCAGCAAAAGCGAGGTGCTAAGCTACTCAATGAGACCCTGTCTCTAAATAAAACACAAAAGCGGGCTGTGGCTGAGTGCCCCTGAGTTCAATCCCCAATACCCTCCTCCAAAAAAACTGCCTCACTTGCCATGCCTCTGTGGATCTGTGTATTGATGGGACTTGGCAGGGCAGTTCTGTGTGGTGCTGGCCGGGGCCACTTGCGGGGGCTTAGCTATTGTGAATTGAGCTGCTATAAACATTGATGTGGCAATGTCACTATAGGATGATGATTTTTAAGTCCTTTAAGTATAAACTGAGGAGTGGGATAACTGGGCCAAATGGTATTTCCATTCCACGTTTTCTGAGGAATCTCCATAGTGTTTTCCAGAGTGGTTACACCAGTTTACATTCCCACTGGATGATGTTTTTTTTTTTTTAAAAATATCTTTTTAGTTGTCCATGGACTTTATTTATTTATATGTGGTGCTGAGAATTGAGCCCAGTGCGTCACATATGCCAAGCAAAGCCTTGCCACTGGGCTATATCCCGAGCCCTGGATGATGTGTTTTGACAGTGTTTTTTATTGCAAGAGTTGACTGTCCAGGGCAAAGAGTGGCTTAAAAATCAGTGTGATGAAAGAGACAGGTTTGTGTAATACTGTATATGCTGTGGACTCCAAAATTGGTCACTAGGGAGCCATTGAAGAATTTAGAGCACAGGAATGGCAGAGTGGGCATTTAATAGTTCATTCCTGTTAATGTGAGCTAAGCTTTTGCCTTTCAGTCTTCCGAGAAATCTAGGTATTGGGAGAAACAAATATGGAATCCTGTCAGGGAGCCCTTGAGAGACCTACTTTCCTTCTCTCTGGAGGAGTTTCTTTTTTAAGGGCATGATTTCCCTATTTTACAGATTAGTCTTTCTCTCTTTCGTGTCTTGCTTTGCCCTCTCAAGCCATCCTTCCCTGGGAAGATGGGGCTCCACCGTTGTCAGAAGGTAGACATGTCCTGCTCAGCCTTCTGCCTAAGATATAGTAAAAAGAGAAAGATTGGCTGCTTCCAACAGAGGGGTATGAGAGAGATAATTTTGGTGGTGGTATGATTCTGAAAATTTTAGCATCCTTAATTGACATTGGGTGCTAAATTGTACTACTCATCAGATCGTACAATTTTATTAAAAAGAAGCAAATTACCATGTACTTGTATTAAACAGAATAAGGGGAGAAAGGAAAATGAAACCACTGGCCTTTCTTTTAAGTCATTGTTAAGTTTGGAACTGTATCAGATTTTTTCAAATTGTTTTGTTTAATCAGGCATAGCGTATGTGTGTCTCTCTGAGCTGCCATCCTCTGCTGGGGATGTCCCCACCCCCAGCTCAGAGAATCACCTTGATGAAAGCTTTTAGCAATCAAATGGATAAAAATTGAACACATCCTTCAGGATTCTTCTCATTGTTCTTCCTTGTATGTTCGTTTTCTGAACATCAACAAAAAAATGCTCTGAAATATTAAGACTTTCTTACCTCAAAGTGGTATCCTTGAATAGTTGCTTTTGTTATTTGTGTTAGCAGATTTCCAAGGTGACTGTTGAATTTCCCCTAATATTCCAAAGACAGAAGGGACCTTAATTGTGTTCTGAGACTCCTTCCTTTTCCTTGCCGGGACTGTCTGTTTCAGACTTGCCCCTCTCTCCTTGTTGTGTTCATCTTTAAAAATGGTTATAATAAATCATCATGATAAGAACAAAATTAAAAGAATGGGGAAGTGACTGGAATAATAATCAGGGAACCTTGGATGCAGTCTTCTCTCCAGAGGTACCTTGCAAGTTCCTATCCAGCAAAGCAAGGGCTGCCTGGCAACCATAAACAGAAGGATAGCAAATATTTTGGGCTTTGAGGGCAACATGCCCTCTGTCACAACTACTCAACTCTGCAAAAGCTTTTGTTGTGAAGAGCAGCCATAATTGGTATGTACATGAATGGACATGGCTGTGTTCCAATAAAACTTTATTTATAAAAACGGCAGTAGACTAGACTTGGCTGGCTCACTGTGGTTTGCCCATCCCTGGTGTAAATGATCAGGGTAAAAAACACTGCCCTAGACAGGTGCAGTGGCACAGTCCTGTAATCCTAGCACTTCGGGAGGCTGAGACAGGAGAATCATGAGTTCAAAGCCAGCCTCAGCAATGGTGAGGTACTAAGCAACTCAGTGAGACTCTGTCTCTAAATAAAAACAAATAATAGGGCTGGGGATGTGGCTCAGTGGTTGAGTACCCCTGAGTTCAATCCCTGGTACCAAAATAAACAAAAAAAAAACCTGGCCTATTTTTCCAATAGAAGAAATTATATATTATAGCAAAAGGGCTTTGAAAAATGTAATGGGGACTTTTGCTTCTGGTTAGGATTGAGCAGTTTGAGACAAACTAATAATCTCCCTCCCACACAAAAAAAGTACATATGAATTTTTAAAAATCATGTTTAAAGTAATCTGAGAAGTGTTGAAACAATCATGAACAGGGGGGTAAGGTTCCAGGAAGGAGAGGACTGAGGAGAGCTGAGCTGATGATCTGTAGCTAGTTTTCTCCCTGGCGGTGTGTGTAGAGGGGTGATTCTGGATGCTGGCTTTGTCTGGACAGAGGATTGCTTCTGAGAAAAAGAAACCAGTAAAGCTTTTGGTAGTCTCATGGGAGTGGACTGGACAGAGAATTGGAGGCTTCAGTAGTCCCAGACATTCAGTTGGTTTTCCCCTCAAGACAGGTGCTAAATTCTGAAACTGTGTGGGGCAGGAGGTTCAAAATATAAGCACAGAGCAGGAGTGTTCATCAGCCTGGAGATGCTGAGATGATCAGGATTAGAATTCACGTTCTGCTTGGAAGGTCAGGAGTGGGGGGCATGGTAAACACATCAGGCAACTGAAAGTCCTAGCGACCCAAATCCTAGCAACATGAGCAAACTAGGAGTCCTGAATGGCTTAGGTGATTGGCCCTGACACTCTCCCCAACACCATCTGCCTGAAAGAAGAGGAGAGCCATTTCTTGAGCAAGATAACTTCATCTGAAATCTCTACAGTTTTTTATTCATGATGTCTAGTATTCAATCCAAAATTATTAGGTATTCCAGTGTGACCCCCCCTCCAAAAGAAGAAAACAAATAGAAACAGACTCACGGGTGATCCAGAATGGACAGAATTGTAGTTAGCAAACAAGGATTTTAAAATAATTATGGTTAATGTGTTTAAGAAATGTTTTTTAAAAAAATAGATGAAAATATGGAAAGTTTCAACTGGAATGGCAATGTGTAAAGAGGAATTAACAGCCATTCTCTTACTGGAGGAAGATATCTAAAATTAAGAACCCTATTCATGGAGGTTTAATAGAAAATCATGTATAGCAGAAAATGACAATATCTGCGGGGAGAAGGGTTAATGGATATCATTCAAGTTGAAGTGCAGAAGGGAAAAATAGAACATTTAGAATAGATCATAAGGGACAGGTCAGACACAATAGTCTTAAGATACATATAACTGGATTACCAGGAGAAAAGAAGGGATTTGAAGCAGTATTTGAAGAGACAATGGCTAAGAATTTGCAAAATTTTGAGATATGCATAGATTTAAGAAGCTGTACAAACTTCATGCGAAATACAAAGGAAAAAAATGACTGCTGAACAGACAAAAATGCTATCTAAAAGCAAGCAATGCATTGGCATTTTAGGTTTCTGTAGCTGGTGGATAAGACCATTTCAGGGTGAACCTCCAGCCTCGTGCTTAATGTGTTGACTTCCCTTAACCCTCTCCTCCAACTGTACCTGTTTGCTCACTGTCACTTGGATGATCCTGCTGCTTTGCTTTTGTCAAACTCACCTGGTAACACTTGGCATTTCCCATTCCCAGGCACCTTACCTGCGACCTTATTGTCATTGTTAACATCATCTGCATCGTTTAATGGTTGGACAAGAGCTGAGTCCAGTACGGTGGTGTGTGTGTTTCGTAGGGCTGCTGAAACAAATCACCAAAAGCAGTCTTTTAAAGCAATAGAAATGTTCTCGGTTCTGGAGCCTGGAAGTCTGATATTAGGATGTCACAGGGCTACATGCCATTCAGAGTCTCCAGAGAGCAAAGCCTTTCTTTGCTTTTTCCAGCTTCTGATGCTGTCAATACTCCTTGGCTTGTGGCTGCATCTCTATCTCCACATTGCCTCTGTCCTGTGTGTCTACTCTAAACTCCCTCTGCTTGTCTGTTGTACAGATACAGGTGATTGCTTTGGGGGCCACTTGGATAATCCAAACGAATCTTTTCTTCCCAATATTCTTAATTTAATCCTGTATTTTTGCCACAGAAGGTGATATTCACAGGTTCTGAGGATTAAAATAGGGCATATCCTTTTGGGGGAAGCCCATCGTTACTAAAAGTAATGATGCTGAAATAAAGCAAGCAGTAGCTATGTGCCAAGAACTGTGCTGAATATAATACCTGTGTGATCTCATTTCATTCACAATTCTGTAAATTGGGTTCTGTTATCACCACCATTATATAGATGAAGACTCAGGTTAAAGAACTTGCCAAGGTCTTATAGCTAGTAAGTGGCTGGGGTTGGAACCCAACCTCTGGGACTTTGGACCTCCTCCTCCTTCCTTTAGTGATGCTGAGTCAGTAGGCAGGATTTCTGCATGGATTGCTGGCTTTAGGCCTCAGGTCCTGGTCAATACTTTCTACTTTGAAAATTCTATGGTTCTGTGAATTTTTGTCCGGGGGGACCTCCACAACTTCAAACCTGGATTATCAAGAGTGTCATAAATTTTAATCTGCCAGATAATGGGGAGAATTTGCTTACACTGCTTATAGACGAAGCCAATGTGAGTTTTCTGTTGTGCATTTTGGTATTTGCTGATGGTCGAAGTGTTCTGGAAGGAAAAATTACTTCTGAATGCGCAGACCAGATCTATACTGTCTGAATGAATTGAGGTAATTACTCAGATTATTTAGACCTTGCCTGCCAGATAATTGAGGTAAATGGGGTTATTAATTTGAAGTAGCTAGGTAATTTGGTCTGCCTCCCCTTGATAATGTAAACATGGTCATAATGTGTAATTGTATAATTGGCTGAAAGGGCTCTATTCTTTCTCTTAAAGCTTCTACCATTATCTGGGGCCTGGCCATTGGGTTATAGTGTGATTATTACAGACACAGGCCTAGGTACTTAGCTTGGGTTTCCTAGTGGAAAGTACATATACATGTATATGTTTGTGCATGTAGATGTATTCTTAACTAAAAAGGAAAATATATGAAGTATTTTAAAGTCTGATTATTGTGAATTCATGGAAGGGTTTTAAAGAAATGTCTCCAACTTAAACTTCCTGAGTCTATGCCAGGAAACTTACCCTTTGTCGGAGGTTTTTATGCGTTGAGCCCTGCTATAATGTCTGTCTTTGCATTGCCTAGGAGATTCATTACAACAGAGCTTATTCCTTGTCAAAGATGGTCAAAGGAAAATGAGGTTCCGGTCATTAGCTTCTACCTACACCTTGCCTAATGGGGCCCATGTTGTGATTGTGCCATTAGGTCACATACACTGAATTTGATCCTCCTCCTTCCTGGCCCTGGCCCATTTTGTCACTGCAGCTGGGTTGCCCTGAGGGCCTTGGTGGCTTTTCCATTTCATGATCCAGAACGACTAAATTGTGTTCTGAGACACCTCTATTTTACGCTGGGGACCAGCCTGCTTTGTCATTTGTTGAAATCTGTCCTGTCCTTTTGCAGAGTCAGGGCAGGGATGAGTGGGTAGCCTTATCACACACAGCTGTGGTGGCCACATGTCTCATTTTCTGGAACTACCTGGCTCTAAAATATTCCTTATAGTTTTATACCTTAAATCCTGAATGATGGCTCGGAAAATAAGACCCCCCAAGAGACATCCTTTCACATGTCTTTCACATGTTATCTGTATAACAGGCCTCTTCATGATACCTCACATGATACCATGTGAGATTTTGGTCTTGGGCAGATGTGTTGGTTGTTGACATCAATCTAATCAGTTTCCAGATTCATTTTGCTTGCCCAGATGTGGTCCAAAGAGAACAAGGTCTGTGGAGATAAAACCAGGCTCATGAGTTCGATGAAACGTCTACCCAAAACACCTCAAGTACTCTCTCTGGGCTGTGGGGTTATTTTTTTGTTTTGTTTGTACTGGGGATTACCCAGGGGCACTTAACCACTGAGCCACATCCTCAGCCCTTGTTTTATATTTTATTTAGAGACAAGGTCTCACTGAGTTGCTGAGACTGTCTTTGAAATGATCCTCCTGTCTCAGCCTCCCAAGCTGTGGAATTACACGTGCACACCACTCTGCCCTGCTGTGGGGTTGCTAATAAGCCTATTGGGCCTTGGGGGAAGGAAAAAAGAGGAACTCATGTGTACTTCATCCTGCCAGTCCCCAATAAATGTACAAATATCAAAATAATAAATAAAAATCATGGGGCTGGGGCTGTAGCTCAGTGGTAGAGCGCTTGCCTAGCATGTGTGAGGCACTAGGTTTGATCCTCAGCACCACATATAAATAATAAATGAATAAAATAAGAATCCATCAACAACTAAAAAAAAGTTAAAAATAAATAAATAAATAAAAATCACATTGGAAAAGAGAAATTGACAATTCTGGTCCTGTGCAGGGCCAGAATTTCCACAGGATTTCCTTCTTCCACCATGTTTATGCATACTACATTGTCTGATTTTTTTTTTTATGTAATGTTCACATATGATTTTCAGACCAACTCTAAAACTCATAAAAATTCAGAACAAAGCTGTGTCTCATACAAAGTGTTGAAGTAAGTCAATCACTTGGAAAATTCATGCTCTCAAAAGAAGGCATCTTGGCTTCAGCCATTTGAGAAGAAAAAAAAATCATTTAATTTTCCTAGTTTTTAGTTTGCAAATGTCAAACGACTAAAAGTTATAGGAAAAAAAAAACCCATAATCTTCTTTTAAAACCTGTTGTATATAAATCTTAGATCTTACTTTTTCCTAGCATTTCAACAAATAATAATGACCAACAATTCTATAATGGTTCATTTTCATTTTTCCCCTATACATGATATCAATAAGGTTGTTAAAGATATAAATGACAGCTATTTAAGCAAATGAATTTGGAGCATGGACTAGAATTTTGAAGAACATCTTAAAATTTCAAGTGTAGAGTTGAGTATGGTTTTTAATTTTTAGTCTTTTGAGATATGATAAAATGAAAAATGCTTTCACTAGGGCAAAGAACTCTTCATATAAGAATTAAGATGTCTACAATACTTTCTGGGTATGACTTAATTTTGTTTTGGTTCTGTTAAGACTAATTTCATGTAGAAAACCCAGGAGTACTGGTTGTGATTTCAAAAGAATTCATGAAACTAAGTATCATATTTTCAAATTATTTTTTCTGATTTTTGTACTTCTACTGAAAAAAACTGATGAATGAACATGTTATATATGTGTATAAAATAAGAGCCGCTGAGGCCTAAGGGACTCTCTGAAGGAGCCTGAAGTTTATGGAAAGTTTTATGGTTTTTGAGAATCATTTTGGCTTCTTGGTGTGTGTGTGTGTGTGTGTATGAGTTTTTAGTTGCTGGAGTCTGACATCTAAATAAGAAGCTGTTATTATGATATGCAAATAGAATGTGGGGGTCAAATTGCTTGTCCTTATGGACGCCGGAAGGACAATTTACGATTTACAAAGACGGAAAAGCTCAATAAAGACCCAATATTGAAGAGCTGGCGCAAAGGAAAAGCTGAAGATAGATGGGCTTCTTGCAGATGAACAGAATTAATGACAAGGGAAAGGCAAAATTCACTTCACTTTCAGGGAAAATGTTTTCCAAATGTCGTCCGACAGAACTTGACCCTTTCCTCTCTGCTCCAGCCTGGGCTCGGGACTCCAATACCTGCCCCCTGCCCCTCCCAGCGGACCTAGACCTCTAGGTAGAGCAGGAGATATGTAGTGTCAAACAGATAACTACTGAGATAATCACCATTATTCTCCTTTGTTTACTTGGGGAAAACAAGAGGCTGAGAGACTAGGTCACACACCAGTGTCGCTTGGCAAGTAGCCAACCCCGCCTGAAACCAGAGCCTACACCCTGAACCACTAAGCTAAACTGCCTTCTGGGAGAGGCCCACCTGCGCATGGTGTTGAAGCAAGGGAATGCCTTTGCTCAGATAGGCCTGTCCTTGGTGAGAACACTGCCCCACTCTGTAGAAGTACTAAGTCATCTGTACTTGCAGAGGCTGTAAAACAAAATGTGGTGAACTGTAAAAGATTAAAGAGCCCATTTTCCTGTCAGCTACCAGAAAGCCTCACATATACTTGTTGAAATTCTTACAGAGCTGGCATCTGTCATTTAAAAGAAAAAACAGAACACAACGTTTTATTGACACATAATACACTGTTTTTCTAGCAGAAGTGGCTCTTGGCAGAGTTGACATCTGTGTTGAGCAGACATGCCTCTAGGCCAGCGAGCTGAGTGTGGTCCAGGACCACTGGGAACTCCTAGGGTTCAAACTGTTTTCAAAATAATACCAAGATCTTTGTTTGCCTTTTTCACTCTTAATTTCTCAAATACACAGTGGAGTTTTCCAGAGGCATTGTCAATGATTCATTGCTGCTTGGATATTTTTGGCTTAAAAATATCTGTTTTAGAATAGAAGACCACAGAAACAATCCCACACATTTATAGTCATCTGATCCTTGAAAAAGGTACCAAAAACATACATTGGAGAAAAGGTGGCCTCTTTTTAATACATTGTGCTGGGAAAATTGGTTATCCGTAAGTAAAAGAATGAGACTAGACCCTTTTCTCTTACCCTGCGCAAACATCAAAGAATGGATCAAAGGCCTCGGAATTAGGCCAGAAATTATGTAACTCCTAGAAAATATGGACTCAGCCAGACTCAGTAGCGCATGCCTGTAATCCCAGCGGCTTGGGAGGCTGAGGCAGGAGGATTTCAAGTTCAAAGCCAGTCTCAGCAACTTGGACTCTTAGCAGCTTGGCAAGACTCTGTCTCAAAATATGAAAAGGGTTGGGGTTGTGGTTCAGTGGTTAGGCACCCCTGGGTTCAATCCCTTGGGGGGGGGGGTTGTGTAAAGTAGGATCAACGCTCCAGCTTTTAGGTACAGGCAGTGACTTTCTCAGTGGGACCCCAAAGCTTAGGAAACAATGCCAAGAGTTAATAAATGGGATGGCATCAAATTAAGACACTTTTGCATAGCAAAGAGAATTATTAGGAATGTGAAGAGAGAACCTACAGAATGGGAGAACATCTTTGCTAGCTACTCTAACAGGATTAATATCCAGAATATATAAAGAACTTAACCCCCCACCAAAACCCAATTAATAAATGGGCAAATGAATTAAAAAGACACTTCTCCAAAGAAGAAATATAAATGGACAACAAATGCATGAAAAATTTTTAGCATAATTAGCAGTTAGGGAAATACAAATCAAAACTACGCTGACATTTTATCTCACACCAGTCAGAATGGCAGCCATCAAGAATACAAATAATAAATTCTTGAGAGAATATGAAAAAGCAACATGTTTACACTGTTGGTAGGACTGTAAATTAGTACAGCCATGATGGAAATTGGTATGGAGGGCCCTTAAAAGACTAGGAATGGAACCACCATATGACCAGCTGTTCCACTCCTGGGTATTTATCCTGAAGAATTATTGTCATACTATAGCCATATATGCATGCTCATGTTTATAGCAGCACAGTTCACAATAGCCAAACTATGGAACCAGCCTAGGTGTCTATCAATAGGTGAATGGATAAAGAAAATGTGGCATATATACAAAATGGAGTTTTATTCAGTCATACAAATGAAATTGTCATTTGCAGGAAAATAGATGGAACTTGAGACCATTATGTCAAACGAAATAAGTCAAACTCAAAAGATTGAGTCATATGTTTAATATGTGGAAGCCAGAGGGGAAAGAGGAAAAGGGTGTGTGTTGGGAAGGGGGGTGGGTGTTGGCATCCAGAGCAAAGGGAGATTGGAATACAGGAAGAGGACCAGGTGGTGGGAAGAAGGGAGGATGAGGGGAAGTACTGGGGAGGAATATTGGCCAAATTATATCATTATATTGTGTGCATGTATGAAAATATAACAAATCCCATCATTATGTACAACTATAATGCACCTGTAAAAAGAAATGTAGAGGGGAAAAGTCTTTTAGCTAGTTACCATGGTGCATACCTGTGATCCCAGTGACTTGGGAGGGTGAGGCAGGAGGATCACAAGTTCCAGGCCATCCTCAGCAATTTAGCAAGACCTTATCTCAAAATTAGAAGGGCTGGGGTGTAGCTCAGTGGCAAAATGCCCCTGGGTTCAATCCCCAGTACCGAAAGAAAGTCTGAGTTTTAAATTTGCTAATATGATAAGTGCCAATAGACATAACCTATAACCCACATTAGAAAAAAAGAGCACTTGGGGAGCCTTCAAGAATTTTTAAAAGTGAAAAGTGGTCTTGGGACTCTTATGAGTTCGGTCAGTGGAGGCTGTAGGTTATTTTTCATAATAAATACATTCTAAATATACCTGTGTTTATAGGCATCTTCCAGTATGTATGAGGTCAGGTAATAGGAAATCTTAGAAACAAGACCACTGCCCTCTTTGAGCTACCTGGCACCTTCGAGCATGCTCCCAAATCCCGGAGCAACTCAATTTCTAAAGGGAAGAGTATTCTTCCTGCTTTTGTTCCCCAAAGCTCATGTCTTCATTCCAGCGGCCAAGGCATTATCTTAAAGAGAAGAGCCCTAGTTACTGTAATTGTTAATAAGGCTGCCTGCTGAGTGCCGGGACCCATTTTTCTATGTGATCAGATCTGTGCTTCTCTCTTCCTGACGTCTCACCCATTCTCCTTTGTAGTCTTAAGAATTAGCTGTGTGCAGATTAAGTGCCCTTAATCAGTTCGTCTTGCATTACAATGTAAAGTTTCCCTCATGTTCCGCAGAGGACTTGATTTTCATTTACTGTCCGTGATCACAGAGTAGTAAGTGGATTCCCAGGAAATTTCAGGAAGAGAAGTGTGATACTGAGATGGAGAGGCAGTGGGGGTAGGGGATGGTGAGCTAATTGATTAGTTCAGAATCTTCTAATTTCCATGAGGGATGGAGGAGCCCAATTTGTATTTCTTTGGCATCATGTTCTCACAGATTGTCTGATGTTTCATTATCATCTTGACAGAACAGCCCACGTATGATTCTGTGGAACAGGATAGCTGTGGTGTTTTTGCCATGTGAATTTATTCATGGTGAGAGTATTTTGACTCTATTAGTTGATGATCTGAGTGATTGAGGAGTGAGTTAGGATGGCAGTGTCCCTGAGTCCTGAATTTCCAGTGCCACTGTCCTTTGAACACAGTGGACACCTCTTCCCCAGTGCTAATATCCTGGGCTTTGAGGACCATAAATGGTGTTAGTGTCCTCTCCTAAGAGAACTTCTGGGCAGAATGCTCCCTTATTCAGAACTTTTCCAGTCCTTGCACGCGGCTGGTTTCATTGTGGTTTTCTGTCTGTCAACACTTAGTCCTTTGCCTGGTTCCGGGGTTAATTTGCTTGTCATCTTGGGGTTTTTGTTTTCCTGCCCTCAACCTGTTTATGGAATCTCTCCCCAGTGGATTTGAAAACCTCCAGCTACTAGTGTGAGCATTTCACATGTACATGCAAAGCGGAGGGGAACAGATTGTGCTCATTAGCCAAGTAAGCCTCTTTGGTGTCTCCCACCTGCTAAAAATAACATCATTCCTCCAAGCGAGAGTTGAAGAAAAACACTGCAGGGCAGGTTTTCCTCACCAACGCACAGCACCTAAACAAACTTGGACTGTCCTGTGTGGCTGTTGCTGCAGCTGTTTGCTGATCCCAACGGTGGCTGGCTCCTGTGAGCAAGGAGGTGTTTCTAGCCTGGAGGTCTCCATCACAGCGGACCCCACAGTGGGGGGAGTGCGGACTGCCAGGCTTTGTTTCTCAGCCTGTCTTCCCTTGCCATTTGTTGGTGGACTTGGATCTTGATGGGAGGCAACATAGTGTAGAGGAAGATACTACATTCTTGTCCTTTCCTGTAGCTAGCTTGTATTCGCTCTTTTCTTTTTTGATCATGTATTCATTTGCTAAGTACTTATTTCATTCTGGTTATAAGCTGGGCAAAGCACTAGTTGTGAGGAGAACTAAACCAGCAAGGGTAAGTCCTTGCCTTCCCTAGAGATGCACGCTGGAAAACTGTGATATTAATACTTAACAACTGCTAGATGGTGCCTTGAGATAAGGAGGGAGGCCTTGGCTGGCGGGTTGTGAAGGATGCTCTCAGTAGACAGTGAATGAGAAAGAAGAGGTTGGGATCTCACGTACACAGTGGTCCCTCAGTCTCCACAGGGCATTGGTACTGTGGCACCCTACAAATACCTAAATCTGCAGATGCTTAAGTCGCTTATATAAAACGATCTCTTTAGCCAGGCACACTGGTGCACGCCTGTAATCCCAGTGACTCGGGAGGCTGAGATGGAGGATCACAAGTCTGAGGCCAGACTGGACAACATGGACCCTACCTCAAATATTTCATAAAGGTCTGGGAGTGTAGCTCAGTGGCAGAGCTTTCGCTTAGCATGTGCAAAGTCCTGAGTTCAATTCCCAGTACATTAAAAGGTATATTTGCATATACCTATACAATCCTCCCATGTACTTTAAATCATCTCTAGATTATTTATAATACATAATACAATGGAAATTGTTGTCACATTGTTTTATTTATACTGTCTTAATGATGAGAAAAGTGTTCAATACAGATGCAATTTCTTTTTTTTTTTTTTAAATGTTTATTTTTTTTTTAGTTGTAGGTGACAGAATATCTTTATTTTTATGTGGTGCTGAGGATTGAACCCAGTGCCTTATGTGTGCTAGGCGAGCACGCTACCACTGCGCCATAATCCCAGCCCCCAGATGCAATTTCTTATACTCATTGGTTCTTTGTAGTTATATATAACATTAGTATTAATTTTAACATAATTATAAAAGCATAGAATATAATTTGCTCTAATTCAGTCCCCAGTACTCCCTTTCTTCCCGTTCCCTTCCCTCTACTCTACTGATCTTTCTGCTATTGATAGTTTTTTTTTTTTTTTTAATTTAGTGCCTCTTAGATATACATGGTGGTGAGATTCATTGTGGTATAGTTATATATGTACATAGGAAAGTTAGATCAGATTCTTTCTACTGTTCTTACCTTATCTCAGCCCTCCCTCTCCCTCAGTCCCCTTCCTCTACTTCATTGATCTTTTCTATTTAAAAAAATATATTTGATCAGAGTTTGGTTGAATCTGCAGATGTGGAACCTGAAGATATGGAGGGTGGAGGATTGACTGTATATCCGCATTGATTACCTTCTTCCTGCCACCATTCAGGCATTGTTAATTGATGGGGGACTATTTATCCATGAACTCATCTCTGGCCTAATAGTCTTTTTCAAAACATGATTCCAGATAGCCTCTCACACAATCCCTAGATGTGAGTGGGCAAAAGCAGTACATGGCTCTGGTTTTTGAAATGCAGATCTGATTTAGTAGATCTGGGATACAGCCTGAGAATCTGCTTTCTAAAAACACACTCTTCCCCATCCCAGGTGATCCTGATGCAGGTGGGCTTAACAACTGGGTGGGAAAATAGTTTCCTGGCAGTTGTTCTCCACTGACTTACACGGGAGTGTATTCCTGGAAACTTCAGTTATATTAAAACTGTGTAGGGCTGAGGATGTAGTTCAGCAGTAGAGTGCTCGTCTAGCATGTGTGAGGACCCGAGGAACAGTGGCATTACCTGTAACTTCAGAGGGAGTTTTAAATGTGAAGATATTGACCCAATTCTTTCCAAATATTCCCTGCAGTTTTGAAAGTTTTGACCACATACAATTTAAAAACTTAATGAGAAGAGGAACAAAACTGCAATATGAAGGAAAAAAAATGGCAAGATGTGTAACAGATGAAGGACTAATATCCATCTTATATAAAATGTTACTACAGATTTAAACTATAAGCTAGGTTACAGAAAAATGGTGAGGAATCTTCAGTGCTGAGTAAGAAATATATAATTATATTTATGTACATGTTTCTTTATATATAAGCGGGAGAACCATATAATATGAAAATATGTAGCCTAAGAAATATGTAAAAAGATTCTTACCTCATTAGTAATTATAGAAACTCAGATTAAAGCAGTAAGATCATTTGTCACCTATTGGGTTAGTGATGTCATGGCAGTAGGTATGGCCTCACACCATAGATTGGACTGTGGCTTGATGAGACCAATATAGGGCAATTTGGCAATTCCTATAAAATCTTGATCCTATAAAGATATGGGAACATAGGTTTTAGAAAATCATTCTGGTCATGGAAAATATTAAACTATAGAAGTGATTATCTTTGGGACAGCAGATTGGTGACGGGAATCCTGGTCACAGTGGGCCCTGTCTCAGATGAGATGAGGCTCAGACCAGGCAGTGAGCATCCTCCGTAGAAGGCTGGCTCAACACCCTGTTACTGGGGTTAGCTCTTCCACCTTCCATTTCTACACTGTGGGCAGGAAGTCTGGGGATGTAGAGAAGGTCAATAACATGTTATTTGCATTTGCTCACCTGAATTACATTGCCTCCTCTTTGTAATTCTTTAAATATCACTATGAAAATTTAAATTTGAAAATCAGATTTGCTTTTAAACGCTACCTTTATTTTCTTGTGTCATACCCTGAAATTAAGCACGTCTGGCTTATGGTGGTTATTTATATCACACTGGAGCTATTCTTATTTATCTCGTTTTCCCATTATAGGCTTCTGTGGCATTAAACATACTTAATTTTTTTCCCAATTATGGTTACACTTCCAATTCATTGAAGAAATTAAATACTACATAGTTACGAAGGGCTTTGTTTCTCTTAGCTGTGACCAACCTCAAGGCAACCACTGAGCCCCAGCAGTTGACTATCAGAGAAACCTAAGCAAAATGCAGAGTCTATGAAAGGCCACTGTGGGGCCCACAGCTGTGCAGAGGAAAGGAGCCACTGCTCGTGGCTGAGTGATTTTTGTTCTGCTGCCCCCACTACAGTTCAGTAGCACAGAGGAGGGAGCATAGGAATGGGAAGTTTGGGGTTTTTTCCAGTCCTGTTCTGCTATGTCCCCACAGCCAGTTGTTTAATCCCTTTGGACATCACTTGATGATCTGAGAGAACTGACTTCGTTCATTCATTGGTTGAATGAGAGAATTGGCTTATACGGCTAGAGAAACCTCAGAGGTTAGAGGTTAAGAACATGGATGCTGAATGCCTGGATTTGAATGTTAGATTACTGCAGCTGCAACCATGGGAAAATTACTCAACCTCTCTGATCCAGAGTTTCTTCATCTTGAAGCTGGAAATAATAATGATATATAGTAGAGAGATTGAGAATCAGGTGAGAATACCTATGAAGTTCATAAAATAGTTTGGTATATAACATATGTTCAATGGATGCTAGTTTCTTTGGTGTTAATATTATTAATGCTAACATCGTGTCTAAGGGCTTTTTCAGCTACAAAATCCTTTGAAACCATCTGCTTAAAACAAATTCTAAAACACAAAATGGGTATTTGATAGTTGGGGAAGAACAGGTAGAGAGGTTGCCAGATAACAGTTGACTTGCTCTAGCTGGCCTTCATTGTGTTTCTCTGCTCAGAGATGGCTTTGAGTCTAGGGGGATGGTGCCATTCCTCACAGTCCTGACCCCTCCCTCATCACAGCTGAGACTATCATTGGTCAGTAAGTACAAAAAGTTGGTTGGAACAAGGAGTCATTTTTTTTTCAAAAGTGTGTGTGTATTTGTGTGTGTGTGTGTGTGTGATGTGTATGTGTGAAATATTTCAGCATCAAACACAAAATGTACATTCATCCACCCATCTTTAGGCATAGAGTTGTGGTCTTTGATAGGGTTTCAGTTGATTAAAGATTTGTATCCTCTTTTTGCATAAACCCATAAAGTCCCATCCTAGCCTGTGGGAGTGGAACCTTGAGGTCCCCAACCTGCCTGCAGTCCTTCTTTGGCCCTGCCTGCTCTGCGTGCCAAGGGTGTGGCTGGTCACAATTTTTAAGCCTCCTCTTTCTTAGCCATAGCAAAGGACAGATATTTAGGGCTTAGTTTTTAATTTTAAATGTTCCTAAAGTACTCTCATGTAGAGCTACAGGCAGGGTGGGCCTGGGGTGGGGGAATTTAGGATAGGAGTCTGTTTATGGCAGTTAGAGGAAGATAGGAATTATGGGTTAATATTTTTTGTCAGCTTTTTTATCACTGTGACCAAAAGACTTGAGAAGAACAATTAGAGGAGGAAAACTTTATTTTACCTTACGGTTTCAGAAGTCTCAGTCCATAGACAGCCAACTCATTGCTCTGGGTCTGAGGTGGGGCAGAACATCATGGAGGAGGGAGATGGAAGAGGAAATCATCTCAGGACATGGCAACAGAAAGCAGTTTTGCTCACCAGGGACAAAATACAAACCCCAAGTCATACCCAAATAACCCACTTCGTCCAACCACACCTTCCTTGCCTATAGTTATGGTCTAATCTTATTAGTGGGTTAATCCAGTGATTAGGTTAAGACTCATAACCCAATCATTTCACTTCTGAATCTTCTCACGTTGTCTCACACATGAGCTTTTGGGGGATACCTTATATCTAAAATATAGCAGGAAGGAAAGTGGAGAGACTGAAATTCTGTGACTCCCTTATGAAAGCAATTCCTCATCACATTTTATTTTATACATTTTGGGATGAATTTGAGATAGGTAATTAGTGTGGTCAGAATGGGGGTACCACCTCCCATCATATCCACCTCCACACCTGATACCACCTGCCTGACACCTCCCTCATGGCCATCCCCTGTCTGTCTTTGTGTGTGGTTCCCTAAATATATTCCTACCAGGGTTCCAGCTCTTTCCACTATTGTCAGGACCTCACTGAGACCTGCTGTCCTCCAGCTGGTTCCTGGTCACTTGTAGGGATAGTACTGTTTTCTGGAACCAGCTACCCAGGCTAGGGCCTCCTGTCAGAGGTCTCTTTCCCTTCCCCTTCACACCCCTGTCATAGGATCACAGAGGCTACAGTGGAGTCTGCACCAGTCTCAGAGGCAGTAGCCCCTCAACATGCTTGCGTGTCAAATTATTTTTCAGAGTCCTGGGGTTCTGGTCCCATTTTGGGCTCCCATTCAGAAATGAACAGTAGTTAGACCAGCATTTCAAAAGGGGCTGCCAAGAAAATATGTGGGACTATGGATTAGGCTGTGGATTTAAAGTCGTGTGTGCACACTAAAGAACATTGACTGATTTCAGATATAAAGATCAACTTATGGCAATGATGATCTGCCATGCTTGGCAATAATTTGTGACAGTTATTAGTTATGAGATAGCAGGCATTGGTTTGATCTTTATCAACAAAGTTGAGATCCATGAAGGTTTATAACTCGTCCAAAGTCATATAGCTAGGAAGGGGGTGGCACTGATATTTGAACCCAGATAATCTGACTCTGAAGCAGAAACTTGAGCCACTACACCACCTGTCACTCTGCCTCAGCTGGATTTGGTAAATAACTAGCTTTCAGTTCTATAATTCAATTCCAGATTTCTATTTACTTGCATTGATCTGCATATGTAGAATGAAGACCAACCATGCTGTGGTTATAACAAAATGATACCACTTCTCACATCTTAGTACTGCATGGGAATTCTGGATATCATGAAGCCCCTGACCCCACTCACTAAGGAATGGGGAAGGAAGCGTGGTGAAGCTGGAACATGAAAACCATGCAGATGCATTTATGAAGAGATGTTGTATTTCTGGACTGTCACATAAACCATCTGGAAAATGCAGTACTTCCAGGGACTCCACAAAACAAACTGGAGGGGCCATAGAGTCTGTTGATGTTTCTGCTGTGGACAGTCTCCAAAGGGGTGCAGCCTGGCTGGTAGCCTCCAGCAGTTACAGCAGAGCAGCAATTCGCAATTAGTTGTGCTAAGCCCACAGAGTGGAGTTTATTCTGCTGTAAGCTTCTTGAAACAAGTATTGCCTATGGTGAATATTTACTGTTCCAACTGTTTCCATCACGCATTATTTTACATCATTCAGAAATTTTTGAAAAGTCTCCCAAGACTCTACACCAGTGTGAAATTCTGTTACAGCATTGAGACCCTGATGATGATAGCTTGGGATAAAAATAGTCATGTAACCTCATGACCTGTGTGCACACCAAGTGGACGTGTGCTCAGACCCTTGGGTACCATACTTTCTGGGAAATTTCTTGTTTTTCCATTTTCTGTGAATCCCTCATGGGCTGGGAGGTGTGACTAATAAGGAGGGTGCTTTGGACTTGCAAACAGTGTAGGGTCAGAAAACGGTTGGGAACCGAAGTGCTCCTGAGAAGGAAACACTTTAGAAGCCAGTGTGATTGTGTTACTAGAGATTCCTGGAGAGCAGGCATGTAAGGAGCTCAGGGACAAAACACCAAGCTAAAGGCAGAAGTTTTGCCTGTGTTCTCCAGTGTGGAATAGGAACAGCTAGTAAAAAACAAAGATTGAATATGCTAGAAGGAAAGTTTCTCATTTGATCTCACACGGTGAAGATGTAGGTAACTTTTCCCCATTCCTTTAGTGTCATGGGTTTAGCTATAGCTAAAGGATGCTTGGTATAAGGAGTTAAATTGTCACCATATAAAAAGTAGACAAGGAAATCATGGGGTTCTTTTTGTGGAGGGTATTATAATAAAACACATCTATTTAAAACAAAAGGTTTCAGGATAGATCTATTCAACAGAAATAGAATGTAAGCCATGTCATTTAAAATTTTTCTAATAGCCAGAATAAGGAAAATACATAAACTAATTCTAATGATATATTTTAACCCAGTACATTAAAAAGTTATTTTAACTTATAATCAATATTAAACTTTGCAGAGATTTTTACTTTGTTGTTACTAAGTTTTTGAAATACTGTATTTTACACCTTTAGCCATCTCAGTTCATACTTTACCACATGTGGCTCGTGACCACTGGATAAGAGAGAGGAAAGGAGCAGATCTAAAGGAAGGGAGGAAGGGCAGTGTTGGAGAAAACCTCAGGATTCCCTGCAAGCACTTAAAGTACATGCCTTTCAGATTTCATTGATGGTCTCCAAGGCTAACCTTCCCAAGGGTCCATTTCAGTAGGTTGTTGCTGGCAAGCTAGGACAGTCCTCTCTTGCCTGGTTAAAATCCATCTTTCTCTCCTTGTACCAATTGTTGATAGATTGCACTTTGGAGTATAAATATAAACAGTTTTCACCAGATTCATTTTTTAAAATATTCTGAAGAATATCTCCCTGGCCATTTAGTATCACTTTGCTCTCTTTGATCTTATTCTCAAACTCTCCTTCTTTTCCATTGGAATATGTGAGAAGGCAGTGTGTGTGCATGTGGAGAGGGGACATACAGGTGTATATAGACCCCAAACACCATTGGCAACCCCACTTTTATAGTAGGAACAAAAATAACTCATAAAAGCAGCCTCCCAAGGCGTCGTAGACTCCATCTCTTATATGGGTAAAAAATAAACCAGAGGTACTGATGACAATTTTGCATGCAAATTGGTTCGCAGAGCCGGAGCCACTCAACTCATGTGTACGATTTTCTATTTCCATGCACCAATTTATCAGTTTGCACGTGAACGTGGTAATTGTTCATGCAAAGCGGAGAACACAGGTGCGGAAGCCTTATTTAGAGCAAGAGGACTGTCCGCTCCTGTTCTTGACTGATTTTCTTGAATCTTTTGTGACATTTTACATGGAAGAACATTATTTATTAAAATGCATTGACAAATTATGGGACTTTTGTGAGTTTTATGAATGGTTTATGTGCCTGTGCCACTGAACATAGGTGGTGTCTCCATACAGGGTGAGGAAAGGGAGAATCCACTGGTGGCAGTTTGCTGGTGCATCTGGGCAGAGGGCAGCACCTTTGAACAGACAAATGGGTTTGACTTGGGGGCAGAAGTTGTGCTAAGCCCACAGAGTGGAGTTTATTCTGCTGTTAGCCTCTTGAAACAAGTATTGTCTATGGTGAATGTTTACCGTTCCACTGTTTCCATCACACGTTATTTTACATCATTCAGAAATTTTTGAAAAGTCTCCCAAGACTCTACACCAGTGTGAAATTCTGTTACAGCATTGAGACCCTGATGATAATAGCTTGGGATAAAAATAGTCACGTTACCTCGTGACCTGTGTGCACGCCAAGCGGACGTGTGCTCAGACCCTTGGGTACCATACTTTCTGGGAAATTTCTTGTTTTTCCATTTTCTGTGATGTGGAGGTTAAGTTTCCCAGTCACTCCTTGTTCCACAGCCCTGATCTTTGTCTGTTCTTTACTTGGCCCTCTCTACAAAATGAAATGTTTATGTTCTTCCTTTGCTCTTTGATTTTTCCCAATGGCACCATTGTGAATTATTCCGACTCTTAACAGTTTCTTCATCCTACCTGTCACCAGTGTTTTTCTTTTTTTTCTGCTTCTGTATTTCCTACTCATGGGGACAGAGAAAGGAAGGACAGTGAAATGGAGACAAGGTGGCCTTTCTCCTTGTTGGAGGTGAGGTGTGAAGTAGAGTGGGAGATGAAGCTGAGAGAGTCCTTGGAGACAGATGGTGGGGTGGTTGTACAACATGAATGTGCTTCACGCCACTTAAAATGGTAAATTTTATGTGTATTTTACCATAATTTGTAAAAGGTTTTCAGATTTATTCTGAGTTTACACTGACTGCTAATTTTTCAAGAACAATGAATGATTTTTTCATCTCAGTCTCACTCTTTGGGACCCAGAGTATGTGGGCATCCCCCAGAGTAACCACAGGTAGCATCTTACATTGGACTCACTCTGATAGAAAATGTGCTGATTGTTACAATGTGGGCCATGGCCCTGTCAGTGGAGAATTTATTCATTTAACGATGGCTGTTAATGAGCCTGCTCTAGGCACTCTGGGTTGGCCTGCTTATTGGCAAATAAACCTGGCATGGGTCCTGTGGGTCCTGGTCTAGTGGAATTTATTTAGTGGGGAAGACAGCGGGCAGGAGGAGGAAGTTATTGAGTAATTTGTGTAATTAAAAGTTGTGATTAATGCTGTGAAACAAATGATAAGTGATGATATAGAACAAGACTGCCCAATGGAAATATACTTCCATTGAGCCACACATGGAAGTTTGAATTTTCTAGTAGCCACATTTTAAAATGGGAAAAAGAAACAAGTAAAATTGTCTCATATTTCATTTAATCCCAGTGTATCCCAAATATTGTCATTTCAATGTTACCAATACAAAAAGCTTCTTAGATATTTTGCTTTTTTTTCCTTGCTAAGTTTTTGAAATTGGTGTATGTTTTTATACTTGAGCACGTTCAGTGAGGTCTAGCCACTTTTTAAGTGCTCAGTAGCTATATGAGTGGCTGCTGTCTTGAACAGCACAGGTAGCAAGCTGTGTGTGAGAGCAAGGGAGGAGGAGGGAGCTTCTGGCAGGGTGCTCATAATTAACTAGTATAGATAAAGTCTCCCTCTATCACTCCCTGTCATGAAATTTTTTTTCTTTAGGAGCATGAAATTTAGAGGATGATCCAGGTCCTGACATTGACCATCAAAAAACTTAATAGTGTTATTCCACTGTAATTGTCCTCTTACACAGTTATTATGTCTCATTGACATTATTTGATATTTTGAAGTGAAGCATTGCAAGCAGTTTTAAAAAGGATCGATGATCTGTTTGCTCCAGCCCCCTCCTCCTGAGTTTAATGTTAACCTCCCAGTGACACCTTCATAGGGGTTTGATTTTTATAAAGATGGGTACAGAGTACACATACATCATTTTGCATTATGCTTTTCTCAGTCTGTGCTACACGTCACTCCAGGTCAGAGCTATGGATCCATCTTATTTTTTAAATTTTTATTTAACAGTCTGCATTATGGATGAGCCATGGTGTTGCCAGACTTTCTACTGTAGAGGGACCACATGGGTGTGGGAAATTTAAACGGCGCTTGTTTCGGACTTGGAAAATGCACTGTATCCCTTCCCTGCCTGGCTCCTAGTGGTTTTTCCAGATGATGGATGGTTGAGAATATGTGTGAGCTGTAAAGGGGCCATATGGACTCCAGGGTCAGGATGGGTTTGTGGGCTCAGTACCTGCTGCCCATGGGAGGCGCAGTGCTTCTCAGTGGGATCCTCAGCTTTTTACACACCTGTCTGAGAAGCTATCCGGGTGCTCACACTCTTAGTTGAAGCTGAGACTTCTTGTAAACGCCTTGCAAAGATGTATTATTTTTCTGATATATCCCCACAACGGTGTTATATTTTCAGTGCTGATTACCTCTATACAGTGTCTTGAGATTTTGCCATACAAATCCATATAGGGTCTCATTCACATTCTAAATACTTTAATTTCCATGTTGTTTGTACATATTCATTAGCGGCTGGTCTTTGATGCAATCAGTTCAACGTACTCTCAAAATCAAAAGAACTACCAAGAGTGTCAGTTATCATGCTGTTGTACTCAATTAGGAAAACGGCATAAAATATTGATAACCAGCTTCCCTCTGATTCATAAACTCTCCTTGGATTTGGCGTGAACCACTTTGGTTTGCAGTTCTGAAGATTTGGTGATCCTTTATGTCCTCCCTTCTCTACCACATATATTTTTAAGTGTATGAAATATTTTATTAATTAAACCAGGGTTCAATTTCTAACAAGTTTTTAATGTTAGTACCCACTGCTAAACCTAAGCAGCAGGAGGCCTGGTGTTTTTGTGAAGAACATCAGCCTGTGTCTTCTGACAAAATGGACTGGTGAGATGAGCAGTAATGCCATCTTTGGGGTTTGATCATGGATATAGTCATGGGAATTACTTGGGTAGACTCCTTACATCACTTTGACACTGAAGTTTTTATTTTACGGTGTTGTCTGCATGTGTGTAATTCAGTGACTGTACGTGAACCTTTGAAATGACAAACTGGTAACTACTCCCTCCTCCTGCCTCCCTGTTGCCATGGCAGCCTGATGCTTCCCCAGTGTTGTGGAGTCTGGTGGATGCCTCTTAAGAACTCATTGAATGAGGCTTCCCTGGCTTTGCCACTTACTCCCTGATTGGCCTGCAGAATCCTTGGTTTATAGAAACTGAAAGAAGTGCTTTTAGTCTCAGATTTCCCTTCTGTGTTTATCCATGATTTAGTTAAGGTACTAAGAGTAGTGCTTTAGAACTTGCAAAGTTCAATAGCAGGACACCAGATAACCTGATTGAAATAATGAGCAAAGTACCTGAATAGACATTTCTCCAAAGAAGACATAGAAAGGTCCACAGATAAACAAGAGAGTGCTTAATAATCGTCTGGGAAATGCAAATGAAAACCACAGTGAGGTACCACCTCACACCTGTTGGAATGGCTTTTATCAAAAAGACGAGAGATAGTAAGCGTTGGAGAGGAAGGGAGCCCTTGCACACTGTTGGTGGGAACGTAGGTTCGTACAACCACCATGGAAAACGGTGTGGAGGTTCCTGAAGTTACAAAGAGAACTACATATGACCCAGCCACCCCTCTTCTGGGTATATACACAAAGCTAATGAACTAGCATACAAGATATCTGCACTCCTGTGTTCATTACAGAATTATTCACAATAGCCAAGACATAGAAACAACCCAAGAGTCTGTCAGTGGACAGAGGAATTGTGGTACAGACATACAAAATATTATTCAACCTTTAGACAGCCCTCCATTTGCAATAACATGGATGAACACATAGAGGACACTCTAAATGAAATAAGCCAGACACAGAATGAAAGATGCATTTGTGTATGACCTCACTTATATGTGGGATCTGAAAAAATAAACAGAATAGGCATCTGAGTGGTAGGAAGAAGCTGCAGTTATATAGGATGAGTGGTCTAGAACTCTAGGGTGAAGTGAAGACTGTAGTAAATATTGTATGCTGGCAATTTGCTAAGAGTAGAGTTTAAATCCCCTCACACGTGCATGCACACACGTATCAGAGAAAGGTAACCACGAGAGGATGTGTGTGGTAATTTGCTCGATGTAGAGGGAGCACTCAATACATGTGTGTCAAGGCATTTGTTTACCTTAAATATATGCAATAAAAATTAAAATGGTGTTTTATGAACGCATATTTGTAGTGCCAGAGTTCAGAGAATTGGGGAATGGGGAATAACTGCTTAGTGGGTGTGGGTTTTCCTTCTGGGGTGCTAAAAATGTTTTAGGTCTAGACAGAGTTGATGACTACACATTATAACTATACTAATACCAAATTCTTCATTTTAAAATGATTAAATTTATGTTACAGGAATTACTTTTATTTAAAAAAAGTTATAATGGTGTGGTCTCCTGAATTGCGTTTTTCCCCCCTGCATTTTAGAAAGTTGAATTTTTTTAATAAGTTGACAAAAATCAGAATTTTAAAAGCCCTAAAGTGAACATTTTAACCAGTTTCACAGATTTAGAAATGACACACATAGACGACATAGGCTGCAGATGTTTAGAAAATTGAATTCCTGTTTCTTACCTATACATTGAAAAGCTCCACATTGAAAATTGATTTTTTAATGTTTTGCTAAATGGATCTACTACAAAAGCCAGGCAGACTGATATTGTAGAAAGCTGTCTTTAAGAAACTTAAATATATTTTTTGGTTGAACAGTGTCATTATCAGCTTCCCCTGTGAGAAATTCCCCGAGAAAGGTGCCGTTGCCCTGGCCTTGCACTCTTTTGTATTGACAGATCCATTAGCGGATGTAATTAGAAAAGCAAAGTCAGACTTTGAATAATTAGGTTAAAGTCACAAATGATTGCTGGGTAAAATAATTGGTGCTGTTGCTGTTGACTGGCCTGCGTGGTAGAGTTGAGTGGGGCATGTGGCTGCGGCCTGCGGTGGCTGCTTTCTTGTGCTGGAGGCTGGTACCTTCCAGTCATGAAATCCAAGACCTGCAAAGACATCATTCAGGCTCTTCCAAAGGCATCTGGACAACTTCATTTCCAGGGAATAAATGTGGCTGAGAATGTTTTTGCTAAACAAAACATAGTCCTAGCAAAAACAAAACCTCCTCTATCCCAGGAGTGTTGAGAAATGTGTGGTTTTGTGGATTATGTTTTTCCCTCTTTTCATTCCTTTTCCTTTTATTTTATTTTATTTTTTAACTCTTGGAATAATGGTTTATTTATTTATATGGTTATTTTCTGAAAGAAAAACAACACACGTATTTGAAAAGAACTTCGGGTTCTGATGCTACCCAAAATACCTTTTTTTCCAACAACCGTTTCCATATTTTGATTTTAGAATAGCCTGTTTTGGGTAATTAAGTCAGGAAAAAAGATTTTCAAGGGATTCAAAATATAATTCTGTGATTCTAAACTGTTTGTTCATCTCAACACCAATATAGGGAAAGGGGAGGTTTAGGAAGTAGAGGCCAGTGTCAGGGACCGGTCGAGGTGAAGTCTGATATACATGACGGTGATGTGGGAGTGACTGGTCACATGCACTTTTCAATACAGAATTACTGATGCTTCAGCTGCCCCTCAGTAGTGCCAGGAACAGGGTGAGGAAGAAGTGTGGGGCACCTGTCCCCCACATTTATCAAATGCCCCATCTAGACTTTGCAGCCCACCAGGTCTTGTCTTTGAAAATTGAAAGGGTTGAAAATTGAAAGATTTTCAATTCTTGACTTCTTGAAGGTAGAATTAGAAGTTCTGACACCATTAAGCCCATGTGCCTATTGGCAGTAACCTGGCCAAGTAGGGCAAGATGCTGCCTTCTGGGGCCAAGGGGGACCTCAGGGCTCAGTCATCTTTCTTCTCCTGGCTGTGCCTCTTTTCCTTTCCTTACATGGCCCCTGGAGACCCCAGTTCGTGGCTTGGGCATCTGTGCCAGATCTGGTGTACCTCCAGCTCTGTGCACTGTGAGGCATTTAGAAGCATTCCTGGCACCTACCAGTCTACCCCCTACACCAGTCCCCCGGAGTTGTGACAATCAAAAATGTCTTCAGCTGCTGGGCGTGATGGTGTACCCCTGTAATCCTAGCAGCTCAGGAGGTTGAGGCAGGAGGATTATGAATTCAAAGCCAGCCTCAGCAATTTAGGCCCTAAGCAACTTGGCGAGAACCTCTCTCTAAATGAAATATACAAAAGGTCTGGGGATGTGGCTTAGTGGGAAAGCACCCCTGGGTTTGTACCCCCCCAAAAAAAGTCTTCAGCTATTGCCAGATGTCTGCTGACGAACAAAACTGCCCCCAGTAGAGAGCCTCTGGGTAAGAGCTAGGGTGTGGTTCTGGGGCGAGGGAGGTCTCAACTTTATTTTCTTCTAGGTACCCACCTTTGCCATTTATTACATTTACTTTGTTGCTGAATATCATGCCACCTTTATTGTAGTTTGAATTACCACCTATACTTTATTCATGGTTCTTTGTTGTTCCTTTGGTCTATTGATTGATGTCACAGTATTTTTATTACAATAAATTTGTTGTGTATGTTAATAGCTAGTAGTACATGTGACTCTGCCCCTACCCAGGTGACGAGGAAGAAGCCAGCCAGAGAACTGGCCTTTACAATGCAGAAGGACAGAGCCCTGGGATGGGACATGGACATGGCCGGGTGGGTGGCCAGTCTGGATGAGGCTTGTGGTCTGATGACTGTAGATAGACTATGGAACATAGGCAGGTTCAGAAGTGGAGAGGCATATGACTAGCACTAAGGGTGCTGCCCGCTCTGAGCAAGGTAGCATTTCCTTTCTGGGCAGAGTAGCAGTGGCTGGGACTGCCTTGTCAGTGTCCCTCATCTTCCACATATGAAGTTATTGGAAATTTTGACTTGTTGTATGATGGTTTATGTAACTTCAGAATAATTCCATTTTCCTGATAAAACTCCTCTGGCATCAAGGGGATCCATTTTCCCTAGCACTGCTCCTAGAACGTCCCTTTCCCCTCTACCACTAAGCAGGCATCTTATTGTCCAGAACTCCCCTTGGGAAGCCCCCACACTCCCCCGTGAGCTGCCTCTGGTGTCCAGGCAGGAGGGAGACGCTCAGCTGTGGCATTCACCCTGCCTGCTGGCAGCAGATGTCTTCCTGTGTTGTTCCTTATTCCTGTTTTGGTTCTAGTGTGCAGGGACTATTTCAGTTCACGCTGAAATTTATCGTATTATTCAATGTTACCTTTCAGTTAGAAACCGATTCCTTAATCTCCAAGTAGGAATAATAAAATCATTACATCTTTAAGGCTGAAAGTTCCTTTTGCAGTTGCCTGTCCAGGGTCTTCATTTCATAAATGAAGGAAGGACCCAGGAGATGGGGAGGGAATTTTGTGACTCATCCAAGGTTACATAATCAGTAAATGAAATCAGACAACTATGACCAAAAAAGTGAAGAGATTTCTCTGATGGGTAGGGTGAGAAACAGACCGCCTGGCTTACCGTTAGTATGAACATCCAAATAGATAAATCATTCCCGTGTTTATTTTTCTAGTAATAACATTGAGGGATTGGTCACTTTATAAAAACTAAGTTTTTTGTTTCTTCTCCTTTTAAGGTTAAGGTTCAAAGAGAAAAATGAAATTAAGGCCTTTAATCATATTTACAATAGGAGTCTTTTTTTATTGAGATAAGATTGAGATGCGTTTTTGTTTTTTAACCATGAAGCTAAATGCGCTTTGACAGCCCGCATACCAAAAATTAAAGTCGTAAAATTGCTGAGTTTTGACAGGAGATACATCTTTAGATTTTAAGATAAAAATTTAAAAGGTGTTATGTTTTATTCAGAAAGTATTTAACTATAAAGCAGCTGATTGACTAATATTTTTAGAGCACTGGTTTGGGAGTGTGGAGATTGAGGGACGTGAGTGGGAATGGAGAAAATTTAATGGCTCCAGTCTCATATTGTCATCACCATCCCCAACCCCCCAGGAACCCCCGCCCACCACAGCTAGTGCTGCTGACTGATGGTGGGTCATGGGCTTTGCTGATTACACGCACATCAATCCATCTGATTGTCACAACTGCTTATGATGAAAGACAGGCGAAGTTTCTCCACTTTCTAAATGGAAATAGTTTACAGGCCATGGTCAACATCCAGTGAGGAATGCTGCTGACCGTAGATTCCTGTCTTGTGCCTGGTCTTGGTGGCGCACGCCTGTAGTCCCAGCTACTCAGGAAATAAGTGGGAGGATCACTTGTGCTCCTTTTCCCCCCAGGGTTTGAGCACAGCCTGGGCAATGAGTGAGACCTTGTTTCAAAAAAAAAAAAAGAAAAGAAAATTCTGACTTCTACACACATCAGCTGCTTGTATTTTTTTTTATTATAGCAGGATGCTTAAGAGGAAACAAATATATAAATTAACAATCTTAGTAAAGGTTTATTATGGCAGTAAGACCTTAAAATACCTGACACATTTAGAAAAGGTTGAACTATAGAGAAAAATTGAAAGGCTCAGATTTATTTTTTTGGCAGTGCTGGGGATCAAATCCAGTACCTTATATTTTGTTAGAGTTCAGTGGCAGAGATCTTGCCTATCTCCAGCTCTTGCATTGTTTATCAGACTTGCCTTTGGATTTTTCTTTCTAGCAGCATATCTGGAAACTATCCTACAGGGGAGAGATAGCATACTTTTCTGCTTTTCTGACCAGGCTTACATTTGTCATTGTTATTAATGGAGGTTTCTCTAAGATGCTGGACAGTTACTTTAAAGTGAATCATTGCTATGGATTTTTTTTCCTGTAAATTTCTTGCATGATGTATGGAAATGAGAGCCACAGTATCTAACGATACATAGAATTCTTAAGTACACTAGATTTTGATTTTAAATTTTTAAAAACAATGCATCATTTAAAAAACTTTTTGGGTGGGGGCGAGGGGTACCAGG
>CM053413.1:37516716-37786705 GCA_028644305.1 Xerus rutilus
CTAGGTGTAAGACATCCCATCACCGATGCCTTTGGATGAGTTTTTGTAAATGACAGGCTGCTTATAAAGTCTCTTTGAAGGCAGTAAAGACAGGAATAAATTCATATTTAGCAAAGGGTGACGCTGAGGGTCCTCCCCTAGGGCAAAGGGAGAGGGACTTGGGTGGGGTTCAGAGGTTGATTTTTGTGGGTATCTGATGAGCCTCTCTCCTCTCTCTACTTCCAGCGGAGCTCCCTCAGTCCTCAGCAGTGAGGCTGGCCTCCTTGAGGGACCTGCCTGCCCAGCTCCTGGAACTGTACCAGCAGGGGTTCTCCCTGGCCACCCTGCACCCCTTTGTGCAGCCCACTCACAAGCAGGAGAAGATGCCCCTCGAGCACATCTTTAGGGCCATCCTAATCAAGAAAATTGACAGGTAAGGACCAGTGAGCATCCAGGGGTGGCTAAGGTATGTTGAATGGAGGAGGGGAGGGAAGAGGACAGGGGTGAGTATGTGTGCTGTTCCCAGGGCCTCTTCCCTCTGGCAGGTAAGGCAAAAAAGACAACCAGAGAGAAATCTCAGAGCCTCCTCTAATGAAAAACAAATGCTATGACTGATTGCAAGTTGAGAATTCTTTTTCTATATCCCCTCCTTTAATTTATTGGGTTAAACTCAACTAGAAAAATGTTTCCTCTAAATAGGTGTACTCCCCGCATGGTGCAGCTAGTAAAAATATAATAATAGTATTAATCTGAAAAGCATGGATGGAGAAAACAGTGATTTTATTAAAGACCATATACAAACTTGATGTCTTCCCCCCAAAAGTCTTAATGCTTTAAAATTTTGAACACCCCCATAAATTCTGTCAGTTACCTTTGAGGAAAAAAACAAACACTCAAATCATGTTCTGTTGTTGGCTTGGCCTGATTTTGATTTTCAAGGCTTGGAGGAAGTTTTTTAGCTTGACTTGTCCAGTGAGATGCTTACTCTTATATTTTGATTGGGCCTAATGTGGAAAAGAAGTGGGACAGATCCTTCAAAAAGGGCAAATTTAATTTTAAATGGTTTTTTCTTTTAAACAAAGAGGATGGAATGGAGAGTGCAGTGTTTTTGCTGCTTTTGTAAAAAACTGAAGTCTGGGAAAGGAAAACAGACTTGTCCTTTGGCTAACTCACATAGAAGGAAGGACAACGTGGAGCATGTTTTAAAGAGAGGGTGCTACACAGCTGCTCTTTCTGTCTGAAAGTTGCTTTGCCATGGATGTAGTGTTTTGTTAGTGTGCCCACAAGGGACAGCTGCAAGGCATGAGGTTGCGTGACTAAGGTGGACTTCTCTTTTCTTTATTTCCTCATGGCTGATCATGCTCTAGGGCACTTAGTCCATGTCACCATGCATTAGAATTCCAAGTGGAAGGTGGTGCGTGGCTTTGCTGTAGTCTAGAAACACTCTTTTTTGTAGGGTGGAACTTTGCTCAGTGTCTGTCTTTTAGATACTTTGTCAACTGGCTGTGGATCAATACCTGGGTCAATTACAAGAGGAAACGATTCTGGGGGCCAGAGCGGTTTTAAGTTACACTGACACATAGGATATGTGTAATGACTGCAGCTCACATTTATTGTGTGCTAGGCTTTGTAAGAATCATTTCACCTTTATCAGCCCATGAAATGGGTGCTATCTTCATTCCCCTTTTAAAAAGGAAGGAACTGAGGCACGGAATTTATCAAGGGCGCTCAGATGGCAGCAAGTACTCACCGAGAAGGAAGTACCACACACGGCATGTTTTAAAGAGAGAGAGGGTGCTACAAGACTGCTCCTCTTTCTTTCCATGTCAAGTTCTAACTTGCTCCCAGGATAGCTGGCTTCTATTCCTGCATTTTTAATGCTGGCATCATGCACCTGCTATGTTCCTGCACTCATGATTCTTGTGGACACCCTCTTTATGAAAAAAATAAAAGTGGTCAGATGCAGTGGTACACGCCTGTAATCCCAGTGGCTTGGAAGGCTGAGGAAGGAGGATTGTGAATTCAAAGCCACCCTCAGCAAAAGTGAGGCACTAAGCAACTTGGTTAGACCCTGTTTCTAAATAAAGTACAAAATAGGGCTGGGGATGTGGCCCAGTGGTTGAGTGCCCCCTAGTTCAATCCCTGGTACCCCCCCAAAAATATTAAATAAAAAATAAAAGGATGAGTGTCTTTGATTTTCAGTAAAGTATTTCCTCCTTGCATTTTACCATTCAATAGTCTTCAAACAAAACCATATCAGAAATGCAACAAAATGAAACAGGCTTACTATTTTAGTCAGCTTTTTTGTTGTTGTGACCAAAAGACCTGACAAGAACAATTACAGAGGTATTTAGCCCTCACGGTTTCAGATGTCTCAGTCCATAGATGGCTGACTCCATTCCTCAGGCCTGAGGTGAGGCAGAACATCATAGCAGAAGAGTGTGGTGGGGGAAAACTGCTCAAGACATCGCATAGGAAGCAGAGACACAACATGTATACATCACAGCACTCACCAGGGACAAAATATACACCTCAAAGACACATCCCCAGTGACCCACCTCCTCTACACACCCCACCTGCCCAGTTAATCCCTATTGGGGGATTATTGTACCAATTTGGGTAAGGCTTTCATAATCCAATCATTTCACCTTTAAACCTTCTGGCATTGCCTCACACATGAGCTTTTGGGGGTACCTCATATCTAAATTGTAATACTTACTGTGCTTTTTAGATTACATAAGGCATTCAGTAGGTGCTAGTTATCCTATTCCTTAGACTTTTCTATTGGCCTTAGTGCTTAGAGGAGACAAATCCATTAGAGTCATATTGTGGGAGGATCCCTCAGTGTAATTTTGCAATAAGAGGTGATATTAGCACAGGACAGGGGCATGAAGTCAGCACATTATAAATATATCAACTCAAAATGTGAAGATATGTCCTTTTTTTCTCCCTGCCATGGAGTAGCATTTCTCAACTTTAAAGTGTCAGTGACCATCCTGAGGATATTATTAAATAGCAGGTCTGGGGTAAGGCTTGGGCTCTGCATCTCCAGCACGTTCCCAGCTGATTCATATGCTATTGGCCCGTGGACCACACTTTGAATAGCAAAGGTGCAGAAGACTTGACTGCTTCTTGTCTAGCTCCATGCCTGGCCTCAGCAACACTATTGGGGATTGCTGCTCTACTCCCAGGAGTGCTCTAACACCAGGAAAGGTGAGCAAAGACACAGGGCTGTGGGTGGGAGACCCATGTTCCAGACTGCACTTGGCTCCTATTAAGTGGTGTAGCATGGGAAGCACATCTGTGGCTTTTTCTGGGCCTCCCACTTTCTAATTGGTACAGTGGGAGGTTAGTACCACATAGTTTGCAAGGCCTGTTCAGACTTTAAGTTGTCTGATGGGTGAAATGGGTGAGGAAGTGCCTCTTCAGGAATGAGAACCTATCACTTTGACAGATAGTTTGTTACAAGTCAGCAGTGGAGCTGGAGAGGGGTTAAAAAGGGGTTCTTCTAGCCTGGTGCAGTGGCGCAAGCCTGTAATCCCAGCACTTAGGGAGGCTGAGACAGGAGAATCGCGAGTTCAAAGCCAGCCTCAGCAACAGTGAGGCACTAAGCAACTCAATGAGACCCTGTCTCTACATAAAACACAAAATAGGGCTGGGGATGTGGTTCAGTGGTTGAGTGCCCCTGAGTTCAATCCTCAGTACCCCCCCCCCAAAAAAGGAGTTCTTCTCTTCTGCTGAGAATGGGTACAAGCAAATGAACTAACTTTCCAGAAGAGAAAAAAAGAGATAAAGTTCTGAAGAACAAGACACTGGTGTGCAGGAAGGCTTTCAAGGCAGGGAAGATGGCAGTCTTCTTGGTTTTTGTGTTCACTTTGGTCCATAATGCCTGAGTGGCCTGCCTTGAGCATTTCAATGAACATTCCAGCTCCTTGGTGAGTAGATACAGAGAAAGAAATTTCTATGTTAACTTCATGTTGGATCTTTGGAACTGCTTTTTAAAAGACAGCCACAAAGGCTTGGTAATTTACCATGTGAAGCAATGCAAAAATGGCCAAGAGAATCTCCTGCACATCCATCCCTAGTGGTATTGGGTGGGAAGAGTGGTGGAAGTTGGAGGCAGGGTCATTATAAATATAATTCTAAAGCGCAGGCATTTTCTCTCCTGGCTAGTGCTATAACCATATGTTTTCACATCACGAGGGAAAGACCCCCACTGTATTAAAAATAAGCAAACAAAGAAACCGACAGAATTTTTTTCTATATCAGTAGGGAGTTCAAGTAATAAAAACAAAACAAAACCTTATGTGATTAATTTTTAATATGGACAATTAAAGTATTATTCACAAAGACTGCCACAGTTGTGACAGCTGTAGAGGATGTTGAATGAAATTATTTAGCTCTCAAAAAAAGAAGTAAATGGTTAGCATTTTCCAAGTAGGGCACATTGAAAAAGGTCTAGCTAAACTTTCTGTTAGTATCTGTCCAAATGAACTTTGTTACCAAGAATCACCATGGAATGACTACTTAAAACTTGGCCATCAACCTATTGTGTTTGAAAGGTGAACGCAAAGTTTTTTAGCATATAACTGGGCTTTGTTCAGCAATACCAAGGAAAAGAACTATTTAATCTTGCATGTATTCCCTCATTCATTCATTCACTAGCACCTATTGAGCTTGTACAAGCAGACTTTGGAGATACTATGGGTTTGGTTTCAGACCGCTGTGTTAAGTATCACAATAAAGTGAGTCTCACAAATGTTTTGGTTTCCCAGTACATAAAAAAAGCTATGCTTAAGCTGAGCACAGTGGCACACGCCTGTAATCCCAGCACTTTGGGAGGCTGAGACGGGAGAATCACAAATTCAAAGCCAGCCTCAGCAATGGGGAGGTGCTAAGCAACTCAGTGAGACCCTGTCTCTACCTAAAACACAAAAATAGGGCTGGGGATGTGGCTTAGTGGTCGAGTATCCCTGAATTCAATCCCTGGGACCAAAAAAAAAAACCACAAAGGTATGTTTAGTGGGCTAGGATTTTGGCTCAGTGGTAGAGAACTTGCCTAGCATGTGTGAAGCACTAGGTTCAATTCTCAGCACCACAAATAAAGTCCGTTGACAACTAAAAAATTTTTTTTAAAGTTATGCTTATACTATTGTAGTCTCTTACATGTGCAATAGCATTTTATCTATAAAACCAATGTACACACTGGTCTGTGTTTTTTTTTTTTTTTTTGGTACCAGGGATTTTTTTGAACTTGGGAGCACTTGACCACTGAGCCATATCCCGAGCCCTATTTTTTTGTGTTTTATGTAGAGACAGGGTCTCACTGAGTTGCTTTATGCCTTGCCATTGCTGAGGCTGGCTTTGAACTTGCAATTCTCCTATCTCAGCCTCCTAAAGTGCTGGGATTACAGGCGTGCGCCACTGCGCCCGGCTCCAATGTACACACCTACGTAAAAATACTTTATTGCTAAAGGACGCTAATGATTAGCTGAGCTGTTGGGAAAATGGCACCAATAGATGTGCTCAACATAGGGATGCCTCAAACCTCCAATTTGTATTTTAAAAAAAGTCTTTCAAAGTACAATAAAACAAGGTATGCTTGTACTCTTTTTAAGGTATTGTGCCAGGAGCAATAGTTGGTGGGAAGGTAGCAGTGCAGATGCAGGGCTCAGTTGGGTGCAAAGCCTGCCCTCCAGGTACCTGCCATCTGAGAACACTTGCATGTCATGGAGCTCATGTGTGTCTCATGCTGTGGGAGTTTGGGAAAAGGAGATGTCACCTCCTATGGGTAAGGAAACCCAGGACTGTTTAAGGAAGAGGGAGTTTTTAACTTGGACCATATTTCTTTTGCGCAAACATAGGAGAAATGAACATGGAGTGGGAGAGTTTTATAATGTTTTCTAGTGGCGTGAGGGTAATTGGAGAGCATCACTGATAGTCCAGCTAAACGATTAATGAGTCATTCCAAAAGCACTAACATTCCTCTGAAATCTCTTTTGACAAATTTCACTTGAATCCGTGGAAAATTATCAGATCTTTTCTTTTTGAAAATTCTGATAACTGCCATTTCATTTTTAAGATGGCAGGCCAAACTGCACTTCTAACTATAAATTGTTCTTGATTTAAGTGCATTGCATTGAGTCAAAGTCAGTTACTTTGAAAACTGACTCAGGAACGAATAGCTGAATATATGAAATACTTCACAAATAAGTAGAAAAAGGTTGTGCTTCCTTTCCTTAGCTCTTTCTTTGGATCACTTAGTGATTCTCAACAGACAATATAGTTGAATTCACTCTGAATTCTAAGTGTTGTTAAGTTATCCTTCATTTTGGTGGGAGCAGTTTTCCTTGGAATGGGTTGCTAAAGATCTCACAACTTGATAGCTAAGAGAAGTTCAGTTATTAAAATGTCACTTCTGAATTTTTAAGAGTTTGATTCAATTCTAGGTCATTTTATAGTTGTAGATGGAAGTACAAAATTCGTTGTGATGCTCCTGTTTTCAGCCATTGAACTGTTGTTCACACACAGCTAGTTTAGAGCTCACTCGGTGTTGTTGCTGTGTGTTTTATCACTATGGTTGAAGTCTCTTAGGTCTAGGTCTCCTGGACTAATGCTTCACATAGCACAGGGACCAGGATACTTAGGAACTCTGCAGACACCATCAGGTGCCTTTTGACCAGGGGTGGAGCACAGAGGAACTATAGCTAATGCAGGGGGTAGAAAATGCAATAATCCAGGGGCTGAGGTTGTGGCTCAGTGGTAGAGCGCTTGCCTCACATGTGTGAGGCACTGGGTTCGATCCTCAGCACCACAGAAAAATAAAAATAAACAAAATAAAGGCATTGTGTCCATGTATAACTAAAAAAAATATTTTAAAAAAGAAAAGAAAATGGCAGTAATCCACATTGCCTTTGAAAGTCTTTTAGAGTATCTATGAAATATAATAATGTAGCAGCTTTCTACCTGACCAGTACATGTTTTCCTTCAGGGCTATTTCCATTGATGAACCTGTTGGGGAACTAAACTGGTTTGGGTGTGTAGTGAGTATTCATTGAGATTTCACCTGGGGTGGTGGGGAGATGCTTGCCCTAGAGAGGCATCTGTGGGAAATAGAACTGTAGGAACAGGAATCCAACATATCCCTTTTCCAGTCCATTTTGGGGATCATCTTCCTGTTGAGTAGAATAACTGGTACTCTTTTAAGTGGTGAATGTTCTTCCTTTTAAGTTGGATTTTTCTAAAATATATGTAATATAATTTTACTGTGCAAAGATGACTAAGGAGCCCTGAGATCTCAAGAAACCCACCAGGGGGCCATAAACTTTATCTATACGTTATGTACTACCCAACTAGTCTAAAGGTGTTGGTTTGCCTTTCTAACAGGAATTTGATAATGGGGGTGCTTTAGCAAAGGAGGCCCCTGACTCTCATTTGCTCTGGGTCTCGAGTGATGGGTGGGTTTGAGCAGAGAAGCAATGGGAAGGGCCTCACAGGCAGAGTAACATCCAAGACAGTCTGTAGCCTGGAAAAGCAGAACATGGACCACAAAGTCACTGGAGCACAGGGTCTAGGAGAAGCAGAGGGAGAAGAGGTATAAGAGGACTGGGCCCTGGATCTGCAGTGAGGCTGTTAGAAAGCCATGGTGAGTCCATGAGGGCTGGGCCCACTTCTCTGTGCTGACACAGCCAAAGCTTCTGGGTCCTCATTCTATTCCAGATTCCTCCAGGGATTCTTTGAAAAGATGCAGGGGATTGCCGAGAGCTGTAGTGAACTGCTTTGTTCCAAACTGACCATATGCTTAGAGTCTAAGAAATTTTCCCTCTTAGACCACAGCAGCAGGCTGTACTCCCAAGTACTTATGCGCAGCACAGATTGCTGAATGAGTCAGCTCTGGCCACCCGGGGTCGAGTGATGCACAGAGGGAAAATTCTTTTGGCTTTTGGCTGTTTTATTTCCAGGAAAGCAAATCTTAGAGAGTGGTCAGCCATTACTTCTTATTTTCCCTTTTAGGGGAAGGATTCTAAATTCCTGAAGACTCTGCCTTTGATCTAAGACAGGGCTTGCAAACTCAGATGCCCACAGGGCCTGGGTTTTTTGAGCCAGGCCTCTCAGGAATAGAGAGACCCAGTGCCTTCGCTCTGCCCTGTTTTTTCTAGATCTTGTATTTTTACAAGAAAAATAAGAAGCCTGGAGTTTTATGTGAAAACTTCTCTTTTAAAAATGTGGCCTCACTTTTTCAAAATAGCATTGTGTATCCCCAAACCATGCCACTGGCTGCCATCATGCCACCTCTGAGATTTCTTAATACTTCAGTGGAGTTAATCACACATCTTTTGGGTGGCCAGTTCTCCCTTTCATACATGGCATTTGTTGGACTTATCAGATTCTTCTGATAACTTTATGTCTGCCCACCTCCTTTCTTCCTTGCTAAATCTTGTTTCATCTTAGAGTCTCACTACTTCAACTGCTAGTGAGTGTTACTTGACAGAATTTTCTTGGATAGAGCCAAATAAAACCATGCCATGGAATTTTGTGCTGCTGTTCACCAAAACAACAAACAAATAAAATTCATTACAAGATGCCTTCATCTTTGGTTTACTTGTTTCCCAGTACCAAAAGTGCGTCTTGATAACGCAGCCACACAGCATGTATTCCGAATAATGGAACACACACACACATACACACACACACGTATATATATGCACAGAATCCTTTCATTGCCAGAATAACAGTGATTTGCCACAAGAGTATATGTTAGTTTTCACTCTTCTCTTTCTTTAAAAGAAAAAAATATATCCAAAGGATGGCCTTCAAAGAAACGAAACCCTTTGTGAACCTTAAGTGAAGTATAAATGTATTACATTGCCTTTTTTATAGTCCACAAGATACCATGAACATTTTCTTTGGCATTTGAAAAGGGCAAAATTGGGGAAAGCACAAAATTATATTGGAACTGAAAAGAAAATTATTTTTAAAATTACACTTGAAAGTATCCTCTTTAAGTGGACTTGTATCTCTTTATGTCTAATTTTTACCAATTACTTTGACTCCTGGGAGAATTATAGGGCTTCTATAGAGAGGTTTCATAATTAAGCGAAATACACAGGGGGTGGAAGCGCCTATGGGGGTGTGCCCTAGAAAACGCTCACACACGAGGCTAGGGATCAGCCCTGGGGCGTGCTGATTGTTGGAACCACACGTGGGGAAGGAAAGTAGTGCCGGGTTCAGCCGTGATTGACATATGTTACTGTGATGGGGAAACAGCAGCAGCCCAGCCAGTGTTTTCCCAGAGAGCTGAACTCCAGGGAGGGAGATTCAATGTTCTGCTCTTAAATCAGAGCAGGGAATAAGAAGGTGCTTGTTTAGCACAGAGGTCATTATTTTGGATTCAGGAATAGAAAAGGTGCCCACTCCTGCTCGTGGCTGCCCCTCATTTCTGGAGTGGTATCATCCTATATAGCTTTCTTGAGCTTCCCGAGGCGTGTGGAGAACTTGATTAGCTCTCAGGGCTACCACCTTACCCCCCGCCCCCCACCCAGGAGCTGTCCAGCACCACCAAGGCTACTTTAATTTACTCTTCCTATTTTCCTGTCTTGCTCTGGAGTAACACCCTTTCCTGGTGTGTTGAAGTTTCAGGATTCACTGTTAATTATTGTGTTTGCACTTTCCTTTCTAATATGCCAGTGGAATGCCACATTCTCCTGGGGAAGGAGAGCTCTTTTCCGCTCCACACCCCTAAATGGCTTGCCTACTTACTCTCTTTCTCTTCCTCCAAAGTGTCTGCCTTCATCCCAGTGGAGAGAGCAAGAGGAACGTGCTCGGTTTGTGTGAGAGCTCATTTCCCCCCAGTTTTATAGCTAGCCTTGATTGCCTGTATCTTTCCCAACATTTTATTTTTTATTTTTTGTCTCCTCTGAGAGCGAGAATTAGCATACTAGTGATTTCCAAGCTTTCCCCAGAAGTATTTTGGGATGGCAGGCAACCTCCAGCCGGTAACCTCCACAGAAGCACAAGCTCTAAATTTCTTTGAAATTACCTGTGGATCTTAAAACTTAGGTGAATACCATAGTACTCTGAAGTCTGTGTATTTGTTTTTAAATAAAAAAAAAAGCCCTCCCCTCCTACAAGTGTATACAATCTTGAAATAAAAACAGACTCTCAAGGAAGATTAATTCTGTGGCATTGCAGGTGTACCATAGGGACACTTGGATACAATTTTGAGGGCCATCTGCACACAGAGTAGGTAATTTAGTTGCAAATAATTTTATCAAAGTGTTAGATTTCTGGATTTATAGTCTACTCCATATTAAATTTAGGAACTCAGATTGTCTACATCTTCCTAACAGTCATCTTAAAAATATATATGTATTTTCTCTTTGTTAATCAGAGGTAACTTAGATTGTGTGTTTTTTAAACTGAAAGAGATATAATGGATGTTATTGGTTATGATAATTCTTAGAAAAGACTAATACTAATTGAATTTTACATTTTTGGATACGAATGCAGAAGCAGGTGAGAAATAACTTTCACATGCACATAAAGACATTATTAGTGACTTAAATGTTCTTGAGATTTTGATATAATGATCATCTCTATAATCTGCCCAACTGTTTTCTATAATATTTTAAATGGTTGAAAGATGGAACCATTTTACAAAGAGGTAAATGCTATAAATATGATTTAGTGGAGTACATCATTTCATTTGCTACCTATTCATCGACCTTGAGTTGGAACCTAAAATGGCTACAAAGACTTTAAAAACCAAATTAGTAGCTCGTATTCATACAACACCTGTTTCTAAGGTTCTGAGAGCACTTTGCTTCATTCCTGTGTGTGTTGAGTATTGTAATTACTTCTCACTGTGTCTTCACTGATGGTTGTTTTTGTTAATATTTGTTGAAAACATTATGCGTTCATCAGAGGTTTTACACTTGTGCCATTTTGTAGCTGAAAGATTGTTATCTTCCTTTATCTCCCATGTCCCACTTTATATATCCTGGGAAAGTGAGGCTGAAAAAGTTATCAAGACTTATCAATACTGATGTGTGTGTATGGGGGCGGGTGCAGTGATTTTAGGACTTAAGTCCATTTTGAACTTCATGGGTACAGAACCTGGCACTTACAGGATATTCCTCAGAGAATTCCAAGGGTTCTCTGGACTTTGTAGTACCTGGGCTGTAGGACCAGAGGCCTTGCTAGTCCTCAGACTTGTTTGGACTTAGGGCTGCCACTACAGACTATTAGGAGCTCCCAGGATAGCTCCATTCAGCATGCAGGTTAGGCCTTATCAGCATCTGCAAATGATGGCTTTAGGGCCATGAGTACATTATATTTTCCCTGCTCCCTCAAAATTAAAATGTGTTTATTTAGGTGTCTGTTGTTTGCCCTCTAAGATAGTAGCCTTTGTTAGAGAATGAGGTAAACATATTCCCTGTACCAGGAATTTAAAATGTACCTAACGTGTGTCCTTGAAATGTTCATTCTCAAACGTGTGTAGCTTAAGTCCCCAAGATTGCTGGCAAGAAATCTCACTAGGAACAACAACAAAACCTTCTTGTGAAGAGCATTCATGTTTGTAGGTGCTGCTTAGTGGGTAATAATTGCAATAGCAATTGTTTATTCTTGCTGTGGCTGGCCCAAATCTTTGCTCATTGCTTCATGATGCATGTTATCTTTACTTTTGAAGCCAAAATAAAGAAATGAACCACACACTTCATGAGTAGAAGAATGAGGAGTCACATTGGAATCTCACTACTTCTAATACAACTCCTCTTTAATTTTTTTAACCATGGGTAGGTAGGAGCAGAAGTAGGTTAAGGCTTAGGATAGAATTTCTCAACCTTGATTCTACTGTTGACATTTTAGGTCAGATAATCACATTGCAGGATATTTAGCTACACTCTGAGCATCTATTCTAGATACTGTTTGGAAACCTCACATTCTCACAGTAGTGACATCCCCAAATCTCCAGACATTGCTAAATGTCTGCTAATGAACAAAACTGTCCCAGTTGAGAACCACTGGGTGAGAAGCAGAGAAGGTTTAACTCTTTTCTTCTAGCCAACTTTGCCAACAGCATTTCTTATGTTATCCTGACTTTGCTGCATATGTGGAGTGAGGACCTCTACATATGCCCTAATCTAGCTCTGATTCTTAATTGTTCTTTTGCTGTATTTACTAATTATTGCACTATCACCGCACTATGTGTAGCATGCACGCCCTGGGAATGGAACCCAGGGCTTTGACCTTACTAAACATGTGCTCTACCACTGAACTATGCCCCAGCCCCTATACGACACTACTCTAATTATAATTTGTGGTGTATCTGGTGATAGAACACTGTTCTTCTATAGGATCTTGGCAACTTTCATACGTTGATTTTTCCCATATAAAGCCTAAAGTATTTTCTCCAGTTTTCAGGAAAATCTTTTGAAATTGTAATTACATTAACATACGCACTTGAGAATAATTTCCACCATGTATTTTTTTAAAATATATTTTTTAGTTGTAGATGAACACAATATCTTTATTTTATGTGGTGCTGAGGATCAAACCCAGTGCCTCACATATGCGAGGCAAGCGCTCAACCACTGAGCCTTAACCCCAGCCTCATCCACCATGTATTTTCAAGAACATAAAGTTTAATATTGTTGGAAGCATATTTTTAGAGCTTTGGAATTATTCTGCAAATTCTATGAACTATCTAGACCAGTGGTTACCAGAGTGAGATAGACACATCCATCATTGAGGGAGAATTGAAGCTCCTCTTTATTGACAAATTATGAAAGCAATGAAGCATTGCTGATACTTAGCATTCAGGGTGAAGGTGGACTGGCCTGTTTTCAAGTTGGAGGTCACCTGTCCTGTGGGGGTCAGGCAGTGTCCTCGGAGCAGGCTGGGTTCAGACGGACACTTTCAATTGGGATCTTGGTAAAGTGGATTTATGGATTGTTTTCTGTAGTGTTTAAACCTCATGAAATATGCTCATGGTTTTTAAAAAAAAGTTGTCAGATGATTACAGGTTGAAGAGAATATAAATTCAAAATCATCCTTCTCTTTCTCTCTCTTCTGCCCCCTCAACAGACACAGACACAGAAATAGCTACTTGACCCTTCTCATTGTTTGCAAGAAGTTTTTTTGCATAAGATTAAAGCATCAGTGCCTACCTATTCAGAGCTGATTTGAAAAAATTGGGGATTATCAAGAAGACTCCAAAATGTGGATATATTATATTGTTAACAGTGAATCTCATTCTAAGTAGACATTATGCTTCAAGATATTACATATTATGAACTTCTTATGATCATTTATAGATAAAGCTTATCTGTTTCTCATCAGCTTTTTTTTGGTGTGTGTATACTTTATAAGCATATATAAGATGTTAGATGTTAGTATAGTCATACTTAGGAGGTTTTCCTGATGGAGTATGTGTTCAAAAAAAATTGGAGATAATCAATTCAAGCCATTCTTGGACCACACCGGTCACTCCTGAAGCAGTTATATCCTTGCTACTCAAAGTGTGGTTCATGGACCAAAAGCATCAACATCACCCAGAAGGTCTTTAGAAATGCTGAATCTTGGGCTGGGGCTGTAGCTCAGTGGTAGAGCATTTGCCTCGCATGCAGGACTCACTGGGTTCAATCCTCAGCACCACATAAAAATAAATGAATAAAATAAAGATATTGTGTCCATCTACAACTAAAAAAAAAAAATGCAGAATCTCAGCCCTGCTCCCAGACCTGAAATCATAATGTACATTTTGAGAAGATTCCATGATCAGTGGGTATATTAAAGTTTGGGAGTAGAGTTAAGCTCTCCTTTCCTCTATTGTAGCCACTCTCTGTGAGCAACCACATACATTTAAATTCATTAAACTTGAACAGAATTAAAAATTCACTTCCTCAGTTGCACGAGTCTCATTGCAAGTGTCCAAATAGCAAAATGCTTCTTGATCAGACAATACAAATGTAAAATATTTCAGCCACCTAACACAGTCAGAAGGTGTAGGCAGGAATATCTAGAAAAGAAACGGTAAGCAAACTTGAACTTATAACACGTGCAGTAAATGCAAATAGAGAAGGGACTTTCTGTCACGCCACCGGTCACAGCCCATGAGTCTTTTGAAGACCATTCAAGTGTAGCTATCATTATTTTTGTTTGCAAATTATGTGACTTTTTCTGAATCAGCAAATGTCAGACCTTTTATTCACGGTTCTGTTTGTGATAAAATATTAATTAGGCATTATTGCTAATACTAGTTCTTTCTACTCCTTTCAAAGTCGAGGAGTAGCCTACGGGAGAACAGGTCTGTCTCCAAAATCCCGTTCTCTGTGGCCGCTCTCCTCTTTTCTGGAGCCCAGTTTGCTGGAAATTGAAATTCTTTCACAGCTATGTTATACATGGAGCACTGAGGTAAAGTGTGTATTTTTCTCTTGGCTTTTTAAGGCTAGTGGTGAACTCCCTGCCATGCACAGTTGCTTGATTTATCACCAGGGGGCCAGCCCTAACTGTAAGCACTGAGACGGGATGTGGCAAGATTTCTCAAGCATAAGCAGCAGCGTTGGATAGTTAGATACTCCTGGTGACAGGCGGTGCTGGGCTCCCTGAGAGAGAGTGAGTGGTGAGGGCAACCGTTGCCCAACCTTTTCGATTATTTCCACAACGTTCTGGTAGATACCAAACCCTTTTAAGAGAAGTGGCAAGTGTTGGTGAAAAAGGAAGGGAAAATCAGAGGAAAGGACAGTGGCCCTTCGTGGATGCGTTCATTCTCCTCCTTTCCACTTTCTCCTATGAACTCCCCCCATGAACTCTGTAGTGAGATGCTTTATTTTTAAAGAGTCACTTGGATTTGTTTACTTGACTTCTTTTTTCCCTCCCCCTCAAGTATTTAAGCTTTGCAATCAAAGGAAACTTTTGACTCCAGCAACCTCATTTTATTTTTGTAGGTTCATTTTTTTTTTAAGAATGCTCATTAAAAATTCTTGGAAATCTCTTCCCCATTGTTCTGAAAACATCAGGGCAAACACCAGTTTATTCTCCTTCCCGCAACTACCACCCAACTGTAAGGATGAGAAACACCCCAGATCTCTCTCCTCTATCTAGCCACTCCTTCTATAAGAATCTTAGCTCACCCGTAAGTCCTGCTCTCCTATGGTATTCTTCTCCTCTTCCCAAATAACACACAATGTCACCTGCTTAATCATCTAAAATCTGTATCTCAGCATCTTCTAACCACCCATGACTCATCTTTACCAGAACTAAGGTGAGTCCCATCTTCTCCCTGAATCTTTGTTTCCCACTGCAGAGCCTTCCATCACAGGTTCATTCTAATAGTGAATTCATTCATGCAATCATTAGCTCATGACTGTTGATCCAGCTGAGTAACAAACAAGGAGCCCCACCTTCGTGCACCTTTTTCTAAACTGACATTTATTACTTCTATCATATAATTCATGCTTTTTTCCCATCTATATCTTTACTGATTTCTGTTCTCAGTGCCTAGAGTGTCCTGTTATCTATTGCCCAGTGGCTGGCTTCCACACAGCCTCAAAGAAACAGCTCACATGCTTCTTGCTTTAAAAAAAATTCCCTGATTCTTGATATCAGAAAAGACTGAACTCTTACAGCACTTCTGTTCATATATGGCTTATCTTCCTTTACAGACTGTAAGCTTCTTGAGGGCAGGATCTTAACCAGTGCCTTCAATTTCTTATGTGTGGTTGGTGGTCTAGCAACTGGTGGATAGATGAATGAATAACTATTTTTACTGCCACTAGTAATGCATAAGTTAATGAAAGTATAAATAGCTTTTTCTTTCATTGATGAATCTTTTTCAGATCTATAAGCTAATGTCTTTCCCTGCTCTTCCTTTTTTTAAAAAACCCTATCATTCCACTTGAACCTGGTGTTGCTTTGGAAGAAAAATGTAACTTACAATTTCTTCCTGTTTCCCAGAGATTAAAAAAATTGTTTCTATCAACTGACATTTAGTAATTTTTTTTTCTGGTTGGAGAAGTGCCCAGTAATTTAAGTTAGTATTTGTCATGTTTCTTATGATTATTTCTAAATGAAGCAAAAATAACCCTGTTGATGAACTACACATTCTTTTTTCTTTTTATAAGTGAAATTTAAGCCATGCCTACAGTCCTGGAAAAAGATGATGTTGTTTAAACTCATGGTCTTTGAAGTGAACTAAGGGATTTATGTGTTGAAGTGAGACCTAGTACATGTTTATTATTCAAAAGTAATGTGTGTGATGGTTTTTAGTCACATGCTTACTATTTCAAAGAATAGTTTATAATAGTTTTTTGACAGGCACTTGCTTTTTTACTATCTTTAGATCAGATCTGTCCATGAGACCAAAACAAGTATTCGACTTACAAGTTGGCACTTTGTCACACTTTCTGTAATTTGGGATTATAAGTTTAATGCACTCATTCATGTTAATAGTATTTTCTTGGAAATGTGTATTGTTAATGGCTTAGAAAAGGTTATGCCCCAGGTGTGGAGAGAGGATTTGAGGGCTGTGTAAATGGACTGGTCATTGTCATTCTTTCAGGGGGAAAACCCTGCTGACTCATTACAATGGATGATATATCTGCGTTAGGTTTATGGGTTAGTTATTTTGACTATGGCCAATTAGATAATCTGTTTGCTCTTATCCATGCCCTGGCATTCAGCCTCTGTGACTCACATTGGACCTTTGTATTTGTACCCCAGAGGCTACAGTCTAGTGGCAAAGGGATAAATTCAATCCCAAAGACATTAGCTTACATACTATTAAAAAACAAAACATTGGTTGGAGCCAAGATCTGACAGTTGTGGCCTAGATAAAAAATATACAATTAAATTACTTCTTTCAAAAAATTAGAAAATTTGGCAACCCTGGCCTGGAATTCCTAGTAATGGCTAGGGTATAAACTGCTCAGTTTTTGGTTTTGGTAAGGAAAAAAAAAACTTTTTTCATAGACATAGGAAGTTTCCCCCAAATCTACAAAAGGCATTTGACCTTGAATTTGGCAAAGCCACAGAATACAAAGTCAATACAAAACGATCAATTGTCCATCTTCTAGGGAAAAAAGTTGTTTTGACAAGATCTAACTGATTAAAAAAAAATCACTCTGGTAAAATTTGAATAGTAGCAGTCTAGGGTACTCAGGATACCTTTTAAGTACCGTACTTAGCACTTCAGTATTCTAGCAGGTGGCAGTGGTCTGTTGGCCTAGAGTGATGGTGAAGATGGAGAACAGGTTGAGTCCAGAAATGTTTGGGAAGTGAAATTAATAGGACGTGGTGATTGATTAGAGACACTGTTGAAGAACAGAGAGATTTAAGGGTTCATTGCTTTCTTGGCTTGTGTAAATGTTTGGAAGATAGCACAATTCATTGAGGAAGAGAATTCAAGGAAAATACTGGGCTGGAAACAAAGATTATGTGTGTAGTTTTAGATATAATTAGCCTGAGATACCTTTGAGACTTTAAGAAAAGCAATCAGCTGGGCATGGTAGTATATTCCTGTAATCCCAGAGGCTAAGAAGACTGAAGCAGGAGGATCATGAGTTCAAAGCCAGCCTTAGCAACTTAGTAAGGCCCCAAACAACTCAGTGAGACTCTGTCTCTAAATAAAACACAAAAAAGGGCTGGAGATGTGTGTTCAATCCCAATAGCCCCCCCCCCAAAAAAATGCCATTCAGAGGATCTGATTTAGAGCAAAATGTGTAACACATAAAGCAAAAAAATGAGTTATGAGTCAAATCACTTGGGTAAATGTAGAATGGAAAGAGAACAAAACCTAGGGTTGAGCTTCTAAGATCTCAACATTTAAAGGCTAGTTAAAGAAGGTTAAAAGAAGGAAAGAGGAAAAGAAAGAGTTAGCGAGGTAAGGAGAGAAAAAAGACATTATTCTGTCTTAGAGGCAAAGAGTCATCAAAAACACTGTCTGAAGAATATGTGCTCCAGAAATCACTGAGTTGAAATTCAAAGATAGGAATCAAAATGAATAAATTTGGTTAAGCAAGTAAGGATAAGTAAATAAAAGTAATTTTTTAAATCAGGCATGAAATCCTACAGATTATTCCCTTTCAAAAGAATTTTAAATTGTGTTTAATGTCTTTACTCCTTGCCCTAAATTGTACTTATTCTGATATTTTTTTCTTTTCCCATATTTTCATTGGTACATTATAGTTGTACATAGTGGTAGGATTCATTGCACATGATATAATAATATAATTTGGAAAATATCATTCCCCAGTCTTCCCCTGTCCCTATCCTCTACTCTACTGATCTCCTTTCTGTTTTTATGAGCTATCCCTCCACCACTGTTCTTTTCCTTTTTCTTCTACAACTTCCATATATGAAAGAAAACATTCTTGACCTGTTGAGTTTGGCTTATTTTGCTTAACATAATGGTGTCCAGCCATTTTCTGGCAAGTGAAATAATTTCTTCTTTCCTTACAGCTGAGTAAAACTCCATTGTGTACATATACCACATTTTCTTTACCATTTATGCATCGACAGACACCTAATATGGTTCCACATTTGGCTATTATGAATTGTGCTGCTATAAACGTGGGTATGCATGTATAGTATGATGACTTTAATTCTTTAGGATAAATACTGAGGAGTGGTGTAGCTGGGTTATATGGTGGCTCCATGCCTAGTCTTGAGGAATCTCCATACTGATTTCCATAGTGGTTGTACTAATTTACAATCCCATCAACTGTGTAGAAGTGTTCCTTTTTCTCCACATCCTTTCCAGCATTTATTACCATTTGTATTCTTGGGGACTACTGTTTTGACTGGGATGAGGTGAAATCTCAGTGTAGTTTTGACTTGCATTTCCCTAATTGCTGATGATTTGAACATTTTTTCATACGTTTGTTAACCATTTGTATCTCTTCTTTTGAGAAGTGTCTGTTTAATTCATTTTCCCATTTACTAATTTGGTTATTTTGGGGTGCCAAGTTTTTTGAGTTTTTTTATGTACATTTTTAATATTAATCCTCTGTCAGAAGAGTAGTGTAGCAAAGATTCTGTAGGTTTTCTCTTCACATTCTTAATTTAAATTGCTCAGTTTAACAGTTTCCCCATTGTCCTCCTGTACTGGCCTGTTTTGTGTTGCTATAACAAAATACTTGAGGTTGGGTAACTTATAAAGGAACGAGATTTATTTAGCTTATAGTTTTGGCGGTTGAGTCCAAACAGCATGACAAATGGCATCATAGAAGGCATGAGAGGGAGACAAAGTGAAACAAGGAGCACAAGAGCAGGCAGGTACTTGTCTTACTGTTTTATTATCTCTCATGAGATGTAACTGGGGTCCCATGAGAACTACATTAATGCCTTATGAGGGCAGAGCCTTTAGTAAACAAATTATTCTCTACTGGGCCCCACCTCTTGGTTTCCATCACCTCTCACATCACCAAGCTAGGGTCCAAGCTTCCAACATATATAAACCCTCTGGGGACTTGCTGCAGCCACATCCAAACTATAGCACTCCCAGCACAATGCCGGTGCTTACCATGTGTCACCAATCTCGTGCTTGGACTTTATCATGGGACTGCATTGCTCTCAGAAGTGGGAAGTGAAAGGGAGTCATCTGATGGGTCTCCAAAGAAAGATAGGAGAGAACATATTTCTTGGTGGACATTTCTATATTTTTATTAGAACAAAGTGTATGCATGTTCTATGTGTGTACATTGGACATGCATGCACACATACATTCTTTCATGTTTTGCCTGTGGACCTTTGCATTTGCCCTCCTTATTTGGCTGGCTGACTGCCTGGGGAATGACCACATAACCTTTAGCAGAGGTGACAGTTGTGATGAGTGAGAACGTCCAGATTGGTCTCTGAGCTTGTGCAGTTTTTATTTCAGTTATGTTTGTGTCTGAGTAACGAGGTCGGCGTGACACCGTGGAGGTAGTCTCTCATCGTGCTCTTAAACAATCTCACATCTGTGGCTAGTAGAGTTGACATTTGAGGTACTTCAGCACGTGGATACAATGGCTCTTGGCTCTCCTACCTTACAGTTAGAAAAGATTTGTGTACACACGCTCAGTGTATAAAAACTACTTTTATGTGTTTATTTAACAGGAATGGGAAGCATGTGTTTAATCTTTTAAAAAAATTTTTTTTTTACTAGTTGACATTCTATTTTGGTCTAAGTCCTAGTTATGTGTGTCCAAGAAATGAGGATGGTTTGGGATGATCAGAAAGTTCTGGAAATGGATAGTGGTTGTGGTTTGCACAATATCATGAATGTACTTTGATGGCACTGAATTATATACTTAAAATGATTACAGGTGTAAATGTGTTGTATATTTTATTACATAAAAAATAAAACCTGAGCAGAGCAAGAAGTTGGAAGAACTTTTGAGTTTTTCTGAGCAAAAGAAGAATACACCTGATCTTCAGGTTTCATCTCTCTCCGGTCCTTTTACTTAATGGTTTGTTTTCTTCTGAAGATATGAGAGTTTCATCCCTGGTTTCTGTAAGTCAGTCTGTGTTTTCTCTTTTCCAAGGACTCTCCCAGTTATCTCCCAAGGAAAATATCCTGGGAGTTGCAGATACAATGCACCCAGGCGAGGAATAATTATAGGTTTAACAGAAAAGATACACAGATATTAAAGAAATTTCTCATATGTCCTTCACCAAGTTTCCCACCATCTATTAATATCCTGCAATACCATAGTACATTTGTCAAACTAAAAAACTGACATTGGTACATTGCTGCTAATTAAACTGCAGATTTTATTTGGATTTTACCAGTTTTTCTATTAATGTCTGTTTTCAGTTCCGGGATTCAATCCAGGTTACCACACTGGATTTAGTTGTCATCATGGCTTTTTAAAAACTTAACTGGGATCTCATGTCTTAGATGCATCTCTGTTGTCTCCAGCAGTCAGAGTCCCCATGCTTAAGTGCCTGTTAACACCACATTGCTACACTCTTAAGAATTTGAATTCATTTCATCTTCTTCATTCTTGGCGTTTGAGATGTTGCATCTCTGCACAGTAATATCCTTTTATTCCCCCTTCCTTTCAGGAAATCCCATTGCAATGGTTGAGATTGACTCTCTCAGCTCTTCAGTGCTGTGGACAGGCGGGGGACCCATGAAATGAGATGGGTCAGAGCTCTTTGTAGTTAATTTTTCCCAGTGTTATTTCTGAGAAATGTCAAAGACCTGAGCTATTCTGAACCAAAAGGACATATTAATTTGACAGTCTATCCACTTAACACGATAATCACATATTAAAAAGAGTTCTTCCTACCTGCTTCCATAGGATGGGTCCCTATTGGGATTTCAAGAACAAGTTGGAGAGGGGATTGTAAGTTTTTTGATTGTGAAGCAATTGGCAAGGTGGCTCATTCCTTTCTCTGGGGCACACATCCTTGAATTAACTTCTGGAATAACAGGGTGGCTCATTCCCTTCTCTGGAGCACACATCCTTGAATGAACTTCACACATCCTTTTTCATTTTCTTCCTTTTCCCCTGGTTACTACTCCTTTGTCCTCTTTGCTCTTTCCTCCTCTTTACTCCCAAACCTCTTCTTTTCTCCCGAACCTCTTCTTGGTGCAGGGTCTCAAAACTCAGTCCTGGATTCTTCTCTTTCCTTATTAATGAAGATCTCATCCAGCTTCATGCTTTAAAGACCCTGTGTAAGCTGTTGACCTCCAAATTTTTATCTCTGGTCACCTCTGTCGAAGTCCAGATTTAAAAGGCTTTCAACCGCATACCACGTCTCCACTGGAATGTCTGCTGAGTAGGTCAATATCAACACCCCTGAAACTGAATTTCTAATCACCACCACCCCAAGCCTGGGCCCCTTAAGCCTTCCCCATTAAAGTTGTGCCAACTTCATCCATTCTCTATTTCCTAAGGCAAGGATCATTGGAATCATCTGCTTTCTTTCTTCCTTTCACCCCTTGCAACCTGTCCACATAGAAATCATGAAGATTCTATCTTAAAAACGTAGCCAGATTCCAGCTCTTCTCACCACTAGTGGTTGTTGCCAGTTCACTTTGAGCTACCATCTTCTCTGCCCTGGACCCCTGAGATGGTCTGTTATCTTCCTGCCCACAGTCAGACGGAGCCTTTAAAAATCAAGCAGCTTGTGGTAGTTCAGCACTCTTCCACGACTTCCCATCATTCCGTCTTCCCCATGGCCAATTCCCTTCCCCATGGTCTACATTATCTAGTTCCTCATGGGTTAAGAGAGCTTCTCACAATATTCCCACTTAAGAGTGAAAGAAATTGCAGCCTGGTGCTTAGGTTGCCTGAAGGCTCACAGCTGGCAAATGCCCCACATCTAGTTAGCCCTAGAAACTGCAGCCTCCAGTTTATAAATCTAGTGGGATTTATCAAATTGGGGCTGAGGTGTAGTGAGGCAGTACATTTCACTGTTAGCCACGCTTTTCTCAGGGCTTTTTTTTTTTTTTTTTTTTGGTACCAGGGATTGAACTTGGGGGCACTCAACCACTGAGCCACATCCTAAGCCCTATTTTGTGTTTTATGTAGAGACAGGGTCTCACTGAGTTGCTTAGCACCTCGCCATTGCTGAGGCTGGCCTTGAACTCACGATTCTCCTATCTCAGCCTCCCAAAGTGCTGGGATTACAAGCGTGAGCCACCGCACCTGGCTTCAGAGCATTTTTATTTAATTAGAGACCATTGATGTTAAATTTCAGAAAAGGTAGACTGAGAGATTTGCTGGTAGTCAGTCCTACATCTCCAGAAATGTGTTCTGTGTCCTTCTTACTGTTTTAACCCAGACATCTCTGTCCTTGCCAGAAGTGGGAGCCATCTGGGCTTCAGTGCAGGGGAACTTTGATGGTTTCTTATGTCCTTTTCAGGATTGTTATGGTTTAGCTATGAGGTATCCCTCACAAGATTGTGTGAGACAATGTAAGAAAGTTCATAGGTGAAATGATTGGGTTATGAGAGCCTTAACCTAATCAGTGAATTAATCCCCAGATGGGGGTTAACTGGGTGGTAACTATAGACAGGTACGGTGTACTTGGAGGAGGTGGGTCATTGGGGGTGTGGTTTGGGGTACATATTTTGTCTCTGGTGAGGGGAGCTGTCTCTCTCTGCCTCCTGACTGCCATGTCCTGAGCTACTGTGCTCCACCACACTTTCCTGCCATGATGTTTTGCCTTGCCTCTGGCCCATGGCAGTGGAGCTGGCTAGCTGTGCACTGAGACCTCTGAAACTGTGAGCCCCCAAATAAACTTTCCCTCCTCTAATTGTTTTGTCAAGTCTCTTGGTCACAGTAGTGAAATAGCTGACTAAAACAGAAATGATGCAATAGCATGACTTTTAGGACAACATAACTGGCATTTCCTCTTCCCCATGGGAGATAGCAGGAACCTGCTCAGCTGGGAGTTTCACATTAACTCTTCTTCCTTAGAAACTTGATTGACTTCACAATCTCTCTTCCCTTCTGTGGTGGTCCCTTGGATGGCCACACCTTGGCCCCTGGAGCTTCTAGGAGATGTTTGCTTCTCTGCCCCAGGTGGCTCCTGCCCTCAGGGACCTACCTAGAGCACTGGTCACCTGAGAGAGGCTGCTCTCAGGTGTCTGGCTGGATCTCATGGGTCTGAGAGTAAATGTCCACCAGCAAGAGTCCTATTCTGAGCATAGCACTTCCATGTTCTCCCTCTTAGGAACTGTATTAGTTTTCTATGCTCTAGAGTGAATTCTGACCTCCTTAGGGGCTCAAAATAGTATGCATTGATTATCTCTTTATTTCTGTAGCTTGTCTGGTTGTCTTCAGGATCTCATCTGGTTGCAGTAGTGGTGTTGGCTGGGCTATGGTCTCATCAGATCCACTTCCAAGCTCCCTGGAAGGGTTGCTGACACTTGAGATCCTATCTTCTTGCAACTGTGGGCCAGGGGCTGCCCACAGTTCCTTGCCATACCACCTCTCATAACACGACAGTGTCCTTCTTCAGGGCAGCAGGGGAATCTCTAGCTCCAGTATGCATAGTGGAGTCTTGGAACGTAATGTGGCCATAGGAGTGGCATCCCACCTCCTTACCATGTGCCACTGAGTATGAGCAAGTTATAGGTCTTGCCCTCCCTCGAGGGAGGGGGATGCCTAAAGATATGGACTCCAGGAGGTGGAGACCATTGGGGGGTCACCTAAGGGAGTGTGCATCTTGGCAACTATGTTACCTCTACCTGGTGCCCAGGAGCCCTGTAGGCAAGCTTTTCTAGTAGATCCTGCAGTAGGGTTAGTGGCAGGGAGAGGGTGTTTGTGTAACTGTGGCCCTCTACTCAGTTCTTGCGCCTCCTAGGCCACAGCTGTATCCTCACGAAGTGCAGACTTCTAGGCCAGGGAAGCTGGCATCTGTCCTCGGAGGGTTCAGGGATCCTTATCACCTCTTCCTCAATGTCATCATCCTTTGATTTCAAATTGTGGTGCAAATTCCCTAAAGGCAAGGGAAGGCTTACCAGTTACTCATAAGTTCTCCCAGTATGCACTGGGTTTGCTTTTCCAAGAAACCGTAGACTGAGATGTAATTTGTTCAGAGTACATGTAGAAAATTAGTAATTTCTGTTCTTGTTGATCCTTGTCCTCCTTCAGTTCAGATGTGACCCACGTGATTATTTGGTGACATGAACCAGAGCTGCCTTTCTTGTTACAGGACGTTTTCCAGAACCGAGGATGGTAGCTATTAATTCTTCCTGTGCTAAAGATCATTCCTTATGCATCTGGGTTGTGGGTTGCTTACAGAGACTAGTCTTCTCTCCATTTGTTTTATGAGCGTTTTACTAAGCAGATATGGTATTGACTTATTTGTGTTTGTATGTGTGTGGTACCGGGAAGTGAACCCAGGGTTGGTGGGGAGGTACTCTACCACTGAGCCACATCCCCAGCCCTTCTTATTTTTTTTTTTACATTGAGATAGTCTCATTAAATTGCCCAAGCTGGCCTCAAATTTATAATCCTCCTGCCTCAGCCTCTCCAGTTGTTGGGATTAAAGGCATGAGCCACCATGCCCAGTATGTTGACTGGTTTTAAAATGATTAGTATTTCAACCTAATCATTTAAGATCTCAATGGATATTTATAATGTTTGTAGTCTGACTCTAGTCTCCATGTGACAGAGTACCTCAGATTTTACATTTAGAACTCCCAGCCCTATCACAATCTTTGTTGTTTGAGACCCCCTATGATACATATGACAGAAAGTCTTGGCCAAGTCTTCTCTTTACTGTCTGGACTTTTCTATTTTAGATCTTCTAAGAAGAAGAAATTAAAACACAAGTCTAGTCTCTGACCAAGTATTAAGGCAAGAAGGCTAGGGTTAGAATTGGATTATTCTGCTAGAATTAGTTTATTCCAGGTTGACCAGTTTGAAATTATTTATTCTTTTACATTTCAAACATATGTACCTCATTACCGTACCCCAGAAAGGATACGTTAGAAGGAAAAATAAAACAAAAAAATATGCTATTGAAGTTTGCTTACCGAGCCACAGTTGTACACCTGTGGAAAAGCAAATCCTCTTTCATTTTTTTCGTTTTTTAAATTTCATGTAAATGATACCCAGATGGTTAATGGTAGCATAAATTGCTTTTAATGCTACATAAGAATCTTGGGAATTCATTTTAAAAATATTGTAAAATTCCTCATTCAGAGACTGGTGAGGTGTCTGTGTCTCAGAAGTGCAGTGTGAAGAATTTTCTGACCAGGAGTGGCAGAGGCCACTCTTCTATGGAGCAGAAGTAGGTCAGGAGGTCCCTGCCCACTTCTCTGCTGGTGCAGAGTGGTTGTGTATGTGGTGTGAGCCCTGGACAGGGAGCCCAGAACCCTGGTCTCTTAATTTCTACTGCCTACAGCCAGCCTCTCGAGGGGCCGGGGTGTGTTCTGTGCTCTCTAACTAACTGCCCCTCTTATTGCCTTTGACCTGGTTGGGCCAGTGGAATCCCCTTCAATTTCCCACTACCATGTGGCTTCCAGGAGTTCCCCAGACCCACCCCGTTAGTGTCCTACAGAAGCCTGAGAAGAGGTGACTCTGAAGGGTGGGGCTGGCTTCTGTGACTGCTTGCTGCTGGTTCTCCTGAATGGCACGGCCTTGAGCTGTAAGCTGTACCTGTCTCCATGGTGGGGACGCAGGGAGGGGCCCTGTGTGCAGACAGCAGGGCATGGTGGCAAACCTCTCCCCAGACCAAAAGCCTTTCCTTCACACCACCCTTCACATTCACTTGTCCCAGAATTTCTACTTTGAGTTGCCTCATGGTCTTTCTTGGAAGCATTTTTTAAATTTTGATAGATTTTGCCAGATTGCCCTCTGTAGGAATTGAACCCTTTGAAAGTCTTTTTAAAATTAATTTTCTAAGTGATATATAATTATGTCCTCTTCATTAAAAATGAAAAGTAGAGATTTATGTCTAAAGTGTCTTTGAATTGACACCCTATCCCACCCCAAACCCTAGTTCCCTTGCCAGACCCTCCCCATGCCTGGAGGTATCTGCTGTTACTGACTTGGAGTGTCTTATTAAGTCTTGTCCTGCACCCTGGAAGCTAGAAACTAATAGGATATATGTTCCTGAAGTCTGTGTGTCTCTGTACACGTGTGTGTGTGTTGCCTACTGTATAAGCCATATTATACTGAACCTATCATTCTATAGTGAGGTTTTCCACATGGTCATATGTCTTGGAGGCCTTTTTATGGCATAAACTATATATATTACTTGAGTTGTGTACCATAAATTATTTTTTAGCAGCTACTTTCAGGAAAAAAAAAAGGCTTCATTAAACATCCAGTGATTTTTTTTTTTTTTTTGGTAGGGGGAGATGTATGAGGGATTGAACTGGGGGCATGCGACCACTGAGCAACACCCCCAGCCCTATTGTTTTATATATATATTTTAGTTATAGGTGGACACAATACCTTTATTTTATTTTTATGTGGTGCTGAGGATCGAACCCAGTGCCTCATGGATGCTAGGCGGGTGCTCTACCACTGAGCCACAACCCCAGGCCCTCAGCCCTATTTTTTGTATTTTATTTAGAGATGGAGTCTCACTGAGTTACTTAGTGCCTCACTTTTGCTGAGTCTGGCTTTGAACTCGTGATCCTCCTGCCTTAGCCTGGTGAGCTGCTGAGATAACAGGTGTGTGCCACTGCACCCGGCCCAATGATTCTTTTATCTTTTTTTTCCCCTATTTATTCTACTTAGGTATACATGACAGCAGAATGTATTTTGATTCATTGTACACAAATGGAGCACAATTTTTCATTTCTCTGGTTGTACATGATGTAGAGCCACACCATATGTGCAGTCATGCATGTACTTAGGGCAATGATGTCCATCTCATTCCTCCCTTATGTCCCCTCCTCACCTCCTCTGCCCTTTGACCAAAGCGTCTCCATTCTTTTGATGCCCCTCTCCCATTATGGATCAGCATCCACTTATCAGAGAGAACGTTCGGCCTTAGGTTTTTTGGGATTGGCTTACTTCACATAGCATCCAATGGTTCTTTAAAACAAAAAAATATATATCATGCAGCATCTCAGTCTTTGTATTTCCCTCCTCAGATCTCAGAAGACTGATCTTCACAATGAAGGTTACATCTTGGAATTAGATTGCTGTTCCTCCTTAGACCACCTGACAGACCAAAAAATCATCCCAGAATTCACCAAGAAGGTGAGTGCTATGGGTGGGACTCAATTGCACAAGTTCATAGAGCATCTGCCTGAGTGACCAGGCAGGCAAGTAAGTTTAGGGTAGGTCAGATACCCTCCAGAGGCCTTGTGGGGAGCAGCATCCTAGACCCCTAGGCAGTGCTCCTGAGGAGCCTCCCCTCCCACACATGGCTCAGGCTGGAGTTGACTCTGGAAAGGTGGCTGGCCTCTCCAGCCCTGGCTGTGAGGACCCTAGGTCCTGTCTGTTAGGATTAGAGTGTTACTAACAGCTGTCAGACCTGTAGGCCCACTGCTGGGACTTTCTGTTAAACCCTCAAGGTGGTGTGAGTCCCCAGTATCCACCTTTCCTAGCCCCCTCCTTTCCTAGCATACCAGAGTCCATGACCACTGGCCTGTAGTCATGTCAGGGAAAATTGCCTAGAGGCAGGGAATTTGTATCGCCTAGCAATGTGTCTGGTTTTGACCTTGTCTTCATGCCATATGAGGTTTTGTGCCTAATTGCAGGGCCCACTTGAGTTTCAATACAACATTTATGGCAGAAAAGAATGTCCTTGCCCCAGACTGGGCTGAGTACTTTCTTAGTGTTCATCTTGTGCTCTCTTACCCAGTCTTCCAAAGTATAGCTGTGAGTCACATAATGACGGGACGTGTTTGAGAACTGCGTCCCTGGGAGATGTCTCACTGTGCAAACATCATGGAGTAAACTCACACTAACCTACACAATACAGGTGTGAAACTCAACAGGGCCTTTTGATGAAAACCGTGGAGTATGAGTCTGTTGCAGGCATAACATGGTACACATTTTACAGTAAACTTAATTTTATCTAAGTAAATGAAGTGTACTCTAAAGAGAAAATATGGTATGATAAATGAACTAGTAACATGATCATTTATTATCTATTTTAATGCTGTATTTATATGTGATATACTTCTATAGGACTGATAGTGTAGTAGTTGAGTTTATTTACACCAGCATCTGCACAAACATGTGAGTATGTTGTTCTGTGATGTTAGGGTGGGTATGACATCACTAGGTAATAGGAATTTTTCCATTTCATTCTCATCTTCTGATACCACAATGGTATATGCAGGCTGTCACTGACCAAAACATCCATGACTGTGATTGACAATTCATCACCCTGTACAGGTGGGTTGTTTGAGGCCCAGTCAGCCAGTTAGTTAATTCATTAATAAAATAGCATTGGCTTTGAATGTTGGGCCAGGAATAGTATTAGGTGTCAGGATGTAGAGAACAAACTAGCAGCTGGGCACAGTGGCGTATGCCTGGAATCCCAGCACTTTGGGAGGCCGAGACTGGAGAATTGCGAGTTCAAAGCCAGCCTCAGCAACAGCAAGGTGCTAAGCAACTCAGTGAGACCCTGTTTCTACATGAAACACAAAATAGGGCTGGGGATGTGGCTCAGTGGTGAAGTACCCCTGAGTTCAGTCCCTGGTACCAAAAATAACTAGCTGTGGTGCCTCCCTGGCAATGTCTTGGTGGGCAGACAGACCCTGCCAATAAGCGTTGCCAGGAGGGAAGCAGCTGAGCTGAGGAGCAAGTGGATGCCAGGTCAAGTGTGGACCAGAGATCTGGACAGTGCCTCACGCTGAGGTGGAAGGATGAGGAGGGAGTCAATGGTGAAGCAGCTATACTGGGGCAGGCGGGGGAGCCTCCAAACAAGGCATGACATAGGAACCAGTGAGTGGAAGCAAAAGATCAGAAGTGGGGAGTTTTGCTTAGCACATGTGAGGCACTGGGTTTAATCCTCAGCACCACAGAAAAAATAAATAACTTAAAAAGGTGTCGTGTTCACCTACAATTAAAAAAAATTAAAAAGATGAATTTAAAAAATATCAGAAGGGCCACTTTATATAAAAAGAAAGATGGGTGGGAGAAAAAGGAAGCCATTGTGAGGAGTTTTGCAGATGAAATAATTAAAGAGTATTTGTTTTCTTCCTGCCCCCTCAACATTTATTGAGCATATACTGTTCCTCTCCCCCCTAGGCCTTAGAATAACTCCTATGGAAAAAGCCAATACTTGTAGATCAGGAATCACATGATGTCTTAGGTCAGAATTTCTGGTAATTCTACTAAGATGATGGTAGAACTCTGATGATGATTTAGGAATGGAAGAAAAGTAGGTTTTATTTTATACATGCCTAAGTTTGAGAACACATGTTTTTCTGACTCATGTAGACGTTGTATAAATAGGGCCATCTTCTTTGGATTGCTGCAAATACAGTTCTCTAGTCAACTTGGATGGGGGCTCCTAGAGGGGGAAATCACATGAGGATCTGAAGGCTAAGAAGACATAATTCTGAAAATGGGTGTTGTAATTAGGGGTGAGATGCTTGGAATATCTGAGGAGTGTCTGGATAAGATAAAGACCTGAGGCTCTGTCTACTTTATCAAATATGCTCTTGGAAAACATGTGATATTGTGCCTTGGTCTCAACCAAAACAGATCATCACAGGACTGACCATTGCATTGTGCCTAGATGGATGTTAAAGAATTCACAGTCTAATTTATGGGCCACTCAGACGCCATATTCTTCTAATACTGAAGTAGAGGTAGACATCTTTCCAATAGAAGATAACTTCAAAGTTATGGGTTTTATGCCCTGGAGGGCATTAGCCAGTCTTATGGTTTGGATATATGGTGTCCCCCAAAAGCTCACACAGCACAGCAGCAATGTTCAGAGGTAAAATGATTAGGTTATGAGAGTTGTGACTTAATCAGTGGATTAATCCATTTGATGAATTAGTAATTTGCTGGTTTTTTTGGGTTTTTTTTGGATACTGGGGATTGAACTCAGGGGCACTCAACCACTGAGCCACATCTCTAGCCCTATTTTGTGTTTTATGTAGAGACAGGGTCTCACTGAGTTGCTTAGTGCCTCGCTGTTGCTGAGGCTGGCTTTGAACTTGCGATTCTCCTGTCTCAGCCTCCCAAAGTGCTAGGATTACAGGCGTGCACCACTGCACCCATCTGATGAATTAATAATTTGAATGGTTTACTGAGTGGTCACTGTAGGCAGGTGGGGCATGGCTGGAGAAAGTTGGTCACTGGGATTATGCCCTTGGGGGTTATATTTTGTCCCTGGTTCCTGACTGCCCTGAGCTGAGTAGCTTTCCTTTCCCATGCCCTTCTGCCATGATGTCTTGCCTTATCTTGGGCCCAGAGCAATGGAATTGGTCAACCATGAACTGAAACATTTGAAACCATGAGCCCCAAATAAACTTTTTCTCCTAAGTTGTTTCTTCAGGTATTTTGGTCAGTGACAAAAAGCTGACCAGCAAAAATAGGTTTTATTTAGATTTTATCCCAGCATTTTTTTTTCACATTCATTATGTGTGCATGGGCATATATACCAGCATCTGAAGATTTGTTCAGTAATTTTTTAAATAAATGATTGGCACCTGCTCATTCTATACTTGTATAAGAATTCTATTTTTCACATTTGGAAATGGGATTTTTATAAGAGCCCACCATGTCACTCTGCTTCTGCCGTACTCTTGGCTTCCGTATACAAATGACTGGGTGTGGGCAGACGAGACAACATGCACAGTAGGGCAGCTCTGAGATTTCTGACCTGGAGTTCGTCACCAGATGTGTATCCTAGAGTCTCTCACCGCTCAACAGCAGGGTGGTTTATGATCATTGCTGCCTTGGAGCAGCCAGCTGTGTTGAGGTCACCCCATCATTCACCCCCACCCTGTCTGCTGGTGGACAAGACCTAGGCTTGGAAGGATTTAGCATCTGTGGCTGTCAGAGCTGTCTGTGGCTTTAGTTTCTGGCCAGTGGTCATGACAAGCCAAGAAGAGAGATGAAATGAAGTGACTGGGTATCTTTCCCTTTGCTCCTTTTTTTCTGTTGTTGGACACAATTTCTAGAGAAAATACCACCTCTATATACAAAGAGCAGAGGGAATCCAAATGCCCCTCTCCAGGGCCCTTGGCTGTTCCAGTGATGGCAGAATTTTATGCCTGGAAATTTTTCTGTCATCACACAGGTAGAAGAACCCAGGTGAGAACTAGACTGAGAACTAGACTGAAAGCCATTTGTGCTTTCTCATTGTAAATATTTAATGAATAGCTCGGTCCCTCTTTACATATGTATGGTGACACTTGTTAATTGCCATTCAGTTAGGCCAGATGAAGCTGTGTCACTGGCTGCTACCGCTTGCGGTCATTGCTTTTTATGTGGGTCATTATTTTGTGTGAAATGATGGCTCCTGTTCCCGTGACAAGTAGATCTGTCTTAGGATGTGATGGTAATTAACTCGTTGTACCACCGTGTAGGATAAGCTCATATTCTTCTCTGCATACTAGAATTAAACCCATTAGTTTTTTTTTCTTCTTAAGAACAATGCCCTGGTATTATTTTTTTGCACCAGATGTTTTAAATTGGCGAGAACCTTTGACTAGAGAACATGAATAGAAAGAGGGAGAGGAGATTTCATTATTTCTCATAATTAGGAAAAACAGTCATTTGTATCTGTGTCATGTAAAATTAGCTGGAGATACCACAATTCACAGCTCCTCTCCGTGGTTTTTTCACAGAGGGTAAAGTTGTTAAGGTAACTCTGTTCCCTTTGTGGGAGCTCTGAGTTCGGTGGCTGGTCAGATGAGATCCAGGTGACTGCGTTTTGTTTATCCCACTGTGCTCCAGCTGGCCTTTATGGAAATGATTACAGACCACAGAACATTTAAAGCACAGGGTTACAGACAGAATTGGAGAGAATGTTTTCCAAGCCCCAGAGCTTGAGCACTCAAGGAATGAAGAGTTGAGAGGCTGTGGGAAAGCGACAGTGTCCTCTGAATTCCTCCGGGATAAGGACTCGGCCCTTGTTCCCCAAGGTACATCTGGAGCCTGCCTTGTGTGGCTGGTGGGTCTGTGGGAGCCTGCTGGGACTTTGTACTCTTTGGAGATTCCAGAGGATTGAAAAGAAGAGGCTGAGTGATAGTGAGGAGTCTGTATGTTCATTCCAGGGATGGTCTTTGGAGTTTCTTGGGACAGCACGTGTGTGTTTGGAAGGCACTTTAGTTTTCAGATTGATTCATATATTTTCTTACTTGTGCTTCACAGTAATTCTTGTCAAGAAGCCAAGCTGACAGCGATATCTTCCTTCTAGACTTGAAGACACTAAGCTCAGGGGGGATGAGGGCTCTGCCCAGGGCTGGGATTGTTGTTCACTGATGGAGCCTGGATCAGTGCTTTCCTAGGAGAGGCCCCAGTGGGTGGCAGAGGGACTTGGAAGCAGCAGGAAGGTTGTGTGGCCAGGTGGGCTGGGGAAGGTTGGAGAGAGATGTTGGGTACAGTGTGGAGTGAGGGATAGATGCTCCCAAGGGCTGAGGGGGAGGCACACAGTGCCATCCCTGGTGTGGAAAAGAGCATGAATGAAGGCCTGGGGCTAAGAGTGAACCAGGTTCTTTTTGGATGGACTGTGCAGTTGGCAAAGGGAAAAGAAGGTCTGTCCTTGCAGGGTTCTTTTGATTACCTGGAGCAGGCCCTACTCGGCTGAGCTCAAGTGAGTCAGGTGGAATTTACCACAAGGATGCAGGAAATGGCACAGAATCTCAGGGCAGAAATACAGGAGAATTTTTAAAAAAATTGCACTTACCCATATTTACGTATTAGTGGGACAGAATCTAAAGGAAAGCGCTTTGGAGCTTCTTGGGACAGCACATGTGTGTTTGGAAGGCACTTTAGTTTTCAGATTCATTCATATATTTTCTTACTTGTGATTGCACTATACCCATAGCCCTTATCACAATCCTGGGAAGTCTTATCCCCATTTGACAGGTGAAGAAACTGAGGCATAGATGCATTCTGCCCAAAATTGTAACTGTGAACAACAGGCCTGGGATTTGAACCCAGCCTTTTGGACGCTGAGACCATACTCATGGTCATTTGGCTATTCCACCTCTCCTGCATAGTATGTCCCTGAGGGAATAGAGAGTGATGTTCTCTGAACCTGAATGTGCAGAGGCATTGGGCATGGCAGGCAGGTGGGTAACGTGTCTGGCGCACAGCTGGGGCTTTGGGCCTTGGTGTCCAGGTCCTCTGAAGAGAAGTTGCCTCATCCTGCCCTGGTCTAGGTGAGACTCCGGCTTGTGCTCTCAGGCCCTCAGCACTGGGCACTGTCCTGAGAGTCACTCCCCTTTTTATGGTAGAACCCATGACTCAAATGATCTACTTAGGAACTAGGTGTCTTACCTTGAGCCTTTGAAGGGAGGCTGAGGCCCATCCCTGCCTTGTGAGGTACCTGGAGAACACGTGCTCAGAACTATGGTGGCCTGAACTAATCAAGATGCATTGCCTTTCAGACACTCAGATGCTGCTGTTGCTGCCCCGGCCTGCACGCACAACCCAACTTCCAAAATTCTCTTAATGCAACACAATCCCCAGGATTATAAAACCTTGTCCACAGTGTATGAATGACTCTTCATTTACTTTCTGGATAATTATTGAGTATTCAGAGCCTCATTTCTACAAGTGTAGTACACCATTTTAATTTTAATTAGTGCCAGACATTCGTTCAGAGTCAAAAGAAAATTATGTTACCAAGGCTTTCCTATCCTCACTGTACCTCTATCAGCCCCCAAACCAAGAGAACAGTGGCATTTTAAAAAGACAAATCTGGTAAGAGTTGGGAGAAAGTAAAAAAAAAAAAAAAAGGGTGCGTGTGGTATGAGGTGGGGTCATCTGTGGGGATGGGCATAGCAGCCTTTTGCAGGCAGAGAGGTGGTGAGATTGGTGAGGGGCATGTCAAGGGATCAGTGAGACACTCAAGGGAACATTCCAGAGGCCATTGTGGCTTTGGGGATGGAACTTAACAGGAGGCTAGGAGTAGAGATGTAGTTGCAAAGTCAGAGGCCAACAGGCGCCAGGCGGGTAAAGAGAATGAGGAGGGGCTGGGATTGTGGCGCAGTGGTAGCGTGCTCGCCTAGCATGCGTGAGGCACTGGGTTCGATCCTCAGCACCACATAAAAACAAAGATATTCTCTCCACCTACAACTAAAAATAAATAAATAAATATTTAAAAAAAAAAAAAAAAAAAAAAAAAGAGAATGAGGAAATGAGAGGATGTCTCATCTGGGTTGCACGTGCCCTTCCCAAGGGGTAGCCACAGCTGAGCAACATAGCTCACTGTCGCCTGGTGGAAATACATAGCCAGCATTATGAGATTTCTTGTTTGATTGGGTAGTTGTTTTGCTTCGTTTTAGAGAAGTTGATGGTGTTCATCTTCTTGTTGGGAAGTCTCTTGGTTTTTTAAATGTGAGCACATAGATCAAAAAAAATTGCAAGATCTAGACCAGAATTGTTCAAACTGTCTGCAGTAAAGGAACAGGTTTTTCCCCAACACATTACGTAGCAGTATTTCTGTGTCACTCAGAGGAGAAAAAGAACTTTGACAAAGTAGGGGGAGAAATGGAAGGAGCATGATGTTGCTGAATCCAAGGGAAGAGCGTGCTTCAAGAAGAAACCAGAGTTGGGCATGGTGGCATGCAACTGCCATCGCACTGACTTGGGAGGATTGAGAATTCAAGGCCCACCTGGGCAACTGGGTGAGACCTTGTCTCAAAAATAAAAAGGGCTGGGGCTGTAGCTCGGAGAGGGAACACTCCTGGGTTTAATCCCCAGTACAAACAAAACAAAACAAACTGGATAACAGTTTCAAAAGCAGAAAAGCTTGGGCTGGGATTGTAGCTCAGTGGTAGAGTGCTTGCCTCACATGCATGGGGCCCTGGGTTCGATCCTCAGCACCACATACAAAGCAATAAAATAAAGACATTATGTCCATCTACAACTAAAAAAATATTTAAAAAAAACAAAACAGAAAAGCACTCAAGTCTAAAGGGCCTGTTGGATTTGGATACCCAAGACCTCTGATCAGTCTTGCAAGAGTAATTGTTGTGATTAGGGGAGGGGGGGGGTTGTCACCCTCAGGGGCCTCCCTGCCAGAGTTCAAGTAAATATATAGAGAAGGAGAGAGTATGGTGGCTGCGACAGGTTCGGGTAGAAGAAAATTATGTTTTAAGGTAAGAGATTTGAGCCCTTTTAAAGCTAGAAGTACCAGTAGTTAGGGAAAAGTTAATATAAGTCAGAGGTGATAAAAGATGGAGACTGGCCAGAGTGGGATGGGATGGGACCACGGAGGGAGCATCTGCTGTGCACTTGGAAATGGACACTTGTTCCTTTTAGAGGCAGGGAGGGGGAAGGTTATAGGCTTAGGTTTTCATGGTGAGGGAGAAGATGGGAGAACTGCTGCCCCGAGGCCTCTGTTTTCTTATAAGGTTCCTCTTCCCCACCCCAGCCTCTCTTGATCCTCTGACCTCCCGCTATTTTTATTGTCCTGGGATCTTCCTGTTCTGTCCAGAGAGATTAGCTGAAGTCAGCTTGAGGGTACAGGGAGGCAGGAGGTCGTGAGCTTGGCTCAGTCACTCCCCAGAAAAGGGGATACATTCTTGCAGTCAGTTTTCCTTCCCTTTGCATGAACCTATGCACCAGTACCACTGGGTTAGTAGGGTTCGTTCTTGTTTCTCTGAAAGGATCTTGTGAAGCCTGCTCTAAGTTAGTGTGGGAATACCTTAACCAGTACAGGTCCTGTCCTGGTCACATGAAGCCTACAGTCTAGTGGAGGACAGAAATGTGGAGAGTCATGTGACAGATTCATGATGGCAGGTTGGAGGGGGTGACCTGGAGTAGAGTGGGCAGGGACCCTCCCCAGGCTGGCAGTGGGAGTCAGGAGTGGTCTCTGAAGTGTTTGCACCCAGATCAGAGGCAGAGGTTGTGAGCTCTGAAATAGCTTGGACAAAGGCCGTGTGGAGGGAGGATGTACCTTTCCTCAGGACAGAAAGGAGATTGGTGTGACTTGACCACAGAGAATAGTGGGCCCGGTGACATGGGATGAGGCTGGAGAGTTACCCAGGGTCCCCAGTGCAGAAGTTCTAAGGATTTGGGTCTTTGTCCTAAGTGCAGTGGAAGGAAGCCGCTGCAGGAGAAGGATTCCAGTGACCTAGCAACGCTTTGAAAGCTCTGAACAGCTGTGGGTAGTGCCCAGATTGGGGCAGGAGGGGATGCTGTCAGCACTCTGGTGGAGTAGCTCCTCATGGACTATTAAGAGATTGCAGCTTAGCTCTGGTGGTGGAGATGCACAGAGGTGGGCGGATTTGGAGCATGGTCTGGGAAATGGGAACATAGTAATATGGAGGGGTCTGGGCTGATGAACTTGTGCAGCAGGACGTGGTTGAGGGGCCTTTGCTGAGATAGAATGAGTGTGGAACTGGCCAGGGCAGAGGTCTTGGCTGGAAACAATGGCTAAAGGATAGTGGTTGAAACTGTGGTCATAGATGAAATCACCCAGGAAGGAAGAGAGCTTAGGACTGAGCCGGGGGAATTCCAGCATTTACTGCAAGGCAGAGAAAGAAGACAGAAGGTAGACAGAAGGTAGGAGGGAGGCGTGAGGGGTGATGCCAAGGGAGGAGGGGCTTCAGCAGGGGGGAATTGTCACTGCTTTTAGTGTCCCAAGGGCTGACAGAAAGAGCCATTGCTGGAGGGCCACTAAGTCACCAGTGATCCCTGTGGAAGTTGTTTGGGTGGCTTCGCCCCTCTCAGTACATATCTTTTCAAAGCCTGATCCAAAATATCTCTGAGTTGCAGTGAAAAACCATTGCCCTTTCCCACATAGAACTTGTGTGTTTGTTATTTCTGAGGATAGTTCTGAAGTTTTGTCTTTTTTTTTTTTTTAAATTTAAGATAGTCTCCACTGGTTTGTGGGATTATCTTCATTGTTTTCCTTAATGTAATTGTTTATTAAGAAACTGAATTTTAATATCCCACCAAGGGATTAGAACTTGCTTGCGTAAAACATTGCCATTTTATGTAGTTTTTAGCATTCAGAGGGTGTGTCACATGAAATAAGAATAATGAAAGAACTTGTAGTTAAATCACGAAAGAAACTAACTTGAGATCCCTTACAATGGCATAAGAACAAGAGTGGTGGCCCCTTGTCTCTGTGGGCAGCATGTGTCTGTCAGGCTTATGCTCCTGTGTGGTCTCTAGCCCCAAATCCAGGGAAGCAGATTATTCTAGAAGCTCACTGGAGGTGAAGCTGAAGGTCCCTAAGGAAGGTGGCAGCTATGTGAATGCTGTCACCTGGCTGTAACACACTGTCATCTCAGTGGGACTTGCCACCCTCCTGGGGAGGTCTCTACCATCTCCACTGTCAGGAGGAGGAGGATGGTGTGGAGACTACCACAACTACTTTGCCCGAGGGCTGGCCATGGAGTTGCTCGTAGAACAGCCTGGGAGCGCTGAAAGTGGAGGATGAATGGCTGGTTCTCTGGGGCATGGCTGTGGCCACAGGTAGCTGATGTTACCTGGTTCTTACAGTTATGAGATGGGTCCAGAGGAGTGTGATGATGGACATGCTGGAGCAGCCACCAGATTTTGGCTCCCGTTGTTTACAATAGATAGTATGTTCCTTCTTGGTTGAGAATGAAGCCAAAATGGTTGAAGATTTGGAGTTCTTTCTCCTAAGCCAGTGGCTCTTGATGTGAGCCCTCCCTGGGATGCTTCTCTATGAGTTCCCATAGTCCAATGTTTGGGAAATGTGTACACCATAAACCCTCTTGGAGGGTCTTTTAGAGGTGTTCATGATGCTCCTTAGAAGAGTCCAGGCTCTAGAAAGGTCTGAACTGAGAAACTTGCTTACTTAACCTCAGGATTTCTTAAATACTACTTGAGAGATCTTTCCCCTTGTCTCTTCTCCCTGCCAAACACCTATTTATATCATGGAGCATACTTTGGAAAATGTACTAAATACATGAGGAATCTGTTGGCCACTTACCATTCATGGATAATCACAGGTAGTCATCAGGGGGGTGAGGCTCAGCTTCCTCTCTTTGTTTTCATTTATTTTTAAAAGTTGTTTTTATTTCTATATCTAAGGTATTCAGCATGATGTTTTGATACATACAGTGAAATGGTTACTACAGTTAAACAACTTAACGTGCCCATCATTTTTTAACCCATATTTTGTGGTAAGAGCACATAAAAACTCTTAGCAAATTTCCAGTGTATAATACAATATAGTAACCACAGTGCTCATGCTGTATCTTAGATCTCTTCTTAGATCTCTAGACTTGTTCATCCTGTGGACCTGTAACGTTATACCCTACAGCTCTCCATTTCCTCCCTGCTTCCTACTCCTAGTAACTAACCACTGTTTTCTGTTTCTATGAATTTAGCTTTTTTTTAAATACCACATACAAGTGAGATCATACAATACTGTATTTTTCCTCTTGTGTCTGGCATATTTCACTTAGTATGATGTCCTCCAGATTCATCCACGTTGTCGCAAATGGCAGGATCTCTTTTTTAAAACAATGAATAAATATTCTAATTAACACACACATACAGAGCACAGTTTTTTCATCCATTCATCTCCAGCAGGTCTCTTTCTGAAATTAGTAACTGGGAAAAAATGCATAAAAATAAATAAATAAAATGAGTTACTGGATTGGGGACGTGGCCCAATGGTACCCTAGCATGGGTGAAGCTCTGAGTTCCATCTCCAATACCAACCCTGACTTCCCCAACTGTACACAATCACCATAGGCTTAGATGAGTTGAGTACTTTATTGTGTTTCTTGGTTTGCTAAAACAAGTCTTTCTGGTCCAAATACTTGGGGTACCTGTGTGTTTTCTCATCCTCACGCAAACCTCTAATAGGAAAGATTTGGTGCAGGACAAAAGCTCCCTCTTTTGTCACCCTAGAAAGGCAAGTGCTCGGCACCTCTGTCATTCTTTAATAACAGACATAGCAAGTTTCCAACACGTAGTCAGCAAAAATTGGGTCAATTGGATTTGTTGACAGCTGTGGGATCATAGATAGCATTTGCTTTGCTATCTGGGTCAGCCTCAGCTAATCGGACCACTCCTCTTCAAAGATGTGCTGGTTTCTTGGCCTCCTCTTTCCCCACCCCGGCCTCTACTTTTTCATTTTGCTCCCCATCCCTGGACTTTTCCTGACATAGCTGTTTATAAGATATTCAAATAGATCAGCTTTTCCAGCTTTGATTTTTCATTTTTTAAATCTCTCTAAGGCCTGTGATCAAAAGGAACATTTTCTTTTTAAACTGCTCTCATAGAAATCCAACACGAACCACCTAAATATAAATTTTAAATTTTCTAATAGCCACATTATAAAAGCAATAAAAAGAATGAAATTTTCTTAATACATTTAATGTAACCTTCCTTTCCAACATGTAATGAGATCTATTCCTTTTTAAAACAGTCTTCAAAATCTGTCCTTTGTATCACATCTCAGTTCAGATGCCAAATTTTCAATGAAATGAAATACTCCACAAAATAAAGTGTTTAATAGGAAAACACTCTATACTGCTTCAGTTGTAAAATTAAAATTAATTAAAATTAAATAGTATAAAAATTTCACTCCTCAGTCTGAGTAGCCACATTGTAAGTACTTAGTAACCATATCTGACTACCATTCTACAGAATTCATTTATTTAAACAGTTTTCAGTTTTCTAAGTTGAGTCAAAACAAAACATTTGTGATTCAGTCTTGTCAGCCCCAGGGGAAGGTGGAGTCGGGAAGGTGGAGTCCAGAAGGTGTATGTCATATGTGCCCAAATATAAGGTAACTCCAGAGAATCTCCCATTTCCCCATTTAAAAAATCCAAAACATGATTTGGGGCCAACTTTAACATATCACCTTTTAGGAGTACATTTGAAATAATTATGTTTCTGATTCTAATATTAATAATTTAGTTATACATGTGTTTTAAATTGCATACATTTGAAAATAGTGCTCCCCAGTCCACATGCTTATATTTTATGGAACAATTTTATTCCTGTGCTTTTTCCCATGCATCTTTGCCTTTGGTGACCTCATCATCCATAGAGTGACTTTTTGGGAGGAGAAGGGACATCAAATAGATTTCAAGCTTATCCTATTTACTGTCATCCAAATTGTTTGGGATTCAGCACTTTTATCATTTGTGAATGATGCATTGCTGGAAAATATCCTAAGTTATAAGTGCTCATTCATTTAACATTAGGACAGGTGTGTGTGTGTGTGTTTTTTTCCATTTAGCTCAGAGATGAATGAGAAATCTCCATAAATGGAACCACTTTTGCTTTCAAAAAAAGAAAAACCTCTCTTTATTGAGGATAATATATATACAGGAGGGTGAATAAATCCCGAGTGTACAACTGTACACAAAATGATAGACCTGAGCACCAACACTCAGGACAGCAGGAAGAACAGGGCTACCAGCTGGACCCTTCTGGGGCCACTTCTCCCAAAGGTGCCCTCTGATTCCTAGCAGCAGAGGGCACAACCCAAACTGTTTATGTAAGTGGATCTTTAGCTCAGCACTGTGATTGTGGGATTCACCACATCATGGTGATACGTTCCGTTCATTTGTGTATATAATTCCAGCACTGCTTTTTAAAGGCCCTCTTAAAAAAGATTGCCTACTACAGCACCTTAAATGTTTTTTTCATGCTGCAGGGATTATTTGAAATTAAACATATTTTCTTCTTTTAAAATAAGTCTAACAGATTCCTTCAATAAATGTTCCCAACTTGCTTTGATTATTACTTTCCCCCAATAAATGTTTTGTTGTCCCAATTAAAGTAACTTGAGAGTCCTCATGTTGTGAGGATCTGTAAAGGTGTGAATTTACACAGCAGTTCCCTCTTTACAGAGAAGTGGTGCTTTGGGTGAAAAACTGGCAATCTCCATGTCATGCCCAGGCTCTGTGGTGCCTGAGTAATTCTGGACTGTCACCTCCCAGCTCACTGTGAATTGGATCATCCTGTTAGAGTCACCAAATATGGGTCTAACTCTTGGCAGAGGAAATAATTTTTATGGCTTCCTTTCTCCAGATATCTGCTTGGAACCTGGTTTTCAAATCTTTGTTCAGGGTCACCTTGCCCCCTCATTTGTAAAACAGCACCTTACCCCCTGCCTCTCTGCCTTAGTATTTCTGATTCCTTTTAACGTCTCCATTTTCCTTTAATCTACAGTTCTCATCACCTCTGGGGATCCTCTTTTTACTTGTTGTGTTTGTTTCTTGGCTCTTCCTGCCATGCTGAACACCCTTGGTCATGTAGAAGGTGCTCTCAGATGAGAGGCTGTGTGTTCCTCCAGGTCTGGCAGGCTATCAGAACTGCACAGGACCATGTCCCCGAAAGGCTAAAGGGTAAAGGATAAAGGAGATAGAGGATGGAGACATTCATACAGTTTTTTAATCCCCTCTGTAATTTGCAGTAGCTTTTATTGGTGGTTAAAACTTGAGTAAGCCCTCCCTGGAAGTGATTTGTTAGGGTTAGATTTCACCTGTTTCTACTTCATACTTCTTAGCAGACAGGTTGACAAATGTGGAATCTGCTCTTATCACCAGGGGGGGAAAAAGTGTGTGTGTGTGTGTGTGTGTGTACACTTTTTATGAAGATGGAGCATGTTTTGAGTGCTAATTATGCACCGCCAGTGAACACATGTGGGAGCCGCTGGGTTTACAGCTCAGGTTGAAACCTCCCCCCCACACCCCATCTGCGTGCTGAGCACCCCCCTCCGTGAAGCCTCCTGTCTGTTGCGGTTGTCTGGGATCCAGCACAGATAATGAGAGTGGGAGTTTGGATTAATCTCCAGGCATGTGGAGGGTGAGGTATCTCCTCTGAGAGGCGCAGTTGATCCTCGACCGCTGCCAGCGGTATCTTCCCTTGACACTGGAAACTTTCACTTGGATTGCTCGCGGTGCTGTGCAGTATTTCCTGAGGGGTTTGAGAGCAGGATTATAATCCATGTAAGGTTTTCCCTTTTTCTGCCTTTGGGAGAACTCCTAGTCAAAGAGCCCGATCCCCTTAGGATCCAAGTGAACAGTGTTGAAGGTGGCTGTAGGACCTGGGGGAGGGGGAGAAGGCACTTGGACACCAGACACTCAGTTACTGAAACTGACTTGCCTCTTCCAGGAGAAATCTGGAACTTTAAAAGCTCCATTCCAGAATTTTATTCTGATGCCAGTAAAGGAAACTGGCTACCAAATAACATAAGCAGTCATTGAGGTGGGGCTCTCACTTTCTCTAATTTTGGTTCTCTTTCTGAAGGGAAACCTTTGGCCTAGAATTGTAATCCCTAAGATTGCTGATAATTCTAATAGTCTGTGATGCTATGATCAGTTGGCTTTTAAATGATTTCCCACTCATTATCAAAGAGCCTTATTTGATTAGGTCAGGATTAAGATGGTGGCAAGCTGAGACCTAGTACGTGTGCTCTCCTTTGGTGGCTTTGCTGGCACTTAGTATTCCTCTGATCTTCATTCAATACAGGGATGTTGGTTGGTTGCTGGGTAACTCTTATCCTCTTTCTTAGCCAATAAATGTAATTGGAGTTCCATATAAGGGCTGCTGTCCTTACAAAGCTTCTTTTTGGGGGGGGGGCGGTTAGAGATAAACACTGTCTTCTGATGCTCCAGTAGAACACATCTGACATGAGAAAAAAAATTTAAACTTCCAATGATTCATTTCTTGGATCGCTATTGTCTTAGTCATCTTTTTCATTGTCATGACCAAAAGACCTGACACGAAAAATTAGAAGAGGAAAAGTTTATTTTGGCTCTTGGTTTCAGAGGTCTCAGTCCATAGATGGTCAATTGCATTGCTCTGGGCCCAAGGTGAGGCAGAGCATCATGGTGGGAGGGTGTGGAGGAGGAAAGCAGCTCAGGATATAGCAATCTGGAAGCAGAGCGAGAGCTCTGCTCACCAGGGACAAAATACATACCCCATACCTCATCAACCAAGCTCCTCTGGCTATACCCTACCTGCCTAGAGCTATCACCCTAGGGATAGAGTTAATCCCTATCAGTGGATTAATGTACTGGTTAAGAAAATGCTCTCATAACCCAATCATTTCTCCTCTATATTTTCTTGTGTTGTCTCACACATGAGCTCTCAGGGGATACCTCATATCCAAATCATAACTTTTGGCTTAAATATTTAAAACAACGGAGAACAGGACAAGTAACCATTAGGAGGGTGGTGCTATAATCTGTAGATATAACACAAGATATGTATGTTGGGGAAAGGCCCAAGTATTTGAATAATCAATTATTAATAGTAGCCTAAACAAGGACAGAAAACAGACTTAAACCAAGGCTTCCCATCTCATTCCTTCTCCCATTCTACATCTTCAATCAGTTAGCCTAACACATCATTCCTAGGTTGAGAAGGTACCTGGGGGAAATGGGAAGTAGGAATGTTATTGGTTTAGATGATCAGGGTATTATTGGTAGGGGTTATAGAGTTATTGGGCTAAAAGTAGTTAAACTTTTAGAAAGGTGGTGATATGGAGGATACAGGGAGATGTCAGAAGACCAAAATGCCTGAAGAGAGAGAAAATTTTAAAAGAAAATGTTTAAATATATTCCTGGTGGAAAAGGTTTTTTGCTGGAAATATTCATCATTCAGTTGGTGTAGAAAGTTTATTTTCAATGACATCTCATTTTGAATGAGCTGCAGTGGCTTCTCTAACTTCTGAGTCACTCCCCAGGGCATGAGGGAAGCTTCTCTTTATGATGCCTACAGAACAGCACAGATGGAATTTTTCCTAAGCTTCAAGCACGACATCTCTGTGACCCTTTCAGAGTCTAGTTGTGCCTAGAACGTGGGCATCACTGTCACTCTTGAATAGTAAAACATCATCACTAATTCATGCTCTGCACATTTGTAACTTGTGATAAACAAGAACTGAGCCTAAGTTTGCCTACAGGTTTGCTAAGCAAATTAATAATGTAAGCCACGTTGCAGGGGCATTGTTTGTTTACCTTGGGGTACCTGCTCATTCCAGCAGTTTGGATGCAGCCTCACAAACTGAGAGGCTAATTACAAATTGCTCTTACCTCTTCATTAAAGCAAGTCCTAGAAGGCCCACTTCATGGGAGTTTTTGTGTTATCCTTGTTTACATGTCTGCATATTTGAAAGTGCTGCTAACTGCATCTTTTATAGAAGATTGTGGGTTTTACACTTTAATAAATCATTGCAGTTTGGTATTGCCTATGGGTATGAATTAGTGAGGGTTTTTTTTTTTGTATTTCTAGAGAGTCTATTCCTGTGTAACAAACCACCCCAAATTGTATTGCTTTAAAACAACAGCAGTCTTTTATTTTGTTGAAAAGTCTGCAATTTGGGCAGGACTGGGCAGACATAGCTAATGTCTACTGCACATGATACCAAGTGGGTAGCCTGCTGGTGGTTGGAGGATCCACTTTTAAGATGGCACACTCACATGGCTGAAGGGTTGATACTAGATATGGGCCTCTCCTCCACCTGCTTGGGCTTCCTCAGAACATGACGACTGGGTTCTAAGAGCAAGTAGCCCAAGAGAACAAGGTAGAAGTTCGTAGGATTTTTATGACCAGCAGTTAAAAGTCAGAGCATCCTTTCTCACCTTACTCATGAGGCATCACAAAGATCCATTAACGGTTCAAGTAGAGGAAACAGACTCTGCCTCTTGGTGGGGGAATGGCAAGGTTCTTTTGCGACCGTGTGAGATGAAGGGTATCATCCTGGCTGTCTTTGGAAAATACAGTCTGTCACATACGTGAAATTAGTTGTGCTGTGTTCATTTTCAGTTCATTCTACTAGGAGAGAACTTTGAGAATATAAAATAACAAAGGCAAAAAATCCGAATAAAGCCTCATTGCTAATTCATGCTCTGCATATTTGTAACTTCTGATAAACAAGAACTGAATGGAGTATTAAATGTAAGGGTTATTGAGCATTGAAAATAATTTTTAACTTATTTTTCCCCTCCCCCCACTAGAACTATTGTTATTCAAAGGGATCACATATCTTCATGAGATCTGAAACTCTCAAATCATTTCCATCTTCCAGAAAAACCATCCCAAGGTTCTCCAGGGTATTTACAAAAGAACAATAAAACATTCATTTCTTTAGCACATTGTAATGAAAACCATCCCCAAGTACTTAGTTTAACTGCTTTGTTTACCTTGGGAGTTTCAAATGCCATTAGGACCTTGTTATATTTTTGTTGGTCTGGAATCATGGGAATAGAATAAGGTTTTTAAATCAAGGGTTAAAACTAGGATGGCAATGCCTGACCACACCATCTCAACATTTTGTTAAAGTGCCTTTCATTAATGTTTTGGAAGCCTATGTAAATCAGGGAACCGGTGGGGAAAAAAAGTCAGAATACTAGATGTTAAAGCAACATGGTGTGAAGGGAAACATCTGTTCCTGGTTAAATTCTTTAAAACTTATGTTCTTTTGCCTCAATCTTTTGACTGTGGTGCTGAGACTTGAGTTCCATGAGGACTCTAAAGCTGGTTTTCCAGAACATTCCCAGGAGTCCTAATAAACCCTTGAGATTCTGAGCTCCACACTTGTAATTCCAGGGTCAATGGTATTTCCAAAGTGTAAAATTGGGGTTGTCAACTCAGCAGCTCCAGGGTTAGTTGGTTGTTTGGGGAGGGCTGGGTTTTTTTGTTTGTTTGTTTAAGGAAATACATTGCCTAGTCTTGGGTAGTCTGGTTTCAAGGCATTTTTACCTTGATAAGAAGTACTAATGTTAAGAAATTTTGTGCTGCTGCCTCTTTTCTTTGTCCTGAGGGGAAGATTGACTTGATTTGTTAAGAGACAGAAAGGAAACCTAAGGGCTGCAAATAATCTTATTTTAATGGTGATGCTTTCTGAAATTACCCCTGGATCGACAACTCCCTTAATTTCTCTAGGTCTTGGTTTTCTTTGCTATTAAGATGATAGGAATAGCAAATGACGTGCAGGTTTTCAGAACTTCAAATGAACATATTTTTAAAACATGATTGGCCTCAGATGGATATATCCTGTAATTGTAGACTCATAGAAGTTTCCATTTGGGGGTGGCCTCAGATGCTTAAAATATAATGGATGCGGTAGCGCAGGCCTGTAATCCCAGCAGCTTGGGAGGCTGAGGCAAGAGGATGTGAGTTCAAGTCCAGCCTCTGCAACTTAGCAAGGCCCTGTCACTAAATAAAATATAGAAAAAGCTGGGAATGTGGCTCAGTAGTTAAGTACCTCTGGTATTCCTCGTACCAAAAAAATTAAATAAATAAAAATAATGCCTATTCATTCCTTAAAGAAATGTTCATTGTCTACATACTAAGTACCAGGAATAGTTCCAGGTGCTGGGGAAGTAGCACAGAATGAAATAGACCAGGTTCCTGTTCTCATGGGGCTCTCATTCAATTGGAGAAATAAGTCACTGGAAGACTGAGGGGAGCAGCATCCCAAACAGGGATCTGCACATGCTGCAGCCCTTGCTGCCTTCAAAAAAAAAAAAATCTTGTGAAGGTGGCAGGGAGTGAAGAAGGAGGCTTGGGATATGGCCTCAGAGGTGGGCAAGCCCCAGCCCAAAGTGGAGTGGAGGCGTGGGGAGGATATTGGATGCTATAGGCTAGGGGCAGAAGCTGGGATCTGTTTTGGAGTTTAAAACAAGCTACACTCACTGATAAGCATCTTCCAGAGACCAGTCTAGCTGCTGCAAGGACTGTTAGCAGACACGCACGGAAAAGCAAACCCAGCAGAAGGGTTGGCAGCAAGGCCAGGGTGGAGCATTTTCTTGGGGAGGGAACCTTGACTGTTGGGCTTGTCCAAGAGAGGATACTGGCAAGGACTGAAGGGACCTGATGGATTCAGCAACGTGGTCCAGGTGATAGCAGGAAGTGGAGATGGAGTCAGTGAGGTAGGGTGCAGGGCAAGAAGCTTACTTCCTGCTGCTTGGTTCTCCCCACCCCCACTTTTTTTTTTTTTTTTTTTTAAAGATGGCTTGAATTTAACTGTATGCTAGGTGGGAAGAGCCAGTAGAGAGGGAAAGGTCGAGACTATAACAGAGAAGTGGAGTTGGGTCCTCTATTTGGCCAGAGAATGTTTGACCTCCATGGTTCAGGGTTAGCCTTGGCCAGACCTCTTGATGTGGGGGCAGAGAAAAGAGTGCTGTGCTTAGAGGTGGCAAGAACAGGTTATGGTGCCTGGAGTTCTCAGCAGCTGGCCTGATTTCATCTTTGGTCATTTCTGGAAAATAAGGGGAGTGGAAATGGGGCTGAAGAAGGGAGAGGGAGGTTCTGAGGGGAAGCACAAGATAGCTGGGTAGGGTTGAGTGGAGAAATTATAGGCCAGTCCAGCCTGGATGGAAGACCTTTGAGCCTTCCTTGTGGCCCAGGTAGACTGTGGTGGATTGACAACTGTGGGATGGGCCAGGCAGAAAGAGGCAAGGATATCAGAGCAGGATGGTGTTGGAAGAAGTGTGATGGACAGGGAAGAATGACAAAGAGCAGTCATCTGCGTATCTTTTTTTTTTTAAATATTTATTTTTTAGTTGTAGTTGGACAGAATATCTTTATTTTATTTTTATGTGGTGCTGAGGATCGAACCCAGTGCCTCATGCTTGCTAGGCGAGCACGCTATCACTGCACCATAACCCCAGCCCCCATCTGCGTATCTTTTCAAGCAGCTTTCTGCATCTTCCCTGTTGGGGTTCAACTAGGTAACAATTTGCCTGAACAGTCCCAGTTCATGCCAGTCATCCTAGCATAATTATTAGTTGCCTTGCTTTTTGTTTTAAAATGTCCTTCTTGGATAGGTTTTACGTGTCTGAGTCCAGCAGTATGTCACCTTTTAGTCAGCAGACTACTCTCTCTCTCTTTTTGGTCACCTTCTACTTCTCTTATTCTTTCCTGTAGTAAGCACAGGCTCTTATGACCTTTCCCAGGGACTCTGCAATGACTGCAGGGCCCCCAACCACTCTTTGTCTCCTGTCCCCTCTCCTCTTATCAACCCTGGCCTTCATATATACTGCATCCTGGTGGGAAGATTAAATTTCCTTAATCCAGCCAGATTATGTCACTGCTGCTCAGAAAACATGGTAGCATCTTGTTATGGTTTTGATATTGAGTGTCCCCCAACAGCTCATGTGTGAGGCAATGCAAGAAGGATTGGAGGTGAGATGATGGAGCTATGAGCGTCTTAACCTAACCCTCTGATAGGGATTAACTGGGTGGTAACTGTAGGCAGGTGGGATGTGGCTGGAGGAGTTGGGTCGATGAGGGCATGTCTTTGGGGTATACCTTTGTTCCTGGTGAACCACAGTGCTCTCTCTGCTTCCTGGTGCCATCTTCCCAGCTGCTTTCCTCTGGCACAGTCTTCAGCCATGATGTTCTATTTCACCTCTTACCCAGCACAATGGAGCCGGCTGTCTATGGACTGAGACCTCTGAAACGATGAGTGCCAAAGAAAACTTTTCCTCCTCTAAAATTGTTCTTGTTGGGTCTTTTGGTGAGGGCAGTGAAAAAGCTGACTACAACACATTGAATAAAAAGTCCAGACTAAAGCGTCAAGACTCTGAGATCTCACCCTGGTATTTGACAGTATATATTAGAGTGGAGGATATGTCATAGTGAATGCTAATGCTGAGCATCATAACAGACAGGAATGTGGGCTCTGGAGCCAGACTGCCCGACTACTTGCCCTTTACTGGGTATATGACCTTGGACAAATTGCCCAGCCTTTCTGTGCCTCAGTTTTCTAATGGGTAACATGGGAGTTAAAAAAGAATACCTACTCTGTCCGACATGGGGGAGGTGGGGGGCAGGAAAGGGGAATGGGTATAGTAAAGATGGTTGACAAAAATATATATAAATATATATATATATATATATACTGTTCAATGAAAGTGCATATAAAGATGTTTAATATGAAGAATGTAATCTGCTTATAATTTTGTGCAAAGTTAGAAAAATTATGATTGTAACAATTTTTTTCTATTTGCCTCAACAAATGTTTTCAGTGAATAGTGTGTACAGCTTCTGATAATTTTTTTTTTTCTGTTATGTTTGCCAACATGTATTAAAATGCAACTTTTGGGAAAAAAAATAAAATAAAAAAAAAAAAAAAGAATACCTACTATTATTATCATTAAGATTGAAAACTTAATCCATGTAAAGTCTTTGAAATAGTGTTAGGCACACAGTAAGCTCTCAGTAAACATTAATTCTTGGGATTATGGATTTCAGTGCAGGCACACAGAATGTTTGCTTTTCCTTACAGAATTTCTGGTACTTTCTCACCTTTGTACTTCTGCTAGCTTTGGTCCTTACGGAAATTCTTCCCCCAAACCATTTCTGCACTCACAGATTCCACCCGAGGTATGGTTGTTCTACCAGCCATGGAACTAACCAGCTAAGTCTGGTGCACATTCTTGACTCCTATAGGATGTTGATGAAAGTCTCTTTGAGTGCTTTGCTAACAAAATAGTTTGAGGTTTTGATTTATCCATTTTTTTTTCTGTGTATGCACTAGAATTTAACAGAAGCCTGGGGGGCTTATATTTCTGGTGGTAGGTGGCAGATTCTCCTGCCAACACTTGTCCTTGGTGTTCCTACCTGGGGGATGTGGTTCTTTTGGGCTGCGGTCTTTATTTAGCTCCATTGTCTTGTCTAAGCACAGGAAACCACACAAGGCTAAATTCTGCAGAGGCTCATACCTTGAGGGAGATTAAGGACTTGCTGGGCTAATGAGAATTAACCAGAGGAGACTCCTGTGGGCTCTAGCTTATTGGCTCTGCATTGTGCCCCTCCTAGTCTTGGCTGTCCCTCTATCAGGGCAACCTCCTCTGTGGAGTGGAATCTTTGGAGGTTAGATGGTGATTCCAGAAAGTAATAAACAATCGTGAACAGCCTGAAGGAGACATGCAGAGTTATCCTCTGTGAAGTAGATAAAGGCTGTATGTCTATGCAGATGACTAATCTACAGCACTGACAGAGAAACTATTTTGACCATAATATATCAACACTGTTGTAATGGATGTAGAGTTGCTTATTGGTTTTGTTTGCTGTAAATATCAGTTGCCTTATATAACATTTGCCTGATCTTTCCGTATTTGGGTGTCATCAGCAAATTTTGGTTTTTACTTTGTATCAGATGATGTATATACACGAGAGATAGCTAAGTATTTGTTTTGTCTGTCCTGAAATCATTCTTCATCTGAGAGCTTCTTTGTTCCTACAGTATGGCTGTATGATTTCCATGTGAAACACCTTGCACCCTGGTTAGAGCTGATTGGCCCAGAAATGGATACCCAACATAAGCTAAGCCAATCAGAGTCCTTCCCTGGGATTTTTTGCTGTGCGTAACCAGGAAATTAGACTTTCGTCTCCCGTTGCTAAGCTGTTAGTAGAAAACTTAGATGTTGGCAATGGTCATATTTTCTGCTATGTAGAGGAAAATGGTCCTAGATAAGAAAGAATAATGCCAAAAATAAAGAGAAATAAGAGGGGAAACTTGGAGAAAGTTTCCTGATGACGCTGGGGATGCACATTCAGATCTTCCTTAGTCCACCTCTGGCCTTGCTCTGCTGGCTATTTGTTCCTCATAGGAAGGCCTTTCCCTCTTCACCACCCTTTTGTAACTTTCATTTTGCCTTTTGACATGAGGTTGGGTCTTCTGGTAGGCTGGCTTGAGGGAGGCACTAAAAGCTAATTGGTGATCTCTGGGGAATAGTATTTCAACAGCACCCTCTCAATCCTGTTGCCTTCTAACCCTCCAGGCCATCCATTTTCCATTTGTCTTGAAATTAAAGGCCAATCAAAGTGAAAAAACTGAATCAATAACAGAGATAATTCAGACACATAAAACTTCTTTTGTCAGAAATGCCCACTCTGAACAGAGCTACCAAAGGACAAATCCATTTTCTACATCCACGAGAACTCTGGTCTCCTTTTGTTTTTGGGGGGATTTTTATTTTGTTGAGTTCTTACAGCAGTTTTCAAGCTTCCTACCAAATCACCCTTCATAGCAGAGGAGAATAAAGGGATGCCTTGTCCCCCCGCAACCCCAGCCCTGTCAGGGATCTGAAGACAAGCAAAGGTCACTGAAACTGAGCATAGTTTGAGAAGAATGGAGCAAGTTAACTCTTCAGAGTCTGAGTTAACCTGTTGAGTTAAACCAAATCATGAAATCCAAGATGGCAGAAAGAGTGCCCATTTCCCCAGCTTACTGCTGTTTCCCTAGAACCCAGCACATAGTAGGCATTCAGTAAGTTTAAATGGAATGCATATTGTTAGCCCCATTTTATTAAGGAGGAATCTAAGGCCCAGATAAATGGGCTGACCAGTGGCATAACTAGTGAGTGGCCGAGTGGGCTTCAAAGCTTTAGGTCTTGAGGCTCTTGTCAAGGACTCATTCTAAGAACAAACAGTCACAAAAAGAGAAAATACCACCCCACAAGGCCTACATGATCTTTCCTCATGGCCCTATAACAAAGCTGAACACCGAGAAATGCCTGGCAAGACTTTCGGTTCCTGAAGCGAAGTGTTAACACATCAGAACTAAAGACAGCTTCAGATGTGAACTAAAACCTGTTATTTTTGAGTCTTCCCTTTCAGAAATCTGTACAAGAGTTTAGGTGACAAAAGATGGGAAGGGCTGAGCGGGTATGATAAAATATTCACTGTAAACGCTCATGTTTAACCGTGTAACCCAGAACAGCATTTTTGTGGCTGTTCTTGACATACAGTACAGGACTCTGTGGGCTCCCTGCAAATGTCATTGTTCCTCAGCAGTGGCCATGAGTTAGGAGTGAGGGTCAGAGTGGACAATGGTCTGGTCTAGGGTGTATTTGGGATGTATGCATGTGTGAGTCTTGTTTTTTTTATTCTATGTTATATCCAAAATCATTGTCCAAAACTCTTTTTCTGTTATTTGGTATTTTGTATGATTTAGCATGCCACATATACAGCAGCACTGTCCAATAGAACTTTATTATCTGACTTTTTGCACTCAAGCTCTCTCTGCTTCCTGGCTATCACATCCTGAGCTGCTTTCCTCTGCCACACCCGTTCTTCTTGATGTTCCGCCTTTCTCAGGCCCAGAGCAATGGAGTCGGCCAATCATGGACTGAACCTTTGAAACTATGAGCCAAAATAAATTTTTTCTCCCCTAAGTTTTTATTGTCTGTGTTTTGGCAACAGTGATGCCAACACATAATCCATCTTAGATTTTTCTGGGGCTATCCCACTGTCATGTTGTTTTTTAATAAAAATGATCCCTTAAATAAATAACCAAAGATGATATAATTTTTTTACAGAGCTAAGACTTCTTATTTAACTAAAATTTAAAAATAAATCATTTTCATAACATTATCCCAGATTATAGTTATCATCAAACTGTTCTTTTTTTTTTTTTAATATTTTTTCTAGTTGTAGATGGACACAATATGTTTATTTTATTTATTTTTATGTGGTGCTGAGGATCGAACCCAGTGCTTCACGCATGCAAGGCAAGCGCTCTACCACTGAGCCACAATCCCAGCCCCCATCAAACTGTTCTTACACAACACAGAGTGATTGAATAAAGTCTTGGATCAGTTAAAATGGTTATACTTAACTCTTGGTACTTGATCCAGCATTGTTACTCCTTTAAGTATTAGGAGCAAGATGCTTTAAGAAGGCAGAAGAAATTACACTGGTATGCAAGTGGGCACCTTGGCACAGGCTGCATTACACAAAGTGGAAAGGGTAGTATTGTTGAAGGAGCATCAGGTGGGGCCTTGGATACTTGGAGTCAAATCTAGACAATGCCTTTGGTTAGCTCTGTGAAGTTCAACCAGTCATATAATCTCTTAACCACTTTTCTCTTCTGTAAGGTAGTATTTTGAGGACTAACATAAATGCATGTGAAATTTCTTTATGTAAATGTTGCCCAATGTCAATAGTCATTTTCACTGATCATAGTTGCAGTCATGCATGTGACAGTCTCTGGGAACTCCACAGCTAAGGGGACCTGACTGGTTATGATTTGTCCTACCATACTGATTTGATTCCAGGCTCATAAACACCCTAGTGGAGCATGAAGTCATGGTGAAGTCCAGCTACAGTTGATGAGGGCCTGAAGTAAAGTGCCCTTGGGTGTGTAGAGAATGGGGACAGGATTACAAAAATATTGGGGATGAATCTCGTGGAATGTGGTGGATGAATGCTTAGGATTAGAGAAAGGGAAGAGCTGAGGAAGGAGTCTGACTCCAGATTCAGAGACAAGGTGCATGGTGGACTTAGCAGCTGTGAATCTGGCCATGTAGGTCTGAACCTCCAAGAAAAGTTAGGGCTAGGAGTCCAAATTTGGGAACAATTAACATGTGGCCACACCCATGTGAATAGAGTCACCAAGGAGGGAATTGAGCTGAGGAGAGCTGGTGGCTGAGGATGAACCTTGTTCCTACCACTTGTTCCTGCCATTATTATGCACTTGAGACTTATCCAAAGAAGGGTATAAATGAATGAGAAACAGGATTCAATTTAGCTATATACACAGTCAAATGACATTACGAAAAAGAGAAATGAAAGTGTCTATACTTGGGTAAGGTAGAAAACCAGAAGACTAAAGGCCCCTAAGGGCTAGCCAAATATTGATTTTTGTAAAATCTAAATGCAGTCTTCTGGTTAAAAAGGACTACTCACCCTTTCTGGTAAACAATTTGGCAGCCTGTACCAATCCTTTGAAAAGTTAATATCCCTTGACCTATTAATTCCACTTTCAGGAATCCACTCGAAGGAAGCAAACAGAGGTTCAGATAAAGATTTACGCACAAAGATACTTCATCATCTTGTTAGTTTTTCTGGAAGGCTTGGTATGGAGGGAGCATTTAACCATAGCATCATTTTAAAAGGTTTGGATATGAAATCTGCATTGATGTTCAAAATACAAGATGAGTATTCAAAGAAATCTTGCTTTGCCCTTGGATGTCATTCTCCTCTGCTCTTGAAGTTCCTGTGGTGAGAAAGCTAGCTCAGAGCCTTTGTTGACTTGATATCCAAAGATGTATGTGATCCGTCCTGGTGGTTTCTAGTCCAGCCTCATGTGTGTATATATATATATATATTTTTTTTTTGGTATATATATATATTTATATATATATATATATATATATATATATATATACATATATGTATATATTTTTTGGTGCTCCTGGCTTCTTGTGTCATGTTCCAGAAATATTTCTAGAAGTTTCTTTAGCAGGATGTTATACCATCAAGTTTTTACCCAGAATAGCTCCTGCCTTTACATGGATTGCCCTTCCTCCTTTCCTTCATGTTATCTGGTGAACTCTTATTCATTCTTCACAGTCTCCTTCAGATTCAGTCCCCACATAGATTTTGTCAAGCTCAGCATTTTGAAGAACAAATGGGGTTTGAATGCTTGGAGGTGAGGTAGACATTCCAGTTCTACCCCCCTCCTCCCTTCTCCCTGTTGTGTTGCTCTGTTGGTTACAGCCCTGATCTCCTGTGACAAACATGTCTCCACCTCCCTCGGGCAGAAAGCATCTCTTTGGTCATTGTCACTTCTGTAGTACTTTACATCCATGACTTCATTTATCACCCTTATGAGTGATTCTTAAAATATTAAGTTTTTTCAATTCTAATAGTAATACATTTTGAAAAAATTACCTACCAATACAAAAAAAAAAAAAAGTCACTTATATCTGCCCCCTGTCCAGGAATGCTGATGTTTTCATGTTAGTTGATGGTTCTGGGTGTGGTTTGTGTATGTACATCTCAGTCATCTTAATACTGTGTCTATCTAGCTTAGAATCTTTATTTTTTTACATAACGTAATACACGCATTACTTGCTCCATGTTAGTGTCATTATTTTTAAAATGAGTTTACAGTAATTGGCTGGATCATCCTGAGGGTTAAGATTCCCCAGTACTTAAGCAGAGTGTTGGTCTGGACCAGTACAGGGACTTAATGTTTGTTGAACTCCGGAGCTGAAAAATTAACCCATTCCCATCCAGCCTTCAGGGGTCTTGTTTAGGAGGTGAGGCGTACCTATTCATTCGTGATTTAATGTATTTATTTATCCACTCAACACATATTTGCCCAACATCCTCTATCACTGGGGACACTGTAGAATGTTTCAGCCCTCATGAAGTGTGTTTCCCAGCCGTGATTTTCATATACTAGGCTGCACTGGGATCCCCCACCAGGTTTGTGAACTTCAGGTCACTGGGCCTCATCCCCAGAGTTGCTGATTCAGTGGGTCTGAAGGCCTGAGAGCTCGCATTGCTAACACATTCCCAGGGGATGCTGATGCTGCTGGTCCCTGGCTACCACACTTGAGAATTACCAGCTTAAAGGATAAATTTGCGGTACAATATGGCAAAAGAAAACAGCTGTTGGGTTTGTGGGGAAGAGGGCTGAAGTCTGACTTACATGTTTAAGCCTCTCTGATTCTTCAAGTCCCAGGGAGGAAGGAGAGGACTAAGAAGATGCCCTGTGTCCAGAATCCTCATCTTTTCTCTATGTTTGACTCTCAGTAGTCTCTGCAGGGCCACAGATGTCCAGGACTGATCAAGGGAGAGGTTCAAGCGATCATGATGGCCACATGTACCTTCTCTGGGCCCCTTCAAAATGCTTACCATATGTCTAATCTTCAGAGCCACTGCAAAAGGGAAGCGCGACCCCCCCATTTTATGGATGTGAAGACCAAGGCACAGAGAGCTTATTTCACCCACTGTGGTTCCCCACACCAGTGAGTGATGCATCTGAGGCTCCAAGCCCAGCCTTTCTCAGACCCCTCAGACCCCATGCCGTCGCCACTGCCATAGCTTCTGTTGAGACTGGACTCTGGTTGAACCTTCAGTAGAATCAGTTTCTAGAAATGCTTCAGTAGTCATTGCTGTTTCCTGTGTGGTGAGACAGTAGTCTCAGGAGCTAGTGCAAGATTGTTTCCTCATTTCATCTGGAGACCGTAAACTTTATTGCCTTTCTTTTTTTGCTATTGTTACCAGGATGCTCGAGCTATGCTTTGTAGGTGGTAGCTTTCCTTAGTGTAAGGTTCTTGGTATAATTATCTTCCCACTCTTCTTTTAAAACTTTTGTTTCCTGTGTCGTCTTTTAGAAACTTTCCAAGATAATTTCTAAAATAGGTGGACATCACAGATTAATGAGTGAAAAAGAAATTTTCAGAATGGAAAGGATTAGTGTAAGGGGTGTTTTTTAAACTTTTGAAGACTTATTTGGCCCAAGAGTATGTATGAGTGGACACGGACATGACTGTGGACATGTGTATTTGATGTCTTGAGATGTATCCACTTGAGTCCACTTAGGCTGGAGCCAGGCCTGGCTTTGAACTCTGACTTCTCACTGCTTGCTTTGTGACTTTCATGTTAATCTCAGTGTCCTCATCTGAAATGGAGATTATGATGTCATGCATCGTTGAAGAATTAAACGTAATATAAAATGCCTAGTTATGTGCCTGGCACATAGTAGGCCTGCAGCAGGTGATAGTTACTGTTATGTCTAGTATAGGCTGGAATTTGTAGAAAGATTGGACCATACATTTGTACTTGCTCTAGACTTTTTTTTTTCCTAGAATGTGCAGTGTGGGAGCTGAAATGACCCTTTACTTCACATTAGGGTGGTGTGTTCTGGAGCTGGGAGGCTTGCTTTCCCTTGGTGCCAGGAGCTGCACATGGCATTTCTTACTCATTCTCAATGGTAGGAGATGTTTGCTGTGGAGAACTCAAAATTTTCTGACGTCATCCACTTAGGGGATGGTGACTAAGACTTAGACAGCTCTGGGGTTTCTACCACCTTATGCAGTGGTGACGGATGTGACTTGAGTATCCTTGCCTGGAAAGTCCCCTACAGCCTACCTCCTGGCTCTTCTTGGTTTTATTAGGCTACTACTTTCAGTTTTTCTTTTGAAGATTTGGCTACCAAATGCAATGGCTGGAAGCTACTTTTTGGGGCCAAAGAGAGTTCAAGTGTTGCAGGATTCTTTGTAGATTTCTTTGTCCCATCTTGTGGGCACAGGAAGCAAGAAGGAACAGCTCCCCTGTTGCCCTTGCTGGCTGGGCTGTATGAGGCCTGCCTGAGGCTGTGGGCCAGGTATAGACTGTGAGCTCCTTGGCTTTTCTGAGGCCTGAGGGTGCCATGGACTTTACAGGGGTGACTTTCCCCATCAAAATTAGTATCTCAAAAAAGGAAGCTCTTTGGGTCATAACATGCCATCTGGTAGTTACTATGTAGTTATAAAATACACTATATTTGTTTATTTTTTAATTTTATTTCAATTTTTTTTGATACTAGGGATTGAACCCAGGGGTGCTTATCCCCTGAGCCTCATCCCCAGCCCATTTTTGTATTTTATTTAGAGACAGAGTCTCGCCGAGTTGCTTAGGGCCTTGCTGAGGCTAGCTTTGAAATCACAGTCCTCCTACCTCAGGCTCCCCAGCCTCTGGGATTACAGATGTGTGCCACTGTGCCGGAGTAGATGCACTGTATTTATAAGGTAGCCTAATGGGCCAGAAGTAGGTAATTCATCAGAAAAAGAAATTTTTAAAAAATGTTATCAAAATGAACGACTTCTTTCAAACTCTGTTTGAGCTTATCGTTTTAGAACCTGTTTAAAAAAAAAATAGGGACCATTAGCATTTTAAGGAGAGATGATCCCAACCCTTCTCCACAGCTTCATTTTCCCATCATTTTCCACCAAGCCTGCGTGTCCGCATTGGGCTAGGGTAAGGGTGCCTTGATGACACTGGGCCTCTGAAGCCTGCTACTCTTCCATTTTGCAGTGAAGTAGCTCAGAGGCCTCGGCGAGATGCAGGGGTACTGCAGGCATCCTTCAGTAGACTGTCCCATTCATGCTCTCCCTTTGTTTGGTTGGCCTCCCAGGTCCAGGAGGCTGCAAGTCGGGGCCTGAAGTTTGTCGGCGTTATTCCTCTGTACCACTCCCCGGCGAACTCGGCAGGCGGCAGCCCTCTTGCGCCCACGGCCAACAGCACCACTGATGCCAGAGCTGTGAAAAAGACACGTGGGGACCACGCGTCGCTGGAGGATGAGAACCCAGGGGCTACAGACGTGTGTGTTGCTCCCGAAGGGATAGACAGGAGCCCAGAGCCTGGCCCAGGCCACACGGGGGACCTTCCTTTCGCTGAGGAGCCCAGCTTATCCTCTGGAGAGGGTGGAGAATTTTCCCCACGGAGGATGAGCCCTACACTGGATGGACCAGATGGGGACCCATCAGGCACACATGCAGGGCTGCTCTCTAGAAGTAAGTATGTAAGTGCCAAGAGTTTTGACCCACTTAAGAGAGGTTAACACCTCTTTAGTTATCCCCAGGGCATTTTAGGGAAAAAGGGATGGAAATAGAGCATAGACACAGTAGTCCATCAGACACTAGAAACTATCAGTTAGTTATTTGGGCTGCCTGACTAGTTACTTGCTAAAGTTGTGATTTCGGGGGCCAGCAGAGTCATGTGAAATTGACTTTCAGTTGTTCCAAAAGGTGAGGTTCTAAGTGGATTCTAGACGGTGAGGTACTGCATCCCCTGCTCTTGCACAGGGAGTATTTGCCTGCCAGGAACCACTAAGACCCTCCATTCCACTGCTTTGAATATCTGCCTTCAGCAAGAAATCACAAACGCCAGTTTAGGGTAAATTGTGCAGGGAATTGTGATTCAACTCATGACAATGTGAAGAGCCAGCTTTCAGGGGCTTCTTACGGTCAACAAATCACTGTGGTAGAGCGCTCCTCTGAGGAAAGGCCACCAGCCTAAGAATCCTCTTAGTCTCATTGTAAAGGCCAGGAGAGCATACACATTGGCTTGAGGATTTCAAATAACAGCATAGCAACAATAATAGCCAACATGTATTAATACTTCCTGAATACCAGGCCCTGTGCCAATAAGCTTTTTAAAAGACTGACCTCTTAATTCTGCGTGGAGTCTTGTGACATATGTGGTTGAGCTCTGTTATCATTGCCTGTTTGCCAGTGGAGTAATCCATGGTTTTCAGAGGAAATGTGTTGCCCATGCAGGAAACTGGCAGATCTGGAATATGAACACAGTGGGGCTGGACCACCATCCCATTATGTCGTTATGCTTGGTCTTTCCTGACAAGATTTCCTGAAGCCCTTGGTTGACAGGGAGTAAAGTTTCCCTTTATTGCCCTCCCCAGCGTTCCCTTTTCTTTACTTTCTCCAGGAAATCTAGCATCCAGTCACTTCCTGACAGCAAGGTACTTAACATTAGTGGTGGGGCCTCTTCGGGCCTTTGGAAGATGAACGAGTATTGAGACTGACAGCAGGAGACCACTAAGCCTTCTGGAGGGCTGTTTGTTTAGGACTTTCTGGATCATATCCCTGGTTAATGTTACTATTTAGTTACTTGTTCTTGAAATTGGCCCCTTACAAATGATGAGGAACATTTTATTCTTTGAGAGTGGAGAATAAGGTGAAATAATTTCTTTTGTTACATTAGTATTTCTTGAAAGGAAAATTATAGGATGCTTACTTGTGGGGCCTTATTTGCAGAGCTGCTTGGAGGGAGAGATTGGAACTATCCTGAGATATATAGGGCTATTATTTAATCAAGGTCTTGATCCTTCTTAAATGTGTACTGAAGTAGTGTACTTCCTCTGCCTGATTTTTTCCCACTGGATTGATAGACTTCTTCCCCCATTCAGAGCAGCTGAGAGTGCATTTAGACTTGGCATGCACCTCCTAATCAACATCCAAAGCTGTCTTCTCACTGAGGTGGGCAAGGTGTGCATGCTGATCCCAAGAAGAAGAATGGGCTTCTGGGGGAGCCTGCTGTAGTCCAGCACTGTGGGAGGGTTCATGCCAGGCACAGGTGCCTGCAGAGAGGCAGGCGTCATGGGGAGGCACGTGGCATCATGGTCGAGAGTCCAGTCTGTCCATTCCAGACACCTTGTAGCTAGGTAGTAGCCTTGAATGCAGCAATTACCTTCTCATATGGGAAAGAACAGCAGTTGCTGCATTCTCATATGGGAAGGTTTGTGAGATGTACCTTCAGAGCCTCTCAGTGCTGTCGACTCACCAGTGTGAGCTGTTGCCACTGGGCTCGGGCACCGTGCCCCTGGCTTTGGCCTTCCACCCCTCAGGGAACCCTGGTTTGAGAAAGGAGGAGGTTAATACTGAGGTTCCCTGAGGAGTGTGCCCACATCCCCAGCTTTCCAAAATCCACCTTTCTCAGAGACTCCTTCTAGACTTCCTGCCTGTGTTTAACACCAGAGAATTGTTAACTAAGAAGACTTGTCCCAGGACCCTCCCCAGGTTCCCCTCCAGCTGCCCTTTGGCTACTCACCTCCCTCTCCCAGGCTCCCTGTAGCTGAATGCACGGAAAACCCCTCCTCCTGAAGTGCCTGGGCCTGCATCCTGCCTCAAGACCTTGTTCTGTGCTGTCACCCATATCATGCTGGGAAATGGTGGTTAATGCGTGTTAATGGAGGTTAGCCCAACAGTAGAGGAGAACTTCAACTATGGAGGTCTCTAAGCCTTTCCTGTCCCAATCTGTCCAGGTACATGGCTGCCTCTCCCCGTACAAGTAGCTGCCCATGCTATAGGTCTCTGCAATTTAGGCTCCTGCTGTTATTTTTTTTAATTTTTTTTTTAATCTTTTGGTGGAATAAATGAGCCTTTGGATTTTTCCATCAGTCATAACACATTTGGTTGACTAGCAGGCACAGAGGCCTGTGGGGGATGGGCAGACCATCGTGAGGGTGGTTACCCTGAGAGCACTGATTGACTCCTCCTCCCTGGACATCATCCTCACCATGGCTCATGACAGAAGACACGACTACGACGCCCACTCCACAGATACGGAAGCTCCCTTCCATGCAGCTAAATCCCTTACAGGTGACCATTGGCTACCCCAGAGCTGTATTTCCAGGACCCTGTCCCCATGGATCATGGCCCTCACCTGACCCTTGGCCTCCCTCATCTTTTTCCTGGGGAGTCTTGTTTCCTTCCTAGGGAACAAGGTGATGGCTCTCCATCACTCTCAGCGTGCACACAGCCCCCTCCCTGCTGCTCTCATCTCCAGGCTTGCCTTCCCCCTGGGGCCCCCTAAAGAGGTGAAGTGTTTTTACTCCTTGTTCTGCCAGGTGGGCTTAAATAGGCAATCACAGCAAGACAATTAAAAACATCCAGAGGGAGTCTCCCTCCTTCCCCCTCCTTCCCCTTCTTGCTTAATTTATTTCCTATATAAGAGGCGTAGGGGAGAAGACTCCAGGCAGTGACAGCTCAGACAGGACTTTCCCTGAGTCTCCATCTGGAAGCTGGGGCAGGCCACCCCTCCCACAGTCCAGTGGTTAGGCCCTCCTGCATTTCTCTTCCTGCTCGTTGAACTTTATTTCCTGGTTCCGGGGAATTTCTTATTGGTTTGAAGTCCATGCTGTGCAGTGATCATCTGAGCCCCAGTGTCTCTGTTGCTACAACTTCAGTCAGAGAAATAGGCCAGACAGGTTCACTCAAATTCTGATCTGTCACCAAAATAGTTATTCTAAGTCTTCCACACACTGGCTTTCCTACCTGCTGAGACTTTCCAGCCAGAAGCCACAGTGGGTGATCTCAATTGCAGCTCTGGCTAAGGGAATTTTGTTCAATAGACTTCCTTGGCAGCCAGCTCAGTGTGGATACCTGAAACTCAGGGGCTTTTTCTGATGTGCAGGCTCTTTCTCTCCCAGGCCAATATCCTCCCATTCTCCTACCCTCAGGATAATCTGACCCTGTGATTCTGACTTTCCCAGATCTGCCACTCTTTTTCAGGCTTTTGACTTGGCCCAGGAACAAAAGTCCAGCTACTGAGTTCCAACCTGTGGCCACCAGCGCCCACTTTCTTGTATCCTGATGAAGTTGGTCTCTTAGGACTTGGGAAGGAGCCCAGGGCTCGGGATTTGCAAGTCTCCTGGCTCTCCCATGCTGGCTGTGGGCCTGGAGCATCCACTTAATGCTCTGGGCCTGGAGCTAGAGCTGTCCCCTCCTGTGGAGGTTGGAGAGTCACATGGGGCCATGTCAGCATGGTGCAGGTGTCTGAGCTGCTGTGGTCTTCATGCTTGAATACTTGTGGACTGTTACTTGTGTGCAGTGGCCCCTGCATTTTGCCTGTGCTGTCCTAGGAGATGGGCCTCCTGCTGGCCCAGAGATGCCCTGGTCTTGGTCCTGAGCCTGATGGAGCCTGAAGCAGCCTTCCTCAGATTTTGGAAGGTAGATGGAGAGTTTCAGGCCCTTCTGCCCTCCGTTCCCTCCACAGTACCCACAGCCTGCCTTCCCAGGGAAGACCTTTCATCTCAGTTCCCTCTGCACCTGGCCTTGGCACACTGCACACCCCACCCAGCTCAGGCTCCCCAGCTGTGTCTGATTTCCACTTCTTCTTTCCAGCACAGCTAACTCATCAGCAGCCTTCTCCTCCTGAGTCTGGCCTTTGGAGCCCACACTTTAGTTCAAATTCTGTATTCTCTATTCCATCCAGACTGGAGGGCTCCTTGGACACCAAACCCAGCCAGCCCCAGTGGCTCACCCTCAAGTCCCAACTCACTGGGGCCGAACCTGAAGACAAGTGTGCAGTCTTCTATCCTGAGCCCAAGTCCCTATGTCCAGGCACAGGCCTCAGAGCTGGTCACTTGCCTCTTTGCTCCCCACTTCCCTATAGCCTAGGAGGCCTGAGAGGAGGGGGCCATTCAGGCAGCTCCCAGCTCTGGTCCTTCCCTAGCTTTTCCCACTTGCCTGGCTCAGCTCCTGTAACAGTACAGGCACTTTGCTGTACATGAGGAATCTGACCTGTGACAAGGCAAGTCCCCCGTGTGGGGAGTGGGAAAGAAAGACAAGAAGACTGTGGGTGCTCTGCCAGTGCAGCGCTTTAGCTGTTCTCGGAACATTCTCAGAAGCAATGCTTTCCCTATTCCTTTGGGACTTTCTGTCTCACGTCTGGAAAAATCTTCCTGCTGAGGTCATGGCAGAGTCACAGAGCAGCTGAGAAAACTTAAACAAATTTGGGGCTTCTTTCTGGAATCCTTGGTGCCTGCTCATGTGAGGATGTGTGTTGAAGAATCAGACTATGAAAACATCAAAGGGCATCATGTTCGGACAGTTTCTCTTGGCTGGTTTCTGTATGAGTAGAGAGAGGACTTGGCCAAGGAGGTAGTGGGACAGAGAAGCCTACTGAAGGGTTACACATCGGCAATCAGGTTTTCTCCCAATATTTCATTGCCCCTGATGCTTCAGAGACTGTTCATTCCAACAGCATTTCCTTTTCCTTCCTGAAAAATTTATTTCTGTCTCTGGCTTCAGTTCTGCCCCTGGAGAGGATCGAGACAGGAAAGCTGGGATGCTATTAGCCTCGACTACCTTGTCAGAAGTCTTTCTTCTTCCACCCACTCCAACATCCTGGCTTCTCCTTTTGACATTTCTCCTTTTCTTGTTTCATTATGCATTAGGGAAAGTTGAGGTTTTTGTCTGGTCATGTGAGTGTGGGATCCTTCTCCATGATCCAGTGTTTGGACTTTGGCCACTTCCAAACTCTTCAGTCACTTCTCCTACAAAGCAGCTGTGATTTCTTTTTAATTCGATTGCATCTGTGCTGGACTATAACATACCATAGGGACTGGTGCTCTGGCCCACTGTAGGGTCACCTGCAGATAGCTCTAGCCAAGCTAACAGTTTCCTTAGCCTCTGAGCTTGCCAGCGTTTCTTGGGAACGGGAACCTGCAGGGCAGGTATTCTGAGGAGTTAGCATCTCAGGAGTGACCTCCAGTCCATGGAGAGTGAATGGTCCAGCTGTGTTGCCCTTGGTGGGTCCGTTTGAAGTGTGTTGAATACAGGGTCTCAGGGTCCTCTCTGAGATTGAGCCCTAGTTGCCCCAGTGGCAACCTACTCATGAATGCATACTTCATTGGCTTTGTCTCCTCATTTCTCATCCTCTCTCCCTTTCTCTCTTTCTTTAGCATCATTCTCCAAACAAACAGCTTGCCCATGGAAAGCTTGCAGAGTCTGCTTTTGAAGAAATCCAAATGAATTCAAGGATTCACTAAAGCCCAGCTCATCCTATTGCCCTTTCTAGCTGTCATTTTTATTTGAACCCTTGGCATCTGGGACTGGAAAACACCTGATTTCGTAATTCATGTCTTCACTCTGACCCCCCCACTCCCAGTGTATGGCTTGATTCCCTCCATTACAAACCTTCCTCTGTATCATTCCATTATGAAAGTTTATATTTCAAAGTTGTGAAATAGTCTAGTGGTTTCTGGCTCCATACATTTCCTGGTTGGAGGTGGCATCTTGAGTTTGTCAGACAGACTAAGAAAGGTAAGGTCCTATGGGATGGGGATGATGACCAGGCTAGAGTTGGTGTTTAAAATCCAGGTGGCCTCTTCTGAAGATAGATATTGGTTCTCTTGGATGGATAGCTTGAAGTGACTCTCCTGTTAGTTTAACTGTTGCTGATAAGTCTCATGGCCCAGAGAACTCCACTGAGGCTTGCTCAGATGGGGCTGTCAGAAGACTTCCTTTGTCCCAGAATACAGTGCCTTGTGAGAAACTTTCAGATATTACATGGATTACTATATTCCGTGTTAATGAGCCTTGTTATTCCCCTGTTTATGGCAAGTGGTAGAGGTTTGCCTTTATGGTCATACAGTTAACTTTCCCTTTAAAATGCAGTTATTTAAATAATGGAAAGTAAATCAATTTTAAAAATAATCCAACTAGTATTTGGATATGACAAAAATTGTGAAATACTCCAACTTGGGAAACCACATCCCAGAATGTAGGTCTAGGTATCCCATGTGGGCAGCATAAATGTCCTTTGTCCTTTTTGCTAATGTCAACCATTGTTTATGACCTTTAAATTTTTTCTTTGATAGAAGGGTGGGGATTTTCTTAAGATTCCAAAAGATATTTTTGGAAACCAAAGAATATTCCTGAGCAGCCTGTGTAAAAGAAAGCTTTCTAAGCTGGGTCAACTCTGATTGCTTGTCTAAATGAGTATTGCAAAAATAGACCTTCAGAGGTAGGTTGAAATTGCAGGGTTTTGGTCCAGGAGGCAGCTAGTACTAACTCATACCTGGCAGCAAGTACAGCAGACACAGATCAGCTGGGTGGTAGTGACTATTGATTTCTGAAGAACTGAGCTATAAATGAAAGAATGGAAAGCTCAGAGCCTCACTCCCAGAGCCTGCCTGCTTGGCTGATTGAGCTGACCTGCCACTGCAGACAGGAACCCTCATTTACGGGAACATATTTATTTTTACATATCAGTGATGTATTTTTGATGCACTTGATTAAGTATTATGGGCTAGGCCCCAGGAAACACCACTGTAGTTTATAAATAGTGAGTTCAGAGGTGGATATGGTTCCTGGAATTAGAGCAATGTGTTTGTTTTTCTGTGAATCTGTACATTGGCTTTTTTTTTTTTTTTTTTAATAAAAGTCCAGATCTCACTCAGGTATGTCTGTTTTTACTTCCAACATGTCTTTGTATATATTTCTAGAAATTTCTGCTCTCTCTCTCTTAAATGCCTAACTGTACAAACTAATCCCTGATAATAATTCATTATATTCCAGATTCAAAACCCCCAAGTCCCCCATCTGAAGCCTAGTCTTTGAGGCCCAGGTCACTTGAAGGCAGCCACAGCTTACGAGTTCTATTCCTTGACAACAGTGCAGGCTCAGATTTCACTGTTGGTATCATTTCTTCAGACTCCTGAGATTTCACAAAACCTAATGAGGCAGGTTTTTATCACTGGTTGATCCCATCTTTCCCCATCCTCTTTACAAATCTCAACAGAAATGGAGATCTTTGCTCTTTTCAACAAACCGAAGAACCATCAGAAGTGCCGGCAATACTATCCTGTCACTATTCCTCTCCGGGTCTCCAAGAATGGCCAGACGGTGAGCGGTTTGGATGCCAACTGGTTGGAGCACATGAGTGACCACTTCCGGAAAGGAGGCGTGCTGGTAAATGCAGTCTTCCACCTTGGAATGGCAAATGGTATGGAATCCACCACCCTGCGGTGGCCCTTAAGAATTCTGCTGCTTTTATAACCTTAACCTGTCTATAGAGCCTGCTCCATTCAGAATGTTGTACAACCAATAAAAATGTTGCATTTGATTTCTAATTAACACATCTTGAGCAGCTCCCATAAAGTCAAGGACCTGAGCAGGAGACAGCCAGGTATCTTCGGAAATGCTGGGGCAGGGTGAAGTGGGGTGGGAGATTCAATTTCAAGGAAGATAGCCTCTATTGCTGTTGCTTTTAAAGTTTTTTTTTTTTTTTTTTTAAAGATGACTCCTTGGGATTGTTAATTACCCCCTGGGATCATGCCATGCCAGAGTGTGAATTGTTTGTAGATGCTATTAAAGTTTGAAGTAACAGCAGTACCTGGAATTGACAGCAGAGAAATAAATGGCATGCTGCCTGGTTTCTGTAAGCTCCATTGGGATACACACAGTGCCTGGATGTCATGGAACCTGTGCCCCTTCCCAGGAGTGGGTTATCTCTGGGGAGTTGCTGCATGGAATAGCACTATTAACATCAGCTTCCAAGGTGGAAAGGAAGTCTGCCCACAGTGGGAAAAGGTGTCAAGCAAAGAATATGCTTCGGGTTAACAGGAAGGCGAGTTAAGTCACCAGGGTATGTCGAAGCTGGGAGGCAATTTGGAGAGTGGACCAACCTGCCAGCATGTGCAGATCCTGAGGGCTGTTAGTCAGCAGGGTTCCTAAGCAAGTGAAGCGTCACACCAAAGTTGTTGATCCCAGCAAAACCTGGCAGGGGGCATCAACCACACCACAGTTTTCTCAAGAATGAGCAGAGTCAGGGATGGAGTTTGGATCCCGTATTATTTGAAGTCCTTGAAATGCCAGCAGGCATCCTTAGAATAGAGAAGCTATTCTTAATTCTGAATGTACCTACTTTGAATCATTCAAAGCCTCAGAAGATGACACAGCACTAATAGGTCTTAGTTTGGATGCAGTCCCTTGTTACTATCTAAATATCTGTGTCCAATCTCAACATGTTATAGTAGCAGCAGGCACTGCATAATGTCCTGGGCCATGGCCATTTGTTATATTGGATGAATGACATAAGGAAGGCGATCAGCTCACTAAGAATACAGCCAGAATAATGCTGTCCAATAGAACTTTCTCTGATGGTGGAATGTTTTAGATTGTGCTATCCAGTATGGTAGCTACCAGCCATCTGTGGGCTCTGAGCACTTGAAATGTATTTCATTTTCACACTTTGAACCATATGTGGCTAGTGTATTGGACAGTGCAGTTCTAGAGTGTGCGTTTCATTGATGCAACTAAAATTCACTTCTGTTCCCTGACAGCAAGGTTGATAACCTCTCTGTGCACAAGGAAACCCTCCTTGGTGCTTGCAGGGGCTCCTGAAGCCAGGGCTAGTCATCGTCTGTTTGGCGAGAAGCACCATAGAACACTGGGGCAGGTGTCCAGCCTTATTCTTCAATATTGGGGGGTGGGCAGGGAGGAGCCCTTCACTTCCTATGTCTTATAGGGACACCTATCACCCACCTTAGGTTGGGGCATTAGCAGCTTCTTTATCTTGGTGCCCCTAGAACCTTTCTGGGACTGTGCAGAGCTTTACATTTCTCCCTGGGCACCTGATGGCTAGTTGTACTAACATGTGCAGGAGGTAGCAGCACAGGATGTCACTGGTAACTTTATCTCCTCTTAGGAGAATGGGGCATCCAAACAGAATTTTTCTCTGGCCCTACTGTCTGAGCATGTCAGGGACAAGCCAAGCCCCCAGAGAGAACACGTTGAAGTTCACAAAGCAGTTGAGTGTCTCTCACCATTGTGGTTTTGGCAGTCGAGGCTGAGTTCACCTCCTTTCCCCTCCCCCACTTTCCATCCATGCATCCAAAAGCACAGAGAATTTGTATAGCTTTTTCTTCAGATTTGCCTTCAGCGTGTGAAAGGCTGTTATAGCCTCCCTTGGCTTTAGCTGCGTTAAAGCCAGCCTTCCTGCCTTGAAGACAGAACGTGAAATGTCCCCTGGCAAGTGCAAGTGCCTCGAGCCTGAGGCATCTACGGTGTCTAGCGCTGCAGGCAGCCGCTTGGCTTCATCACAGCAAGGGTTGCGAAAGTCTATGAACCGAATTCTTTGAAACCCACACTGGCTTGAGACGCGATTTTCCCTGTGTGTGTCTGCTGGGAGAACTGTGTGAATCGGGGTGATGTTCGTGGGTTAAGGCTTTTCTGCTCTGGGAAAGCCCAGGGTTTCTGTTGGCCAGAAAAGAATAGGCATATGTTCTTTTCCCAGAATTTAAAAAAAAAAAAAAAAAGGCAAACTAATCATAATCATTGAAAGGAACCTATTTCTGAGAGATAATTAGTATCCTTGCTGATAAACCTGGCAGGGCTAAAAGCACCTTCAAGCTGTTTGCCACCTGGGAAAACATCATGCATGACTCTTAAAAGGGTATTTATAGTCTAAAATCATAAAATTTATACTCCAGTGTCATAAAACTCATGAGAAATTCGTCCAAATCACCCAGTTCAGACTCCAGCTTCTGTTTATACCCTCCAAGGACATAGGAAAACCCATAAGTCCCCAGGTTTGGGCTCCAGCTGGTGGTTTCTGGGACTCCTCTTTCAGGGTTGTGCAGGTGAGCCCTGCCAGCTCAAGGCACAGCAGAGAGCATGATGAAGGGACCTGTGCCTGCAGGACTGAGTGCTAGTGCTGCTCTGGGAACTTCTAACAGAGCAGCTCATTCAGTCTTCAGCCCAGTGGAATAGAGTATAGGTGTGGAAACAGAGACACAGAGATGTCATATCATTGCCAAGGTTACCAGCTGGTAAGTACTTGGCCAAGTAGTGAGAGGAAGGAAGAAGAATGAGGACAGGAGAGAAGAGAGGTGGCTATGTGGTGAGAGGTTGAGGCCCCCAACAGGGTCATGGATAGCCTGCTGGTAGGGAAAAGAGGGCTCTTAGGTCACCCCAGGGAACAGCAGGGAGGAGCCCAGGGGCCACACAGCAGAGCAGACAGCCCTCGGGAGCTCCCCAGACAGTGAGGCGAAGGGCAGAGTCTATATTTCTAGTGATGGGGAGGGCCCCTCCTGAGCAGGCTTTCGATGAAGAGTGGGAGAGCCCCACCCAAAGGCCCAGCTAGGAGGATGCTTCCTCACCAAGGGCTTCAAGCCCCTGCTGCCATCACCAGCCACCAGGCTGGCCGCTCCTTTCAGCTCTCCATGCCCTGCCTTGGCGCCTTCTGTCACCTGCCCTGCATTCCTTACTCTGCCCTCACCTTCCCCTGTCCCCCTGACTCTGCGTGCCCTCTACTCTGCACTGCCCTGGCTCTGCCCTGCCCTTCTCCAGTCCCTGTCCCATCCTTGCTCTCTCCTATCCTGGAGGTCCTTCCTCTCTTTGTTTCAAAAATATGTCCTTTGTTGCTGATTGTCCAAACCAGAATCCAGTCCAGCAACCCATGCTGCATAAGGTGACCCTGTCCTCATGTTTCTCTTCACCTGGGAGAGCCCTCACCCCCACCCCCGCTTGCTTAAAAGGAAGCTAGCCTCGTATCCTGCATTAGGTCTGTCTGGTTCGGTGCCTCATGGGGTCCTTTATCGTCTTTTTCTTAGCCACTATTTCCTTTAAACTGGAAGTTCTACAACCTTGATAAACAAAAATCTGACTAGAGGACATTCCAGGTGATCCGCATGTTGTGTCTCACAAGGGTCACATTATGCCCATGTTTCTCCATTCCAACCCCCACTACATTATCCTTGGAATTTCCCTGATGCCCCAGTTTCATCTAAACCCAAGTGGCACTGTGTACTTACCCCACCTTTTTTGACACCTAACATATCCTTCAGATGTAAAAAAAAAAAAAATGCATATTTCAAATTTTAAAAATAGAAATATGTTTTACACAGATGTGCTTGCAAGTCCCCAGGCAGGCCCTACCTCCTACTCCTTAGCATCTCAGTGCCTGAATACCCTAACACTGAGGCAGGGGGTGCAGTGGCCCAAGAGCACCAGCTCCATGACTGGAAACCTAGTCTGTCTGTCCATCGCCTGCATCTGGCTCATTGTAGTAGCTCAATAAATGTTTTTTAGTTGTTAAAAGAGCACAGGCTTTGGGATCAAACCAACCACATTTCAGATTAGTTTGACCCTTGCATTCCATTTGAACATGGACAAATTAACTTTTCTAAGTCTCCCTTGTCTCATCTACTAAAAGGGAATGATGACTCTTGCAGAAATTTTGGGAGGATTCTATAAGAAGCCATGAACTGGGTTAAGCAGAGAGCCTCACATTCTGCCAGCACTGAATCAGAGTATTGCTGGTCAGTTTTGTGACACTGAAACTTGAAAGCTAATCCCTGCTCTAGCTGAAGAGGAGTAATACCTTCTCTAGATGATTCAGCACTTCAAAATGAAGAAAGGCAGGCAGGTAGGGCCAGAGCAGCAGCAGGGGCTCAGGAGGTAAGAGAGGGCAGCAGCCTATTCATTCTTCAGTTCATGGACCAAATAAGCAATAGCATGATTGGAAAGCAACTTGGCACAGCTGTCTGGGATTGGTTGACCAGTGACTGGGTTGGCAGTGGATTGCACCTTGGCATGACCACACGTGCAATTATGGCTGTGCGGTTGGCCAGTGCCATTCCTGGAATCACAGTGCTGAGAACATTGTGCAGTTTCCAGTGGGGAGCAGGGCCCTTGGAGTAAGGAAACCGTAATCCTGCTACCCTGCTGTGGAGTTTGTCCAGCCTCACCTGTTAAAAAGAGAACAATAACATTTGTTGGTAAACCTGCAGAAGTAGACCAAATGCATTGAGTGCTTGCCCTGGTGTGCACATTCCAGGTTACACTCTGGAGAGGGCCCAGCTTGACGGGGCAGAGTCTTCACACCTGTGTGGGAGAAGAGTAGTTGCCTCGTAGACCTTTCCTCTTGAGCATGGCAGATCTTCTTTTCCCACATCCTTCTTATAAATCATAAGCTTGGAATGTCAACGTGGCCTTTTGCCAAAAGACCAGCATCAAATATTTATACAATGCCAGGGCAAATAGCTCTTTGTGCACAGTAGGGAAGCATCTTTACTTTAATAAAAAATGCAGTGATAATGGAATGTTTTCCATAAACGGAGGGCGGTTTAACCTTTCTTACATCGGGAGGCTTCACTCTAAGATAGAACTATTTATACCCAACTCGGTGCACATTTCAGGGAGGCTGAGCCGTGAAGGTAATGAGGACATGGGGAGTGGACAGGGCCGTCAAAACAAGGGGCTCTTTAAAAGCCTGGCTGTCTGCTCTCTCTGGTTCATTGACTTTTTTGCTGTTACAGATGACCAAATTTTGACAGCCGTTCTGAACTTGCTTTGTAGCCAAGCAGGTGAATCAGCATTTTGGACTCAGGAGAACAGAGCCTGGGTGGAGGGGCAGGAGGCAGGCAGTACCTGGAGTGGATGGTGAATGAAGACCCACACAGCCCCTCTCCCAAGTCTAGAACTTGGGAGGAAGGAGAGGAAGCCAGGCAGGAGGCAGAGAGGAAGTCTGGGTGGGCTGCAAGTAACCCCTTCCTTCTCCTGGTCCCAAGTCTGCTATTGGCAAGCTAAAGCCCATTATGTTGTTTATGTTGAATTGGGCACTTTAGTACTTAAAGCCTGTGGTAGGCATGCCTAGGGGACTTGAGGTCCTCCATTGAGGAGATGTGTGGGTAGAGGCTTTGGAGAATGGGTGACTGTCATCCCTTGGTATCTACAGAGGACTGGTTCCAGGACCACCCCTTAGGTGCCAAAATTTGTGGATGGATGTTCAGGTGCCTACTAGAAAATGGCTGATAATCTATACACATCTTCCTGTGTACTTTAAGTCATCCTTGGATTCCTTATAATATATAATGTGTAGGTTAGGTAAATAGTGGTGGTGTTTAGGGAATTATCACAAGGGGAAAAGTGTCTACCTATTGATTACAGCCTTTTTAAACTTGATCTGTGGTTGGTTGAATCCACAGCTATGGAAGCTGCAGATACAGAAGAGCTGACTCTAACACATTAGTGTAGACATCTCGAGGAAATGTGTGCTATGTTGATATGATCCCAAAGGAATTAGTGTGTTCTGGTCCCAGACTTCCCCAAGTCAGGACTGGGATGCTTTATTCAAAGGGGTTTATTCAGGGAACCCTGCTGTGATAGAGGCTCCACTTCTGGAGCGTTGCTGAGAGTTTTAACTGACCTGCTTGTACTGGACCCTGAGACGCTTGTGATATGGTCAGCTGGGAAATTGTCCTTTCTCCCTGGTTACCTAGGTAAAACGTCCTAGGAGGCCAGTGAACTAATACTTGGGGGAAGCTATTCTGTGAAGCAGATGAAAGAGGCAAGCTTAGCACTTGCTGAAGCTGTTTAATAACAGGAAACAAGAAACTGGTACATGGCATTTCTTTACCCACAGGGATTTTACTGGAAATGGAGCATTATCTTACCAGGTTGGGTTATTATCTGGATAAGGCTTCTATGCTCCAGGAAACACCCTCAAAGACATGGTTTATTAGGCTGTTCAAAATTCTGTGATGTTCTGGAATAAAGCCTATCACTGTCCTCAAAGCTGAGCAGAGAGTACATAGGTCTTATGTAGGTTGGGCACTGTATCAGTCAGCTATTGCCACAATAATGCTGTGTAACAAAGCACTTCAGAACTCACTGGTGTAGAGAGTAGTAGTTTATTCCATTGGATTTTCTGGTTGGCTGGGGCTGCTTTGTTGGCAGCCCTGGTGATCTCAGATAAGCCCACTCACAAGTCTGTAGGTCAGCTAATCCAAGTTGGCACTATGGGGGCAGCTCTGTTTCACATGTCATTTATCGTCCAGGAACTAGTTGGTTTTCAAAGTGGTAGCAGAGTCATGGGAGATCAAGCTCAACCATATCTGTGCTTTTCTAGCCTCTGTCTGTATCTCACCTGCTAGCATCCCATTGTTCAACCAAGCCACGTGGATAAAACCCTCATTGGCTGTTCTCCCCATCAGTCATTTCAGTGTTGTTGTCCCTCATGATTCTGTAGTTCATTTGGTCTTTGATTGCTTTTCACTTTCTGCATTTACATGCAGGCTGCTCCCTCCTCTTCCTGGAACTCTCAAACCCTGCAGATCCATACCTCTTACTTGGTTAATTCATTTCTGTCTCTACTCAAAAAGCCCTAACCTGAGCACCCCTCTCAAAAATAGTCACCAGCACCTCCTCCACGTTGGCTGTCCTCATAGCTCACTATTTCCATAGCATTTGTCGCTTCTGATGTTTTGCTCTTGTCTCCCTCCTCTGCTGCAAGGTAAGCTCCATGGTGGCAGCGACTTTGTCTTGCTGCTTAGGAGATCTCCAGTGACCACAGAGCGCTCAGTACATAATGGTGGTCAGGAGGGGTCAGGATGATTGAGTGGCCAAAAGTTCACTCAGGGTGAGTTTGAGTGTTTCCAGGAACACATTGCTTACCCTTCTGAGGCCCAAGCCTCTATCTCTAGACTTAACTCTAAGGAAGGAAGGTCCTCTCCACTTAGATTGTGTCCCCATTGTTTCTACAATTTGGGGGACCTAATTCTGCTTTCCAGAGCTACATTGGAGTGCTGTCCATTTACCTGTGTTACACCTGCATTGACTTTTTTTTAAATATCTTTGTCTTTTTGTTTGTTTATTTTTATGTGATGCTGAGAATTGAACCCAGTGCCTCACACATGCAAGGCAAGCACTCTTCCACTGAGCCACAACCCCCAGCCCTGCACTGACTCTTACATTAGCCTTGCAGAGGAGGATAAATAAGAAAATTCAAATTATAACTAATTCTACCACTTACAACTGCTTCTAGGATCTTATGCATGTTCTTAAAGTTTATTTGTCTGGACATTTTTAACATAAAAAATATGAGCTGTATTTAGTTCATACTGCAGTTTTGTATCCTGTTTTCTTTCCCTCCATAATATTGTACGTGAAGCATTCTCCTGAATCATTAACTTCCCATGATATTTTTGAGGGAACAGTATAGTATTTGTTTGGAAATCTGATTTATTCAGCTATTTTTCGATGGTTGAATATTTGGATTATTGAACATTTATATTAAGTTTTTAAGTAATTTTATACGAAATACTTGTAGATAATTATTGGATGGCACTGGTGGTTGCTGCCTCAAGACAAGCTAAAAGAAATAGAATTTCTAGGTCAAAAAGGATAGCCCTTTTGTGGTAGGCACTTCAGACATTATTAAATTTCCCTCTAAAACGATGGTATAGTCAAAATTCCCTTAAGCAATGTAAACTTTCCCATATTCACATACCTCTACTCATAGTGAGAATTCTTTTAAAAATTCACTGATTTGACTTAAAAAAAAATTGAGGTTTTTTTTCTTTTTTGCAACATATACTGGCTATGGAGAAAGAATTAAATAATGGTTAGTTCTTGTTCTTTGCCCATTTCTAGTGTATTCATTTGTAAACACTTTTTATATATAAACAATATTAAGCTTAGCCTTTTATTTTTGTTATACTTGTAAATGATTTTCTCACATTGATGACCTTTTAATTTTGTTTATGGGAGTCTATTGGAAGACAAGTGACAGATGGTTATGTGTTTACATTTGTTGTGTGTGTGTGAGACTTCTGGAAAATACAGCTCCAGGAACTTCAGTGTCATTCAGGGGGCTTTCTGAGTTTTTTTCCCTTCCCTGTGGAAAAAAGGTCACATTAATATGGACTTTTCTATTAAAAATTGTCCTTTGAAAATAGTATATCATTGAAATAGGCTCTGTATTTGTATTAGTCTACTAGAGTTACAATAGTAAAATACCACAGACCAGGTGGCTTAAAAAGTAAATACATGCTTCTATTCTACCATTTCTGGAGGCTGGACATGTACAATCAAGGTGCCTGCAGGGTTGGTTTCTGGTGAGGGCTCTCTTCCTGGCTTGCAAGCAACTGCCATCTTGCTGTGTCCTCACATGACCCGGGGTGGGAGGCTGAGAGAGATCTCTGGTGCATGTGTCTGTCTCTTCTTACAGGGACACCAGTCCTATCGAACTGGGGCCACATACCTTAAGGCCTTATTGAACTTCAATGACCTCATTAAAGGCCCTATCTTCAAATATGTTCATATTGGTAGAGGTTAGGACTTCAACATACCAATGTGGACAGGACACAGTTCAGCCCATAAAGTGTGATGGAACAGTGTTGATAGAAACTAGGGGCCAGGAGAGATTATCTCTCCACAATCCCATTTCACAAATGAGAGGGCAAGTCCCTGAAAGGGCCACAGAACTTCCCTTGAAAGAGCCTGGACCCAGGCCCTGCACTTCTAAATCTGCCCTTTCTCACAATCTTATCTAAATGAATCTAGGACATTTAGGAGCCCTAAACATAAAAAGGACAGAGAGGCCTCCCTTGGCATCCTCTGCAGGGACAAGACCCTGTTCTATTTTTTTTTTTATACCCCCATTGCCCACGACCATCACTGTATATTTAATGTGTGGTTGTTGAATTGTACAGAACTCAGAGCCCAATACATTGACTATAGCCATTGCCCAAAGAAACGTTTTCAGTGGTCAGTCATTTGGAAACCACCCCTCCACCCCCCACCCTGCCCCATTCCACCACTTGACAAGAGCTGCCTGAAATGTGATGGGTAGAGCAGCCACATCACGTGAGCCTCCTAGAATCAACGCTTCTCAAGGGGTCCTGACAGGCTCACATCTTGTTTCATCTACCTCTCCTTTAAAAAAAAAAAATCCTTCTCACCTAAATATAGTTTTCTTCTTTAAAAAAAAAAAAAAAAAAAAAACTGCCTCTAAATGGATGTGTTTTACCCCGGATAAGTTCTCCCTAGCGCATCCTGATGCTGGAGCGTGAAAAGGAAGGTAAACGCGTGAAATCAATGGTGATTGCTAACAATGAAATGTGGGCTCATAAAATCAAGGATATTATTCAAAACTGCGAGGTAAATTAGTCTCATTCATTCTGATGGGGCTAGACTCTATGGCTGTGTGTGCCTTCTTTAATTAACATGCTGAAAAGATGTTCTGATTGGGATTATTAATGAATGCAGTGAAAATTTCGCTGCTTGTAAGGCTTCTGCCACAGACGGCTTACACAGCCCCTGTTTTTTTTGTTGTTGTTGTGTTTTTTTTTTTCTTTTCCACAGATTCCTTACACGGCTTGACAGATGGAGTATTCATCTTTGAAGCTGTTTCCACAGAAGATAGCAAAACCATACAGGGCTATGATGCTATTGTTGTCGAACAATGGACGGTCCTGGAAGTAAGTGTGGGGTTGGCAGCGGGCGCTGCTTTTGTTTGGGCAGAGATTGTTTTATCTGCTTGCTTCGTGTGACGACTGACCAACTGACCGTCAGGCTGGTGCTCAGCTGTGGCTCTCTTCTGAAAGGGAGTTCACCTGGGTAAACATTATGAGGACCCCCTTAGTCCTCCTAGGCTTCCCCCACCCACCTCAGGGTAGGGGTGGGTCCCACTATTCTTTTTCTGCAAAAAAAAATAACAGGTTGCATGTGCCAGGCTGGGGGGTGGAAAGAGTCGTCTTTAATTTGCATATCACTGAAAACTCTAAGTGACATAATGAGGCAAGCATGTAGTTTGTGACCTCCCTAATAAGAGCAATGCTGTTTGTGGAGCTAGAGCCCCTGGCCTCCCTCTGCCAGCCATTCTTAGAAAAGACTTCTGCACAGGAGCTGGTTTCATCTTCACCATAACCCTATTGGATATGTGCTGTGATTGCCCTGGTTTTACAGTTAGGAAGCTGAGGCACAGAGAGATGAAGTCTCATACCCAAGGTTTATGTAGTAAGTACTACATTATGTATTTGAGAAATGATGAACCACAAGGCTACCAGATGGCCATGGGCAGAGGAATTCCTCTAGCCATGGTCCTCTGGTGCATTGAAGGAGCTGGCTGACTTCTAAGATTCACTGACCTTTTTCCAGCTAGGAAGCGCAGAGATGGTAAGCCAGTCTCTTGTGCATACAGCATCTGGGATGTAAAGGGAATCTTTGGACATAGAGGACTAATTTCTGAATACCCTGACAGAGCCCAGGGTTGGCACTGCTCCAAGAGCTCTCCAGGCCAGAATGAGACAGAGGAGAATGTAGCTCTTTGTGGGGCACATGGGTCCCCCAGACAGCTAGTGCCAGCTAGCCACACCAGTTGTATCTGCCATCCCTGCAGCCTTGAGGCAGTCCCTGGCCTGGTTGGTGGGTGGAAGTCAGATGCCACCAGGGCAAACTGCTACTTAACCCTTAAGCCACAGCAGTTCCCAGCATGTGTGAAGTGAGGAGCTGGGCTGCTGAGGCCGGGCCTACATTCCATCAGTGATGGGGAATAACTGCTTATAACTGGGTTGACCGTGAGTACGCCGAGAAAGCGGACTTACCAAAAACAGGCATTGTGAGGTCCACAGCATCCGGGGCCCATTAGTGGAGGGGCTAGAAGGTGTATGTTGTAAAGGAAATAAGAAACGAGGTGTTGGGCTGGGGTTGTGGCTCAGTGGTAGAGTGCTTGCCTAGCATGTGCGAGGTGCTGGGTTCGATTCTCAGCACCTCATATAAATAAATAAAGGTCCATTGACAACTAAAAAATATTAAGAAAAAAAAAACCAAAAAACAACAACCAGGTGATGAGCTGGTTTTCAGTCAGGCTCTACCAGTTACTCTCATGAGTATAGCTTTCATGCCCATAGCTTTCTCCAGCCTCTGTGTCCCTACCTGGAAGTGGAGTGCAGAGGAAGTGAGGCACGGTCTAGGTTGCAGAGCCCAAAGTGGGCAGGGCACGTGACCTCTCGGGACCCTGTACTCCCTCCACGGCCACAGTGCTTTCATCCAGGCCACTGGTGTTGGTAGGGAGAAGGCCAGAGGTAGAGAGGGTTACAAAATAAAATGCAGAAGAGTAGCAGGTTGACAGTCTCAAGGACCTGATTAAAACAGGACCATGCTTGCTGTCCAGCGGCCCACAGGCCTCAGCATTTCGTTGGCTCTGTGACAGTAGTGATGCATGGCTACACCCAGAAATGTGCATGTGTGGAAGTGATTGGCAGCCCACAGGAACGAGTGTGGAACTCCTTGCCATCTGCAGATGACTGTTCAGGGAGGGGCTTTTGTGGTTTCCTTAAGAAATATGACTTGATGGCAGTGCTTGTCTAAAAAGTGATTCCCAAAGTGTGGTCCCAGGACCAGTGGCATCATCACCGCCTGGAAAGTTGTTCAAAATTCAGATTCTCAGGCTGAACCTCAGACCTACAGAACCAGAAAACTCTATTTTCAAAACCTTTCCAGGAGATTCTGATGTTCATTAAGAACCAGTGTCTGGAAGGATGGTTTAGAAGATGGTCTGTGGTCATGCATTATTTGATGAGAGGCGTAAGGGGAAGAGTACTCATTGATGTGTCTTTCTCCAGCCTTTGAAACTGCAGCCTTGGTGAATTCCTGGAGTATAGGTGAACTCGTATGTATCCTGACTTATGATGGGGTATATATGTCATAAACACATTTGAAATAAAAAATAATTTAAGTCAAAAATGCATTTGATACACCTAGCCTACTGAACACCGTATCTTAGTAACAGCACACTATGGAGTCCCAGTTGTTCCTCCTAATGATTGTCTGGCTGACTAGGAGCTGCACCTCCCTACAGCTGCCCAGGTCCTCAGAGTATCGTCCTGCATATCAGTGGCCTGGGGAAGGAGCACATTCAGAATCTGATGTATGGTTTTTATGGAATGCATATCACTTTTGCACCATTGTTTGAAAAAGTCAAGCCACTGTAAATATGGGCCATCCCATCTGTACATAAAACATGTGTGGGAGGGAGATGAGATTACAAACTAAAATAAGGAGATAGTTGTCTTTTTAACTAAAAAAGAGATCATGTGTATGGTTAAGATATTCCATCAGGAAACATTCATGTTTATTCACAATTGTTTTCTGGAATTACAGATTGATTTCCATTATGTTTGTCAGTCAACTTTCTCTATCAGATGTTTGAACTTTTCTGATGTCTTATTCTGTTGCTCTCATCTCTTTGATATTGGTTTCGGGAGCTGATCCTCCCTTCAGGAATGCTGCTCTGGTGTTTCTCCAGGAATCCTTGGAAATTGAGTTTTAAAGATCCATGATTGGCTCAATGGCATTTACTAGTCCTTAAAACCAGTTCTGTGCCTCTCTCCCAAATTACACATTCAGTGACATCAGGCTGGCAATTTGAAATTGACCATGGTGGAAGTATTTACATGGAAATTGACAACTCCTGGATTTTTTTTTTTTTTTTTTTTTTTTTGCCCCCGCTTTGGATAGCCAGTTTGTAAGTTTTACCAGATAGACTGGATGGGCCTTTATTTCATCACCTTTCACTACTATGATACAAAGGCTGCCAATTAGGCAGAAAAAAATTTATTTTGGGGGGAGGAGGTTTACTGGAGATTGAACTCAGGGGCACTGGACCACTGAGTCACCTCCCCAGCCCTGTCTTATGTTTTATTTAGAGACAGGGTCGGTCTCAGTTGCTTAACACCTTGCTTTTGCTGAGGCTGGCTTTGAACTCATGATCCTCCTGCCTCAGCATCTGGAGCTGCCGGGATTACAGGCATGTGCCAACATGTCTGGCGTGTATATATTTTTATAATAGTGATGACAGATAGACCAGTGGCTCACTGGTTTTTCTCTGCACAGTCTTCAGACTTGCTCTTCCCTCTGTTCTCTGAAGCAGCCCTGAATTTCCCACAGTGGAAGCAGACCCTAGCCCCCCATTAGCAGCACCAGCCTCTGAGATTGCCATCTTCCAAGGGCAAAAGGAGGGAATCTCTTCAGGGCAGACTACCTGTGGCTTATGGGTGTGCCTTCCTCCTGCAGCTGATGTGGACTCAGCTTACAGGTCACTTCCTGTGAGTAAAAGTCCCCTCCACTCCCATGTATTCGCTAATTATCTGTGCATTGGCCTGAAAATACTCATTTCTGTTCTCTAAGGCATTCCAGTAAATGCTTCCTGAATTGGGTTGTAGGCCTTTTGATTCAGCCCATGGGTAGACTAATTCTCAAAGTTGATTTTGTGTCAAAATCACCTGGAGAGTTTTTTAAAACATACCTGCCTGGGTTCTAACCTCAGAGTTTCCTCTTGAGTAGGTATCTTGGTCTCCTAGGGCTGGCAGAACAAGATACCATTGACTAGGTGACTTACCAACAAAAATGTATTTTCTCACAGTTTTGGAATCTGTAAAGTCCAAGATCAGGTTTTTATCAGGTTTCTGGTGAGAGCTCTCTTCCTAGTTTGCAGGTGGCCACTCTGTCCTTACATGGCCTTTCTTAGCATGCTGATGGGCAGAATGCATGAGCCTTCTGGTGTCTCTTTTTATAAGGATACTAATCCTATAGGTTCAGGGCCCCACTTTTGTTATTTCATTTATTTCCTTACAGGCCCCATCTGCCCTTGTGGGTTAAGGCTTCAATATGGGAATTGGTGGGGTTGGGGAGCGCAAAACATTCCCTCTATAATAGTGGGTCTGAGGGGCCAAGAATCTGCATATCCAGCACCTTGTCGAGTGAACTGTTTTTGGTGTAGGGACCACACTTTAAGAATTCCAGCCTTGGGGGAATTTAGTGTTTAGAGCTTATTAGCACAGTGAGCAGTGTTCACTTGGAGACGGTTTTGCCTATGGCTCAGCTCTTTGAAGGGGCTGTCAGACCCCCGCCCCAGCCCATAGAGCGCCCCTCTCCGGGGCATGTGGGTATTCATCCAGCTCTAACAGCTTCGACCGCACAGTCCAGCTACTTCCTCTCTTCCCCACCCTCTTGACCTTTGGGAGAGCTCTTTCCTGGGCAGGTCCCTTTTGGCTTCTAGTTGACCCTGTTTTTCTGGCAACCACTGTCCTCCCAGGCCAGTGCTTAACCTCTTGGGCTCTGACCACAAAACACTCGGACCAGCTCTTTCTCTTTTCTCACAACTGGAACTGCTCTGCCCCTTTCCTGCCTCATTTCTGTGCCTGTACCCCAGCTCTGGTTGCAGGGATGCTGTTCCAACCCTGCCACTTCACCCTGACTTCCCTCCTTATGCACACCCTGAGTACACACCCCACTTCACCAGAAAGCTGACCTTCTCAGGCAGCGTGTTAAGAAGAGGGTGTAGATTCCGGAGTCTGGCCAGGGAGCACATCCTGGCCCTCCAATTCCCAGCTGAGCAATTGAGTGTAGGAAAGGCGAACCAATCCCTGTTTCTCCATTTTTCGATTTTATAAATGGAGATACTGGTAACAGGGTCTCAAAGCTGATGAAAATTAAAGGAGAAAGTATTTAGAACCTGGGACAGTGTAAGCCCCTGGTAAACACCACTTTTTATCAGTCTTCTGGTATCATCAGCGAGACAGATCCTCTATGCCCTGCCTTCGTTTATTCTAAAAACAGAGAAGGTTGGGCTAGTGCACGTGTGCCATCAAATACAAACAACTGAGTTTTTCTCAGTTGCAAACCCACAGCTTAACATTGAAGAGCATTCTTAAGGAAGGTAACAGTCCATCTTGAGGGCATTTGTAGTAGATATTTTGTTGACTTTGAGTTTGCAATCTGGAGTGTAACCCGGAATGGTGATCCTTTAAAAGGAAAGGGGAAGGATTGCAGAGATGAAGACGTAAAGAGCAAGACAGACACACAGCGGCCCTCTTCTTTGTATGTCTGTGTATTTGGACTGCACAGCCCATCAGAGACTGTGGACGCCTCCAGGTATCCTGAACGTGGAGCCCTCTCCATCATCATCCCTCTCCCTGGAGTGTGTTCTTGTTCACTAGTGTTCCTTGTGACATTCGGTGCCAGAAAAGAACCTAAGGCTGTGGGAAAAGCACATATAGCAGATGCAATTGGTATGGAGCTGGTTGGCTCATTGAAGAGGCCAGAGACAGAGAACCTAAGATCATATTTGTACCTCACAGGTCTTATTTTAATGTAAAACATGTAAATATACATCCACGTGCCAGTCATTTTGAATTCAGGGTCTGCTGATCAGAATTGTACTTCACCTGTCTTGCATAAACCACACTCAAGTGTGCTACCAACAAGCACCACTGGTTTCTTGAGAGCATAGCAAAAGGATCTGACTGCACAGTCCATTGTCTTGATTTGTTTCTAGTTTTGTCCAGCCTCCCCTCCCCTGCCTCTAATTCAATCACAGCTGTCTTCACCTCCCTCCCCCAGCATTAAGAATTGAATCCATGGGCATTCTACCACTGAGCTCAGACCCCAGTCCTTTTTTTATTTTGCTCAGTTGCCAAGAAGCTAGCCTTGAACTTGCTGCCTCTGCCTCCTGAGTTGCTTGGATTACAGGCATGTGCCACCCAGCATGGCCTCCATAGCTGTTTTTTTGTTGTTGTATTTTTTGGTACCAGGCATTGAACCCAGGGGTACTTAACCACTGAGCAACTTCCCCAGCCCTATTTTGTATTTTATTTAGAGACAAGGTCTCACTGAGTTGCTTAGTACCTGACTTTTGCTGAGGCTGGCTTTGAACTCAGGATCCTCCTGCCTCAGCCTCCCAATCTGCTGGGATTACAGGTGTGCGCCATCATGCTCAGCTATAGTTGGTTATTTTTAACTGGCTGTCCTTTGTTGGGTCTTTGTGAAGGATTCAACTTGGTTTTCTGAGAAGTACCATTTTGTGCACTTGGAGTTTATCAATTTAGATAATTTAAGATGTATAATGATGATACTGGGTCTGACTTAAACGGGCCTGGGAACATGTGGGATCCACCTCAGCATGCTCTGTTGGTGACGGCAGAAGGGCGTGACAAGTATGCTGGAGAGTAGCTGCTGCCCGTGAGGCCCTGACTTCCTGAGGTGGACATGAGCTTCTGCTAGTCCACCAGAAGAGGGACATGGCTTGGGGGCACCCATGACGGCCTCTAAGACGACATGTTTGGTCGTGTGAGGTGCCAGGAAGGCAGCTCTTCTCCATCCTCAGTTCTGTCTGTTGTTCATCTCATTCTGTTAGCTTCTGCTCATTTTCGAGCCTGTTGAGACATTCGTAGTCATGTTTATATCATCCTGGATTTGGAGGATCATCCTAGCTTTGGCTTCTCTGAAGTCTCATGTGTAATGTGGTTCCCATGTCATCTCAGCGTTGAATAGACTGGATCAAGGTCACAGCCCCTTGATGTGCCATGGGGGTCTCTCCTCCAGTCCCTAGCACTAACCTAACCCTTCTGTAGTCGTTTCAAGTGGCCCTTTGGACCCACCGTATATTTTCTGCTTATTTATCTCTGAGGGTCTCATGAGAGGCTATGTTGCTGTAATTGAAATCTGCTCCATCCCCTGATCTTGTGCAATAATATGTTGGGTTCTCACCTGTTCTTCATGAGCTTCTGCCAGGTTCTGGGGGTCAATTTTGATTCCAGAGACTCCTAACCATCTTTTTTGAGAATCCACATGAGAATTTTCCAGGAAAAAAAAAAGATCCATTTCTAGGGTGTCTAGAATGCACCTCCTTCTGCTCTGACAAAGGAGCCAATATTTGTTCTTTTTAAACCATCTGGCTTTTTTTTTTCACTGCCATGGTTTCTCCAAGATAATTATTTTGGCTTTGAGATCATAGCCTTTAGTGCCAAAGTTGGCAGTTCTCTGTCTTTTCCCTGTGAGTCGTTCAGATGGTTTTTCTGTGAATAATCATTCCCATGAAAGGACCAGGAATGGTGACTCAAGCTTCTCCCAGGCAGCAGCTCCATCCTTTCCCGCCCCAGAGCACATCGCTGTGGGGAAGGGGTGGGCGTTGCTCTGCAGCATCAGATCTGTCCCAGCAGCTCTCAGTGCCTTGACTTTTATCCTGTCCTTGTGTCCCAGCTGGCCTTGAGGGTGACAGGCCAGTGTGCTGTGGATAATACAGCTGAGCACCCTTTCCTTACAATTTCCAGGCTGGAGCCCCTTTAAAAACGTCAGGTCTGCTTTGGAAGACAGATCATCAACCTCTATTAAATTTTTAAAATTCCCACCTCCTCCATGATTTAGCGGCTCCACATCTCATGTTCATCTCTCCTAGAGAAACAAATGCATTTATTCACAAGAAGGTACACAGGAGGATGTTATTGCCGCATTGTGAATAGCAAAAAAGGAAACAACATACATGTCCATCAGTAGGGGAATGGCTAAATAAGGATGGTGCGTTATTATGGACGAGGTCGTTCACCTTAAACTGACACAGAAGGACTTGCAGAAAATGCTAAGACAAAAAAAAAGTTGCAGAATGATACTGTGATGGTTAATTTTATGTGTCAGTTTGACTGTTTGATTAAACACCAGTCTAGATGTTGCTGAGAAGGTATTTTTAGATGTGACTAACATTCACACCAATAGAAGGCTAAAGCAGATGAGCCTTCGTGATGTGGGTGGGCCTTGTCAAAGAGTTGAAGTCCTTAAAAGACGGAGGCCCCCAGAAGAGGAAGGAATTCTGTTTCCAGTACTGCCTTCAGACTCAAGAAGATTGCAATATCAAGTCCTGCTGGAATTTCCCACCTGTCAACCTTTCCTTCAAACGTTGGGACTTGCCAACCCTGACAATCACGTGAGCTAATTCTTCAAAATAAGTTTCTATAGAGAACTGATATGAATATAGATGCAGATATTCTATTGATTTTGTTTTCTTGGGAGAACCCTGACTAATACAGATATACATAGCTCAGTGCTATTAATCAGGGAAAATACTTGACAAAAACAAGTCTTAGAATGGATCCATCTCTTTTGCAGTGCAGGGTGTCCAACTTGGGGCCTCGTGCATGCTGTGCAAGTGCTCTGTCAGCTGCACCCCAGGCTTAGACCTCAGTTTTACCTGTCTCCCTGTAGAAAAGAAAGTAAAACAGGAGTTGAATAATTGCATGTTTTTTGTCTTCAGTGTTTTTCCTTGCTTGCTGTGCTTTGTACCCAATCTTCAAAAGTCACTGTGGGCATGTATAAACAGAGTCCTGGGCACCTAACTTCATTTCCCCTTAATCTTCCTCCTCTTGTGGGCTTGCTGCTCTGTGTCACTGTTCCTGGAGGGTTGGGTACCCACTTCTGTCCTTGTAAATCCCCACTCACCAACCTCTACAGTCACAGAGGTTTCCTTAGTTTCTCTGTTGTACTTTAGGGGGGACACTTCCACTTGGAACCAACTTCTCTTCCAGCAGTTCTTGCCATGGAACCATATTGAACTGAATTTTTGAACTTTTAAAATAAGCCTTTCTCTTCTTGTCCCCCCAAAAAAGAGCCTCCAGGACTGTTAGGAACTCCACGAGGAAAACTTAGTTTGCATAGTCTTTGTTCCCCCAAGTAAGTTGTTTGTCTTCTCAAAATGATGGAGATCATATTTAAAAATAGTGACCTCCTCTCCAAAAAAAATCCACAAAATGAAGTCATCAAGTCCTGACTTCTGACTAGACTTTTGATCCTATGCTGAAGGAGTAGAGCCCTGGGTGGCAGTCTGTCTCACTTATATTTTTCATCTAGAACTTACCTTCTGCCTCCTTGGTAGCAGCCACTTGGCTTTAGGGTTCCTAAATGTGTGGATTGTAGCAGGGGCAGAACATGGAGATAACGGCTAGACCTCTGGCTTCCTGGGGGCGGGGGGGGGGATGCTGGTACTGGGTGGAAGACTATGTAGGAGTAAAAATAAGATGTTGGAGATTAGTGAGTACACAACAGGCTGAATAATGCCCCGCAAAGATGTCAGGTCCTAATCCCTGAAACCTGTCAATGTTCCCTTACGGATCTTTGAGATTTTGATATGGGAGATGATCTGGATGGGTCCTAAAATTCAGGGTCTTGAGATGGGTCATTATCTGGACAGGCCTTAAATGTGATCACAGATATCCATATAAGCAGAGGCAGAGGAAGATGTTGCATACACAGGGAGGAAGATGCTGGCCTTGCAGAAGAGAGCAATGCATCCACAAGCCAGGGAATGCTGGCAGCCCTGGAAGCTGGAAGAAACAAGGAGTGGACTCTCCCCAGAGCCTTGAGAGGGAGCACGGGTCTGTTAAGACCTTGATTTGGGCCCAGTGATACTTCTTTTGGACTTCCTCCAGAACTATAAGAGAATAAATTTCTACTGTTGTGAGCCACCAAGTTGGTGTTAACAGCAGCCCTGGGAAACTGGTGTGACACTCAGGACCTCTCTCCAAGGATGCCCTGGATGGTGTTCTTTTTTTTTTTTTTTATAGAATTTTTTTTAATAGCTTTATTTTATTTTTATGTGGTGCTGAGGATCGAACCCAGTGCCTCCCGCGTGCTAGGCGAGCACGCTACCACTGCGCCATAACCCCAGCCCCTGGATGGTGTTCTTAACAGCATGTTTGCATGTGAAAAGTTGGTGAGAACTTAATGGTGGTGGAAAGATCCTGGACTTCTTGCAGCAGGCTAAAGGGACCCGTGGTGGGGATTTGCTCACATCAGGATAACTGGTCCTGCAATCATGTGGTTTGGAGAGATGGGCCAGAATGGGGGAAAGAGAGGCTTGTGGGAGAGGTTCCAAGGCCAGAGAACAAGGGCAGTGGTCATGGGTATTGGTTAGGATGCTATCAGTAGCTGAAAGTCCATCTAAAAATAGCTCAGGAAGTAGGTATTTTTCACCTCATCTCACTGAAAAGGACATTTGGAGGAAGGCAAGGGGGTTGCAGAGTGAGCTTTATTCCAGCAGCTTAAGGACATCCTTAGGGACCCAGGTGCTGTGACCTTTCTGCACACTGGTCCTCAGCTTGTCGGCCAACTGTCTCATGATCCTAGTCATAAAGTGGCTGCAGCAGATCCAGACATCACAGGCCACTGTGAAGAACAGAAGCAGTGTTTTCCTGCCTTGTGTCCATTCTTATTAGCAAGTAAAAACCTTTCCCAGAAGGCTCAGCTGAGTTTCCCTTGGTTCTCCTTGGCCAAGGCTGAGTCACAGACCCATGTCAGTCCCCTGGGGAACCTGCTCTGTCAGCCAAAAGCATTTGCCACTGAGTGGGACCAGAAAGGCAAGGGATGCTCCTACAGGTACTTAGAAGACTGGACTTGTTGAACGCTTGGTTAGGGGAATGACGAAAGGAAGAATTTTGACTTTTAATCTCTATCTGCCTTTTTTCTTCTATAAACTCCATTCTCCCCTTCTCTCTGACATCCATATTCTACTTCATGTACAAATAAGAGCAAGTTAGGCCTTTTAAAATTTTTATTCCACCAATAAATACTGAGCTCCTACCGTGTATCAGCAACTGTGATACATGATGGGTGGAAGAAATTCCGGCAGGAAGGATTCATTCCTATGAACTCAATGGAAGGTGTGTACTCATGAAAAATGAACCCCCACCCCACCACGGGCCTTTCCACACCCATCAGTGATTTCTCTTCAGTGTCAGACTTTCTGTGGGGTGGTATAATTCCCCAGATCACAGGTACTTTTAAAGTAGATGAGAGGAGAGAGGAAGTGTGCCGCTCTGGCGGAGATCATGGGCGTAAACTGAATTTAGTCTTGTTACAGAGGAAGAGAGGGTGACCACTGTCTTAAATCCTTTGACAAGGGCAGTTTTGAAAAATAGTATGCATAAAACATTCAATGTATGCCACATAAGGAGGACTGTGAGAGTCAAGAACCAATGGGAGAGTGTGCACACATACACGCATGGACATGTAGGGTATGGACATTTATTAGAAGGCTTTTTTTGCGGGGGGGAGTACCAGGGATTGAACTCAGGGGCACTCAACCACTGAGCCACATCCCCAGCCCTATTTTGTGTTTTATGTAGAGACAGGGTCTCACTGAGTTGCTTAGCACCTCGCTTTTGCTGAGGCTGGCTTTGAACTTACAGTCTTCCTGCCTCAGCCTCCCAAGCCGCTGGGATTACAGGCGTGCCAAAAAACAAAAAGGCAGCTTTGGCTCATGTGGTTATGGAGGCTGTTTTACAGTCTGCAAGCTGGGAAGCCAGTGGTGTAGTTTAAAGGCCTGAGAGTTATAGGTAGGTGGTGAAGGTCCCAGGCCAGGTCCCAACCCCTGAGAGCCAGTAGCATCAAGGGGAGAAGATGGCCTCACAGCTCAGGCAGAGGGAATGTAGCATTCCTCAGCCTTTTTGTTCTCAGGTCCCCACTGGGGAGGGCCATCTGCTTCACTCACTCTACCAATTTAAATGCTAATCTATTCTAGAAACACCCTCATAGACACCTAGAAATAATGTTTAATAAGATATCTAGACATTTCTAACAAGTTGACACATAAAATTAACTATTAACACGGAGATAAGAAGGGCTTGATCTTTGTGTTTTTCCCAGTGTGTTTGAGCTTAAAAGAGTGAGATTGTTCTATAAAAATCTTTATACACATACACTTATTATCTTACAGGGTCTTCTAATCAGGGCTCTTGGTTGTGGTGATAGTGATGGTGGTGTGATAGGTATTAGACTCGGGGCCTTGCACATGCTAGGCAGGTGCTCTACCCAGCCCTACTAAGCATCTTACAAGTTCAAAATCGGGCATCTCCAGGTCAGGGTTCCTGATTGGAGGCATTGGGGTAGATTTCAAGTCCAAGCTCACTCTGGTATGTGGGCAAATTCCTTTCCTTGTGGTTTCAGGCTGAGATCCTTGTTTCCTTGCTGATATGAGCCAGGAGCTGGTCTTTGTTCAGAGGGGCTGAATATTTCTTCTCAGGATTTCCATGTGGCCTTGCTATGGCTTGGATGTGATTTGTCCCTAAAAGATTCCTGTGCTGGAAGCTTGATCTCCATTGTGCTGGTGTTGAGGACATTTGAGAGGTGGACCTAGTGCAAGGTAATTAGGTAAGGGAGACATTGCCCTTGGAAGGGATTAATGCTGTTCTCAGTAAGTTCTTGTGAAAGCAGGTTGTTATAAAGCAAGGCTATCCCACGTGCTTGGCTCTGTCTACAAGCAGTCAGTTTCCTTTCTGTTTCTCTTTATGCCATGTTGTGACCCAGCAGAGGGAGGCCTCAACAGAGGCTGAAGAAATGAGGTTCTCTGATCTTGGATATTTAGGCTCCCAAACTGTGAGCTAAATAAATCTCTCTATAAAGTACCTAGCCTCAGGTATTTTGTTATAGCAATAGAAAATGGACTAATGCAGGCCCCCTAACCTATAATAACTTCTAAAGTGCATAGGCAGTTTAAGAGCCAAGGTGAAGCCAAGTTCTCCAAAGAGAACTGAAGTATCAATGAACATAAATGGTTGGAAGGTGTTCTTATAGTTGTTTAGTTATTACCATGCATTGGAATATGTTCTTGATATTCAGTTGGCCAAGAATTTTAATAAAGCTAAATTAAAAGTTAGGGACTATGTATGGAGTATGACTCGTTGAGAGTTTATGCTCAGCAAAGACATGCTTTAATTAAAGGAGGATCTTTGTTCATGGGCCCTATGATGTCATCCTGGGCCTTGTCCTTTCTCTGGGTCTTCTGCTAAGGTCTAGAAAGTGACACATCTGCCAGAGACCCAAGATGGGAGGCCATGGGATATCCTGGCCATGAGGATCTAAAGAATGTTCTTGGTTCTTTTTTTTTTTGTACTGGAGATTGAACTCAGGGGCACTCAACCACTGAGCCACATCTTCAGCCTTATTTTGTGCTTTATGTAGAGACAGGGTCTCACTGAGTTGCTTAGTGCCTCACCATTGCTGAGGCTGTCTTTGAACTCGCAATTCTCCTGTCTCAGCCTCCCTAAGTGCTGGGGTTATAGACTTGCGCCACCGCGCCCAGCTAAGAATGTTCTTGGTTCTAAAGAAGCATTCCAGTTGGCATAGGTGGAAGAGGGTCAAAGGCACATCTGTGATGGGGGTTGGAGAAGGCTCTGGATAATCCACGCATGCCAGTGTCAACCAGAGATGCTTTCCTTTTTTTTTTTTTTTTTTCTGAATTTATATGGTTTCGTTTTTACTTTGTGGTGCTGGGGATTGAGCCCAGGGGTGCTATACCACTTAACTATATCCCCAGCCCTTTTTAATATTGAGACAGGGTCTCCCTAAGTTGTCAAGACTAGCCTCAAACTTAGCAATTATTCTACCTCAGCCTCCTAAGAATCTGGGATTATAGGCATGGCACCACCACACCCAGCCGAATGTATCTGTTTTTACATGCTAAGATTACTATTGATGCTTGTGGAAAGCATCTCACTACTTAAAGAAAAAAAGAAAAAAGACACAAGTCAAGAAACTTGAAAATGACTGATCTAATTTCCCTTTTTTGGGGATAAGGGTACTATGCTTCCTAAATCCTTTCCAATCTCATTATCTGTCAGTTTATGAATGTTGGACCCAAACCAGTCCAATAAAGTGTAATAAGGATACAGTTAGGTGTAAAAAAAATCAATTGCATTTAAATGAAATGAATCAATAATACAGAATGGGCAATATCTGAATTGACAGCAATTCTAATGAAAAAGAGTTTAATGCAAGACAAGAATGTACCTGCCACTGCCCTCCAAATGCTCTGGGCTGTGTCAAACGAGTTTCAGATTGTGCCATGTTACTTTCTTTCCCACTCTTTGCTTATACCTCTACCACAGGTCTTTATTTTTGAGATCCTTATACTCACACTTCCTAGTTCAACCCTAATACCACCAGCTTGATGGGGCCATCTGTGAAGCCATCAGCTGGATTTGCTCTCCCTTCCCTTTTTTTTTTTTTTTTTTTGGTAACAGGAATTGAACTCTGGGGCACTCAACCACTAAGCCACATCCCCAGCCCTATTTTTGTATTTTATTTAGAGACAGGGTCTCAATGAGTTGCTAAGCACCTCACCATTGCTGAGGCTGGCTTTGAACTCTTGATTCTCGTGTCTTAGCCTCCCAATCTGCTGGGATTACAGGCGTGCACCACCGTGCCCAGCATCTCTCTTCCTTTTAAAATGACTTTTCCTTTTGTTTTGCTTTATCTTAGAATTACCTACATTTCAAGTTGCTGTGCAGGTTGTAGTCAGGAACCAGCCTTTTCTGATATTTATGCTCCCTGGGTTGAAATTGTTTCCTTTTGCATAAGAGGTTTTTAACAAACATTGGCTAAAAGTATAATTGAATGAGGTGACTTAGTAAAGGTAGTTTTGGTCATGTTTCTGAAAATGTATGCAGGAGGTACTGATCCCTGTGTTCTTCAATCTGTGGCTGGCTGTCTTAGAGTCTCATGTTCTACCACAACCACCATGTTTGATGAGAAGCGTGGACAGATGGGTGGAGGATGTGCCTGGAAGTGGTTGAAAACAATTGGGCATATTTATCTTGAAAGAGGAGAAAGCAAGGGCAGCCAGGTAGCTGGCTTTGTAACTTGGGAGGGCTGACTTGCAATAAAAGGTATAGATACTATTTTTGTTGATTTTGACAGAGAAACTGGGTCCAACTGAAGAGTGAAATGTGGAACTCTTCAGCAGTGGCTGGGGCCTGGGGTTCTTAATTCCCAGATTCTGGTAAGATTCAGATGGGCAGAAAGGACTACAGCAGTGATTCCCAAACCTCATCAATCCTCACATTCATTGTGAGCTTATTGAAAACATGCATTCTCAAGTCTCCCTGTCCTCACTGGAGATTCAGTCAGTAGGTCTGCAGGTAGGGATTGTGGATCTGTGTGTTAAAAAAGAAATTTCAGTCAGGCGCAAGAACCACTGGCCTAGAAGACCACCTCATACCTTCAGCTTTAATAAGTTTGGATGCATGGTTGATCTATTGCTTTTAAATCCATGTTCTCTTTGAGGGGATTCCTAAGCACCCTCTGGCTGAGGTTGAAGAGGATATTCTCTCTGCTTATATCATATGGCAAATTAGATTTAAGAAGGCTCAAGAAGTAGTCTAATAAGGTTAAAAGGTTTTGTGTTTTAATTTTAAACTTTTCTTTTTACAAAAGTGTGAAGTGGACAGTTACTCAAAATGTTCAGCATGGTTATCATAAAACTGTTCCGTTTCAGTGGAAACAGTTCCACACCTAGGCATATATCCAAGGAAAGTGAAAACATGTCCATGTAAAGACCTGTATGTTAATGTTTGTAGCAGCTTTATTTATAATACCCCTAAAGTAGAAGCAACCTAAATGTTCATGATGTGATGAATAAACAAAGTGTGGTACTGTCATATAATGAAAAACAATAAAATGCCAATACTTGCTGCATCATAGATGAATCTTGAACATTTGCTCAAGTTAAAGAAGCCAGTTGCAGATTATATGAGTCCATTTAGATGCAATGTCCAGATTGGGCAAATCTATGGAGACAGAAGGTAGATCAGTGGTTGCCTGAGGGTAAGTGGGGGAGTGGAGAATGACGGCTCGTAGGTACAGGTAGAAAATGTGCTAAACTTAGATTGTGGTGACTTTTGCATAGTTCTGTAGATAGAGCATAAACCATCAAATTGTAGACATTACACAGATGAATATTAGGTTATTTCAATTATATCAATAAAGCAGGTGAAAAAAGTGATACCTGGTCATCAAAGATAATTTTAAAAATACAAATAAGAAAAAGAGAAAAGGAAAAAATAGCCTTACTCTCATTACCATCTAGAAGATAGCCACACATCTTGGTGTATATCCTTTCAGTGTGTATTTTCTCTACATTTGCACATTTTTTACAAAAATGGAATCCCATCATTCATACTATAAATTTTTGAATGTGATTGTATATTCTGAAAATGTTTCTATGTCATTATGTAGGCTTTTACTTCATCATTTGTGATGGCCATAAAATACTCCAATTTATGAACAATTGTGTTATTTAACTAGTTTCTCACTGGTGGATTTTCAGTGACTTGAGTTTTCTTGCCCCTGTAAATTATGAATATTCTTTTTTTTAAATTTTTTTTTAGTTGTTGATGGACCTTTATTTTATTCATTTATTATTTATATGTGGTGCTGAGGCTCGAACCCAGTGCCTCATGCATGCTAGGCAAGTGCTCTACCACTGAGCTACAGCCCCAGCCCCGTGAATATTCTTTTTTTAAAAAATATATATATTTTTAGTTGTTAGTGGACCTTTATTTGTATGTGGTGCTGAGAATCGAACCCAGTGCCTTGCACATGTGAGGCAAGCGCTCTGCCACTGAACCACCACCCCAGCCCCTGTGAATGTTCTTTATCATTGTATGTAGTTCATTATCCATTTTGATTCAAAAATCCTTGCTTTTAAAAGAATTAGCTTTATACTTTAGAGCAGCTTTAGGTTCATGACAAAATTGAACTGAACTTGAAACTATGGAGAATTCCTGTGTCCTCTGCCCACATAAGTGTAGCCTCCCCTAGCATCTACCACCTACACCACAGTGTACGTTTGTTAAAACTGGTGAACCCATATTGGACGTTCATTGATAACAAGGAATCATAGCTTACATTAGAGTTTACTCTTGATGTTGTGTATTCCATTGGTTGTAGAAGTTTGGGTTTTTTGTTTTGTTTTGTTTCCATAGTGCTAGGCCAGGGCCTCACACATACTAGGCAAGTGCACTTCCACTGAGCTAAATCTGCAGCTCCATTCTGTGGGTTTTAACAAATGTATCATGACATGGATCCACTCTCGTAGTATCAGAAGTTTCAGTGCCTAAAATTCCTGTGCACCCTGCCTATTCATTCCTCTTCCCCACCCCTATCCCTGGAAACTACTGATCATCTTATTGTCTCTATAGTTCTATCTTTTCCAGAACATTATATAGTTGGAATCATACAGTAATTACCCTTTTCAGATTGGCTTCTTTCACTTAATAACATGGACTTAAGCTTCCTCTGTGTCTTTTGTGGCTTGATAGCTCATTTCTTTTTAGTGATGAATTATTTTCCATGGTCTGGATTTCCAGTTTATCTATCCATTTATCTCCTGAAGGACATCTTGGTTGCTTTCAAGTTTTGGTTTAAGCTTTATGAATAAAGCTAATATGAACATCCAAGTGCAGGTTTCTGTGTGTACAAATGTTTTCAGCTCATTTGGGTAAATTCCAGGGAATATGATCACTGGGTTATATGGTAAGAGTATGTTTAGTTGTGTAAGAAACTGATAATCTTCCAAAGTGGATATACCATTTTGCATTTCCACTAGCAATGTCTGGGAGTTCCTGTTGTTCAGTACCCTAACCTGCATTTGGTATTAATGTTTTGGATTTTGGCCATGTAATAGGTGTGTAGTGGTATCTCATTGTTTTAATTTGCATTTCCCTAATGACATATGCTGAGCATCTTTTCATATGCTGACTGGCCATGTATGTATATCTACTCTGGTAAGGTGTCTGCTGAGATCTTTTGCCCATTTTTAAAAAATTTTTTTTTAGTTGTTGATGGACCTTTATTTTATTTATTTATATGTGGTGCTGAGAATTGAACCCAGTGCCTCATGCATGCTAGGCAAGTGCTATACCACTGAGCCACAACCCCAGCCCATTTTTAACTGGATTGTTGTTTGCCCATTTTTAACTGGATTATTGTTTTATCATTATTCAATCTTAAGAGTTCTTTATATATGGTCCTTGATCAAATAAGTCTCTTGCAAATATTTTGTTTCAGTCTATGCCTTGCATTCTAGTTCTCTTGTGGTCCTTACTTTTTATTTCATTTTATTTTATGTGGTATTGGGGGTTGCACTCAACGGTACTCTGTCACCAAACTACATCCTCAGCACCACTGTCTTTTTTTTTTCTTTGTTTTTTAGGACAGGGCCTCACCGTAGTTGCCTGGGCTGGCTTTGAACTTGTAATCCTCCTACTTCAGCCACCCCAGTGGCTAGAATTACAGCATGCACCATGGTAACAGAGAGGTCCTTACTTTTTAAAACTACTGTAGTAAACTTTTATCCCATGGAAACATATTTTACCTTCAATTTCACCTTGAAAATTCTTGATTTTTTGAGAAAAGCATTTGGGCAAGAAAGTGAGGGGTCAGGATTTGCACAAAAGCATCGTCCCATTTAAAAATCTATCAAGGCCACAGAATTCTTTTGTCACCTTCTGATATGTAGACAAAGTCACTTTGAGAGAACCAGGTAGACTTGTCTCTTATAAAATGATTGTTGGATATTTTGTTTTCCAGACTTAATCAGTTTTTGTTGTGTAACAATCATTCCAAATTTAGTGGCTCCCAGTAACCACTGATTTGGCTCATGATTCTTTGGGTCAGCTGGGAAATTCTTCTCTAGGAGCTGGCTGCTCTCTGCTGGACTCTCCTGTCAATCGATGTCTGGATGATCTAGCGTGGCCTTACTCATGTCTGGCACTTGGCTAGCTATTGGCTAGGGCACCAGAGCCATATGTATCTTAATACCAGTAGGCTGGCCTAGAATTCTTCACAGGATGAAGTCATAGGGTACTCTCAAGAGCAGCAAACAGGCAAGCCCCAACGTGCTAGCTCATTTCATGCCCCAGTTTGTATCATATGTGTTAATGTCTCCTTGGTTAAAGAAAGTCACAAAACCAAGTTCAGAGTCAAGTGGGAGAAACAGACATTATCTCCTGATAGTATAGTCAGTGACACACTTCAGTGATATGGAAGCAGGGAAGGGATGGATTTGTGTGTAGCCACTTTAATAACTTACTAGTATTTATGAAAATGCCTTGGTGCTTGGTGACTCTCTGCTTTTAATTTTCTTGTGTAAATATACCTCTTACTTCCATATACAGAATACCCAGAAAAATAGTAATGCGGCATTGTGGCAGATAAATTCACATTTCCAGGAGCAAACTCAAGTCTTGGTAGAAGTGATTTACAAGAATTTTGTTAAGACTTTGAGAAGATAAGACCTGGTGGCAGAACCTACCCTCAAAATGCTAGGATGGGTGCATTCATTATTCAACTAATTAGTCAATGAATAATTATTTATTCAACTAATTATTGAGCAGACGCTTCCCTAAGTGGAGGCGTGGATTTATTGGGAACATAATAAACTCCTTGCCTTTGTGAAGACTCAGTGCCTGTGCAGGAGATAGGAACAAACAGAAAACCAATACTAAGCATGATTGATGTGCTAAATGGTAAGGCAGGAGGGTGGTAGGAGGATTTTCCAGATCAGTCTGAGCTCTCTGAGACCATTTTAATTTTTTGGACTGGTTTTTTTTTTCTTCCTTCATTAGCTTGTCCTTTGCCGGGTCACAGTCCAGATGCTGATGGGAATCCAGCAATGCATGTGTTATAGGCTCTGGTGGATTTATCCCTGTCAGAGCAGGGAGCTGGAAAGAGTGGGAGGTAGATTGCTGGGCTCGTGACAGTGGGAGGTCATTTATAATCAGAGGTCTGACATGTCCTGAAGGCTGGATATTCCTGGTTCCTCAGAAGCCCTAATAGACACACACTTACCAGGAGCAGGGTCTTTGGAGGACATGCTGTGGGATTAGCACAGTGTAATTTGGTTTGAGGAGAGGGGAGCAGGAGAAAGGGTTGGGTTAGAATGGTGGTAACCATAGCAACAAGATGCTGACAGTTGGGTCACCACAAAGAGAATATTGACCAATTTGTGATTGCCCTCGATGCTGATTGGGAAAGTGGCACCTCAAATATACCAGGTGGAGAAAGTCAGGGTGAGAAAAATCAGTGTTTGTGTGGCTCTGTCCCTTGTTAACTTGGACAGCAGAACAACCCTTTCATTTCCACTTCCTTAAGATTTTGAACTAACTTTTATTCAGAGATGTCTTTTGGATTACCATTTTATGATTGTTGGTCAGCTGTCAGGATCTACTGTCAATGGGTAAAGGTGACAACTGTGACATAGTTTCTGGCTCCCTTTCCCGCCCCTCCACTCCAAAATAAATATCTTTTAATTGTATACCTTAGGAAAGCATTTTTTAAAAATTTCCTTTCTTTCCTAGCTAACAGAGAAGGTGAAAAATTAGAAAGGTGAAAAATATGATCCCCCTCAAATTGTATAAAGAAAGAGCAATAAAGTGATAAATCAAATTGACTCCCAGAAAGTCTAATTTCCTCCCACTCATCAAAGCAAGTGGGAGGGACCTGGTAAGTCCCTGGATGGAGGATATGCTTCTTGTTTGTTATCAAACAAAGCTGCTTCCCCCCTGCGCAGGCAGTTAGTGTGTCTGTAAGGTGTCAGCTTCCGGAGACTCCCAGCCCTGCGCTGTCCCGGTGTGTGGTCCTGCTCAGTGGCTGGCTCACAGGATCTAACAGCTTTGAGTTGCTGAACTGTTTGCACATGGAACCACAGCATCTGTCCCTACCAATGGCCAGAGTCTGCCCCAGCCAACACCCTCTTGACCTCCAAACGTCCAGCTTTAACGTCCCTGAACTCTGGGACCCTGCCTGGTGCCCTCCTCTCCTGGTGTTCTTTCCGCCCATGCAGGTGCGTGCACACAACCAGGTCTGGTAACAGGTACAGCGGTCAGACTCCCATCTCTCCATTGCCCTACCTGCTTTCCAAGTATATGACTTCAAAGAAACCACACATACCAGAACCGGATCACCAGAGTGTCCCAGAATCTAAGGCACTGTTATCTTACATGTGCAGGTTTGGTTTTCCTGCCAGTTTGGCATGGCACTTTTGGAGAAGCTGGGACAGCAGCTTCTTAAGCTAGGACATTGGGTTTTTATCTCTCCCTCTCAGGGTAGGCTGGTGCACTGTGGGGCCTCATGGTGGGTTACCATCCATTAGGCACCAGGCCTCCAGAGGTAATGCAAGGTCACCACGTGTTTGGCTTGGAGGAAATGAAGCCTAAGTGTGCCAGCATTGAGCATGGTAAAAAATTGGCAATGCTGTGTCCCTTCCAGGGGTAGCTACACTATTCATTCCTCTTAAATCAAATGAGGTCTTTACATGGCTGAGACCTTCTGGGAAACTGAGGCAGTGTGAAGGCCCTCCTTAAAACTCTGATTCTGGCAATCGGGTCAGAAAGACTTCAGACATGTTGCTCAGAGTAACAGGCAATGAGTTGATTAGGAGAGATGAGCAAGGGAAAATGGGGACACTCTCAAGTTACCTTTCCTGCCCTCTAGTTTTAGTGGGGTTCTCAGAAGAGAACCAGGTCCACCTCTTGACTTTTGACTGACAGCAGGATGACATCAGACTTTCAAGTTCCCACTGACATGACAACTATAGGTCACTTTGGCCCATGCTGACTGGTTCTAAATGGATAAATTCTTAGATTTTATGGTTAGGCGGAACTATCCTTATCTCCTTGAGTTCCAGGATTTGGTCTGTAGAAAGGGTCACAAGTGTCTTCCCTTCAGGGCATCTTGTATTCTCTTATTGACATTATTTCAGGCCTGCATTTCTCCTTCAGATAGCAGGAAGTTTGCTGAGGAATGTGAAGTATTCTGTTCACTTAAGCTGGGCAGGGCGGCAGGCAAATTGCTTCTTGGAAAAGAAAGCATGTGTGGTCACCTAGTGGGCCCATTTTATAGAATTATTCCCTTAACCTCTTGTTCCCCTCCATTCAGGTCTCTGTTCCCTATCAAGGTGACTTTCACTAAGATTTTCCTCTTAAAGTTTGCTTGGTTAGTTGACTTTTCCCTAGAATAAGACACAGGTTAGCTTCTGTCATGTAGTAAAGCATCCCAAAGCATAGTGAATTAAAATAGCAATGGAGGCTGGGTGGGGTGGCGCAGGCCTGTAATCCCAGCAGTTGGGAGGCTGAGGCAGGAGGATCACAAGTTCAAGGCTGGCCTCAGCAACTTAGTGAGACCCTATCTCAAAATGAGATGGGGGTGTGGCATAGTGGTAAAGCTCCCCTGAGTTCAATCTCCAGTACAAAAAAAAAAAGGTTGGCTGGGATCTTGTTCATGTGAGTAAAGCTCCACTGACCTCATTCAGACTCACATATGTGCAGTCACTGATGGGTTGTCTGGCTGCTGGCTGGTCCAAGATGGCATCTCCCACATGTTTGCTGATGGATTGGGCCATGTGTCTGGCATCACCTGACGGGCTAGCCTGGGCTTGTCCTTATGGCAGGAGCAAGTTCCCCTGAGGCCTGGGTTCAGAATTCCCATCTTCCATCTGCCAGATTCTGTTTGTCAGAGTAAGTTCCAAGACCAGCCTGGATTTAAGAGGTGGAGAAATGGTCTCTCCTTCTTTAAGCAAGAAGCTGCAGAATAATGTTGTAACATGGCCTTTTTAGGGAGGTTGTAATTGAGACCATTTTTGCAAACAATGTACTTCAAATAATAACAACTATTATCCAAACTATTATCCATCATCCTGTCGAGCTCCTAAAATGCTGCAGTGGAGTTAGCTGCCCTGCTTGCATGGTACAGAAAATCAAGCAAAGATGTGAATTCATCAGCAGGGGTGGGTGGGCGAGGAGTCTTAGAACTGAAGCTTTCTACCGGCTACATGTATTTTCATCTGCCCCCTTTTCTACATCTAAGAACTAAGCTTTTTTTTTTTTTTTTTGTTCTCTTTGAACATTTTGAAAGCCAAAGTTGTGGAAAATGAGATGACTGCTCTCTTAGACTCTATTATGTTGGCCTAATTACATATCAGCAAAATGTTTTTCTGGGGCATTGTGTGTAAAACAAAGAGGAAAACAACATCTCCAGCCGGCCAGCACCGCCTGTGCCTCCCCCTGGCTGGCAGGCCCAGTGGAGGCCTGGGGTAGGCGCAGGGGAGGCCTAGAGGAGGACAAGGGTGAGGCAGGCTGAGCTCCCTGCCACTGGCTTCAGAGGGGTGTGTCCTTTATCCAGAGAGAATGGAGGGGCAAGGCGTCACTTCTCACTTGGCTCCTTCCCTCCCCAATGCCTGCATGAGCTTGTATCTGGTGGGAGCTGTGTGACCATTCTTCCCACCCCGCTGGCCTGGGATCTCCTGGGGCAGAAGAGTTCACACATCTTAGCATCCCAGGGCCCAGCACAAAGCCAGGTTCACTGATTGAGGAGATTGATGAATGAATGGTGGTACCAGGCATAGCCTCTCTCTCGTTAGGATGCTGAGGGACGGACATGCTGAGTTTTCTGCAAGCCTGCCCCAGTGTTGTAACATCCACTTTGCATTTGATCTTAGAGGTGAAATGTTCTCTCCTTCAGCTTGACATTGTCCTCCTGCCCCACCTGTGGGTCTCCACTTTCCTTGTGGACCCTCATCGGCCCATGCACCACTGTGGCTGGCGGCATCTTTGGCTCATCCCCCTCACCAGGAAACCTGGTCCTTAGCCAGCCTCATCCTGTGCTGGCCAATACCTTCAAGTTCTTATCTCCACTCTAAGCGTTGCCTGACATCGGGCTGTGGATTAGTTTCTTTTTGCTGCTGTTAACAAATTACCACAAATTTAGTGGCTTGAAACAACCTAAGTTCATTATCCAGAGATCAGAAGTCTGAAATGGGTATTAAGGGGATAAAGTCAAGGTGTTGCCAGGACTACATTCTTTGTGGAGACTCGAGGACCAGGAGTCTTTTCTGTCTTCTAAAGACTGTGTATGTTCCTTGTCTCCTGGCCCCCTTCCTGGCATCACATCTCCTCTGATTCTGACTCTCCTGCCTTTGTTGTTATACTGGACCCACCTGAAGTAATCCAGGATAAACTATCTCAAGACCCTTAAGTTAATCACATCTGCCAAATCTTTACCATCTCTTATTAGTGTTATAGTTATACAGAATAGTAGGGTTCGTTATAAGATACAGATACACATAACAATTTGTTCCATCTCGTCCCTCAGTATTTTCCCTTTCTTTTCCCCCTCCCTCTCCTGATCCCCTTCCTCTACTCCACTGGGCTTTATTTTTTAAATTAGTACATTATTATTATTTTAAATATTTTTTTAGTTGTTGATGAACCTTTATTTTATTCATTTTATTCATTCATTTTATTGTATGCAGTGCTGAGAATCCAACCCAGTGCCTCACACGTGCTAGGCAAGCGTTCTACCACTGAGCCACAACCCCAGCCCTAATTAGTACATTATTATTACACATCAAAGTGGGATTCAGGGCTAGGGATATAGCTCAGTTGGTAGAGAGCTTGCCTCACATGCACAAGCCCCTGGGCTCAATCCCCAGCACCACACACACGCACAGTGGATTCATACATGCACACAATTTGGTGAATTTCATTCTGCAGTCCCTCTCCCGTCTTCCCCTCCATCCCCTTCCTCTACTGTTCTCCCTTCTATTTTCATGAGACCCACCTTTTCTTATTCTTTATTTCTCTCTAGCTTCCACATAGGAGAAAACATTCAACTCTTCACTTTCTGTGCCTGGTTTATTTCACTTAGAATGATGTTCTTCAGTTCCATCCATTTACCAGTAAATGACATAATTTCACTCACCTTTATGGCTGAGTAGAACTCTACTGTGGATGTATACGTTTTCTTTATCCATTCATCTGCTGATAGACACCTAGGCTGTTTCCATAACTTGGCTATTCTGAATTATGCTACGGTAAGCATTGGAATTCAGGTATCACTGTAGTATGCCAATTTCAGCTCTTACCAAGGAATGGGAGAGCTGGGTCATATGGTAGTTCCACCCCTAGTCCTGAGAAATCTCTATATTGATTTCCATAGTGTTTGCAGTCTCACTCAAAATGTTGCCAGATCTTATTTTTACCCTGCAAGGGAACACACTCACAGGCTCTGGAGATTAAGGTGTGGACATCTTTGGAGGCTGTTATTCTGTCTACCTACACGCTGTCTCATTTAGCTGCCTCCAGGACGTCTTCACAGGTTCCTCAACTTTAGCATGTAGAGGGATTTCATTCCTCTCATTCATTCCCCTTTGTCCTGCATGCCCTGGCTCAACACGTGAGCAGCCACTAATTCGCAGTTCCTCCAGCCTCTGTATGAAAACATAACAAGTTAGCAAGTCTAACACTGATGGGCACTTGGGCTTTCTCCAGTGTCTTGCTATTAGTTTTCCAGTGGACAAACAACTTTGTACATTTTTATTTTTTATATGTAGGATAAATTCCCAGAAATGAGATTGTTAGGTCTAAGGGTAAATGTATGTGTAATTTTGAGAGATACTGTCAAATTGTCCTCCAAGAGGGTTGACTTAGTTTGCCCTCTCGTCAGCAATGTGAAAAAATGGTTGCTTCCCGACAGTCTTGTCAACAAAGTACGTTGTCAAACTTGAAGGATTGTTTTTTTTTTTTTTTTTTAAAGGGTGGTGGTTTTTTTAAACCAGTTTGATAGGTAAGAAAACAGTATTTTAGGATAGTTTAATTTGCATTTCTCTTATGAGATTCTGCTTTTTTCTTCACGTGCTTAATGACCATTTGATTTTCCTTTTCTTTGATCTTATCTCAAATCCTTGCCCAATTGAAAAACTTTAGATTATTGGACTTTTTGCCTATCAATTTCTAGAATCTCTTTTTTTTTTTATCTACAATGTGACTACAAATAGTTTTCCATTTCTTTGTCCTTTGAATTGTTGTATGTTGTCTTTTGTCATACACATGGATTTTTATGTAATCAAAAATATTTTTTGACTTCTGGAGTTTAAGTTATTAGGAAAGGGCAAACTGTATTCTGGGTATGAACTTTCTTACTGGACCAATATGTGACTTCCACATTCTTTGCTGGCAGAGGATCTTTAAAAAATTATCAAAAGACAAATTCATTTCTTAGTAAACTCTACATTTTCTTGCTACATTTTCGTAAGGTTAAGGGAAGGTTGTGTTGGATGTCTGTTTCCTTAGCTGATCTACAACCACTGGAGAAATTACAGGGAACAAAGGGGGGAAAAGAGCCATAAATACAAATGAATTCCTTTTATACAAGTTGAAAAACCACAGGACATGCTCCACTTTTTTTAACACTCCAGGTGTGATGGGAGATTACGTATCCACCACAAGAGAGTGGAGAGTTAATTAAAATTTTTGCTCTGACTCACAGAAAGAAATGTCTTTTCGTTTGATAAGCAGGCTGGCTTTAGAGTGCCGGTTGCTGCTTTCTTCTCTCCTCACTAGAGTGTCACAAAAAAGCAGATCAAAGTGAGTCTTCCATCCAGATCTGTTTCCTACCACCTTTCTTAGCTAATGGACTTAAAAGTGTCTTCTGCATGGGGCTCATCTTGTGTTTTAGAAATGCTGTCTTCTTGCTGCATTGATAATATGCAAACTGCCTTTGATAGATGCTTATGGAAAGCCACATTGAACATTAATTAAATGGAGATGGCCCAAATAGTTGGAGTGGGGGGGAGAGCCTGGCAGAGCGTCACACCTCACCCCTACCATCTGTATTTCACTCATCGACTCGCCACGTGATTGATGACCAGGATTTAACACTTGGGATTGAACCCTCCCAAGGACCAGTAATGTTTTGCTGTGTTTTCCCTTTTCCTTTTGGTCTTTGTGATTCTACACCCTCTGGCTGACATCTCCCACCCTGAGGGGGGAAAAATGTTTGGGCGAAATCCTGCTGTTTTTCTCTTTAAGATAGTGACAAAATGAAATAAAATGGAAGCAAAATAGAAGCCACCCCGGTGAGGCCTGAACAGGCTGGTCAGGCTGCAGCAGGGGTTGTTCATTGTCTTGCAGCTCTGGGCTCACGCAGAGAAAACCCGGCCAGGGTACAGCCACCAATAAAAGGACTCCATTCTGCCACTCAGGGCTTTGTGAGGCGCCAAAGCTTGTCCTGGTTGCTATGGCTACTGTCTGATTGTGGCGGGTTTGTCACAGTGCTTGATAAAGTGGGAAGGTTATTCTTGATAGGCCCAAGTAATCATAACCTTGCAAAGCTGGAGAATGTGGATTTAAATTTTTTTCCCCTTTCTCTTTAGACCAGGAGCACAGGCATGGGGGCAGGGGATCTCTGGATACAATAGCCACCGGGCTCTTCCTCCAGCCTAGCAGGAGGGATACTGGCCCAGGGTGCTGGGTGGGAAGGGAAGCACCCATGTGCCCAGGGGGCCTGTAGAAAGGAGCCCACTGCCCAAGTGCTAAGCCATCTCGGTTGACTGGGTTTTGGGGAGGGGCCACAATGGCATCCTCTGCTGTACTCTCCCATAAACCGAATACATCATTCTCCTTTCCTCCCTTTCCTGAGTCCTCTCCCAGCTCCACTCTCTGCCCCCAGCATCATTTCTCATAGACAGCTGATCCTTTAAAAGTCCATCTTTTTTTTTTTCTTCTTTCCATGGAGAATAATGGAAAAGCTTAGACTGGGAGTGACAACTGATAGACTCTGGCTGCAGAATTAAGATTCTGTCCCCCACACACTGCTAGAAGGGACCTAAAAGATTATCTAGGCAGTGGTTTCATGCTTGTTTGTAGTGTAAGAACTACTGAGAGGAGCTCTTTAAAACTACTGAGAGGGCCCACTCTATTTCTGATTCAGTGGATCTGTGCTGGGCCCCAAGAATCTATTTCTCACAAAGTTCTAAGTAAAGCCCATATGCTGCCTGCTCCAGAACCAGCTTTAAGAATCACTGCCTAGGCAGATACTTGTATACATTTGAGAAAACAGAGTCTCCCAGAGGATACATTAGTTGCAAGGCTCAGTTGACTTGGTGCATGCACAGTGGGATTGGTGTTCAGTTATAGCAACTTTAAAAGCCATTTGAAGAGGCCAGGCAGATTGTCTCTCCCTCCTGGCTCCCAAGTGCAGGGCAGCCAGATGAGCTGATTTTGTTCCCCAGTGGCCACTAGCAGGCAGTCTCATCAGAGCCCCTTCCCTCACCAGCACAGCGCTCCAGGCTGCAACACTCTGATGCCTCAAAGTTAAGCCCATGCTGCTCGGAGCCCCAGGCCCAGCTTTGTCTTGTCATTTGTGCATGTTCCTGAAAGCCTGCTTTGACGGTGGCCTGGATCTTTCCTTTTTCTGACATTTGAAGCCTGTACCCTGGCAGCAGACCATTCTGCACTTTGGTGACCATCCTGTTTGTGCACTGTGAACTCTAGGGGCAAGGCTGTGCCCCTGTTCACCTGTGCATCCGCTGCAGCTCTGAAACAGTAGAGGAATGAGTTCGGTGCACCCATGGGACACAGGGAATCTGGATGCATGTTTGACATTTTCTGAGGCCAGTGACAAGCCAGAGACAGGAGTCCAGGGTGTACACAGGGCAAAACTTTGTTTTGCTAAAGAGCCTAGCTGGTGTGGTGACGGTGCCTACATGGAGTAACCCAGTGCAGTGGCCTCGCCTTAGGGTTGTCTCTCTGTGTGAGCAGCGCTGCATGTTTAGATCGAAAGATAAATGTTAGTCTCCTGGTTCCTAATTTGAAATAAAGCACAGGCAGCACGCATCTTTCTGGATGGCAGGGTGGGTAGCACAGGTGAAGCTGTGGTTGTGCGTGTGCGCACGTGCACGTGTGCATGCCACGCTGAGACTGGATGCAAATGACTTGATCATTTGTCAAATATAATTGAACTCCCCATGACACTCTGAAATCATCCAGAGCAGTGTATGTTATCATAGGCCCTGAACGTGTCTTTGAGGCGAGGTAATTGTGTTTCTTCAATGAAGCTCACAGGAGGCTATTTGTCCAGACAAGAATAAAACAAAATTAATGGATTAATTTTTTGGCTCTAATTCCTTGCCAACTACACAGACTGTGTCAGGCCCTGGAAAGAAGTTCCCATGTTGGCAGTTTGGCTCCAAAATCTAACTCTCAGGCACACATCAGGGCACCTCCTCTTGGCTTTGTTGGCCTGGTAGATGGAACAGTGTCCTCCTGTGGCTTGGAGGTGGGTTGAGGCAGCAGTGGTGCTAATGGTGGCCTTTCTCCCCCAGGGTGTGGAGATTCAGACTGATTATGTGCCCCTGCTGAACTCCCTGGCAGCTTACGGCTGGCAGCTCACCTGTGTGCTACCGACTCCCGTTGTCAAGACTACCAGGTAACAGTGACTGGTTGTTGTTATTGAACAGTGACTCCATGCTAGGCACTGTTCCTAACGAGCACTCCATGTGGATTACTGACTTAATCCTGCTACAAGCCTGTGAGGCTGGTGCGTAAACCCTCCAACTGGGAGGTGCAAAGCCAGATTTTCACCTCCTTCACCCTCACACACAGCTCCCCTGTTTACAAGATAAAAATTTTAAAAGGTAACCAGAAGGGCGGAGGTGAGAGAAAATGATGCTGGCCTTTACACTCTGTCATCTTTAGCTCTGTTGGGGCCTGCCTTCCCGTATCACAGGGATGAGCCACCCTCGTCAGTTCTGTTCATGTGGGTCAGAGCTGATTAGCAGGTGCCATGGTGCTGCCCACCTGCACTGCGTGTCTGCAGGAGCTGCGCTGTGGCCGAGTTCACACTGGCCATACCTCTGCCAGCTGCCCTGTCATGGCGGGAGGACTGAGCTCCTCACCCAGGTCCTTATCTACACCCCTATCCCTGCTATAATTACCAGACAGACTTGGGAGAGGCCCTGCCTCTGGGACTCACTGAAGCAGCCAGTGTGTCCCCATTTGACCAATATGCCAGCTACTACTTCATGTCAAGGGAAAGGAGTTTCCAGCTAGGAAGCCTGCTTTGCAGGGACACCTAGAGTGCTTTTGCAGGTCATCTAGCTGGCCAGAGCCTTGGGGTGGGTGAGTGGAGTGGGGCCACCTCTTCACCTCTCACCATCTGGTGGTACTCTCCCTGCAGTGGGCTCTCCAGCCATGACAGGAGGTGGGCAGAGGGCCTGGCTAACACAGGCTTAAGCACGTCATACAGGCGTGCAGTGAGATAGTGTCCACTTTCGTGAAGTTAGGGACTTTAGCACCCGGGCTGAGTTTGGGGTTCCTCCAGGTGTAACATGACTCAGTCTCGGCTCGCTGTGTTATAGGGAAGGGAGCGTCTCCACCAAGCAGATTGTCTTTCTTCAGAGACCATGTCTACCTCAGAAAATCAAGAAGAAGGAATCAAAGGTAAGAAACCTCTGGGTTTCCCTCAGCAGGGCTTCATCTTCCAGTGCATTTTCCGCAGCAGCTGGGTGGGCAGCCTGCTCCAACTTCCAAGGGCTTTTGGAGCCCAGAGAACACCTGAGCTCCTTGGCAGACTGAATCACACCTTAAGTTGCTAAAATGGGGCTGCTGGGGGCTATTCTGCCAACCTCCTGCAGGCCAGGGAGGGCAGAGGCTCTTCTGGACCCCTGCAGATGCCACATAGTCCCATGAAGCCAAAATCAGAGGCACCACATCAGCTGCTGCCTGACCCGGGGTGGGGATGGCTTGAGCTCAAGATATGGCTGGCGTCTCTGTATTTTAATCCCACTACAAGCTGGTCGGCGCTCTGGCTTGCTGGTTTCATCCCTCAGGATATAGATGTTTGCTGATCTTGGCAGAGAGACCCTGTCAGAGTCCCTTCTTGACAGGCTCTGACCTGTCAAGGATGGATGGCCACAGTAACAGCTGGTGATACAGATGGAGGCCAGCCATAGCATATGGCAGCAAGTCCTCGGGCCAGGCTGTGGTCATGGATTCCCAGGGTCTTTTCCCCCTTGCTAGACTTCTCATGAACTGTCCTAGGTACAGCTGCACTAAGAGATTTTGGCCATTCTCAGAATCTATTGTTTCCTAAAGTTGAGTTCAAGTCCTCCCCTTGTGCCGGATGATTCACACCCCCATGCTTTGAAACCTTTACCTGTGTGTTAAATATCCACCGGTGGCTCATGTATGGAAGGCTTGGTTCCAGCTGATGGTGCTACTGGGAGGTGGTGGAACCTTTAGGAGGTGGAGCTTAGTGAAAGGAAGTTAGGTCATCAGAGCATGCCCTTGATGGGGCTATAGGGACCTGGCCCCTGTCTCTCTGCTTCCTGGACACCAAATAGTGAGCAGCTCCTCTGCCACCCATGACCTGATGACATGCTGCCTTGCCACAGGCTCAAAAGCAATGGTGCCAACCAACCACAGACTGAACCCTCCTTTGAAACCATGAGGCAAACTTTCCTTCCTTTTAAGTTGATTTGCTCAGGTATTTTGTGAAAGCTGTCTAACACACTGTAGGTGTCTCACCAGTTGCTCAGAAAGAGTCTAGGAACTTCAGTGAATCCATGAAAGCTTCAGTTAGGTGTCACCTAGATCTGCTTCATTCCATTCTGATGGCTAAGGCCACACTCTGGACAGAACCTGCCTGACGTACTGAGCTCTGCACAGTTGTACTATCTCCGTGTTCCCCACTCTTGGTTGGTTCCTTGTGTTTTCTGGACACACAGGCCCAGGCAGGAGCATTCAGCCAGTGAACAGATTGGAGTAGCCCCTCACTAGCCAACAAATCCAGGGGGTGCCCACTCATGGAAGGAATGCCAAGGCGTTGGGGATGTGAAGCCAGATGGGCTGGAGTGCAGAGGAAGGGCTCTCTCCAGGCTCTGGGGTGGTAATATGACAGGTGACAGCAGCAGTGGACCAGCAGGCAGCCGCTGATCCACTATTAACCACCAGGAGCAGTCAGCCACCGGCTGGAAGATGGATGACTACAGACTGCTGTCAGTGCTGCTCTGCCACAGGCTCACAGGATGGCATCACTCACAGCAAGTGACATTCAACAAGCAGCCCGCATGAGTTCTTCTGCCAGACGTTGGAAAGAATCTGGCTTCAGCCCTTAAGGAGACAGTGCTGTCTTTCCTTGTGAGGTGTCTGCCTGTGGTGAAATTTGACTTTGGTAGGAAGGCCCTTGCCTGGCAGGGACAAGTCAGTGGCCAATTTAAGCCAGGCTAGTGGTGCACACCTGTAATTCCAGTGACTCAGGAGGCTGAGGCAGAAGTGAAAGTTTGAGGCCAGCCTCGGTAACTTAGAACCTGTCTCAAAACTAAAAAGGGCTGAGGCTGTAGCTCAGTGGTAGAGCAACACAGCATTCAAGAAGGCAGAACTGACTTTCTTTGGGGAAAAACTTTGGGGGAGAAGATGGGAGTCTTCCCACCCCCAATTTAGTAAGAACTTCCAGTCCTCATCAGCTCTATAAATGCAGGTAGATTGCTTTCTCTTTTAACGTGCCTGTTATTGCATCATTTTAAGATTGGAGGTGGCTGGTGTCAAGCACTTGTGTTCTTGTAAGACCCTTCAAGTAACCTCACTGGCTGAGTCTCAGATGTTTGCCACCAAACATCTTGGATGCATCCTCTGTACTCAGTGTATCTCTTTGTCTCCATCATTCTTGCCTCAGCCCCCTTGGTCTGTGTCCCCTGGTGATTCTATCTTGTCCTCATAGTGGCACCCACAATTCTGACAGTGTGGGCCACACCATTTTCTCTTGATTCTGTCCCACCATGTTCTTGGGATGTCCCTCCAAGTTCCTTGGGATTCTCTCCACACACTCTCACAAGTCTTCCCGGAAAATCTTCCATCCCCAGGGCTTCACTCAGAACCTGGGTGCCGATAGCTATTATATCTGCATTTTCAGCCTTTGCTTGGAAAGGGACTCCAGTTTCATCCCTCCTGTCACTTGTTCCATCCAAGAGCATGCACAGGACTTTGCCCCTCCCATACCTGGCCCCATCTAGAGGAACAGCACCTACCACCCAGGGGTCCTCCCTGACTTATCCTCTTTCCCTCTATATTTTGCCTACCCTTAAGACCTGTCAGTTTTAGGCCCTAGAAACTCTTGAATCCCTCCATCTCTCTCCCCTATCATGCCTTAACTACTCCAATCTAATAACAAGGCCTCCCCTTCATATATGTTCTTCTACTCGGGGCCAAAGTTATCTGTTAAAAAAGCAAACTGAATCTCATGACCCTACTGCTTAAAACAGTTCTAAAACTTGGTATTTTTTTTCCATTTTTTAATTTGTTCTTTTTAGATATACATGACAGTGTATGTTGACATATTATACATACATGGAGTATAGCTTATTCTAATTAGGATCCCATTCTTGTGGTTGTACATGATGTGGAGTTACACTGGTTGTATATTCATATATGAACATAGCAAAGTTATGTCTGATTCATTCCACTATCTTTCCTATTCCCATCCCCTCTCCCTTCCCTTCATTCCCCTTTGTCTAATCCAATGAACTTCTATCCCCCTCTTCATTGTGTGCCAGCATCACATATCAGTACATTTGCCCTTTGGTTTTTTGGAATAGGCTTATTTCGCTTAGCACGATATGTCTTCAGTTCCATCTATTTACCAGCAAATGCCATAATTTCATTATTCTTTATGGCTGAGTAGTATTCCATTGTGCATATTTACCACATTTTTTTTATCCATTCATCTGAAAAACCTGGTATTTTAAAAAATGGAAATTGGTACTGTGGCCCACAAGGCCCCCCCTCTTGATTCTGTAAGCCCCCTACTTCATTCCAGCATCCATGCTCCTCTGCTCCCCTTGGCCACCGGGCCTTGCTTTGGCTGCTCCCTTGTCTAGGATACACTCTTCCATTTCATCTCCACTCCGGCATTTTTTTCCCAGGACACTTTTCTCCTCTGAGGCCAATCCAGGCTTCTTCACAACACAGTGGGGAAGAACCATATTCCTCCCCTGCAGAGCTCTCCTGTGGATTTCTCATGATTTATGCGCATTGATTTATCCCCTCCTGGTAGTCAGACATTCATTCCAGGAGACCAAAGACTTTTCCCTCTGATTACTCTTCACCCAGTACCTGGATTTCAGTTGGTGCTCAACAAATGTCTGTTGAATCAATGAATAAGTAATCCAACCTCTGAGCCCAGAACACGTATGTTACAATCTAGCATTGAAACTTTTGAAAGAAACTACAAGATTGGCACATCAAGGGTGTGGCATATCCAGTCCTCTTTTAAGAGCAACATGGACAAAATTCTCCAAGACTTTTCAGCATTTGAAAGAAACCTCTGTGTATGCGAGTGTGATTTTCAAAGCACATACTAAACTCATTCAAAAGAATAGGTGATTTCTACTATGCAGGAGATGTCTTCCTTCCAGCTAACCTGCTTAAAGTGGACACATACTAGATAACTTATTAAATCATGCAACTTAAATCCGTTAGCCTCCCTGCTGAACTCTGGACACACACTACTGTAAAGTGAAGGATTTTCTTCTCTTAGTTCTGAGTTGAATGGTCAGCTAGATTTGGTGGCACAACCAGATGCTGCACGTACTCTGGTTCAGGAAGGCCCTGACTCTGCAGGCTGTTTTCCTGGCCCTTGGTGGTTGAGTTCAGATTTTCCCTGGTACTGCTCAGAATGCAGAACACAGTCTGAGGTAGGCCAGAGAAGCATGCCCCTGGCCTCTCCTTGCTTTCTGAGATGTCTCCTTTTAGAGCCTTGGGATCTCAAAGATTTAATTGTTTATTCAAGACTGTGACTGTCCTCTGCTTAAAGGAGAAAGAGCAAGGCCTGCATGGTGAAGGAGACAGGCAGAAGGTGGAAGGGATGGAGACGGAGGAAGCTATTCCCTGATGGCAGAGAGAGGGCTGGGAGATGGTGTTTTCTCCCTAGATATTTCTTGAATGGCTAAACCCTGCCCAGGTGTTTTTTCTTAGTTTAAGTGGCTTTCAAAATGTGGTCCTGGAGTTTGTCAAGTCTGCCTTCCACTTCTGACCCACTGGGTCAGACCCTTTGGAACATGGTGGGCAGCTGTTTCAAGGAGTCCTCCAGTGATCCTGATGTCTGCTTGAGGGCAAAGGGCCAGGGTCTTAGTGAATAGTTTGGACTCTTTTTCAGAATCACCTGTGGACCTCCATTCCAATTTTATTGTGATTCTTTTTTTAAAAATGTGCCTGTTGCTGGGTGCACACCTATAATTCCAGCAGCTTGGGAGGCTGAGGCAGAAGGATTGCTAGTTCAAAGTTACCCTCAGCAACTTAGGCCCTATGCAACTCAGTGAGACCCTATCTCTACAAGGGCTGGAGATGTGATTCAGTGGTTTAGCGCCCCTGGGTTTAATCCCTGGTACCAAAAAAAAAAAAGGTGCCTATCAGGGAGACTTCAGTGTAGATATTTGTAATAAGGAAAACCCAAGTATTTTTAATGGCAGTTAAGTCTGGACTCTGATTAGCTCATTACTCAGCTTAGTGAGCCAAGCACATGACCTAGCAGATACATCTTGTCCTCATAAAGCCTGAAGGCTGAGGCTTCTGCTCTGGGCTAAGTATTTCAAAGGTGTGGCCTCTCCAGTCATTTCCTCGCCTCACTTCTGAAGCAAGAGACTCAAGCCTTTAGCCAAGAAAGAAAGGCTAGAAGGGTGGAGCTGAAAAATCAGAGTTTGGATTCCAGCACTGTTTTCCAGCTGTGTGATTTGGGGCAAGTCGCTTAACCTTTCTGAATCTCTATGTGATCACCTTTAAAATAGCACTAATAATGCTAAATGAGGAGCTTGTTTTGGGATTCAGGGAAATGAGAACTCCTGATCCAGAGTGACACAGTGGCTGTTTCAGTATGCTCCCGTCCCTTCCTCAGCAGGTATTCTAAGGCAGTCTGCCTTCATGACCCTCAACATTCAGCTTCCAGATTGTGTAGGTCCTGAGTTGGGGCCACTGCCTCTTCCTAAAAGCCTCCTCCTGAAAAGAAGAAACAAAAGAAAGGGGAAGGCCAGGGTCAGAGCTTCCTGGGAATTTGTCTGCAGCAACCATGACAGCTGTGGTGGGATGGGCAGCACCGGGAGTCATGAGGTCATCCACAAATCCATCTGAAGTCACAGAAAACAGTGTAGTGCTACAAGGCATCTGGTTTGGCAGATTTTTCCACAATGATGCTGAAGGACAGAAAATGGCTGATAGTTCTCACGCAGCTCAGCACTGACAGTTCCAAATCTTTGTCTGCCCAACAGTTCAGGAAGGGTGCTGGAGCAAGTGGCCAGTGTGCTTGCCACAGGCCCTCCCAAGGCCTGTGCACTTCTCAGACTGTATGACAGCAACACAATGTGAATAGGAAATGATGTGGCCAGGCATCCAGAAGGGACTGTGGGAGTTCTGCTTATTTGGCAAGAGCAGCCCCTGAGAAGACATTTGGGATCATGTTAGAAAAGGACAAGCCTCAAGGATGGAAGGTCTGGCTGGTGGCAGTACACTACACAAGGTGTACTGCAGAGGGTACTGTTCGCATCGGCTGTGGTGTGGAGGAGCCCCAGCACAGAGACAACTATTTAGAGATAGGAACTGTTTTAGACATGGAGACTCGGAGGGTAATCGCTTGCCCAAGGACTGACAGCTAACGAATACCAGAATACACTTGACCTTGGGGCTTAGCCGCCGCACTACAGTGCTTTGACATTTTAGTATGAAGGGCCTCTTAGCCAAAACAATCGTACCACTTTATGGTGGTGGACTTCCTCAATAGTTGACCGCCTCTCTGAGCTTATTTATACATAGGCAGGCTTACCTGGCCTATCTCTAAAAATGTGTAAAATGTGAAGAGGGTCTGACTCCTTGGGGATGTCCACTTTTTTAAAGGGCTTTTCCATTTGGGCTGGAATCAAGGTGCAATGGCAGCTGCATAGAGGAAGTTGTTGGACAGCCTGCTCCAGCAGAAGAAAACTGAGTCTTGGACAGTTTGCGCTGAAGCTAGATGAGATGGCAAACCCAAGGCAGTCTTGGCAGGAGCGGGCACATCTAAAAACTAAGTGAGGTCTGAGGTGCTGCTTAGCTTGTGGAGTGATCCTACCATGGGAAACTGGTAGCTGAGTGGAAGAAGTCCAACCGTCCCCAAAGGAAAGTCTGTAGCTGCAGTGTAAGTGTCCCAAGAAATGAGTGACAAAGGGGGAAAGTCATTCGATACTGTGAAGTGAACTTGTTTGCGGATTTTGGGGGTGCAATAGGGGAGGACAGGATACATGTCAAATCCTGGCCTCAACATGTATTTCACTCCTTTCTCTACTTTGATGGAATACTCAAATTTACCAGTTTTGTCCAAAAGGTGTTAAATCCAGGGAACCTCATGGTCCATTAAATCTCAGAACCCTGTGAGTGTTTAGGCAAGTGTTTAAGGAAATAGATCTCTTCCATGGGAAACTCTGCAAAGGTGGGCTGATTTTTAAAAATTTACATATCATCTGAATCTCTGCTCAGTCCCTGTCACATGGGGGAATACCTGGTTGCAAGTTGGGTTTCCTGGGAAGCAGCCTCCTGGATAGATTTGGGTTGAGAAAGTTTTTGAGGGCATGCCCTTAAGACATCTGGGGGGTAGAGGAGGAGAGCAGAGGGAAAACCTGGGCCGTGTGATATGTCACAAGCCTTCAGGTGGCTCTGGAGCTGGAATGGCCTTTCAGAGTTAGGACAAAAAGATGGGCTGTACCACCTGGACTAGCTAGCTGTTGGCTGTAGATCACTATGGGGCAGAAGAAGGACCGTGGGTGAGATGGTCTGAGGGCTGGCAGCAGTCCCTGAAGCTGAGGAGAGAGTCTGTCAGTCCTGCAGAGGGCTCTGGGTGACACAGGAAAAGCATCTGCCCCATGTCCTAACTTAGTAAGCTGGGGAGAGAATGTAGGTTTAGTGCTTAGTAACGCTCAGAATGGAAAAGAGTAGCTGCAAAAAATGGCCCCAAGGAGCCATTCCTGGCACTCCAGGATTTCAGGACTCCTTTTGCCACTTTGGTAAAGGATGCATCAGAACAAACACCCACTGCCCCCACAGCACCCCCAATCCCACATTTAGAATCCACTCTCTAGAAGGCATGGAACAGATTCTGGGGGTGGGTGGACGGGGTTGGGCTGACTTGGGGTTGGGAGTGACTCGGGAATCCTGGCGTTTGTGTGGATCAGGTGATGTGGGCATGTAGCTGAGGTTACAGAGGCTGTGTATTTATCCCTCTTCTTGTGATTTCTAGTTTCAGTGGCGATTCTCTCGAGAAGACATGCACAACAGGCAGATGAGGAAATCCAAAGGTAAATTTGGTGCCAGAGACAAACAACTAGCAGAAGAAAACGAGAAGAATTTAGAAGACCAGTTCTCCAAAGATGGAGATGTGGGAAACTGTGTCCTGGGTAGACAACAGGAAGACGGGGACTCTGAGGAGATGAAGGTCCCTGTGCAAGAGGTCAGGGAAGAAGAGATGGCCCCTGCCAGCCATCTGGGTGGGGAGCCTGCGGCGTGTGGGGCTGTGCAGAATGGTCCTGCCAGCTTCAGTAGGGCCCAGGTGGCCTGTGGGCACTCCAATCCTGGAGAGGATGCTGGCAAAGCGGGTGCAGAGGAAGTTGGGGAGCCTGCTCCGGCAGAAGAAAACTGAGTCTCGGGCAGTTTGTGCTGAAGCTAGATGAGCTGGCAAACCCGAGGCATCTTGCCAGCAGCTGGTTTGCCATGGTGTTGTGTGTTACCCTTTGGCTTGGCTTGACCTCTCCTTGTGAGCTCACCTGGGCCCTCCCAGGGCCGATCTCTGACAGCGTTGGTTTCTTCACATCTGATTGGAAGGCAGTGTAATGACCCTGTATTAGAATGCCAGGTCAGGTTACTTTACACGTCAGGGTTGGAGGCTCAGCCCTGGCTCCACCACTCCTCCTGAGGGAGGGTCTGGACCATCTAGTGCCTGTACCACCCCCACAGGACCACCAGGGTGAATTTGGGTCAAATCTATGGACATCCCTGGCTCCAAGCCAAGGCTGTTCCCTTCCCACCCTGCCAGAGCGGTGTCTGTCCCCTGCTGCTTTGTGCAGCAGCTACCTGGTGACTTTTAACCATCCCCTGGAGCCCAATGGGCTCTTTTCTCCAGCTTAGACCCCTGCTGCTTTGGCAAAGAAAGTGACAGCACTGGGGAGGGGAGGTACCCAGCCTCCTAGCTTTTCTCAAAACAGTCCTAGATACTGGGAATTTAGAAATGAAGAGGTGATTCTTTGTGCACCTACTCTTGCAGAATGTTTAAAGGTGTTCTGTGTTAATGCCAAAAAAAAAAAAAAAAATTTAAAGGTTTTGTATTCAGCACATCCTATGAATACATGTTACTTCTGTCATTTCAGGGCATCCAGGCTGGCTGGGTGCTCTCATTATGTGCTATTTTAATCAGTGTATCATTGGCCAAGTTGTTACCCATGTATGCTGTGTCTCATGTGTTTATATTGTTCAGAAAGTATTGTTAAGGCTTTAAGTAGACGCATCTGGCAAACCTTGGAGAGAGAATGCCGATTGTCTTGACTGAAACAACAGCCTGTCTCCTTTCTTGTTTAGTTACTTAAAGCAATAAATCATCTGAGTTTAGTGTCTTGAGTATTTATCGTGTGACAACAAAAGTCCTGGCCTAATGTCCAAAGGACTCCACTCCTCATCCCTTATGCATGTTTTATAAGTTTCTAACTCCTGGCAGCTTGATGATGTGTGAGAAGAGAACACAGCTCTTAGGGAACACTGCAGAGCTGGCTGAGCATGCTGTGCCTTCTCACCTCTGTAGAAAGGCGGAAAACGACATTCAGATACCACCAGGTAAGGAAAGGGGCAGGAGGGGTGGAGACCTACCTTCCTAAACAAACAAAAAACTCCACTTTAGTTTTTAAGCATGCTCCCAAGCTTTTAAGTAAATTATTTGAGGCAAGTCTTTTCCATTTGCAAGTTTATTAAAATAAAATCCATCTGTAATATGTTTATAAAGCAAAATTGAGAACCTGTGTCTGGCTATATCAATTCAGTGGTTCCTTCTTGACAAACCCCCACCCAACCCTCAGAAAGGTTGAAGACCCAGTTCAAAGCACCTTGTTTTAGTGTTTTTTCTTAAAAGGATACCTAGTTTTTAAAATGACATTTTCCACAATTATACTCAGTCATTTTAGACTCAGTCATTAATATCTATACAGCATTTTGATTTAATACAAATCTGTCTTGGCACAAAGCTTCAAGGATCATTACTTTGGGGGGGGAAAACACTAGTCCCAAGAGGCCGGATGAAAACCACTCTAGAAACTTTAAGTAATATACAATCCTAGGCTGGAGGACTTTATTTCACTCAGCTTTGGGTATATTTTTCAATTATTAAGTGACATTTGTGTTGGCTGTATTTGCTGTGGGAGGAAAGAATTAAAGGTGACTAATTTGAATTCCTCAGTGTTTGCCCTAGTGTCAGCCTAACAAATAATTCCCAAAGGTCTTGATTTTTCCTCCCTTTTCTACACTCCTGCTGATTCTGGCAAAACATCAGTCTACAGTGGAGATTCTCAAGTTGGCTGCATCTTGAATCACTGGGGGAGCTTTAAAAAATACTGATGCCCAGGGCCTACTCCCAGAGTCTGTGAATGAATGGTCCGGGCAGTGGTCTGGCCATGGGGATTTTTAAAGGCTCCCTGGGGATTCTAAGGTGTGGCCAAGGTTGAGAACCAACAGCCACAGGATCTCTACAAATGGAACCACAGCTTGTTCTTCAGGAAATAAAATGCTTTTTCCAAATGGTGAACCACCAAGGCCCCAAAACTCAATCCCAACATCCTGCATGTGCATTTCAAGTGGGAGGACTCCTGAAGGAATCTTGCCTTCCTGTGATGGTGACAGGGTGGAAGGCCATCCTTTAAGGAGGACCCAGTAACTTAGTAAAAGCTGCAGACTTGTGGTAGCTTGTGCATGTGGTTTTGGTTTTTGAGGTTGTGGCTGTTGGAGTGGTCACAAGGAATGGGAGTTGAGGGTGATCAGGTGACTGAAGTGTGACATTCCTAGGAATCAGAGGATGAATTCTTATCTTGCCTCATGTTTAAAGAAATGCAGGTGTATGGCTCTCAAGTGCACAGGGCCACAAAATCAAAGTACTGATAATTGGAAAGCACGAGGAAATCTATGTTCATGAAGTGGTGATGCTGTTTTACGGTGAGCTATCATAGTGAAAAAAGCCCATCCAAGCTTCGGAATTGGACAGAACTGGTTAGGACATACAATCTACGCAGGTAAACTCAGGCGTTTAAAAGGGGCTAAAGGTACTGTATCAGATTTTTGTTAGCATAAAGATGGTCGTGAAGTGCTTAGTCTATGGGCAGCAGTTGATCATAATGCTGACAGAAAATACATGTGGCAGAGACTAGTAGCCTTGCTCAGGATCCATGGGCTCCTATTCTTGCAGCCTGGGGCCATGACACTGGGCTCTAGTGATGGACCATGAGCAGATGAGATGTAAACCACTTAGGAGCCTGATCTTAAAAAACACCTAAGACCCTTAGCCCTTTATTTTCAGCACCCCTGACGTATTTCAAGATGGACCATTACGGCTGTCAAATAACCTTTGTTCTAAACCACACCACTGACATGTTCAGGTTTGTCTGATACCGAAGCACATTTCCTACCTTAATAGAAATACTATCATAATATTTATAAAGTCCTAATTTATTTAGTGGTGGTTATAAGTAACAAAAAGGTAAGTTTCAGTTTATCTGAACATACTTCACTAGAGATGATGCTTGAAGGGAGCAGTTTTGAAGCTTCAGCAGGAGGCATTCCAATTCCTTACTTATGAAGCTAGCTTTATCAGGGCCTGATTTCCATCACAGATTGTCTTTGGGGAACGTTTTTCAATGGTGGCAGGCCTTCTTAGTAGGAATATGTAGTCCCCAAACTCACTCATGCAAGACATTTTGGTTGAGCTCATACCCAGTGTGGGATGAATGCTGCGGGGAGCAGTTACCTAGGCACTCTGCTGGGGCTCACAGCAGTCTTGTATAAACAGGAAGCCCTGAAAGGGTTGGCAAGTGGTGGAAGAGGGTACATGGGCAGCCAGGATCTGGGCACTGATTCTCAGCTGCTGCCACGGGTCCTGTTCCCAGATCATAAGCAGTGCTGGGTGGGCCTCTGCTGCAGAGCACTCTGCCCGCTCAATGACCCACCAAAATGACACAGCTTCCCAGGAGAGTCCATGTTTCCTGTACCTGACTCCCAGAGCACATGGATGTTAGATCTAAGGACAAGACCTATTAAGCCCTTGGCTATGATTTCTGAGGTGTTTGTTGCCAGAGAAGGAAGCAAAGCAATGTTCACCACAGGTTCCTGTTGATAGTCATTTCTGTGGCCAGGACTAAGAAAACCCCGGTTGCAGAAGAGCTGGCTCTGGGAACCTGGCTGATGCTTGTTTCCCCAGGCCTGCCAAATTGACACGGGCACTTCCTCCAGCACAGGGAAGCCGGGCTGTGTGGGAGAATGTTTGGGGGATGGGTGCGTACTGGGGATTTAACCCAGGGGCAATTTACCACTGAGCTGCATCCTCCCTTTTTTAAAATTTTGACACAGGGTCTTGCTAAGTTGCTGAGAATGGCCTCAAATTTGCTACCTTCCTGTCTCAATCTCCTGGGATTATGGGATGTGCCACTGTGCCTGGTGAGACTGTTTACATGGGAACAGGGGATAAGCTTATTCACTATACAGACAGTTTTAATTCCTACACACTGTGCTAAGCGCTGAGAAGAAATACAGAAGGGCCCTGTGGAAAGAATAAGCAGGGGCGTGGTGGTAGGGAGCTCTGTTTTAAGAGCAAGGAAATGGGCTGGGGCTCAGTGGTAAAGCACTTGCCTAGCATGCGTGGGGCACTGGGTTCAATCCTCAGCACCACATATAAATCATGAAAATAAAGATCCATCAACAACTAAAAAAAAGCAGGGAAATGACACCCTATTTGCGTTTTTAGAAACCAGAGGGTGCAGAGGCAAGTGAAGAGATCAGTCCTTTAATTCTGGTGGGCAGTGCTGGTGGCCTATAGCAGAGAAGGGGGCATATTTGAGAGCAGGAGCAAAAATTGGAGTTTGATAGATTTGGGAGTAAGGGAGGTACTGAAGGTACCTCTACCAGAACCTTTAATAAGCACTGTCCTTATCAAAGGCTTTTCCTGGAAGTAACAATCACTCCAGTGAGACAGACCTGAAAACATCCATGCAGTGGCTTAAATGACCAATTCAACATTAGTCAACAAAGTCACTAGAAGAGGCTTGATGACTTTTGACAGATGAACTAGGTCTTTAATTTTTGTAAGGAATGGGGTTGCCCAAGAATAATGCCTGACTTGACTCTGAAGGTTTCCAATGGTAATGCTGATACTTGAGGCTATACCTTCGGCCAGGCATCTGAGGGAAGTCACCCTGGTTGACAACTACAGAAACTATGGATTAGGAATGGATTGGGTTAACATGGGGTTTTAATCAGGTTTTGACAGGTGAAAGAGAAGTTTGTCATCCTATAACTGATGCAGTAAAACTTCTGTATTTAGTATTTTTCTATTGCCCTTAAATAATGTCAGCATTAGGGTTGCAGACCACAATCATTGCAACAATTAATCAAACATTTGTATTTTTTGTTGCTCTTAACCTAAAGCCTTAATATCAAGAACTATATTTCACTCATCAGGGGAAGCATTAAAATGCTACAAAATGGACCTGTGAACCTTTAGTCCTGGGTACTTCCAATCTTGATTATGAAAACAAGAAAACCACCTTAGAATGAGTAACCAGAAAAATGACCAGTTTTTGGATCAATCAAATGCCTAAATTAATACCTATCAAACTCTCACTATGAAGCTAGAGAGCTATCAGTTCAGCCTATCTCACTCAAGTCCACTTTAAGCCCCAACAGGCAAATGCTAATTTTCTTATTGATGGTGATTCTATCCTTTCTCTTGGGCTCTGACTCCAGAATTTAATCAGTATAATTTAGAAGTCCTCTACATCAAGCCCAACTTTTGTCTTTATTCTAAGACAGCTCCTTCCTATTCTGTCATTGTTGGAGATACAAATAAATAAGTCACTGCAAGAAGTAAACATCTGAAGCCAGTTATGAGAGATGACTGAGATGACCGAGGTTTCCAGAAGCTGGTGCCATGTTCTTTCCACCAAACCAACCATTCTAATTCACTTTTGGTTTCTTCTCTCCAGGCTCCTTAAGTCTCTTAAGAACAAATAAGCCTAGATGGATTAAAACAAAACTAATTGGAAAGCTCTGAAAATGGGTGTTTTGGTTGAGTTAAAAAAAAAAAATGGAGGATCTCCCATTTAGTAGTGCAGAGAATTCTGGAAGAAGTCTGGAGCTAAGAGAGCAAAGTCCTCTAACGAGAGAAGAGGACCAAGTTCTATAGTCCTCACTTTGACACCTTCCCCAGTCACATGACCTCAGGTAAGCAGTCTGTCCACTCAGTCTCATTACCCTTGTCAGTAAAATGGGAGAACATCGTTCACTCTGCCTACCTGACATAAATACTATGGGGCAATTTAATGAGAGAGAACACTTGGCATTTGAGAGGTACTGCTGTCCTGTTCAATTGCTAATAGAGCACCAACCACAATCCAGATCACAACTGAATTCAGCTTAACCCCAGAGTTACCATTTCCCATCACAAGTCTGCCTGTAGAAGTAAAGATCTAACACTAAGCATCCAATCTATTTGTGTTTAAATAACCTAGAAAAGAAAGCAGAGTATATTAAAAAGCAAAAGTACTTGAGAGGAGACAGCGAGATTATTTATCAGAAGCACCCAGCACTCATGCTTCTCCACAAAGAAACATCAAAGCAACAGATGTATAGTCGCATATCAAGGTGAGTGATTATGGGAAAACACTGGAAACTTTGTAAGACCCTGAGAGGTGGGACAATAGCATAAAAGAGAAACAACATATCCAAGAACCTGCTGCCCAACTCTACAGCCTGAGCTGGGGAGTCTCCCCTCTACAGAGGTAAAGCTGGAAGAAAGAATCCCAGGAAACTATAAGCACAGGTACTGGAAATCTATTACAGGAAACTGCAAAGTTTCTTAGCCTAACTAGGTAAGTAACCTGAAATCTGCACAGTAGCTAGCTCTGGAAAAGGAATTCATATCATCCCCCAAGAGGCTGTAACCAGGAGCTATATTTAGAAAGGACCTATTGTCTAAATTTGGACTGCTTAGGAGATTAGAAATCTATGGGAGCCACGAGCCTATAATCCCAGCACTTAGGGAGGCTGAGACAGGAGATTCACTAGTTCAAAGCCAGCCTCAGCAAGAGTGAGGCGCTAAGCAACTCAGTGAGACCCTGTCTCTACATAAAACACAAAATAGGGCTGGGGATGTGGCTCAGTGGTCGAGTACCCCTGAGTTCCATCCCCGGTGCCAAAAAAAAAAAAAATCTATGGGATCCCACAGACATTCCCCTGTACTGGCTCAGCAGGCAGGTGTCTCAAGAACCAAACTTGGTTCAACAGAATGATTCTGACACAAACACTCTGAGTGCTGCAACAGGGGAACAGTACTGCTCTCAAGAACTGGGAGACTGGGAAGCCTGCCCCCTGAGTCCCAAGGTGTTGCCATTCGTGTGTGATTTCACACAGGTGCCTGTCACTAACAATTAAGAAAAAGAACTCTGGTTCTACTGCTCTTCTGCCCACAGGAATCTGCTAAAGCAGTCCTGAGCAACTCTGGCTGTCACTCAACCTAAGAATTGAGTACAGAGAGAAACTTTCAGGAGTCAGCTGCATTCAATATTCAATTCTCCCTTGCTTCTCCAAGTACCCCATAGGAATTTTTCCTGGTTGGACCCACTCCTGTTCCATCCCCCAGCCGTGTCCTGTCCACAAGCAAAGGTAGGGGATTCTGAGGTCCTGCTCCTGGGCAGACACTCAAACAGCAGAGGAACACTACAACTGCTGCTGCCCCACCTGTGCAGATCCCACCATCAGTCACCTCTGTACTTTGCCTGTTGCACATTGCTGAAAAGCCTGGGTATGAGTGCCACTTAGGAACTGTGGTTCTCGCCCCAGGTCTCCCCACAAAACACCTGGACCTGCACAACTATCTAGTCAGTCAAGCATCTCGCCTTACTGGAGCAGCTGGTGCCAGAGACCCTCTGAAGTAACAGCCAATACCAACAATGCCTGGAAAAACCCCATCACCATTATAGAGGCCACCACTCTCATTGTAGGAGTAACCAGGGTGCACTCACACACTGCTATCTAGCTCTCTCCAAACTGCTAGAGTGTCTACACACTTGGGTGACCTACCGACGGTGCATCTGCCTGACTCTGATAAACAGTGTGCCCAAATTCACTAAATCTCAGCTAAACAAGCTACAGGAAGACTATGGCTGAGGCACCCAGCTGGAGATAACCTCAGCATTGCATAACAAATCAATACCCCCCAGGCACATTCAGAAGAAAGCTGTTTGCTAAAAAGGCCATCCCATTAAAAAGTGATAGAAATATGAAGACAGTTTTAAAAAGGCTCTCTAGTAAATGATTGCAAAGATACTGAAAGAAATGAAATGCCTAATAAAAAGTAAAAAGAAAAGGAAGACACTGCAGGATATGAATGAGAAATTCAGCAAAGAAATAGTGATTTCAAAAATAACCAAATCCTGGAAATGGAGAGCTGAATAAGTCCAACAAAAAAATTCAGTTGAAGTCTCAACAGAAAACTAGACTGAGTGGAAAAAAGACAGACTATCAGTTTGTGTATTTCCAGGACCTGTCTTCATTCAGAAAAGAAAACCAGCATTCAAGACCTTTGGGACACCATTAAATGTCTACCTCACGGGCATCTCAGAAGGGGAAGAAAAAAAGGTCAGGCACAGAAAAATTCTCTAATCTTGGGAAACACATGGATGCCCATATACAGGATATTCAACCCCAATAGACACGATCAAAAAAGATTGACTATGATATGTCATGGTGACAAACTGTCAAAAGTACAAGAAAATTTTAAAATCTGCAAGAGAAAAGCACCAAGCCACACAGAAGTGCAGCCCCATTAGACTAACAAATCTCTTAGCAGAAAGCCTGTACATTACAAGGTCATGAAATGATGTTTTTGATGTCCTGAAATAACTGCCAACCAAGATTACTTCACCCAGCAAGGCTATCCTTCAGAAAAGGAGAATAAAGACCTTCCAAGATAAGCAAAAACAATTTATGACTACCATACTAGCTTTACAAAAGATGCTTATGTGAGTCTTATCTCCAGAAGTTAAAGGTAACTACCATCACAATAGCATGTAAAAGCATAAATCTTATTAGAATAGATACACAAAAGAATCAAACATTTTCAATAAACTTAAAAGATGAGTAAGAGGAACAGAATATTCAAAACAAATAGACAAATCAAAATGACAGGCATAAGTCTACCTTTCAGTAATAATTCTGAATGTAAATGGAACTTAATTCTTCAATTAAAATATACAGACTGGCTGAGTGGATTTAAAAAACAATCCAACAGCATGTTGCCTACAAGAAACTCAACAGTAAAGGCAGACTGAGAAGATGGAAAATGACAGTCCAAGCAAATGGAATCCTAAAGCAAGCAGCAGTAGCTTTACTTATATCTGACAAGAGATTTTAAGAGACAAAGATCACTATATAATCAAGACCAATTCATCAAGATAGAACTAGTGCAAACCTAAGTACCTAACAGCAGAACACCTAATTTTATAAAGCACAATTAGACCTTAAGTGACGGAGATATTCCAATATAATAATAGGCGGAGCCGGGCGCAGTGGCGCTAGCCTGTAATCCCAGCACTTAGGGAGGCTGAGACAGGAGAATTGCGAGTTCAAAGCCAGCCTCAGCAAGGGTGAGGCGCTAAGCAACTCAGTGAGACCCTGTCTCTACATAAAACACAAAATAGGGCTGGGGATGTGGCTCAGTGATCGAGTGCCCCTGAGTTCAATCCCCAGTACCAAAAAATCATAATAATAGGCGGGATTTTCATACTCCACTCACCAATGGATAGATCCTCCAGACAAAAAAATTAGAGATAAATTATACTGTGGATCAAATGGACTTACCAGACATTTACAGAATATTCCTGTAAATAACTGCAGAATACACATTTTCTTCCAGCAGCACATGGAACATTTTCTAGAATGTACTATGTATTAGGCTACAAAAGAAATCTTAACACCCTCTCCCCCAAACCCTAATATCACTTTCATTTTTTTATCACAATGGAATGAAACTAGAATGATAGGAGGAACTTTAGAAATTATACAGACAGACACTGAATAACACACTTTTGAATCAACAGTGGGTCACTGAAGAAGTTAAAAGGGAAATTTAAAAAGTTCTTGTGAGCCAAGTGCAGTGGCACACACCTGTAATCCCAGCACTTTGGGAGGCTGAGACAGGAGAATCGCGAGTTCAAAGCCAGCCTCAGCAACAGCGAGGCACTAAGCAACTCAGTGAGACCCTGTCTCTACATAAAACACAAAATAGGGCTGGGGATGTGGCTCAGTGGCTGAGTACCCCAGAGTTCAATCCCCGGTACCTCCCTTGAAGGTAAAAAAGATCCTTGAAGAAAATGAAAACAAAAAGCAGAACCTGTGGGATACAGCAAAAGCAGTACTAAGGAGGGTAGTTTGAGTGCCTGCATCAAAGAGATACACCTGAAACCATCTCATGCTGCACCTCAAGGACTAAGAACAACCCAACCCACAATAGCAGGAAAGAATAAAGATCAGAGCAGAAATAAATGAAATAGTCTTAAATACAAAGAGTGGGTTCTTTAAAACAAACCTGTAGACTTGATTTGGGTTTTATCTCTCTCCTAAACTTAGAAAGGAAACAATGACAAGTGATACCACAGAAATATAAAGGATTATCAGGGATTATTTTGAACAATTATATGCTAACAAGTCAAAATCTAGAAGAAATGGACATTCTGACCATATATGACCTATCAAAAATGTAACATGAGGATATATAAAAAACCTAAATAGACCAATAAATAATGGGACTGAATAAAATTCTCCCAATAAAGTCCAGGGTTAAAGATGGGGTTCACTGCTGAATTTTACCACATATTTGAAGAACACCACTGATTCTCAAACTATTCCATATAATTGATAGAGAATCCCTCCAAACTTAATCTGAGGCCAGTATTACCCTGTGATCAAAACCTAACAAGGGTACAACATAAAAAGATACAACAATCCTTAACAAAATGCTAGCAAATTGAATTCAACAAGATACCAAAAAGATCATATACACCATGATCAAGTTGGTTTCATTCTAGGAATACAAAAATCAATAAGCAGAAAACATCACATATACAGAAGAAAAATCTTATCAGTTCAGAAAAAACACTGAATAAAATTCAACATCCCTTCATAATAAATACCCTGATAAAATTAAGTATAGAAGGATCACACCTCAACATAGTAAGGCTACATTTGACAAATCCACAGCCAACATGAATACGGAATGGGAGAAAACTGAAAACATTTCCTCTAAGATCAGGAACAAGACAAGAGTATCCACTTTCATCACTTTTATTCAATGCAGTACTAGAAATTTTAGCCAGAGCAACTTGGCAAGAGAAAGAAAAGGCATATAAATAGGAAAGGAAGCCAAACTACTCCTATTTGCAGATGATATTATATTTTTACGTGAAAACTAAAGATGCTACCTAAACTATTAGAACTGAAATTCAATAAAGTAGCAGGATACAAAATCAACATACAAAAATCAGTAGCTTGTCTGTATACCAATAATGAAATTTGCTGATAAAAATCCTAAAAGCAATCCCATTCACAACAGATACCACCACCAGAAACCATGAGAATAAAGAGTAACAAGTCTTTACAATTAAAATTTAAAAAAACACTGATGAAAGAAATTGAAGACGACACTAAAAGATCATCCATGTTCATGGATTGGAAGAATATTGTTAAAAATCTCCAAACTACCAAAAGTGATCTACAGATTTAATACAATCCCCATCAAAATGCCAATGACATTCTTTACAGAACTAGGGGGAAAAAATCCTAAAATTTATAGGGAAGCAGGAAAGACAAATAGCCAAAGCAGTCTTGAGCAAAAAAGAATAAACCTGGAGTCATCACAACAACAACCGGTTTACAGATACTTTTCAGAGCCATAGTAACAAAACAGTATGGTACTGGCATAAAAACAGACAAATAGACCAGTGAAAAAGACAAGAGAATCCAGACGTAAACCCATGCATCTTCAGCCAATTACTCTCAACAAAGAAAACCCAGAACACACAGTGGAGAAAGGATATCAACAAATGATGCTGAGAAAGCTGGATAGTCACATGCAGATTAAGACTTGATCGTCATCTCTCACCTGGTACAAAAATGAACACAAAATGAAAGATCTTGGTATGAGACCTGAAACTACTAAAGGAGAACAGGAAGCACTTTAAGATGTTGACACAGGTGGTTTTCTAGAAAGGACTCCAAAAGCACAGCAAACAAGCAAAAAATTGACAAATGAGATTATATCAAACTAAAGATTAGGTACAGCAAAGGAAACAACAGAGGAGAAAATCTTTGTCAGCCATTCATCAGAGGGTTTATATCCAGAATACCTAAAGTACTCAACAAACTTAAAAAATCCCTAAGTAACTCAATTTAAAAATGTGCAAATGATGATCTAAACATTTCAAAAGAAGAAATCCAATAAATATATGCAGAATGCTCAATATTATTAAACATCAGGAAAATGCAAATCAAAACTATAATGGGATACCCTTATCACTTCAGTAAGAATGGCTATTATCCCCCCCCCGCCCCCCCCCCCAAAAATTGCTGGCTAGGATGTGGAGAAAAAGGAACTCTTATTCATTAGTGGTAGAAATATAAATTAGTACTAGTGACTATGAAAAATAGTATGGCAGGTCCTCAAAAACAAAACTACAGCAGCTATACAACCCCTGGGTGAACATCCAAAGGAAATAAAGTCAGCACACACAAGAGATACCTGAATGTCCATGCTTACTGCACCACCATGTTCACAATAGCTAAGACACAGAATCAGCTTAGGTGTCTGTCAACAGAGGAATGGATAAAGAAAACATGGGATATGTATGCAGCCAGAAAGAAGGAAACCTTGTCATTTGCAGAAAAATGGATGGAAGTGGAGAATATCATGTTACACAAGCCACACCAAACATGAAAGACAAATATGTTTTCTCATACATGAAACAAAAAAACCCCAACCTGTAAGTAGACTACTGATTACTAGAAACTGGGAAGAATATCAGGGGTGTGTAGTGAGGGAAAACGGGGAGGGTTAAGGGTGGAGGGATATGACCAGCATATGCTATATGCATGTGTGAAAATATCAAAGTGAATTCCATTAAAATGTGTAACATGTATGAATAAAAGTAGATATTAAAAAACTAAAAGAATATAATATCAAAGCAAACTAAGGCCTATGGAATAGAGTAGAAAGTCTACAGGGAAAATCTACTGGGGGGGAATTTAGTATATGATAAAGGAAGCATTTGAAATCACTGGGGAAAGTATAGAGTATTTGGTAAATGGTACTGGGAAACTGGAGAGTCACATGGAAAAAGTCAGATCCCTATCCCTTTTCAAGCACAAAAATTAATCCCCAATGTATTAAAGATCTATAAATTATCTAAAGAAAATATTTTTAAAAAGCCAAGGGCAAAGACTATCAATTTAAATTTCTGGTATTAGTTACAACAAACAAAATTCAGGGACTAGTAACAGATCAGACAAAAACACCTAATATATATAAAACAGAATTAGGACTTACTGTTTTTATAAGGAGATTCAAATCAGTAAGATTAAAATGGACATAAAAGAACACAGTAAAGAAAACGTTAGTTAAAAAATGCAATGGAAAAATACAAAAATCTGAAAAGTTAATCTAAAAAGCACATCTTTCATTCAACAAGTTAGGAAAAAATCCAAAGACAAATATCTATTTCATATCTTTTAGGTATCTACTGTTGGCCAGAAATGGACATTTTCATAACTTATTAGAATATAAATTAAGCATTTTATAGGGTAATTTGGCAATCAACACTAGTCATTACTAGCAATGATACTTTGGTAATTTTATTAGGAATACATGTAGAAAATTTATATGAACAAATTTGTTTGCTGCAATATTGTTTGTAATAGTCCCAAACTGTAAACCATCTAAATGTCCACCAGAGACTAATGGTTAAGTGTATTATGGTTATGATATACACCCATAATGTGCTGTGTGTTAAGAGTGATACACAGAAGCACAAATAGCTATATATGTATACAAGGCTAATACACTGGAAAATGTCTAAATGGATGCCGCAAGCTCTTTATATAAAGGTTTCTTCCAGGATGGAATGAGAAGAGATGGGAATGGGATGAGGGAGTAGGAGGCTTCATCGTTTTAGTGTACCTACTTTCATATTATTTAATTTATGGTCACAGGTAATTTAAAAAGAAAAAAGTAGTAAACAAAATCTTATGCTAAAGAACACCAAAATGAAATATAGGGATGAGAGAGGGACTAGGTCAGGCCAACAGGCTCCTGCAGGGTTTTAAGAAATCTGAACAGACTGGATCAAGATGGCTGATCGGCAACCGGGAAAGTCTGGATTCCTAAGTACAAAACATTTTAAAATGCATGCCTTGATTTGATGGTGGGTTAGTAGATATCTTTATATGTCATCACCACATTGACAGATTATGTACACATCAGGGAAGAGTAATATTAAAGATATCTGAAATGAGAAAAATATACTTCAGTTTGATTTAAAATAAAAATGCAATAACAGCTCTAAGGTTAAATTATCAGCATATCATCATCTATAATACCAGGAATGAAGGAAATTGCTATTTTACATTAAAAAATTTTCTCAGTAAGAGACTTGGATATTTGGCAGTCACTATATACAGGCAAGTATTTGTTCTTGCAAGCACACACACATACCTAGTCCTAACCTTAGCATCCAGCATCTTCCTAAGCACTGTCTGCAGCCTTTCCCACGGTCCCCTCCTACCCTCCACCCCTAGGATGCCATCACTCCAAATACTCAGCCATCCAATGTCCACTGCTTCTCTTCAACCATTGATAGCTGCAAAAATCACATTTTCCTCAGATCATCTGTTTTTAATCTTTTTAAAATGTTCTTGGTAATATACTTCTTCATAGAAGATACTTTATATCTTTAGCCTCATTAAAAAGTATAATTTCTCAAGGTATTTAACTTTCTCAAGGTAACTTTTGTCTTATATTTTCCTCAATACCAGCAGACAGATGCTCAATAAATGACAGTTAATTATCTGGAAAAACTTGTTACCTCCTAAACTAGAGTTCCATTTCATAGGTTTCATACAATTGGGTTATTTCTCTCATCTTAAATCTGTGGCTAAGTTAATACTGTACCAATTTAACTACATTGTTAATTTCTTTGTTTTGATAAATATACCGTGATTATGTTAACATTTGGGGAAGCTGGTATATGTGAATTTTGAAACTCTTCTTTAAATATAAAAGAACTTCATAATTAAAAGTTTAAAAAACAATGAATAGGGTTTTGGCAGGATGGCAGAGTAAAACTAGGCAGCAAACCAACTCTTCCACAGCTTGGAATAGAAGCAGTGAGAACCCTGGTCAGAAAGGTGGGTAGCAGAGGGAATGTGCTAAGACATAATGCTGGACAGTCACTTGGACTCAAAAATTCTGACTACAACAACAAAATTGAAAAGAATTCATTATCTCTGAACCCTCACTAGGGTGGGTTGGGGGGTAGGGGTAACAAAGGGAGAAAAGGGAAAGGCAAAGCTAACAAGTGGTATTGTCCATAAACCCAGTATGTGTGTGTGGTGGTGGTAGTGGGGGAGGGGGAGACGACACAGGACAGCATGTCCCCAAATGCTAGGTTTCTGTTCCCAAAAACCTACCCAAGTTGAGGGAACAATGAGAGCAAGGCTGGGCCAGAAAGTCCAAATACACATTATAAGGCACATAAGCTTTCTCATGCACTGTGGAAGCTAGGGCAAGTTAGTGTTATCTGTAGAAAGCTACTTTCCTGCATGTATGCCAGGATAGTTGCTCCTTGGGATGCTGCTTATATAAGCAAGCTAATGCTAACGATGTCACTATTTCTGCAGCCTAACATAAAAAACCCCCGAGGCATAAACTGAGGGCACTGTGGAGGATACGTGTTACTCATCTAGCCACCACTGGATAAAACACCATGGGCTAGAGAAGAACAGCTTGGTGAAGCACGAGGAGGAATAGAGGTGCTATCTGTTTGGCCTGTTGCCACTGAACTCTTCCCAGGATCTTCTTGGGGCAGTCACTGATGTAAGCTTTCCCCAATGAATCATGCCTCACACTGTCTCTGGGGACTTTCTTTGGCTCTTCTGCAACCTACCCCACTGTCCTGGCACAACTGGGATGTGGATGAGACAACAAGCATACTTCAGAAACAATAACCACAGAAAAGAAAGACTTGTAAGGAGAGACAGTAGCTGCAAAGCCACTCGGTGAGAGAAAAGTGCACAGCTTACCTCATTGCTGGTGTATATCTGTGGCAGACAGCCATTTTGTAGAGATCAAGCCTAAACCTGCCATGCTGGGAGGAATTAAATCTATAGGGCTTTATCGCCTAGAGCAAATACTATCAGAGAGAAGGCCTCTGAAACAAGCTGAGTAACCTGGGTAGTGGGAGCCCTGCTATATGTAGATTGCCAAACCTCCCTCTCCACAATGCTGCTAAGGGGAATGGGGTGCAGAACAGAAAGCAGGTCACTTTCAGAGTGTGGCATCTGGGGAGTGGCAAGTGCCCTAGCTACTGGCCACAGCTGTACAAGTGCCTGTTGTTAGCTTCAGCAGTGAGCACCTCTGTAGTCAGCAGCAGCCATCTGCAGACATTCATGCTCCAGATACCAGCCACCACCACCAGCACCACAGCACCAGCCTGCTGACACTGCATCTGCCCTGGTTGCTGGCTGTAACCACATGCACCCCAACAGCTGGCAGAATCTGCCCACACCCCAGTAGTGCCGTGCATATCCCAAAAGCAGCCCACACAGATGTGTGTACCCCAGATGCTGATCACTACTAAGTGTGTCCCAGCAGTGGCCCACCAAAGCTACAGGCAGTCCAACAGCAATATACATGCTTCAGAAGCCAGCAACCACCAAACATACCCCAGCAGTGGCCCACCAACACATGTCCCAGCCAAGGGCCACTGCCCCACGCCCCTGCTATGGCCACAATCCACACTCCTAAAAACTGTCCAGCTGAACTCACACCTGTTTTGACAATGCTGGGGGCACAAAGCATTTATACAGATAGATACACAAGACAGCAGTCCCAACCAGGGAGAGCTCTAGCTGCTAGGCCATAGGCAATTAGGAGATGTTTTCTCTGACCCTTCCGAGAACTAACAGGTATCCAGACATACCAAAAAATGGAGGGAGACTACCAGATTCATGTCAGAGGTAGGTGGAACAAGTTCTCTAGGGACAGAATGGATAACAAAAGTTCTGTACAGTTTTTGAGGCAAGGAGCTGAACTAGACAGGGAAAAACTTAATATACAGCTCCCCAGTACAGCAAAAATGACTAATGTGGATACTACCTCCACACCTACAGAAACTTAGAGGTCAAGTTTAGGTGTGAACATTAACTAACCCCGTCTCCCCCACCAAAAAAAAAAAAACCTGGTGAGATCCAAGTCTAGACGGTCCAATAAGAAAACTCTGCTTCTATTCAAATAGTTGGGCAAGGAATAATTTAAAGACTACTATTGTTAGATTGTTTTTCCTAATTCCACTGATATCTTCTGTGTTGATGTGATAGGTTACCTCCATTATTTGATACTTCATTCCTTAACCCAACTTTATTTTTTAATGTTTTAAATGTTAATTGGATTTAGTCTTTTTTCTCCTTGCTCATTTTTATACTCTCTCCTCTCTTTTCTTCCATCTCTGCCCCTTTCATTTTTTCCTCTCCACCCCCTTCATGCCCTATATAGTTTAATAGTAATTTTTAAAATATTTTTTAGTTGTAAATGGACACAATATCTCTATTTTTATGTGGTGCTGAGGATTGAACCCAATGCCTCACACATATGAGGCAAACACTCTACCACTGAGCTACAGCCCCAGCCTTAATAGTAACTTTAATACCTAGTTTCTCAGTCTATTCTAGAGCATTATTCCCCCTTTCCACTTTTAGGTTAATGGAGTCATGAAAAACATTTTCAATATGTTTAAGATTTACTGGTATATAGCTTTGTTCTTGGTGATCACAGTTAGTAGTGACCATTATCTCTTAGAGTGGTTCGAGGGACCGATCCCACTCATGATCACGCCAAGTGGGAGTTTTGACACTTTAGATACACATCCAGCCTGAGGCACATGATAAGGAGAAAGCAGCTCACTAAAAATCCTTCATATTACAGTGGAATAGACATCCATTCCAGGAGATGTACAAATATCAATACAGAAATATAGGACACATAAGAAAACAAGATGTCTCCAAGAGTTCATAACACTTGTAACTAATTTCATAGACAAAGTGGAAAAAATGCCCATTAAAGAATTCAAAGTGTTGAATGTTAAAATGATCAATGAACTAAAAGATGACCTAAGGAATAAACTAAGGGAGAAAATGCAGGTTATAAAAGAGTATCACAATTGAGAAAGAACCAAATTCTGGAAATAAACTCAATCAAATAAAATAGTTGAAAGTCTGATAGATAACATTAAGTCAAAGAGAATTTCAGTCCTTAAAGACAAGGTATTTGAACACTAAGCAATAAAAACAAAACAAAACCAAACCTATGATCAGAATATTCAAGAACTCTGAAACAACATCAAGAAATCCAACTTAAGGATCACTGGTAATGAAGGAAAAGACATTCAGGATAAGGACACTGATAACCTATTCAGTGAAATAACAGCAGAAAATTTCCCTAACCTTGGGAATATAGGAGCCCTTTAGAACCCCAAATAGATAAGAGCACAAAAGAACTTCCCCATGTCACATTATAGTTAAAATGCCAAAAATCCACAAAGAATTTTAAAAGCTGTGAAAGAAATGACAGGTCACTTACAAAGGTAAACTAATAAGAATTACACCAGATTTCTCAATAGAAACTCCAAAGGACAGGAGGGCTTAGAGAATATATTTCAAGCCTTATAGGAAAATATTTACCAACCTACTTTGGTGTATCCAGGAAATCTTACATAATTAAAGAAATAAAAAATTTTCAAGATATGCATAAACTAAGGGAACTCATGACCACTAAACTAGCACTGAAAAAGATACTTAAAAGAATCCTACACACACAAAGATAAAAACAATGAGAGCTAATGAGAAAGAATGAATCTCATTAGGAGAATCAATAAGCAAATGAAAATTAGGATCAAATCAAACAAATAAAATGTCATGAAGTAATACATTTCTCTCTCTAATAATGAGTGTGCATGGTCTTAATTCTCCAATTAAAAAACACCTAGACTGTCAGAATAAGACCCAACTATACATTGCCTGAGGCAAATATACCTCATTGGCAAAGACATTCACAGATGGAAAGTAATCCATGCAAATGGAATCCAAAAGCAAGAAGGAGCAGTACTCTCATATCAGACAAAACAGATTTTAAGCCAAAATTAGAAGAAACAAGGCCACTACATATTGGTACAGGGAATAATCCAACAAGAAATAATGATCATAAATATTCATGCCCTAAATGTTGGCACACCTAATTTCATTAAACTACCTCAACATAAAGGCTCAGCTAGTCCTCAATATGATAACAATGGGTGATTTCAATACACCTCTCTTAACAGTTCATCCAGACATAAAATCAACAAAGATACTACAGAGTTAAAACTTATGTATCAAATGGATGAACTTAGCAGACTTCTATAGACTATTTCATTCAACAGCTGCCCATGGAACTGTCTTCAAAATAGATCATCTTTTAGGCCATAAAGCTAGTCTTAGAAAATACAGAAACACTGAAATAATTCCTTCCATCTTATCTGATCATAATGGAATAAAATTAGAAATCAACAGCAAAAAAAACCCCAACCTCTCCCCCCCCCCCGCCAAAAAAAAAACCCTACAGAAACTACACAAACACATGGAGATTCTTAGAATCAAACAAGAACAGAAATACAACCTACAAAAACCCGTGGAATACAGTAAAGGCAGTTCTAAGAGAAAAATTTATAGCTCTGTGTACCTACATAAAAAAATAAGTAAATCAGAATGATCTCAAGTACATTACCTAATGATACATCTCAAGGTCTTAGAAAAACAATAACAAACCAATGACAGAACCAATAGAAGTAAAGAAATAACAAAGATGAGAGCTGAAATAGAGAATTAAAAAAAACAGTACTAAAGATCAATAAAAAGTTAGCTCTTGGAAAAGATAAGGTTGATAAACCTTTTAACTAAAAAAGAAGACTCAAATTAATAAAATTAGAGATAATAAAGGGGATATTACAACAAACACCATGAAATTCAAGAGGATCATTAGGAACTATTTTTAAAATCCATATGCCAATCATTGGAAAATACAGAAGAAATGAATACACTTCTAGACACACATGACCCACAAAGTTGGAGCCAGAACCTACAGAAAACCTAAACAGACCAGTTTCAAGCAATGAGATAGAAACAGTAATTTTAAAAACCTCCCAGCAAAGAGCCCACAACCAGATGGACTCCCAGTTGAGTTTTACAAGATCTTTAAAGAACTAACACCAATATTCTTCAAATTATTCTGAAAAACAGGGATGGAGAGAACACTTCTAAACCCATTCTACAAAATCAGTAAGAACACTGAAAACATAAGGACACATCAAGAAAATTAAATTGCAGACCAATGTCCATGAATATAGGTACCAAACTCCTTAACAAAATACTTGCAAATTGAATTCAGAAACACATCAAAAGATCCTACATTATGATCAACATGGTTTCATCCAGGGATACAAGGATGATTCAACATTCATAAATCTGTAAATATAATACACCACGAAAACAGAATCAAGGACAAAAACTACATGATCCTCTCAACAGATGTAGAAAAAGCCTTTGACAAAAATGCAACACCCCTTCATGAAGAAATCCCTGAAAAAACAAGATACAGAAGGAACTTACCTCAGTACAACAAAAGTATATACGACAAACTCAAAGCTGACATCATTATGGAATGGGGGAAAATTGAAAACATGTCCCCTAAAATCAGAAATAAGGAAAAGATGTCTACTCTCACTACTCAATATAGTATTTGCAATTTTATCCAGAGGGGTTAGGCAAGAGAAAGAAAGGGGTTAAAATAGAAAAGGAAGAAGTCAAATTATCCCTATTCATGATATGATCCTATACTTAAAAGCCTCCACCAGAAAATTCTGAGATTTGATAAATTTGGCAAAGTAGCAGAATACAAAAAAAAAAAAAAAAAAAAATCAACATACAGAAATCAGTAGTTTTCCTATACACAAATAATGAACCTGCTTAGAAAGAAATCAGAAAAACAAAGCCATTCACAAAGCCTCAAAAATCAAAAACACAAACCTAGGATAAATCTAACCAAAGAGGTCAATGATGTCTACAAGGAAAATTACAGAACACTGAAAAAATAGAAGATATTAGAAGACAGAAAGACCTCTCATATTCAGGGTAGGCAGAATTAATATTGTTGAAATGACTATATTACCAAAAGCAATCTACAGATTCAGTGTAATCCCAATCAAAATACCAATGACATTCAGAAAAACGCAATCCTAAAATTAGTATGGAAGAAAAAAACCCCAGAATAGCCAAAGCAATTCTGATCAAGAAGAAAAATGCTGGAGGCATCACAATACATGATTTCAAACTGTTCCTCAGAACTACAGTGAAAAACAGCATAGTACTGGTAGAAAAACAGTAAGCTGAAGGATTAGACTAGAAACAGACAAACCCAGATACAGATACAGTCAACTGATCCTTGGCAATGGCATCAAAAACATTAGTTGGGAGAAAAGAGCCTACAGCCTTTTTTAACAAATGGCACTAGGAAAACTGGATATCCATATGCAGAACAATGAAACTAGATGAAACTAGATCCCATATCTCACTCTATACAAAAATCAACTCAAAATGTATCAAAAACTTGGGAATTAGACCAGAAACTCTACAAGTGCTAGAAGAAAACAGGTGAAACACTAACAGTTATATAGGCACAAAAAATGACTTCTTCAGTAAGACTCCTAAAGCTCGGGATATAAACCCAAGAATCAATAAATGAAATGGCTTCAAATTAAAAACCTTCTGAGCAGCAAAGGAAACAATTAAATTTTGTCCCATCATACCAGATGCTAGACAATTATAAAAAAAATGAACAAATTTACTACCTATAGTAACTTTGAAACAAACACTATGTTTCTAGCGTTCCATTCTTATGGGAATAGTAGTAGGTAAATGATTCTTGAATTTTTGCGGGGGAGGGGTACTGGGGATTGAACTCAGAGGCACTCAATAACAGAGTCACATTCCCAGTCCTTTTTTTATTTTTTATTTAGAAACAGGGTCTCATTAAGTTTCTTTGTGCCTCGTTAAGTTGCTGAGGCTGGCTTTGAACTTGCAATCCTATGGTGCCTATAACCATTTCAATGGTGATGTGGACAAACATAACTGGTTTCCAAATAGTCCACTCTATTAGAGGTGGTAAATGGTATTGGTCTTTGTGCAGTCAAATAATTGATATGTTCATCATAAAAGTAAGGATTATTCAAGATGTGTGAACAAAGACGAGAGATCTCAAAAAGAGACATCTGCTTAGTATACCTAAAGCAAGGTAGAGAAAAACCATCAGAAGGAATAAAAGTTCATACTCCCAGACCACCTACTGTCCCAGATGTCAGATTTGATATGAGAAGCATGTCAAGTGGCAAGCATATCAAGTGGCAGGAACAATGCCAATGTCAAAATAAGTCATGTTGTGCAAAACCAACAACATATTATAAAAATGTACTACAACCCTTTGAAGTGTTTTGTTCCTTTCCACATTAACTGTTGAACACATCATGAAAAAGCACTTCTTTGTATACTGTGTAATTTATGAAAGGATGTCATACAAAGGATGCCATGTTTTTCCTATATACAGGATAGCTTATATGTGTGGGTATATGTGTATATATAAGCTATCATATGAATACATAATATATACACACACACATATATGCTATACTGCCCCAGCATCCTATTTATAGGACAATCTTCATTAGTGTTCAAACTCTAGATTATGATTTCCAACTTATTTTAATGCACCTGTGTCAATTTTGTTGAAATATTTGCAACTGAAAATTTGGGACTCACTGGGTTAATAGCATAGAGAGTGAGTCGGCAGAATGGGAAAATATCTATATCAACTACTCTTCTGACAGAGCACTAATATCCAGAATATATAAGGAACTCCCCAAAAACAATCAATAAATTGATAAATGAACTAAACACACAATTCCCAAAAGAACAGACAACAATTATATGAAAAAGTGTTCAACATCTTTAGCAGTCAGGGAAATGCAAATCAAAACTACAGATTTTGTCTCACTCCAGTAACAATGGCAATAATTAAGAAATACAAATAATAAATGTCAGCAAGGATGTCGTGAAATGGAACACTTACACACAGTTGGTGGGACTGTAAATTAGTACAACCACTATGGAACTCAGTATGGAGATTCCTCAAGATCAAAACTACCAAATGATCCGGCTATACTACTCCTTGCTATTTACCCAAAGGAATTAAAGTCAGCATACTAGAGATAAATGTATGCCCATGTTTATGGGCACAATTCACAATACCAAGTTATGGAACCAGGCGAGGTGTCTATTGAATAGATAAAGAAAATGTGGTGGATATATACACAATGTAGTTTTATTCAGCCATGAAGAAAAAATTATGTCATTTGCAGGAAAATGAACGGAAATGGAAAGTATCATTAAGTGAAATAAACCAGACTCAAAGTCAGGGGTTGGATGTTTTCTCTCATATGTGGAAGCTCTAGAAAAAAAGAAAAAGGAATCATCTGAAAATGCCTAGACAGGAGAACAACAGGATAGAGGAAGGAGAGGAGGGGTGGAGGTCAAGGAGAGATAATGAAACTGCTCACATTATGTCATGGGCATGTATGGATATGCCACAATGAATCCCACTATTCTGTACAATTATTATGCACCAATAAAGAAGTTCTTAAAAATAAAAATAAGCCATGAGTAAAATAAACGATATTTTCTTGACTCTACTTTCCAGCTACCATCCCATCCATCTTCTTACTTCCTTTACAATAAACTCCCTCAAAACTATTATTCATGTTCACTCATAATTTCTTTCCTCCCAACTGTTCCTAAATCCACTCCTAGGTTTGCGCTACCACCATCAAGATCACCAAGACTTACCAGTTGCCAAGTTAGTGGTCTCTGGTCAGAACTCATCTTTCCTGCCATAGGAACCTAGTGCAATTGTGGATTTTTGAGGCCATGGGGCTGGTGGGGGCCAGAGGAGACAAAACACAGAAGGATCATAGAAGAGAATCACTATGACTTGTGTTGAGTATGATGATTACATTATGGTCATGTTGAGGTGTTGTATCTATTAGAAATACACATTGAAGAATTTATGTCCCTGATATCGGGGGATAGATGCATGGGAATTCACTCTACCATCTCCTCTCTTATGGTATATGCTTGGAATTTTCCACAAGATTTTTCTTTTATTTTTAGTAGAGACTACTGACCAGAATCAGGGTCCCAGCAAACATCTCCAGGATCTGCAACCACCTGAAGACATCCTGTTGGTGATGATGTCCACCCTGCCTTGTAGAAAGCCCCTGTGATGGTAAACTATTTAGGGAAGGCCAAGTTATTTGCTCTATTTTTCTAATGCACACTGTGCATACCAATATTTAAAATTTGAGAAAGACTCATGTATCTCATATTAACCTAGTTTCTTGTCATGAGAAACATTTTCACAAACTCATAGGGCCAAACTCAAAGGATCCTTAATAAGTCCTTTAATACAGCTCATCTTTGTGCAGCCCTTACATAACAAATATTTACAAAGTACCGACTATGTGCCACATATAGTGATAAACCCACATGACAGTTACAAATTAGTGGACTAACTAAGCCATCGGGTCTCTTGAAATCCTTTCTGAATAGGACAAGGAATAGCAAATTAATAATGAAAAATATCCATGCAATATTCTGCTGGCACTTTATATATATGTGATCACATTTAATCCCAGTAACAGTCCTCAGGGAAGTAATAGTTAGATTGCCTGTTCACCTGTAGTATGTAATTTTAGATGAAGCATAATGAAGTTTAGTGACTTGCTGAAGATCTTCTACCTAGCAGGGAGTATAGTTGAGATATGAATGTGGGCAGGCTGGCCCAAGGGCTCTCTCTAATCTATATTCTTTAATCACTACACTATAAATTCCAAGCCACCCTGGCTGTAGTTTGCTCACTTGGAGTACCAAAGACAAGTGGACTAGCCTGGCAGGTAAGGACAACAGGACATTCTTGGCCAGCAGAGCGGAAAACGATATTCAGCACTGAGCGCTAATATGACAAAGCTGAAAGGAACACCACCACAGGCAAACAAAGGTCAAGACCTGGTCCGTCTGAGCAGTTCACAGATGATGACAGTGAGTCCACAGCAGGGAGGCAGGCAGAGCTGGATCTGCAGGATAGCTGGCCCTTGCTCTCTGACAACAGCAGGCACACAGCATGGTACTGGCTGGACAGAGGCAGGGAGCAAAACCCACCTATATGCTTTTATCCCTTGTTACACAGAGGATGCTCAGCCTGAACCTCTGCTCCTGACACAGAGGCCTGAGAGGGGCTCTTTCTCTGTACCTTTGGGTCTCTCCCCTGGCAGCTACCTTCACCAGTTGCCAGAAAAATCCCTGAAGACCCCACACACCTGAATGTCATCATGCTATGCTCCTGTGCCTCTTGAGTACTCAGTTCTCAAATCTAGCCTTCAACCAGGACACTTTGGATCCAACTGATAAGTCAGGGTTCCCTGTGGCAGTCCACAGTTTCTCACATTCCCCTCGCCTCTGAAACTCAGGTGATCATTTCCTAGAATGGACTAAGATATGCCCATCAGGCCAAAAGCCCTTCCCTTCTTCCCACCAAATTCAAATCTGGGATCAAATACAGCCATGAGCCACATAATGACATTTTGGTCAACAATGAGTCACCCTGCACTTTCACCATATAACCATGGATGTCACAGTCATCTTAGTTTGTAAAGTATCGTCATGATGGCCACATAATGATGAAATTACCTAACACCACATTTCTCAGAACATACCCCAGTCACTAAGCAGCACCTAACTGTAATTGACAAATAACCTCTGCTTGACACCTGATGAAACTCAAAACAGTGCAGAGGCTACAGTGGTGATGCCAGTCCTCTTCAGGGACCATTCATCATGTGTTCAAGCCCTGCAGTCCCTCGGAGGCCTGCAGCAACAAAGAAAGGGCAACCTGTCTTCTCTCATCAGCTCAAGAACAGAATCTCAACTGGGCTTTCTGAGTCTCTAGCACTGGTCTGTCCTTCTTTCCAGGCTCCCTTCACCCTGTAGTGTTCTCCAAGCTGACAGCCCTGAGACCAAGGTGGCTTGTAATAAAAAGAATGGCCATCCCTCAGACAGCCCATGGACTTCTTTTGGGTTTTTAAAAATCTAAAAAAAAAAAAAAAAAAAAAAAAAAAAGACAAGAATTGCAGTCTGCTTTCTAGCAGTTTCAACACAGCAGCCTTGGGATAAGGCTGTACCATTCTATCTACTCTGGGAATTGCCCCAGTCCCAGACTTAGCAAGGAATTAAACCATTATTGCTTTCTCTCAGTTAGTGAACCAGTATGTGTTCTGTACTAGGTGGTGCCAGATACAACCTTGAAAAAGCAAGGAAATAAAGAGCAGAGGAGCAGAATTTCTAAGTGGCTCTATCCCTCAACCAATCCTATGCATATTCCCACAGCCAGCCAATCACTGAAGGCAGATTCAACATGGAACACAGCAGTCAACACCTTTGGCCCAAACAAGCCACTTCCTACAGCAGTAAGGCAGAGAACCAAGATAGCAAGCACTTTCCTAGGGAAAAAACTAATAATCATGATATATAGGATGTCAGCAAATATGCTAGATGTTCAACTCCCTAAAGCAGTTTTCCTAACCATTTTCCACTTCCAAACTTAGCTCTGATGTTCAAGTAAGGCTTTAGGCCATGGTAAAAGTTAACACAGGCATTACAAATAAATAATTTTCAAAGTAAATTATTAAGAATGTATTTAAAATACTAAATTCGGGGCTGGGATTGTAGCTCAGTGGTAGAACGCTTGCCTCGCGTGCGTGAGGCCCTGGGTTCAATCCTCAGCACCACGTACAAAGCAATAAAATAAAGACATTGTGTCCATCTACAACTAAAAAAAATTAAAAAAAATAAAATAATAAATTCATTGAATATAAGACATATGGATTGCTGTTAAACAATTTAAAGATACCCTACAATTCACACAAAACCCCACAATTTCATGATTAAATCTAAGTACACATAATTTCTCCCCTAAGGGCAAAAGAAACATCTGTATTGACCAATTCATGGTATGTCATGATAATTAAATAATTATTAATAAAAGAAAATCAATTTAGTAAAAAAAGTTTGATCAATGAAGTCTTTGTAAGTAAGAAGTTTAAGTCTGACAGTCAGCTTTTCTTTTATTCTCCAGCTCATCACTTAGTTCAAAATGAAGACAACTGAAGTAGAGGTAAATTCATCTTGCCACAAAAGATATAAAATAATATCTCTTACTCTCTGAAGTGGATGTTGCTTCTTTCTCTTTTGCGCTTCTGCCCGTTCCCTACCACCACTTCTCAAAGCAAATGTGTTCTTTGGGAACATGGTTGTTTTCCAGTTGCTTGGAGAAAAAGTCTGTCATTGGAGGTGGGCCACAAATATAGAACAAAGTCTCTTTTGAAATATGGTCTTTTATCTCCTCCTCTGTTATTCTCCCTTCTACCAAAAAACAAAATAAACACCAAATTAAGTCAGACATTATTTGTATTCTGAAATGAGGACAGACTAACCACAATTCAGCAAAGTGTTTACTTGCTGTAACTCAAGCTCAGTGCATCTCTAGGCTTTTTAAACCTAGGGGAAGCTAATCATAGCACGTTGCAGAGAGAACCAATTGGTTTACTGGTCTTTGGTTGAGATGCAAAGCTGTCTTCAGCAAAGTAAATTAAAACTCTTACCAAAATCCTTCCAAACAGGGGAAACCACAAGTAATTTAAATGACCATTAATAGCAAATGGAATCCATTCAGCCAAGGATGGAATATAATTTTTTTCATGAACAGTATAGTGAGGACACAAAGGCTTCCCCCCAAAAAAGCGAAAAATAACATTTTAACATGGGCAATAGGAAATCTGTATGTAAGTAAATCCAACTAAGTATTTCCTTATTTTTCCATGATGAATCATCTCTCAAGTCCCCTGGTAGTGACATCCCCAGCCAGAAACTCCCAACAATAAAGCATCTATGCCCAATCAATGGCAGCCATGTCCACCAAAAAACTGCATGGAGACAGTCAAAATATCTTTAGGGCACTCACCCGTGATGTATGGCTTAAGTTCTGCACTGATTTGTGTAGTCTGTTTTGTAACATGCAAACTGCATGAGATCTTCTCAGGAAATTCATTTACTAAATCGAGGATATTTTTCTGGAATATCAAACATATTTGGTCACACTACAATTTTTAAAAAATCAAAACAGATGGGCCCAACCATTGATGCCGAACCACAACTCCCATTCTACACACGTCTGTCGCTCCTGCTCTACTTAGAGAGATATTGTTTGCAGCCTAGCAGGACAGAGCATTCAGAGTACAGAGGGCTATTTGGCTTTAATTGAAATCTGAATATGCTAACAAGCATATTACTAACTCTCCGGGAGTTTTTTCTTTTTCCTTTTTCTCAAGCATTGGCAATTAAGCAGCAGTTTCACTGACCACAGTTGTGTCTTTTAACTGTTTCTGTTCTTTTGTTCACTCCTGCAGCTGCTAAGCACTCATGAGTGAAAGCCTTCTCCATGGAATGTACTTAGTTTCAACAGATGCAACTGATGGGGTTTCATTTACCCAGCTGGGTCCAAACAATCTAGGTCTCACCTCCTCCATGACACATGAGCCCATTTGTCGATCTCTTGACTCTTCTGGACTCATGGTGCCATCGTGACTTTCCTGTCACCTAACCTCTAGATTCCATCCCACCAAAACCCACCCTATCCTGTCCCTTAACACCAGAGCCTCCTCAACAAAAGCAGTTTTAACTGTCTGGGTAAGATGTGTTAGCGAATTCTCATTTGAGCATGATTAAGCCTTGCCAAGCCTTTTGTTTGAAACTTTGCAGAGAAATCAGAACCTAGAGAAGAAATGTTTGTGGATAATTAATAACCACTGCACAAGTCTGCTTATAGCAAATGATGAAATGTACATCTCCCACTCCTTACCTTAAACAGGAGTTCGTTGGTATTCTTTGCACTGTAGAATAGTTTTATTGTTCCTATCTCATATCCACTTCCTTTATTTGCCCGCTCACGGTGGAGATCTGCCGAGTGCCGCAGGATGGAAAGCAGGGGGTTAATTCCAACTCCTCCTGCAATCAACACAAGGTTTCCAGGGGCATCTGTAGGCTGAGGGTCAAAGAAGAACTCTCCACCCACTCTCACAGCCACTTCAGAGTCAAGTGTACACTAAGGCAGGAAAGAAAAAGATCCTTTAGTTCTTTATAGTACCATTCTGAAACAAAAAATTCTAATTTAATAAAATCACGTATCTTCTGCATTCTTACCACTATTTAGGACTATTTTTATAGCTTGGTCTCAGTTGTCCTGGGACTCTGTGAATTACTTCCACTTGTCCATGATGCAGGCCATTTGGTGCCCAGTCTTTGTGATTCAAACTGCACACCCACTCCAGTACAGAGAAAAGGAGACTTGCTTCAGTGATTCTGCCATTTGTTAACTTCTCAGGTGAAAAAGTAAGTTGAAAAAAGTGGTAACAGACTCCAACAGGGGAGAGCTCTGGAATATGGGTCTCCTTTTATCTAAGTGGTATTCCTGTGTTCTGATCAAGGCTAAGGGAGGCAGGATGGAACAAGGGTCATGGTATGGGCTGCTGTGGGCTCATTAGAGCTAACAAGTGTATACAGGAGTCTCCCTCCTGATCCCAGACAGGGTACAGCCAGATCAGCTGTGTGGGCTTAGACCAACACTGAAGTACTGTTCACTTCTCCCCAAAGCATCCAAAATACGCAGCTAGAAGTCACACCAGGAGTGAGTCTCACACAGACCCACCCAGGTAAAGCACTTATTATTTGGTGAGGTCACTTATACCAGAAATGCCACCAGAAATTAACATTGGTTTTCAGTGGGGCAGTACTGCCCCTCATGGGGTGCTTTGAAAATTTAGGGTGACTTTTTATTGTCACATCAATCAATTTAGGGAACCCAACCAGCATTTAGGGGAAAAAGGTCAGAGATGCTGAATGTTCCACAAAATTATTGGAGTCCTAAAGCTGGCACCTACTAAACTGATGGTTAAATCTACAGTAATTTTGTGAGCCAATATCTACTGGTAGTATAAAATCAGTCATTGGAGTATTTACAGCTCAGAAATCAGCAAATGATACAAATGAAGGCTATTTTATTCAGGGAGTTGGCTGACCACCACACCATTATCTGCAACAAACAGGACTGTCCTGACAATGACTTCTAAATGGCCCATAGTTATGTACATAGATGAAAGCTGGTTTGTAATGGTCTGAGACTAGACTCTCACTCATTTACAAATAAACTCAAAGACTTTTTTGTATAGATTTTATTTGGTCTGAATTTTCCAGAAGGTAACCATTGCGTGCATTGTACCTGGTTGTGTTCAGAACCTTATCAAACACTTTCACTGTGCTGGAAAACCACATGCCCCGGTGGTGACATGGTTCTTTTGTCATCCACACAGCATTCCTGTATCACCATTTGTAGACTGGATATTCATGGTGATTTTATGTTTAGGAACAACCACTGAACCACTCCATTCTGTATCTAGTTCAGATATGTCCAAGCATTTATATAATGAAATACATACTCTTTGATCACTTCGCTTTACTTCTCCTTTGAAAGTACAGATTTTTAAAATTTATATGTCTCAATTATGAATTTCATTTCATAATAGTTCTATAAAGGAGGCATTGAATCTGACAGGGTTGAGAAGCTCTCATTTTAGAGAAAAACATATTGATTCGAGTCAAAAGAATGAATTTTAATATAGCTCAATGAAATCCAGCAAGTCCTTTAACTTCTGAGTCTTTGCTACACCTGCCCTGTCCACATCCAGGCTGTTGTGGCATCAAATGACTCATAGTAGGGTAACTCCCTGCTGGTATCAGGCTGTATAAAAGAGTGTATTTTCATTATTATGGCTGTCAGAGAACAGGTGGTGGGTGGGCCTGCTTCCTTCTTCCATCATTAAAAAACAAGCCAGGAATAACAAAATCTGTATTAAGAGCATAGGTTTGTCCCATTACATGGTCTTGATGAACAAACTCTCCCCTTAAGTAATAACATTCACACATCTTTTGAGAACCAAATCTTTGGCATTCATATCTTGGCACTTCACAGGGCAGGTGAGTGGTAAGTATTTTTGGACAGGAATTTAATTTGAGGCTCTATAACTTAAAGATGAGTTAAACTTAGAGCAAAATATAAGAAAAAATGAAAATTATTTGAATTCATAAAATACCTCATTTTTTGTAAAGAAGTGTTAAATGAATGCAAATCCTTTGGGGGGGGGAAATGTCTTAATTTAACTATTTTAAATATGCAGGAGACTGTTACATGAGTAAGTGGGTTTTCATTTTGACAAAAGAAATTAGCAGCAAGGGAGCACTGGTTAGGAATAACAATCTAGGAATGGCTGCAATGGCTACCAAAGTGCTTTAAAACGCTCCTTCAAGTCTTGAAAATAGAATCTAAAATACAAGAAACTCTGCCTAATGATGACAATGGATTTCATCTTCCTACATCTTCCATCTTTCTCTTGCTTTCCCATACACATCTCTTTATAAGAATCTGAAAGAAATTATTTTTCCAATGGCCATCTTTGATGTGCTTAGCAATGACAACAAAGAAAGCTGTTAGCTCATTGTTTTTAGAAACTAAAGTATGTTCAACCCCAGAAGTGGCAAGAAAATATACCCCAGGGAAGGATAATACCCAAGAAACCTGTCTTTTTAGTGACAAAATAATATGCAATAGATCTATCTTCTAATTTGCTAGCATCTGGAAAGAATCAAAAGCCACCTTTGTCTTTTACTGATCAATAAAAACTGCCAGGATAGCAAAAACACAAGACTCAAAACACTGCATAGCATAATATGTAAGTAAAAGGACATTACCTTCAATTGCATAGAAATGTAACAAATTTGAGTATAGATTTTGTACTTGTGAAATAAAAAAATCTTTCCACAGCAACTGGAGCCCAGTATACAATAGCTATCCAGAACCCCTTACCCTGCCAAGAGCTTGAGCCAAAGCAATAAAATAAAGGAAGACATTTATGGCACTTTATCCCATGTCTCAACAGAGCAGCTTGCTGCCACCCAGACACTCACGTGCCTCCATTGTCCACTTTAATAGCTTAATAAGACAAAATCCTCAGGAGGAAAATAGCCACCTGAAAATGGTTCCAAGGAAAATCTGACTTCTAAAGGCTGTTTGCAACTCCCACTGGGCAGAGAACAGGCACCACAATTAGGAGGTGCACTCAGGCAATGCCACTTTGAAGTTTTCTACAGCCTCTAAGAATAAGTTCCTTCATTGAAATGCCAATGAGGCATGAAATCTAGCAGAAAGCTGTGGACCAGCACCAGGTCAGGTCATGTGGGTGCCAAGAACAACCGCAGGGCAGTGTGTGTGCATGTATTGTGTGTGCGTACATTCGTAGGTTTAGAGCACTAGGAACTAGGATGGCAATGCTCACTTGAAATCTGACAAGGGGCATGTGGATACCTTGTTGGCCCCAATGGCTTAGAGACACTGAGGAACCTATACAAAATAATAGGTTGAAAAATCTTTAGATAATTCTAAAAAGAAATGAGGCAGCTAAGGCCATACCAAAGGATACTGAGAAGGTGAAAGGATAAAAATGTGACAGGATATATTTACAGTAGAAATGGCAAGGCAAGCAAGTAGCTGGGACCATTCTGCACAGATACAGTGGACATGTAGAATATTAATATCCTTCTACATCTTTATATCCTTTTTAGTGAAGTGTCTATCCAATCCTTTTCCCATTTAAAAAAATTATTGTTGGTTGTTTTCTTTTTGTGGATTTTTGAGAGTTCTTTATGTACTCTGGGTACAAGTCCCTTTGTTGGGTATCTGATTTGCAAATACTTTCTCCCAGTTTATAGGCGGGTTATTTTTAAATTCTGTTAAGTCTTTTACAAGAAAAGTTTTAATTTTGATTAAGTTCTTCATATTTTTTCTTTTATGAATCTTGCTTTCAGTGTCATGTCTAAGAACTCTGCCTGCCTTCAAGTTTCCAGTATTTTCTTTCCTCTAGAATGTTCATAAGATCATGTTTTACATTTAGATCGACAATTAACTTTGAGTTAATTTTGAATTTCAAATATAAGGCTTAAGTCAAACTTTTTGTTTTGCTTTGCATATAGATACAAAATTATTCTAGCACCATTTGTTTAAAAGGCTATCCTTTCCCCACTGTTTCTTTAGCACCTTTGCCATAAACAAATGGCTGTATTTCTGAACTCTGTATTCTGATCTGTGTCTTATCTTTTCACCAGTACCATACCATTTTGATGACTGTTGCTTTATTTTTAGCCTTAAATTTGAGTAATGTGATTTCTACTTACTATGCTTCTTTTCTAAAACTGTTTTAGCTATTCTATTTCCTTTTACTTTCCATATAAATTTTAAAATCATTTGTCTATTATCTATAAAAACTCCTGTTAATATTTTGACTAATGTTATAATAAATCTCCAAGTCAATTTAAGAAGTGACTTATTATGTTGAATCTAATTCATGAATATTTACTGTCTTCTTTGATTTCTTTCATGAAATTGAGATAAACTGTGATCTTCTGTAAGACCAACTATCGGTAAGAAGGTCCTGTATTGGGGGATGGGCCAAGATAGTGTCCTAAGCTAGCTAGTTTTCACAGCACAGAAGCTTTCTTCAGCCACTACAAGGGCATATTACTTCCTACAAATATGGCTGGTCAATGTGATTCTTAGTGTGCTCTCTCCTAAACAAACCATGCCGCATCCAGGTGGGCATTATGCAGTCAATGAATTCAACCTTGTTTCTAAACTTTTGCAGAGAAGAGGTATGTCCCACCCCAATATATGTACTTTTGTTGGTGCTCTGTGGGATCTGCTGCTATCGGCCTTTTTCCTGTAGATTTTTTTAAATGCCCAGAATAGGATGGAGGTTGTTAGTAAATATAGAAGGCACACTCTAATCATGAAGAGGACAGCAATAATGGAGACAAAGGTCAAAAACTAAGTAACTGACCTATTCTGAGTTTAGGTTTTGTTATCAGAGTTCTAGTAATGACAGGCAGCTTACATAGGATTTGTGTTGAGCCCTGTGGTAAAGTATGTGTTAAATTTAAGTATGCATTTAAATTTGGATTGCCTCTTAGAATCCTGTGAAGAGCTCTCCAGGGGCTGAAATGGAGAGCGCCATGGATTCAGTTGTGCTCATCTCTAGGCATCACAGTATTATGTAATCAGAGGTAGTTTTCCTCCAAATACTGGACAAAATGATAATTTAATTTCCTTTATTTAGGGTGATTATAGTAAAATAATCTAATTTATAGATTTACCATTTACATAATAAGCAGTCAATTTTTTAAAACTTGGATAAAATGCAAAATGTTTTAAATCTACAATAGTATTCCACCAACTATTTTTTGGTTAAAAAAAAAGCTATTTCCAAATCCCAGTCCTTCTGAGTCATATTTAATGTACCAATAAGATTGTGTCTTTACCTTTTCTAGGAAACTATGTACCCTTTATACTCAATACTAGGATTTTTAAGTGGATCAAGTGAGCTAAGCCCAAATTTGTGGGAGGTAGAGATGCTCATATCTCCAATTTTAAAAAGGCAGTTGCTTACCTTATTGTGAATCCAGAGAGCAGGCGGGTGGTTTGTATATTTCACTGCCAATTCTATCATTCTCTCTTGCTCTAGTAGTCTGGGACTGGAACATATCGAAAACCCACCAACTACAGAGACTCCTGGAATAAAGAAATCAATCCTAAAAGAAAAGGCAGATAAATGATTACTGTTGAAGCAATTTTATAAACAGGCAAACAAAGTAAATGAAACTGACAAAACTTTAGCTAAACTGACCAAGGATAAAAAAAGATAAACTACTAAAATTAAGAGTGGCCATCATCATCCTTACAAAAATAAAAAGGAATACAAAGAAATTGTATAAACAACTGTATATTAAAGATAGTTAACTTATATAAAAAGCACATGTTCCTAAAAAGACACAACTAAGAAATATGATTCAAGAAGAAACAGAAAACCCAATCTATAAGAGGTCAAAGGATTAAATCAGTAGTTGTAAAACTTCCACAAAGAAAATATCAGGTCCAGATGGCATTACTGGTGAATTCCACCAAACATTGAAAGAAGTAATGCCAACCTTTCACAAACTCTTCCAAATATAGAACCTTTCTAATGTATTCTATGAGGCTAGTATTATTACCCTGATACTAATCAAAGACACCTTCTGAATAAAGATTTTTTTAAAAATCCCATGAATACAAGGTTGGTTTAACATCTGAAAATCAATCAACGTAATACTACTTAGTAGAAGAGAGTACAAACCCCACATGATCATCTTATTAGATGCAAGAAAGGTATGTGATAAAATGCAACACTCTTTCACAATAAAAACACTCAAGATTCCAGAAATAAATGAGAACTTCCTTAAACTGATAAGGGGCACCTACAAAACACCCATGGCTAACCTTATATTTAATGATGAAAGGCTGAAAATTGCCTCCCTACAGGAACAAAACAAGGATGTCTACTCCAGCCATTTCTACTCAACACTGCACTAGAAGTTCTAGCCAAAGAGAGTAAGCAAGAGAAGAAAATACGAGACATTCAGATTGGAGAGGAGGAATTGCAGATGGCATCATCTCCTAAGTAGAAAACCCAAAGGAATTCACTAAAAAGATACTGGAATTATTCAACAACTGCAAAAAAGGTTGCAGTATTCAGTGTACCAAAAAACAAAAAAAACACCAAAAAACATATTTCTATACACTAGCGGTGAACTATCCAAATGTGAAACTTAGAAAAAAATTCCACTTGCAACAGCATTAAAAAAGAACAGAATAATTGGTTATAAATTTAACAAAGACCTGAAAACTAGAAAATGTTGAAAAAATTAAAGATCTAAATTAATAGATTTGAAGACTTAATATTGCTAAGACGGCAATACCCCTCAAATTTATCTACAGATTCAATGCAATACCTTACCAAACTCCCAGCTGGTTTCTTTGCTGAAAATGACAATTTAAAAAAATTCAAATGGAAATTCAAGAACCCAGAATCATTAAAACAATCCTGGAAAAGAATAAATGTAAAGGACTCAGACCTCCTGATTTAAAAAGTTACCACAAAGTTAGAGTAATGAAGACATGGTGGTACTGGCTGGGGTAAGAATAGATATGAAGATCAACAGAAAAGAATTAACAATCCAGAAATAAACCCTTAAATTTATGGTCAATTCCTTTTTTTTGTTTGTTTTTTGTTTTTGCACTGGGGATTAAACTCAAGGGCACTAGACCACTGAGCCACGTCCCCAACTCTATTTTGTATTTTATTTAGAGACAGGGTCTCAATGAGTTGCTCTGTGTTTCACCTTTCCTAAGGCTGGCTTTGAACTCTTGATCCTCCTGCCTCAGTCTCCCAAACCGCTGGAATTATGGAAATGCGTCACCACACTGAGCTAATCAATTCATTTTGACAAATGTGACAAGACAAATCAATGGAAAAAGAACAGTTTATTCAGCACACAGTGCTGGCACAATTGGATATCAACATGCAAAAAATAAAATGTTGGGATACCTACTTCATACAAAAATAAAAATGGAGCAGAGGTTTCAGTATAAAAGTCAAAATAATAAACTCCTAGAAGAAAACCCAGGAGTGGATTTCATGAAAATAGTTTCTTAGATATGACACCAAACCACAAGGGTAAATTACAAATAAATAGATAAATTAGATGTCATAAAAATTAACAAATTTATGCTACAAATATGATCAAGAAAGTTAACAGACAACCCACAGAATGAGAGAAAACATTTTGAATAATACATCTATAAAGGGACTTGTATTCACGGACTATATAAGGAACTCCTCTAACTCAGTAATAAAAAAACCCCAAACTTTAAAATGAGCAAAGGGTTTTAACTAACATTTCTTCAAATATGATATTTAAAAACACTAATGAGCACATGAAATGATGTTCCAACATCATTAGTCATTAGGAAAATGTAAATCGAATCCACAATGATCCACCACTTCATATACAATAGGATGGCCATAATCCAAAGGACAGAAAACAGCAAGTTTCAGTGAGTTTAGAGAAATCAGAACCCTTATACAATGCTGGTAGGAATGTCAAATGGCACAGCCAGCCACTTTAGAAAACAGTTTGACAGTGCATGGAAAATGCTAAACGGAGTTACCATATAGCCTGACAATTTCACTCCTAGGTTTACACTTAAGAGAAAGGAAAAGGGCTGGGATTGTGGCTCAGCGGTTGAGCGCTTGCCTCGCATACGTGAGGCACTGGGTTCAATCCTCAGCACCACATAAAATAAATAAAGATATTGTGTTCATCTACAACTAAAAAAAAAAAAAAAAAAAAAAAAGAAAGAAAGGAAAATATATGTCCACTTAGAAACTTGAACACCAATGCCACAGCAGCACTATCCACAATAGCCCTAAAATGGAAACAATCCTAATGTTGATTAACTGATGAATGGATAAACAAAATACGATATATTCATACAATGGAATGAAGTACTGATACATGCTACAACATAGTTGAACCATGAAATCATGTTAAGTAAAAGAAGACAGACAAAGAGGTCACAAAAAGATCACATAAGCTGCCAGGCACAGTGGTGCAAACCTGTAATCCCAGTGACTTGAAAGGCTGAGGCAGAGGATCATGAGTTCAAAGCCAGCCTGAGCAAAAGCAAGGTACTACACAACTCAGTGAGACCCTGACTCTAAATAAAATGCAAAATAGGGCTGGGGATGTGGCTCAGTGATGGAGCGCCCCTGAGTTCAATCTCTGGTACGCCCCCCGCCCCAAAAAAGATCACATAATCTATGATTCCATTTATATGAATGTCCAGGGAGATAGAAAGCAGATCCATAGTTGTCTATGGGGGCAGGAAGATGGAGAATTGAATGGCACTTGGTACTGGGTTTCTCTGTGGGATAATGAAAATGTCCTAAAATTTGATTAGGCTGATGGATGAACAATTCTGAGTATACTAAAACCTAGTGAATTGTACTCTTCACGTGAGTGGATTTTATACATTAAATTTTATCTCAATAAAATGCTTTTTAAAGAAGTACAAAGGGGGGGGGCTGGGATTGTGGCTCAGCGGTAGAGTGCTTGTCTCGCATGCGTAAGGCCCTGGGTTCGATCCTCAGCACCACATACAGAGCAATAAAATAAAGACATTGTGTCCATCTACAAAAAAATTTAAAAAAAAAAAAAAAAAAAAAAGAAGTACAAAGGGGGGAGGCAAAAACACTTTTGCTGGTATTTGCCAATCTTAAACAGGCTGACATAGCTTTGTGTCATGGCTTGTTTCTCCTTTTCTTCTAACCACATCTTAGAGCCTAGAACTCTTAGGAGTTTCAAGCTTCCAATAATTCTATGCCACAGACACCCTTTTTGGTGAAAATTATAGAAAATGCAACAAATCTCATAAAAAGGACAGAAAAATTTGTTGGAACGTGGCACCAAAAAAAAAGTTATAATCCCCATATCTAGGAAAATTTAATAATTTAATAATAATAATAGAATGTTAATAAGTTAACATTCTAGGTGTTTCTCTGCCATCAAGAACAGAAAATATCCTGTCTCCAGTTGTTTTCTTACATACAGTTTACGCGAAAAGCACAAGAGGCTTTCTATCAGTTTGGTCTATGATCTTAAAATAACTTTAATCTATAGCCTTAAACATTTGCTCATTTTTTTTTTTTTTTTTTTTTTTAAATTTTTTTTTTCAGAATATCTTTATTTTATTTTTATGTGGTGCTGAGGATCGAACCCAGTGCCTCCCGCGTGCTAGGCGAGCACGCTACCACTGCGCCATAACCTCAGCCCCAACATTTGCTCATTTTTGATAGTTAAAAAAACAAACAAAAAAACAGCTCAAGCTAGGCACAGTGGTGCGTGCCTGTAATCCCTGTGGCTTACAAATTCAAAGCCAGCCTCAGCAACTTAGTGAGAGCCTAAGCAACTTAGCGAGACTCTAAGCAACTTAGCGAGATCCTGTCTCTAAATAAAAAATAAAAGCTGGGGATGTGGCTCAGTGGTAAAGCACCTCTGGGTTCAATCCTCAGTACCAAAAAAAAACCAAAAAACATAAAACAGCTCTAGATTTAGAAATGCTCCAGTAAAGGTCACCTCATCTACTTTTACCTATCTTCACTTGACTGTTCTCCATGAATACTTTCACTTCCCTTTCATTTTGGACAATAGAAAAATTGTAAACACTATAGTTCCCATGTTAACATGTGCTATATGCTATCAGAGAGGAGGTACAAAGTGCCTATACTATATCTACATATAAAAATAAATAAAATCAATGAGCTATTTTTGCTGCTTCATCTCCTGAACTACAGTACCCTCTGCTGCTCAATGGTGATAAATTCCTTTTTCTTAGATGAGTAAAACCGATCAACCCTTTTTAGTAAACTGGAAAGCTACCTTCAGAAAAAAAACAACTCTTAAATTAAAAGATACAGAAAAACTCAGATTATATTACAAGTCACATATGCACATTACATATTTCATAAAACACCTGTCCATGAAAGAATTAAGCTTTAAACACAAACCTTTAAAAAAAAAAAAAACACCCTTTGTAGGATTAAACATGAGCAGAGGCATCTAGTATATATAAGCAGAACTGAGAAAAGGGATCCAGGTGTGTAGTAAAGCAACACATTCATGTCCAACTCTGACATACTGGGCAGCTAAGTCCTATCCACAGAGGTGATCCCAGTACCCAGCACACAGGGCATGTAAACCATGGCCAAATGACAATGATATTTATGAAGATCCCAAACTCTAGTCCTCTGCTACAACACTCAGAGCTCCTCACTCACTTGTGTAAACACTACAGAAGAAGACCTGCCTACCACAGACAGCACTGCCGTGGGATGAGCTGACTAGCACACTAACAAAAAATAAAACCAAACTAATGAAGTTAACATTAGCCATTATGCAAAAACACTAAGTATCCCCAATCTTGGTTCCTGCCCTCAACAAACTCATTCTAATGAGAGAAAAAAACAACACACAAATACTAGTAAACGGGTTATGATAAAATCTGCTTATAGTAGGAAGAGCAGAGGGCGGGTAATCAATTCTACCAGGAGTGAAGGAATTAAGAGGAGATGTTACTTAAACTGAGTCTTAGACACAGTCAACAGAGGACAGAGCCTGGACAAAGAGCCAGGGAATGCACATTCTTTGTGTAGTTGTGTAAAATTCAGCGCTGCTGCACCCAGCTATTGTTTGTATGCTGTCTAAAACACAGAGGCCCTACTTAAGAGTAGAGTAGTATATCTAATCTTAGTTCTCTCATCTGTTTCTTCTTAGTGTCTCTCTCTCAATAGGCCCCAAAGTTGCTTCCCAGCAAAGAAATTTATATTAGGACCAAAAGTCTTTTTGCTGCAAAAATGCTTTGACCTTGCTTCCTCTCAGGCACCCTCCTTTGAACAGCCCAGAATGGACTGATCACTGACTGCACCATTGGTGACATCATGCAGCAGTGTGCACTCACTCACCCACTGACTTGGCCTGCAGTCCTACAGGCAGAACCAACATCTTCACTGCAGGGGAACTGGCAAAGAAACTAAAAATTGGAATCTGACCCCTGGGTTTTACCAGCACAGATAATCTAGCTGACTGGGTGGAATACTAACTATTATAGTTTGGATATAACGTGTCCTTCAAAAAGTTCCTATTTGACAGTGTGGAAATGTTCAGAGGTGGAATGATTAGATTAGGAAAGCTATAACCTCATTGGTGGATTAATTCATCTGATGGACTAATAATCTGAATGGATTACTGAGTGGTAACTGTAGGCAGTCAGGACATGGCTCGAGGAACTGACACTGGGGATGTGCCCTTTGGGATTATTTCTTGCCCCTGGCTCCTAGAATAACACACACAGTCTCAGTCACTCTCTCTCATTCTTGCTCCATCTGCGTCCTGGCTTCCATAAGCTGAGCAGCTTTCCTCTGTCATGCTGTTCTACCATGATATTCTGAAGCATCATCTCGAGCCCAGAGCAAAGGAACTGGCTGACCATGGATTAAAACCTTGAAAACCCTTGTTCTTATCAGGTATTTTAGTTATAGTGATGATGAGCTGACTAGCTCACTAACAAAAAATAAAACCAAATTAATGAAGTTAACATTAGCCATTGTGCAAAAACACTAAGTATCAACTGGGCACGGTGGCATACGCCTATAATCCCAGCACTTTGGGAGGCTGAGACTGGAGAATCATGAGTTCAAAGCCAGCCTCAGTGAGGTGCTAAGCAACTCAGTGAGACCCTGTCTCTATATAAAACACAAAATAGGGCTGGGGATGTGGCTCAGTGGTCAAGTACCCCTGAGTTCAATCTCGGGTACCAAAAAAAAAAAAAAACCCACTAAGTATCCCCCAAAAGGAATATTGCTCCCTGTGTAAAGATGTGAAAACCAAAGCCCAGAGAAATGTGGAAAAGGCCCACATCACAGAGCTAGCAGGTAGGTAGACTTCAAACATATGAACTGGGTAGTCTCCAGAGCATGAGGCCACAATGCCTCCCTCTGGAGATGGATCTCATTCACAGCAGTGCAACCACTGAAGGCAGGCAGCAAGTGCCACAGTGGAACAGGGCAGTCAGACCTTGCATGAGGACTGTTAGTGCCACACTTCAGCCCAGAGAGGTAGTGCCAATCTTTCCACAAACAGAGAGGAGCACTGACAAAGTCAAGAGTAGGACTCACCAAGAAGGTAAGTTACTAATCATGCTGTCAACCTATTGGTGAGTGGAGTCCAAGAGGTTTAGCCCTGCTCACACAAAAGATGTTTTTGAGATGATTTCCTCCTTTGGCCTTTCTCTCAGGGTTGAGCTCTTGGAACTGGTTTCCCAGTACAGAAACCAGTTCCCTATGAAGGGCCCAGTAAGAACACAGTGCAGTTCAGGAAAAGCCCCCTGAGGCTTCTCTCTGGTCTGTGCTGAAGGAGTCTATCTATATGGGGATATGTAGCTAGAGCTCCAGCTGATCATAGACAATATTTATTTATTTACTTAGAGTTAGTCCTGGAACCTCATTCTGAGAGTTTGGCAGGTGTCAGAGGTTGTCACCCATCAAAAATTCAGAACCATGGGAGCATGGCCCAATCTCTCACCCTGGAGAATAGCCCACCAGCAATCCTGTTCAACTCTAGCAGCTCTCCACTCTGATCATCTTAATGGCACTGACTAGAAGGCAGCTACATACATCCCAACTCCTTCTCTCACTAATCTTTGTCTTCTCCAAAATGCCACAAGGAGCTTACTACTAATCTGCTCATTTAAGAATACCTACAGCACAAAGCAATCCTAGCAACCGCAAAGAACAGGTGGACAACACCAACCTATGCAACAATGGCCATTTTGTAATCATAAAGTCAAATGCCAAAAAGAATTCATAACCCCAGAGCCACATAGTAAGTCAACAGCAGTAAGGGTGCAGTCTTAAAAGGGGAGGTGTTGAGGGCCAGACCCATAGCTGGGAGGAAAAGGGTCACTGACAACCAGCCAGTGATCACCACTCCCTTGTATGACTTCTGAAGCAAAAGTCTATGAAAAGCACACACTAAAACCAGTCCTAATGTCAGTGAAAGGACCAAATCCATTCACTGGAATGGGATACCTAATGTCAACCCTGAATAATGTTCTCTTTAGAATCACAATGGGACCCCATCGCTATATTTACAACTAGGGAATGATGACATTTTTCTTAACAGGTAACTGCAGTCTGCAAGAGCTAATGCATTTGCAGGCACACCATGGTGGAGCATTATAACCAAGGCACAGGTTTTTTCTACCCAAGAGACTGGAGTCAGAGTATTGGCATAATTCAGAGTTGAAGGCACAGAGACAATGCTGTGCACAGGACACAAACCCTTCCACAGAAGGGAAATATGGAAAAACAGATCATCACAATTAAAGTTTTCACTTTTCAATGTAATAACTGCTAAACCATTTTTGAAGGGTAAATATGTTGCCCACCCCCTAAAACTGCCAAAATGCATTTAATATGTATCACCGAACATGTGCAAAGATTGCAGTAAATTGCTTCACAAACGCAAATTATTGCAATCAGCATCTTGTTTTCTAGTTCTAAATTCAAAGGCAAACTATTAACACAAGACTGCTAACTCTTGCTATTATCACACTTGCTATTATCACACATCCTCCTTCTAACAAAACCACATCTCCAGATGGACTGCCAAAATTAGTCAAGTGACTCCTAAGAAATACTATGGAGATTGACATACCAGAAAACTCATTTAGAAATGAATGCTTTATTTAAATAAAGGACACACACACACCCAAACACACCTTTCCTAGGGAAATACAAGTTGCTTTATTTACAATTCAACTTGAATTGCAGCTCAGTGGGGCCATTCCAAGGAACAGTGGGACAGCTGGCCTGCTTGCTTGTCAGCATACTGATTAGTCCTCAGAGTGGAATGGAACAGACTTAAGATCTGTGTGTGAGCTGGGCCTGACTGGGGAATCCTGAGCGTAAATTATGCAAGATACTTAAACTTAACCCAGTCAAGGTATGAGTAACACAAGGATTTCAGTCAAGAGGATGGTTAGTTCTATAATGACATAACTGGTTATTCTTTCCAGACCGCTTTGTCTACTCTCTATTAGACACTAAAAAAAGACTTGATTTTTAGAAATGTAGGAATCCCCAGCAACACAAAACTCAAGCAGATTAGATTACTGCAGTGCATTCTGTTCGGAAGCATTCCTGAGAACATATCAGAGCTGTCAGTTCCATGAACTAGAACTAGGTGCTTTGTTTAAAACTGTAAAACTCAAAGCAGTTTCCATTATATGACTGAGAGACTGGGCCACAGGGTCAAAACTAAAGTGGGCTCAAGCTAAGAAAGGAATCAGATTCTCCAGACCAAAAAAGGCAAACCATGAACGGAACTGACCTAGAATTCCTCTGTGGGAATGGGAGGGAGAGCACACAGCTAGCCACAGTTGTTCTTTCCAGAAGACAAGATAATCTCTCTTATCTGATGACACCTTCTTAAATATACACCCTTGAAAAAATGAAAAGCCACTTACCACTGGCCAGCTTTAAAGGAAAAGTCTTTATCCGCAACAAGCAAGCGGAGGCTCTTCACTGAGGACGACTCACTGGCAGCTCCACACACCTTAGCCGCTGCCACCACCTATGGCCAGAGATAAGCTGTGGCTCAGGTTAGTGTGAACAAAGCCTAAGGAGCAAACAGGGGCATTCTGAGAACTAAGATTTTTTGAAATCTACAAAGATGTGGCTTTCGAAAATTATTCAAGGTGAGGTACACTTTGCTTTGGGTCTGCCTGCTTGCTGTCCAGTGAATAAATTTTAATTAACTTCTTTTTGAAAGACGTACTAATATTAATCTTATTCTGCATACCAAAAAAATCATCTTTTAGAGCAGTTGTTTAACCAGTATTTGTCTGATGAGTATCTCTCACATGCCATGTACTAGGTTAGGTACTCCAGGGAGAGCAGAGGGGATCAGAACCTGTAAGCAATCCTGCCTAACCTCTAATAGATGCTCCATCAGAACTGGGCAAAGTGAGGCCCACTGTTGCTCTGCAGTGTGTAAAGAGTCCATGATGAACTAATTTCAGAAATTAAAATCAAGCACTAAACCTCTTTCCTTTTAGTAAAGCAATTTTACATAGTAACTGTTTTGAATCTAATAGGAAAAACTGGGTTTGTTCTCATATTTTTAATTTAGTTTTCTAACTTATGTATTGTATTTTACAAAATATAAACATTTCAAGACCTTAAAACAATAAGTGCAACAAAAAGAGCACTTCCCTACAATTAGTTTGAGTTTCTGGTTTCTGGAAACTATTTAAAATTGATCAACTCAACAATTATGTACCCCTCAACTTCAAAATATCTCTACTTCGGGGCTGGGGTTATGGTGCAGTGGTAGCGTGCTTGCCTAGCATGTGTGAGGCACTGGGTTCGATCCTCAGCACCACATAAAAATAAAATAAAGATATTCTGTCCACCTACAACTAAAAATAAATATTTTTTTTTAAAAAAAATCTCTCTACTTCGTTTGTTGATTCTTTATTCCATTTTGTGTTTTTCTTCCTCCTCTAAACCTGCGATACCTTCAAAAGAGAGAAAGACAATACAAAATACAACTCTTTCTTCAACCTCCTACTTGGGTTCAACTCCACTTGTGGCAGCAAATCAAATCAGCAGCGGTTGACCAAAATGTAATCCCCTCCTTGAAGGGCAACCTTCACAGCTCCACCAAAGGGTGCTCTGGAAAACCATCAAGGTCAATGAACCCCCACCCTAATTCTAGTTCATTCTGGCCCCTTTCTCCAACAGGACTACCAGGTCTAATCAAACCATCAGTAGAAGACCATTTTCAAAAACCCACTTGACTATTCTCATGATGGATGGTCATCTCTCTCACCACCACCTCTTAGTATCTCCTAAAATATCTTCTTTCTATTTCTCTTGCAAAATTCCTTGCCTCTCTTTTGCTGTATCATTGCCAATTTTATCTTCCATGTCTCTTGGAGACCAAGTCATGGTGACTGTCCATGATTGCCCCTCTCCTAGCACTCCTGAACCTGGTCCCACCTACCCCTCTGAAACACTGCTCCATCAGCAAACATCAGTCCTTTCCTTCACATTCAATTTCCCCCTCTCTAGCACCTTCTTGTTTCATCAGACATGATATCTACTGCCATTGGCTTGTCCTAAGCAATTCAACAAAACAAAGGAAGCAGCAGAATATGGCTCTTAACAGCAAGGGCTCTTGTAGTTACACTGCCTGGCATTTAATCCTGATGCCACCACTTAGCAGCTCTGCGACTCTGAGCAGCTTACCTAGCCCTTGGCAGCTATAAACTGAGAACAGTAACACCTATGCCTCATAGTGTTACTGGGAGGACTAAATGAGATAGTATGTGCAAAAGCCCTTATAACACTTCCAGCCCACAGTAAGTACTTGTTAAGTGTTATAACGCGTTTGATTGCATTAACATGTGAATATTTGTTTTACATTATATATTATGCTTTATTCATTTATTAATATATGTGCCACTGCACACTCGCAAGGGGACCACTCACATGGATAACACGTGTGCAGTGTGGTGGATTGTACCATATGTACATCCTACTTTATCAATTATTTTGCAAGTACAAACTTAAAAGCCATACTGTCTTTAAGATATTCTAGAAATCTTGTCTTCCATTCCTTCCTCTACTGAGACGATCAGTTCTTCCTCAGTCGACAGAATCTTCCCTTTTCCTTGATGTTTTTCTTAACAGGTAACCTGTTTTCTGCTTTTCTGTAACTTTCTCCCAAGTTAGTCAATATCTTCCTGCAAAACCACACTCAATGTTCAGTCTCAGTTCCAACCCTCCCTGATCTCTCTGAATCCAGTACCTTCCAACCTGAAGCATGGTCCTTGCCTGCACTAGCTGACACTGAATTCTTTAGGTCACTCTTGCCTCTCTGACCTGGCCCTCCATTTTTTTTCTGACTCTGCTCTTCAATGGGACCCTTTCCTCAAGGGCCTCACTCCACTCCCTCTCCCATGTCCAGGCTGGGGCTCTCAGCAATCCCCAGGTCTTCCCCAACCCACTGCTATACTCATCACCACTTTTTTGCCAATTCCAGGCTCACATCTATACTTCCCAGGGTAACAACAGTCAATACCTGAGGACCCTTTATCTTGAATATATACCAGATGCTTGGTTAAATAGTTTATGTACATTCAGTTGATATGAATAATCACACTGTATCTCAAGAGACAATATTGTTATCCTTCACCTTGCAGATGAGAAAACAGTTTCAATACTTGTTCAAGATCATCTAGCTAGGAATTGCTGAGTCAAGATTCAAACCCAAGCTGGCCCTTAATCATCTGGCAGCACTGTCCCAATAGTACATTCAAGTACAGAATTAAATTCACCATATTCTTTGCTCAGTTCCAGACACCTGAACCTGGTACTTAGAATGGGAATGCAGAGATGGAGAAGGTTACCCCTGCACCCACAGAGCCCTGCAAAACCAGCTTCTTTCCACACCAGGATTTCAATTCTGGACCTCTCGGACTCAAATCTGTTTTCAATTGATATACAAACTTTGACTCTAGCATTCTGTCCCAAACATAGACAAGTTCCATGAATTCATTTCATCTTTTCTTTCCCCTGCCCACTCCTTCTGTCATAGCTGTTAATATCTTTATTTTCACTTTAATTGCTATCTTGGCTTTCTTCTTGTGTCTCTCAAAGTAGCCAATTGGTGAATATGGATAAGGTTCCAACCCAAACTATTCCCCACCTCAAAACAACCAAAGGGGCTGATGTAGCTCAGTGGCACAGCACTTGTCTAGCACAGAAAAGACAAAAACACATAAACCTTCAAAGGCCCTATCACACAATTAAACAAACAAAATAAAAAACAAAAACCTAAAACTAAAAGGTCTATGTAACTCCAAGTAACTCGTAACAGTTTAAGTTCCTTAAGCTCCTCCTTCAAAGACAGCTAACATTTGTCCCTAACACTCCTTCCCTGAGGTCTTCCCTCTACACTCCACCCTCTCAATCCTCTCCCTACCAATACAATGTATTGCCTTTCTTATTGTATTTATCACATATTAAATTATAAATACTGATGAACATGTCTTCTCACCACAGACCACAAGTCTCCTGCAATTAGGTACTGAATAGAACACATCTCTAAATCATCTCCTTAGATCAAGCTTAGGGCCCAACATGTAGTAAGGCTCAGGAAATATCTGCAAAATGAAAGAAAATTTAAAAGTCCCTTAAAATTGGCTTCCAAAACAAAGGTTAGTAGAAATTTAGAAGCAGGGGCTGAGGCTGTAGCTCAGTGGTAGAGCGCTTGCCTAGCATGCGTGAGGCACTGGGTTCGATCCTCAGCACCACATATAAATAATAGATGAATAAAATAAAGATCCATCAACAACTAAAAAAAAATTAAAAAAAAAAATTTTAGAAGCATTTTGTTGCTTAAAAAGCGGGAGGTGGAGCTGGGGATATAGCTCAGTGGTACAGCACTTGCTGCATATGTGCGAGGCCCTGGGTTCAATCCCCAGCATCCCAAGAAAAAAAAAGGGTGGGGGGCAAGGGGTGAACACCACAGAAAATCCAGATTCATGTTCAAATATGTGGAAGAGGGCAAGGACTGTATCAGAAGAACTGTTATCTTCCTGTGTTTGCTACACATTCTAAGTGTCTAATTTCAAAGTAATGAAAATTATCACAAGTCTCTGTTCCTTTATCCTTCTTTTATGTTTACAAAAAAAATGCTATTTCAAAAATATTTATTTTTCTTTCAGTTTAATAATTTGTAAAAACACAGCCAAGAGCTAGATTATTTCTTTTTCTTTTCTTTTTTTTTTTTTGGTACTGGAGATTGAACTCAGGAGCACTCGACCACTGAGCCACATCTCCAGCCCTATTTTGTGTTTTATGTAGAGACAGGGTCTCACTGAGTTGCTTAGCGCCTCGCCATTGCTGAGGCTGGCTTTGAACTCGCAATTCTCCTGTCTCAGCCTCCCTAAGCGCTAGGATTACAGGCTTGCGCCACCACACCCGGCTAGATTATTTCATTTCTAATAGCTTTACTGGCATCTGTTGGAGTCACAAAACTAGATGTGCATAGCTTTAAACACCTCCACAAGAGTCACCTGGTGGCAAGGAAACCTATGTTATCATGAATGTTAGCTGTGACATGTAAGAATGCTCCACAATAAAATGACAGAAATAAAATCATTAATCATTTCTCAACATCCAAAATTTAATGAAGGAAAGAAATCTACACTTAGATTAAGCCACAGTTTCATTTAGATAGTGTCTGTGACCAAAAATCTTCCCAGATGCATTACGTCCTTTGGTATGAATATAAACAGTGATGTACGTACTACTATTCATCTTTTTTTTTTTTTTTGGTACCGGGGATTGAACTCAGGGGCACTCGATCACTGAGCCACATCCCCAGCCCTACTTTGTGTTTTATGTAGAGACAGGGTCTCACTGAGTTGCATAGTGCCTCGCCGTTGCTGAGGCTGGCTTTGAACTCGCGTTCTCCTGTCTCAGCCTCCCTAAGTGCTGGGATTACAAGCGTGAGCCACCGCGCCCGGCTTATTCATCTTAATAATCTGAAAACTGTCATGATTGAAATACAAAATGCCTTGACAATTCATGATCTTAAGACAAGTCTCCCTCTTACAACTGTATTTAATACAAATATATACATAGATATAAAAATATTTCTAAAACTAAGGATTAAAAACATTAAAGAAATATTTTCAAAGGCCACATATTCACACTGAAGTTAGTTCATATAATTAGGATCTGTAATTGTGGCCCTTGTTATACACCACCCTTTTACTTTTATTGAATAAGTAAAACATAATGGAGAAACTGTTTTAACATTGGTATTTGCTCTTATACTTAATGGATGGAAGGATTTCACAACTAAAACCTCAACTAGCCATGTCCTAAGTTAAAACACATGGCAGGAAATGAAGTTTTCCATAAAATAACATTTAGACTCTTCTACTGTTCAATAAAATAACAACACATTTGCCAACTTTCACTGTTACACATTTTTAATGCTTTGACCGAGTCAGCATCTAAAAGGAAATTCCATCACATTTATTTTAAAAGTTGGTTTTATGTAGGATATTTTGATGTTACTGTCCATGCAAAGTCTCTCACTAAAGGAAACAGGTCTTTAGAAACCTGACTGCCTTCCCCTGTTCACTGCTGTTGAGCTGTTTTCTGCCTTAAAAATTTAAAACAAAAATAAAGTTGGAGTTCAGAAAATTTCAGAATTGAGAGAAACTAATTGAGAATAGTACATCACTTTCCACAAGAGGATACTAAGTTCCAGAGACATTATTTAAATGGTGGCAAAATAGCAATCTGATATATAGGACCTGATTAAAAGAAGGCAATTTTACTTAAGTGATTTACTGACAAAGACCACAAAATTCTCTGAGTAGTTCTTAAGTGGCTTGTGTCCTAACATGAAGGGTGAACAGCCTTACTCCTCTGAACGCTAACCTATCCATCTGGGCTGGCATCTTCTCTGATTTCCTGTGCCTTCATACCAGTCACCAGCCACTCTCCTGCATCACCCTTTTGGCTCTCCCCTAGGCGACAGGTAAGCTCTAGCATCTCCCATCTCAGACATCAGCAGCAGGAAACACCTAGAGATGACACCTACCATGTACCAAGCACTTTACATACACTCAATTTTCATAGCAACCCTGGAAGGCAGCTCTTATTATCCCCATTTTAAAACAAGCGCACAAACTGAGATCCCAAAGCCAGTGAGCAGCAAAGATCTGAATCCAGGAACTGTGTTTTGTTGCTTCTCAAAACCTAACAAAGAAAAATAAGTCTTTCACCCAGCTATCACTCCATTTGTCTGCTCTCATTCACATCAAAACACTTCAAAAGTTATAAATGGGGCTGGGGATATAGCTCAGTTGGTAGAGTGCTTGCTTTGCATGCACAAGGCCCTGGGTTCAATCCCCAGCACCACCACCAAAAAAAAAAAAAATGTTATATCTGGTTCTTCTTCCACTTTCTTACCTCCCATTCTCTCTCCATTGCAAACCAGCTGTGCTCTCACTCTCAACAATGTACTAAGGCCAGTGATCCTGACCACTCACTCCCATCCTGGCAAATCAGGTGATGATCTTCCAGAATTTAGCAGAGCTGGCCACTCCCTCCTTCTTAAAATGCTGTCCTGGCTTCAGCAACACTGCTGATTTCCCTCCTGCCTGGCTGCTCCCTCCTTCTCCATCTCCTTTGCTGGCCATTGCTCTTCTGTGAGGCCTCTAATTGTTAATATAGCCAATGCCGAGTCCCAGGCCCTCTTCCTCACTCTCTAAATGGCTTAGACTTTATTTTCAGCAGTGAACTCCAAATTCATTTACACAACTGCCTATTTGAGTTTCCATTTCAAACTTAACATATGAAATACAGAACTATTGTTTTCTCCCAAAAGTTCTCCCTTTTTATTATGAAAATTTTAAATATACACAGAAGCAGTGAAAATAGTATTATACACCTCCATGTACTGATGACCCAGAATCAATAGTTAATGACCTGTTATGAGTTGATAAAACTCATAGTTAATCTTATCTCATTTGTAACTCCACCTGCTTCCTCCCCAACCCACATTATTCCCAAACTGAGCTCTTTTCCTTCTCCAAACATGTTCTTCTCCATTTACATGAATATTTGCCACCATCCTCATATCATCTCCCTAGATTATTCAAATCCCAAATCCTAGAAATCATCCTGGTTTCTTCTCTAACAGCCACTCACCCCCTGTGTGAATCCTTCTGGCTGTACCTCTCCTGCTCTCCAAGCCACCATTATCACCAGCATCTCTCCTGAGATTATGTCAATAGCTTCCAACCTGGTGTCAAAGCCCAACAAAAACCTAACTCTCAACCAAGCTAATAAATGACCCTTTTAAAATGAAATATTACTCTTTTTCTTGTTTAAAACCTTCCACTATGCTCAGAATATCTCAAGTCCCTCTCCAAGCCCACAGTGATTTGTAGGTAGGTCCTGTCTACTTCTCATCCTCTCTCATACATACTCTGCTCTGAACATGTCAAGCTCATTCCTGCCTCCAAACTTTGGCGTCTGCCGGGAATGCTATGCACATGGCTGGCTCTTTTCCTTTTTCAAGTCTCAGCTCAAATGTTAAGCACAGATTTAAAATGGCACTCCTGCCCTGGACCACTCTTGCCTCCCATAACCCTGTTTTATTTCCTTCATTCTTGTGTATCACATGACATTCTTTGGGTTATTCATACCACAATGAAGCTCCTCTAATAGCAGGGACCTTGGCTGCCTCATGCACTGTTATAACTCCAGCACTCTGAACAGGGCTGGGCATGTGGCAGGCACTCAATACATGTAGGCTGAATTTAAAATAAAATTAATTTTACTTGATTAGGTCCCTTGGGGAAAAAGGGAAGAGTTTTATCTCTTAGATTTGCTTCATTTATTGAACAAAAGTATGTCAGTGAAAAGCACTGCCACTACATTTTAGAGACTACCCAGTTTGGGGCATAAGCAGCAGTAGTACAGGCAACTTTTGCTTTCCATAGCTTCTATCTGTAAAGAACAATAGACGATATGAGCACCATCAGCTCATCTCGAGATGGATATTACCACCATTCCTGCTTCAGAAAGTGACTCATTCAGGCAGTACAGGTAATCAGCTAGAGTGGGATTAATGCTTGCATAGTCTACTCAATGTAACAAGTATTGGGTGTCTATAGCATGTCATCACTACATAAGATACCATGGTTACAGAGCTACTAAGCTATGCCTTTTCCCAAGGAGCCTATATTTTCTTTGTGGGCTCCAACTCAGAGTGACCTGTACACTACTAAGAGCCACAGGCCAGATGCCAGACCACAGACTGTCTATCCTTCCCTGGGAGCTCTCCAAGAGCTTATGGCCCAGCCTCCCTACAGCTCCTACAACTACCTTTAGGTGCTAGGTGTCTGAGGTCCTTCTCTACCACTCTCTGCTTTGTCACTGAGGACACTGTGGTGTGGCTAGGAGTACCAAGCACTGCTTGACTTAGCTAGTTAATCTTGAAATGGTTCTTTGACCACCAGGCTCTGATAATCGAAGCAAAGTGGGTGTAAAACTACTGAAAAATAAAGTACTGAAGTGATGTCCCCCTTCCTCACACTGAGGACCATAGTCTCCTCAAAGTGCACAGGTGACAATGAGCAAAAAGTTATAAAGATCAAGCTCAGGACATAATCCATTCTCCCGCTAGGCAGCCCCTCCCACTCAAACCCCCACTTGAGCAAAACCATAGGTCAAGCACCCAAAGACTAGCACTGGGAACCATAGAATCCTCAAAAGCCTCTGCCCTAAGAGCCTGGCCCTTCGGCTTTATTAACTATCCACTGTGCCTCAGTAACTCTTCCTTTTCTTATGCCCAGTAACATGCTGCTCAACAAAACTCTGTTCCCCTTTGTTGTTGTAAGAAGAGCTGCTTTGATTATCAAAGATCTGAGTTCAAGAGCTGGGTTCTCCACTTACATGAAGAAGTTCTTTAAACTCAGGTCAACAATATAATTTAAGACAAGACAGTTCTGAGAGTAAAAGGCAGTGCTACTAATAATTACTCTGGGAATAAGAGGCATAAACCAGTACTATCTCAGGCAAATGAGGAAACAGAATAATCCTATCTAAATAGCTGAGTCTTAATTCCCTCACCCATGAAACAGGAATAAAGATCCCTACACCTGTCAGTGGTTGTGACAAGCAAGGACCAACCTACTATATAATTAAATGCTTTGTAAATCAAAAGGCAACAATACACTAAGGCATTGTAGAATATGGAAAAGGCTTCTCAAAGCAAACTGACAGTCAAAATAAAATTAGTTTTTCCAAAATCAATTAGGTGTATAAAATCATTTCTTTAGACCAGAGCACCACTAAAATCTGAGGATAAGGGTCTATCATTTTCAATGCCTGGCACCTAGCTCAGTATCTGGCATATTTCCAAATGAATGAATGCATAAGAATTTAAAAAATGGTTTTCATTGCCAAACTCTCCCATCAAATTGATAATAGAATACATCTTACTCAGTGGTCAATACTCGGCAGAAGCCAAATACAGTGACCCCTCTAGTAAAATGTTAGCCTTGCCTGAACAATTCTTACAATATTTCTACTCTTATCTTCTTAACATTTCTAAGGTCACCCAGACTGCTTATCCTTTGATCCTTAAGGGAAAAAAAGTGTGAACTTCAAAACAGTCAAATGTCCTTTAATTCAGAGTCCAGTTTCCTACATCAGCATGACTTCAGACTGCTTAGAGTCCCAAGTAAGCAGCATCAATATCATAAATTATCATTCTCTAAGCTTTCCAGAGGGAACACAATGCCCAATTCTGAAAGAATATTTCTTAGCAAGTGACTGCTCCATTCTTTATTCACTCCCAGAGTGACACCAGGGTCCTTTGGCCTAGGAATTCTAAACTGGCTGTGGGAGAAGCTGTAAGACATCTCCTGGGCAATGTTTCCTCTTCTGTAGAATGAGGATGGCTTCCTATCATTAGGCTACCTCATGGGCTTGAGGTAAAGAGCAAATGGACATGTGGGAGCTTTGTAAAGTACACCGCATTAAAGGCAAGAGTGGAAGGCAGTTCTGTTACGACTCAACCTAAAGGCCTATTCATTTAAAAAAGTCCAAGACCAAGCCCTGCTCTCTGGCTAGGAGTGACCTCTGGAGGTGGTAGTCCTAGCTTTTCCCTAATGCCTCTCATCTCCTCCCAATTCTCAGTCTGGAAGAATGGAAATTAGAAATAAAAGAGAAGAGGAACTGCCATTGGAAAATCCTCCCTCTAAGGTACTAACAATTACAAGTTTTTTAACCCTATAATTTTCTGCTATCTGGGCACTAAAATGCTCAACCTTTCAATCAAACTCTTAGAATTTACATGAATTTTCTTTATCCTAAACTTTGTTCAAAACCACCCCCATCCCAAAGTCCCCAAAATTTTGTCCTGTAAAATCCTAAAATGACTGCTCTAATTCAGGGACTGGCAATTGTTATATACAGGCCAAATCTGTTTTGGTAAATCACATTTTATTAGAACAGCCACACCAATTTGTGTACATATCATCATCATGGATGTTTTCACGTTATAAAGACAATTTAGTAGTTACTGGACTTGTGATTTTATGTTATCCAATAGAGTATAATCAAACTTTGTTAGTAAACGTGTTCTTAATTCACCTAAGTGCTAATAGTTGTAAATGAAACAATACAGCCCATAAAGCCTAAAATATATGCTATCAGATCCTTAAAAAGTTTGCCAACACTTTTCTCTAATTTATCTACCTCAAAGTATGACAGGCAAGAGCACAGTCCAAGCCTGTCAACCAATTTTCTTCACAACTGACAGGCTTTTCACTTCTTAAAAATAAATCTTGAACTTCACATTTATAGAATCAGCATTTTTGTGTGAATAAAGTATTTTCAGATTTATCATCAATGGGAAAAGTTATTTTCCCACATGCTCATAAACCCACTCTCCTGAGCTAATTTTATAGACTTCTTATATTAAAAAAACAAAAAAAAACCCACACAAAAACTTTAAAGCTAAATCAACAAACATCACCCTCAGTCCATCCCAAAGCAATTTTCTGAAAGTATAATTACTTTTTAAAGTACAGTCTAAACAATTTCCTTTCCATTACAGAATGTCCTTCTATTAACACTAAAACTACTAAGACAATACAATTTCTGATGATGTTTGTAGAAGTGTAAAATAATAAAAGCTTTCAACAGTTTAAACAGACTCCTAACACTAAGCTAAATATATCTGAATATGTGAGAAACACTCAAAAAAGCAAAATCAAATATCTCATTTATGTTTTTAAATGAAAATACAGTTACTCACTGAGGTAAAGGGTGAGGATCCTTTAGCTCCCAGCCCTTGACACCCCTTCAGGTGGCAGATTAGCTTTCTATAGTCTGAATATGGTGGAAAAACTGTACATGGGAAAGAACGAGTGCATCCACCTTCCTTTCTCAGATGTTAGTGCTTTCTCCCTTGATGAAATAGGAAGTGGTTCTAAAGTAAGGATGAACAAGGATTTTGAGACATGATGTCCAAAAAAAAGAAAAAGAAAAATGGTAAGCTATTCATACAATGTAGATTCTCAAAGTAGTTCTACCTCTAAAGTAACTCAAACCTGTGAGGATATTTTCCTTAATTGCTGCCATACTCTAGCCATCAAAAATTAACCCATTCATTCCAAGTTTAAAGGAAAAATTTGAGGACTTCTGTCATCTTTTCAAATTAGTTATCACATATCCTGCTTAGAAATTTTCAGAAAAGAAAAACAACAAACTTCCCCCGACTGTGCTTTGAAGGGACTAACTTCATCCAATGCCTTCCCCATAAGTCAGTCATAACCATACACAAATTGTCCAACCAGAAAAACCTGTCATACCCCCAAAATACAGACCTCCCGGCGAACGACACTTGCAGTTCTCTCCAAGTGATCGGTTTTCCTTTTGGAATTCATTATGCTTTAATAAAAAGTAAAATTAAGTTATTAAGTATTATCCTCATAAAAATAATAAAACCAGTTTCCCCTGTAATATCACAGCTATCCAAACTACAATATATTATGGATCCTATAAAACGGTCAGTGAAAATCTGCACATCCAACTGAAGTTTAATGATCTATTGATGATCTGTACATTTAAACCAAGATGCTGCCTCTTTCTGGATTCTGATGTGCTTCCCACAACCATCAGCAGCTCTGAAGGCTTGATGACTCACCTGGTGAGAGTTAGGTGGCACAAAGTGCTGGGTGTCAATTTAGGAGCAGCAGCCTGAGTGCAGACTGCTCTCACATAGCCTCGCAACAACCGAGAAATCAAGATAGCAGCACAGGCCATGGTGATTCCTGGGCAAACAAAAATGAAATTTAAAATTATTTTAAGAAAAAGTGGGGAAACATTAGACTATTTTAGGAAACAGAGAAAAAGAGTTTGAATTTCTATCAGTATAGTTATGAGCTGTTCAGTCAACAAAGGGCCGGACTTTACCTGACAAAATTTTTGCCACCCTTCAGAGCTGATTCAGTGTAACTATACAGCATGTAAGTACGTAATTCTTGGTGCTATCACACACAGTCATGTGTCACTAATGGGGAAACATTTTGAGAACGGCTTCATTAGGTGATATCGTCATACAGACATCATATAGTACTTACACAAACCTAGATAGTATAGGTTACTTACTCGACATGGCCTCCTGATGTAATCAAGAGATGCAGTAACCGAAGATAAAAGGCTGCTGCCGACATAACATGGCATACTGTTTTATAGTAAACTTTACCAGTAGCACTACATAATTATACATGCTATACTTTTATATGACTAGCAACACAGTAGGTTTGTTTACACCAGCATCACTGTAAGTATGAGTAAGTGCTGTTCTGTGATGTTATGATGGCTACAATGTCACAAGGCAACAGGAAATTTTCAGCATTATACTCTTACTGAATATAAGATGTGGTCATATATATAGTCCTCTGAAGACAGAATCATGCAGCATGTGGCTGATTCGGGAGATCAATAGATAACATGTATACAGCCACATGCTGCAAAATTTGTTTACTCTTGTTAGTAGCCTTTTGGATATTGTCTAGTTTGGGCTATTCTAAACAGTATTCTTATGTTTTGGTTTTTAATATTTGGGAACCTCAGTAAATTTGTCTTCCTCTTGCACTTTATCTAGCAAGAAATATTAAAGAATTGGATGGTGCTCATCAGATGGAATACAGTTGTCGGGCTAGGGCTGTTGCTCAGTGGTAGAGCACCTGCCTTGCACATGTGCAGCACTGGGTTCAATCCTCTGCACCACATAAAAATAAAGATACTGTGTCCATCTACATCTAAAAAATATTTTTAAAAAATATACTTTCTGCCTCTATAATAGCATAAGATTAAATCAGGTGGTGATATAAGTCAGATGTGATTTAGTCAGCTGTAACCAAATCATATTAAAAAAGCCCACTGCTTCATAACTAGTCTTTAGATAAAAACTCTCCTTGCCATTGTATGATGCATCATCATTGTGAATAAACATGCCATGGGCTACTTTTCTCTCTAGTAAATGAAAAAAGCATAAGGCCTCTTTCACCTCATGCAAGATTACTAAACGTAGTTTCTCTCCTTTAAATGTGCTAAACCAATGATTTGTTAGTCACTGAAACGAAGAAGGTGAAACTTACTTTAGAAGTCCATGAGATGTGAGAAGTCATTCAGTGTATGGCTGGTTGACTGACTGACATAGTATATTCTGCTCCTGGTATTATACTGACATCTTAGGATATATACCAGTTGGAACATGGGCAGTTTTTCCATATACTGACATTCTCACTAAGTTACTGCAATGACAGGGACAACACATAAAAACAATATTTTGGGAGACTGAGAAAAAGCCCTAGTAAGTATCAGTTGCAAAAGAAAAGGCTCATTATAATCAGCAGGCATGACCTCACAGGAAGCCTACTCTCAATTCTTCCTCATTTCCCCTTCTTTTTTTTGTTTATCTTATGGCTTCTCTTGTTCATCTTCCTTGGCCTGTCTTAACTCTTGCAATTGGGATACTCACCCGATGGAATACCTTTCTATACTGTTTTCATCCTGATATCTGTTGGCTAGCCCCCTTGTCTGGCCACTGGTGGTTTCTCTCATGGTTCTGCCCAGTTTGAGATCCTACCATGCTGAAGAAAGTACAACCATAGTCAAAGGCTAAAATGACAGTTACATGTCAACTGAGGTCAGGTTCCCTGATTAAATTTACCTGCTAAACAGTTAAATATGAAAATTTTGTTGTTTTAGACAGCTATTGCTAAAATAAATTGTCTTTACAATAGGATACATCTTAGTGACTATGCTGTTTGATGGTCTACTTCTCAACTGGAAACAAATTTTAATTTTTAAAAGCTGTTCTCTTAAAATTCTGTAATAATAATCATAACCAAGAATGCCACCTATTGGTGAATAAAGAGTATTTTTATAAAAATGTTCAAAGTGCCTCCCAAAGTTTTTATGCCAGTCCTTAAGATAAGGTATTTTAAAGAATTACCCACTTTTATATGTCCAAGGGTTTCACATATTCAGCCTGTGTTTAATCAAAGGAGATTAACATATATTAAGTAATTTAAAAAACTATATAATGAATATTCCACAGATGTTTGTATCCTCACAAGCTCTATCTTACCAAAAATTTTTAACTCTTTTTTTTTAATTTTTATTTATTTTTATGTGGTACTGAGGATCGAACCCAGAGCCTTATGCATGCAAGGCAAGCGCTCTACGACTGAGCCATAATCCCAGCCCAACTATTTCTAAAACAGAAAAATTATCATAAATAAAACTGATGTCCATTAACTAAGTTGTAAAACAAATTACTGCAAGCAACAGATTAAGTTTAAGATTTGAAACAAATCACAGTGATTTCAGTTCAACAAATACACTCAGTTCATTCAACGATTCCTGGGATGCCAGGCACTATTCTTTATCTCCTTGGAGATAAAAAGCCAGACACAATGTTTATGCCATCATGGAGATTTTATTACAGTGAGAGGAATATTAATAAATAGAAAATTAAGGGCAGGATTCCAGACAATGATGAGCCTGATAAAGGAAAGATGGAGTAGATGGGAGAGTATTAGGATAGGCAGTTCTGAAGCGATCACACCTGAGCTGAGACCAGAACAATTAAGAGGCAACCAAGCAGATGTTAAGGGCAGAGCATTCTGCCACAGGGATAAGCAATAAAGGCAAAAACAAGGGAAAAGTCTAGCATGTTAAAGGAACCAAGGCCAGTGACACCAGAGTGCAGTAAGGTTAATATTTTAGGCTAAAATTTAATAATCTACATGAAAATGATAGAAAGTTGAGCAAGCAAATGAGACCCAAATCACAGTAGGCCATGGCAAAGGAATGGATTTTACCCTAAGGTCACTAGGAAGCAACTGAAAAGTTTAAATAAATCAGGAGGACATGATCTATTTTTAAATGATTACCCAGGTTGCTGTGTGAAGAATGGATTATCCAAGGGCAAAAGTGAAAGCAGAAAGTCTAGTTAGGAGGTTCCAGTCTAAGATTATGGTAGGAACTAGGTGTGGTGGCACACTCCTGTAATCCCAGCCGCCCAGGAAGCTAAGGCAGGAGGATCACAAGTTCAAGGCCAGCATGGACAACTTAGTGAGATCCTGTTTCAAAATAAAAAGGGCTAGAGATGTTAGCTTAGTTGTAGAGTGCCCTTGGGGTCAATCTCCAGTACTGGGCAGGGGGGATTATGAAAGGATAACAGCAATAGAGATAGCAGAAGTAGATTAACATGAAATATATTTTGAAATTAGAGCCCTACAACTTGCTGATAGGTTGAGAGCAGTGAAAGACAACAAAAATGTCTCAATGACCACGGATCCCCTGAAATGCAGTAAATTTGAAGAACAATCTGGCACCTGTCAATTCAGAATCCTAGATGTCACAGAGGAAGCAATGGGACTCCCGGGGGCTGGTAAGGGAATCCAAGTGGTATACAAGTGGTATGAGGAGCGTGCTTGACTTTGAATCAGTGGAACTGGGCTCAAGTTTGACTCTTTCTTACCCTTGGGGAAGGCATCTTTTACCATTTTAATGATACCCACATTGCTTCAATGGATTGCTGAGATGAATAAATAAAATAACATCTGTGGAAGTACCTGGTAAGCAAAAGTGTTAGTACAAAATCCTTAAACATTAACCCCTTCTCCTCTTTGCCAAACGACAGAGAAGTAGTGATTTGATGGTGTCAATAAACAACTCCCCCTGGCCTAATATACAACAGCAGTCACCAAATATAATTTCACAGTTATAACCCAGTTCTAAACCTCATATTATACCAAGAATTTTCATATAAGCAGTGTTAACATTTATGATGAAAGATAAACTTGTGATCTCAAATGACTATAGCAACAAGTAAATCTGCTTCTGTCACGCTCTCAGGGCTCAAAAATGTGTAATTACCAATGTGTCCATTCCCTTTTAGGAATAAATATAGAAATCAGTAGTCACTGTAATGTTTTCTTTAAATATACTGGGTAAAAAAAACACAAACCAACAAAAAAATGAACATACATTATGTGCTTGACCACAGTTTTTCTTTGTTCACAGTACAAGCTGAAACTGGGCAGAACCACAAGAGGAACCACTTGTGGCCAAAGGGGATGAAAAACAGATAGCAAGATAAAAAAACAGTACAGAAGCCTAGGATAGTCTCCCCATCCCAAGACTGGGTCTCAAGGGAACCAGCATGCACCAATTCAATGTGTTTCAACCAGCTTTGCTTGAAACACCATCACATCATAAATGGCATTGCAGTCAATTAAGAACCTAAGTTCTAGGATCAGAAAGATCTGAGTTGTCATCATGGCTCACTGCAACTTACTAATTTGCCTTAACCCTCAGATTTCCCAATGCTAAAGATGGGGTTAATGATACCTATACCTCAACTGGTTGCTTTAACAACATTAATGCCTATGAAGGACTTCTACAGTGCCTGGCACATAATGTCAACTATCAATAAGTGGTGTGTTGTTTAGATAATTCTTAAAGTTGTAAAATTACAAGGAGAAACTACCTGACACCCCCTGTAACTTTTAGGATTATTAACCTCAGATTTTAAGATCCTCCAGCAAACCAGTTTGTTTTGTTTGGGGTTTTTTGTTGTTGTTTTTGGTACCAGGGATTAAACCCAGGGGTGCTTAACAACTGAGCCACATCCAGCCTTTTATATTTTATTTAGCAGCAGGATCTTGCTGAGTTGCTTAGGGCCCTCCTAAGTTGCTGAGGCTGGCTTCGAACTCTTGATCCTTCTGCCTCAGCCTCCCGAGTGGCTGGGATTACAGGCATGTGCCACCGTGCCTGGAAGTAAATTGTTTTTGATAGGTGCAAATTGCTTTCCAAAAGGCCTACCAGGACTGAGCTTCTAGCTCAGTGATACAGCATATGCTTGACATGCACATAGCTCTAGGTTCAATTTCCAGCACCAAAGAAATAAATCTTCCAATTTTTACATCCTATAAGCCAAAATATGACTGCACCCATTTCTGTACATTCAAAAATGGCTCATATAAGAACTAAAGGCAGTTCTGTGATCATCAGAACTAAATAAACACTGGAGAATCTTTCTTCCGTCTGTCTCTAAAAGGCTATCTGGGAAGTATTTGTGTCTAAGTGATAGCAGGAGCAACCACAGACCTGTGTGAGCTTTGATGGGTTTTGTGTCTACTCAGACACACCTGAATCTTCATAGTTAACCCTCAACAAGTTTTAAATGTTTCCTAATTGCTGGCTAGGTCTCCAATTAAGCAAAAATTCTTTGTGAAACCTCTGAAACGACCTTCTACCAACTCCATTAGTGTACTTCTGGAATTTTCTCTCAAAGACTTCTCTGCCTTTGTTTTCAAGCTTTAAAAGGGCTTGCAGGCACACAACTATAATCCCAGCTACTCAGGAGACTGAGGTAGGAGGATCTAAAATTCAAAGCCAGTCTGGGCAACTTCCAGAGACCCTACCTCAAAATAATTTAGTAAGATAAAACTCAGTATTAGAGGGGCTTGCCTATCAGGTGTGAGGCCCTGGGTTCTATCCCTAGTATTACAACAAAAAAAGTAAAAGGGCTAAAACCAAGCAGAGCTTATCCAGTGTGCACAAAATTGATAACTTCATGGAAACCCTTGAGTGTAAGTACACAAGCACAGGGATGTATTAATTATGTTATGAAAATGTGAAAAGTTTTATGTGATGGCCAAACCAAGTGAGACTCAGTTTCCAGGTAAAAGAAGAATGCTAGATTTGAAAAGGACCTTGGAATCATCCAATCAGCCCAGTGTTTTCCTGGAAGAGGAACAGGCCGGAGGAATGTAAATCTCCAACTCCCAGAGCTCATTTGCAATAAAGTCAGATTCTAAGTCAAGATCTTCTGTTTTCAATAGTGTTTTTACAACACTGCATTCCTCTTTTACTGGTATATGAGTAACTACCTAATAATGGAGCAGTACCCCATTGTAGGAGGGTTGTCCCAAAACAGGTACTAGCACTGCTTTCAAGACAAACCACTTTTTATTGGCATTTAGCTTCAGGTAAATACAGCGGCCTCCTGTTTACAATCTTGCCAACCCACACCATTCCTTTTACAAAGAAACTGAGGTTCGCATTAGTAGTCTGTTCCTGAACTCTGGAGATAGCCAGGCTCTTCATTATTTCCTAGGTAAGTGAGGTTGGTCAGGATGCCCACGCTGTACCTCAGTTTAAAGATTAATAAAATGGAATTTTAAAACCCCTGGATTAATGGGAGAATTGTACTTTGCTCAATATCTGGCACATAACAAACTCCCAATAATAAAAAGTGACGTTATTACTATTACTACACATTGTCGTAATGATGTCATATGCCTGGCAAGTACAGAACTGGAATTCAGTTCCTGCCTTCCAGGTCTTGGTCTTCTCAGCAACACAAAACGGGATATTTGAAGATGAAATATCCCGTGAAGAAGAGGCGGGTGTGTACCTGCAGCCAGGAGCCATAAGTTGGGCGTCGCCCTGGGCTCAAGGTCACTTGGTGAAGAGATATCCCACAAGAGCTGGCTGTCTGTCACACGTGAGGGGCAGAGAGGACACTGAGCTGCTCCCACCGCCGTCTGGCATCAAAGCAAAGCGACGCCCTCCCTTTCCTGAGGACCAAGCGGATGAAGACTGCAGCCCTCGAAGCGCTATTTGAGACCCCTCTGAGGCCGGCGACACGAGGCAGCCTACAGCTGCCCCGGGCACCTACTTTATAGCCCAGCCCCAAATTCCACTCTTGCGCCAGGAAACCTCCGCGGTCCTCGACGTGACGTAACGTCAGCACGAGCGAGCCTTGCATGCTATTGGCCGCTGCTGTCCAATAGGAGTAGGGCTGCGCGACATTGCTGAGCAGGAAGTGCTATCTTTCCGGTATCTCTACGCTTAACTCAGCCATCTCCATGGTGACCGCAACCGGGTCACCCATTTGGCTGCCAAGGCCAGAGTTGCGTCATTGTCTATGCGCCGGAAGCGATAGTTCCTGCACCTGTGCGTGGTGACGGCGCCGGGTCCTGGCCGGCGTTCGGGAAGTTAGGCCCACTGAGGCGTTGTCGGACGGCGGGGGCAGTAGCCCTTCGCCGGCCCCAACGACCATGGCCGTGTTTCACGACGAGGTGGAGATCGAGGACTTCCAATATGACGAGGACTCCGAAACGTATTTCTACCCCTGCCCGTGTGGAGACAACTTTTCCATCACCAAGGTAACTTCATGGCCCCGCGCGGCGACTCACCAGAGTAGGCGCGTTTACGCTCTGCTGTGTTCCTTGAGCGGTTGTGTTTAGTAGTCCTTGCGGCCCTGAGTCACCCACGTCGTCTTTTCTGTGCTTCTGAACCCACCCCTACCCTGAGCTCTCAGTGGGCACATCGTTCTGGCCTTCAGGTTAGCTGGGGAATGGGTGACAAGGAGCGTGGGTTTTGCTACTTCCCGGTCTCTCTCTCTTTTTTTTTTTTTTTTTTTTAATATTTTTTAGTTATAGATGGACACAATGTCTTTATTTTATTGCTTTGTATGTGGTGCCGAGGATCGAACCCAGGGCCTCACGCATGCGAGGCAAGCGCTCTACCGCTGAGCTACAATCCCAGCCCCTCCCGGTCTCTGTTAAGGGTACCATCCTGGGATACTTCTTTGGAGGAGGGCAGTCGTTTTTGTTTCCTAGGGATTTTGAGGCAACAGAACCTCGCCTAACCTCCCTGGGTGTTTCCATTAAGTGAAAAGGAAGGTCCTTTGGGCGCGCACCCACCTTGCAGGGAGGCTAGCCACCAAGAAATTTGTACATAGGGATGGGAGAGGTTTGAAGGGGGAGAAATAGCGAAGGGAAGACTATGCTGACCAAACGTTGTTTGATTTCGTTATAGGAAGATCTGGAGAATGGAGAAGACGTGGCAACGTGTCCTAGCTGCTCTCTCATTATAAAAGTGATTTATGACAAAGTAAGGGATCAGTTTTAAAAGCGGGGGAGGGAGTATGAGGCAGTGTCAAGGACCTAGAGCAGCCTGGTTGTAATAAGTAAATACAGAAGATTGTTCTTTAACAATGTGCTGAGTTGAGCGCTGTTTTCTAAACAAATTTTTAAAATTGCCAATTAACAGCCATATCATAAATTTAAAGTTCTGAGTATGTAACTCATTTTAGCTAAAGAAAACTGCATTTTAATGAAAAATATGTATTACATAGAAGAAAAATAAATGTTCCTCTATTTCATATGTAACTAAATTTGTTCAGAGCTCCTGGACACATTTTGACAGGAACAGTTTCTTGCTTGGCTTGTATGTAGAACATGATTGTCTTGTTTGAATATAATTCCTCATTGCAATTTTACAGTTACATTTTAGTCTTTAATTGTCCTATTGTCTTTCACAAGGGTATGGATGATAGAAAAAAATGTTTTTACTGCTCAGTCTTACCCAGAGTTTATCAGTACTTTGAATGGAGTCTTAAAGATGAACTCTAAAATGAGTATAGGGAAAGTGGGGACAAGACTTAAAGAGAAGTAGGCTATAATTTAGGCCATAATGTAGAATTTGAATGATTTATTGTGTTAAAATGTACTCTGGGTCAAAAAGCAAACTGGGTAAGAGAGATTAGGAGTGCCAGTCTGGAAGGAAGCTGTAATTTTAAATAAGGTAATAATGACAGGATTTATTAAGAAAGGCCTTATTAAGTAAAGATTTGAAAGAGATAAGGGAGTGAGCCATTTACATCTGTGACATAGAGTTGGGAAAATTAACTTTCAGTGATGGGATCTTAAGGCAGGAACATGCCTGGTTTTGTCAAGGAAAAAAAGAGGCCAGTGACCAGAGCAAATGAGGGTGAAGGTAGTTCAAGATGAAAAGAGTGGGGCAGATCACAAAGATTTGAAGAGACACTTTGGCTTTTGCTGTGAATGATACAGGGAACCACTGGAGGATTTTTAAACAGAAATGCTATGACCCCATCTATGTTTTAAAAGAATGATTCTGGCTACTTTGTTCAGAGTAGACTGAGGGAGCAAGGAGAGAAACGGGAAAACCAAATAGGAGACTGTTACAGTAATCAAAGCAAGGAATGGCTTGGACCAGGCTGGAGCAATGGAGATAGTGAGAAGTGGTTGGATTCTGGGATACACTTTGAACTACAAGGATTTTCTTAGTGGTTGGATGTAGAGTATGAGAGGAATCAGGGATGATTTCAGCATTTTTGGTCTAACTAGAAGGATAAAATTACTATCAACTGGGGGTATGTAACTGTAGATATGCAGGGCTATTTGTCATCCAAGCGGAGCTGCTGAGAAAGCAATTGAATATGCATGTCAACTGGCAATATAAATTTGGGAGTTATCAGCAAGAGAGAGAATTTAGAGCCAGGAGATTGGATGAGATCCCCAAGTCTTTGAATATAGATAGAAATGGACAAAAGAAAGGACTGAGTCTTCGGGTGCTCCAGTATTAAAAGGTCAAAGCTAACTGAAAAGGAGCAAGCACTGCAGAAGGAAGAAATTCAACAGTGCCATATCCTGGGAGCCAGATAAGAAAAGGTGGAGGAATGAGATTGTTGTCAGATTCCACTGATAGAAGAAAATTGAGAAATAACTATTGACTTTGGCAACATAGAATTAGCTTGTGATGGTGTTGAGAGCAGTTTTTGGAGAGGGGAAGAAAATGGTGGCAGAAAGGAGCAACCAATCCCACTTTGAAGCCCTGTGGTACTAGGGCTCGGAAAACACTAGAAAGGGACCCAGGGGAATCTGTCCTTGGATGTAACTTCATCTCAAGCTAGCACTGTTGACATTTTAGATCTGATAATTTGTTGTGCAGAGCTAACTTGTACTTAGTAGGATGTTTAGCTGCATCCCTGGCCTCTTCGCATTAGATAATAATAAACAACCCTCAGTCGCATCAGCCTAAAATGTTTCCAGACATTAGGGGCAAAGGAACTCTTTAAAGAAGAGTTGAGAATAAGGACCATTGTGTCATGGTGGACCATGAATTCCAAAGAGCAAGGCAGAAGAATTCCAGAGGTGGGAAGAATAGAGCAATAGGGACAGAGTAAGTAGCTGATCCTTCAGGGATCAGATTGCAGGGGTGGCCTGGGAGGCAGAGTGGTCTTGTGGCAGTTGACATAAATCAGGATAAATGATCAGAGATTGGACTTTATTTACAAAGTAGCTAATATTATAGATTATCTGTGTTGGAGAAACAAAGACCTATCCCTTCTAGTTAAAAGAGGATTACTTTGAAAAAGATACAACTTCAAATGACCAAATATTGAATACAAAAACTTAGAAAATGTAACATGCACTTATGTTATTTCGAAGAAGTAGTAGCTTGCAAGTGAAGGTGGGCATGTTTATAAGATGAGGCACTTACTAAGTAATGAATTCAGTACTGAAAACCAGTATAGTTTCAAAATTCTAATTCTAATGCTGGCTTTGAACAAGAGTGAGTGATATAGCAGTGGGAAAATTAACTAGATTGAATCTGTAACAAAGTGAATGTAATGTTAATGTATCAGTGACATAGAAACTCAGTGTCATTTCTCATTCTGTCTTAGGATCAATTTATGTGTGGAGAAACAGTCCCAGCCCCTTCAACCAACAAAGAATTAGTTAAATGCTGAAGAAACCCTCAGGAATCCACATCCTGAACAGTTGAGAATGAGCCCAGATGGAAATATCAAATGCAGAGTAACTGATTTTTTCACGGGGACAGCTGCTTTGTGGTTTGCCATTCTCTTAGCGTGTGGATCTTTTCACCAACTGCTGAGTTTATCTTCAAATAGAGAAATGAGTCCCAGACTTGTCATATGCGGATTTCATGTTTAGAACGTTGAATTGGAAGCATTCTTAATTGTCCATCTGCATTTAAAGGAAGATAATTTTAAATCAGTGCTTTCTTTCCCTTAGTTATTTTTATACCTTAAACCTAATTCAGTATCTGATAACAGCATCATCTACCTCAGTCATTAGGATTTCTTAATTAAAAAGAGATGATATTTTTAATTACCAAGATGGTTAAAATTAGCCCTTTCTTGAAATTTGACATCAGCTTTATTATTCTAACTTAAAGAAAATCCGTTGCTTCATCAGTATGGCACTTCCAGTTCCCTCACCAAGCCAGTCTCCCCAGTCTTGCCTTTATTAGAATGTTCATGTTCTGTTCAGCATGTCATTTCTGTTATACTTCATGCACAGAGTCCTGTTGTGGTATTAAGAGAAAAAAATGGGCTACACTGTCTCCATTGCTACAAGTTAGTGAATAAGGAAGAAAAGTCTGAAGTGAAATGATCAAAGAAGTGACAATTCCTTATGTTTCTTAAAAATCATGACAAGATTAAAAAAGAAAAAAAAAAAAAACAGAAGGAAGCAGAGTTGTTAACAATGAGAGGAGTTAAATGTGCCAAATTAGTAAATGAATGCTTTAATTATTTTACCAGATGAAAGCAAATATTTTTGTATATGAGTTTTTGTTTATTTTCTGATAAAACTAATGAAATTGCATTTCATAGAAGGGTTAATGCCAAGTCTCTGTGGCTGGTGCCAGTGCTTTTAGCCTATCACAGTATTGTGTCACTACTCCTAAAAAGTAAAGCATCTACAATAGAAATGACTTGAAAATGGTAGGCCTGTTCTGAATAAATATGTCCATGTGGACACATCTAATAAGCCTCAATAGCATGCAACCAAACTAAACGTGCACTCCTACAGAGAAATGTTGCCATGAAGAAGGAGAAATATATGAAGATAGACTATTAGTCTTTTTTTGCTAGAGTGTTGAGAGTAGCAAGAAATTAGAATCACAAGAAAATTGGAAAATTTCCATTATAAACACAACTTTGCTGTGTATATGAAAATGCACTGATATCTGGCAAGTTGTTTTGGGTATGGCTCCTACAATTAGAAAAGCATGCTAGAGTATGAATGTTCTATACAGATTGATAAATGAACTACACACACTCCTTGGAAGTTTAAGTTAAAACAAGTGGACTTTTTTTTTTTTTTAAACCTGGCAGCAGCATGGCTGTATGCAGCCATTAGGCTGAGACATAATAAATCAAAAATTATATGCTAGATGTACTTGGTACATTATATATGGCATATTCATGATATGATGAGAAATCTCATTGCTGTTTGGAACACTGTCAGCCCAAAAATAATCCACACTGCTTTGAAAAGCAAAGTGACTGCTCAGATAAACAGAAGAGTGTACAGGTTGACTGTGGTGGCAGTGACCTGCAAAGAGAAATGAACTATCTCAAGCTCATTATAGATGGTGCTAACATATAAACTTTCTCTGCTGATGATGAATTTCAAGCAAGAACAGACACCCTTGGTGTAGGTCTACTGTGAGCATAGAACAGGAAGAAAAGTTGCCCAAATTCAAACATCCCAGGAGAAAAAAACTACAAATAGCATTGGCAGTCATTGATTGTTGATAATGCTGCAATAATAGGAATGATTTTGTTTTAAAGCAACTGTGTTGCTTAAGTTTGAGAACTACTACAGAACATACCAGGATTTAATCCTATAGTAAGCAGAAAGTAAAACCAAGGTTTTTCAGGTATGATTGGGGTTCTGTGTGATGCTTGTGCCTTATTTAGCCCCACAAACATTTTGGAGCACCTCTGTGAACTGATATAACCCAGTCTGTCTGATTAGCTCTGGAGTCTGTGGCCAGGCCAGTGGATCCCTCACCTTTACAATTATAGGAGATGGAATCAGAAGGTTTTCAGCTGTCAGTTCTCATTTCAGGTGTGGGAGCTTGCCAGAATGGAAAGGGTGATTGAAACCTTTATAAATTCAAAACTAACTGAATCATGAACTACAGGGAATGGAAACTCCAGTTTTCATCAATAATGTTACCACACCTGAGTTTGAAAATTAAGTCATCTGTTTAAAGGATTCTGCATATACTTTGTACACTAAGAAGCTTTTTTCTTGGATAGCACCAAACATTTTTATCACTGTACATATTAATTTATTACCAGGATAAATTGCATTGGCATGCTAAATAAAATCTGATAATTTCAGTTCATTTGTTTTCACATAGCTTTTCTTCTTCTAAATATCAAAATATTACATTGAAAGGTTTTGGTGAGGTGATTTTATATAAGGTAGAAATCTTCACCTGCTTTGGGGCATTGTAAGTAGGTTTCTGATGCAGACAGTAGAGGGTTTGGGTGGGGGGGGGCGGTTTGAGATAGTCTTTCACTGTTGCCCAGAGTGACCTAGAACCCCTGTACTTGAGTGATCCTCCTTCCTCAGCCTCCCAGTAGCCAGTACTATAGGCAGTCATCACCACACCAAGTGTAGCAGACAAGAGTCTTTAAATAGGAAAGAAATTGCTGATGTTACTACAGTTTGGCCACTTGGATTTGGACTCTGGGTTTTTATTGTTACTTGAAAAAAAGTTAGCTTTGACTCACTGCTAGTAAAACCAAAAATAGTTGGTATTCTTAGGTGAGTAATTCATTTTATTGTTGGGAAAGAACTGATACTATATTTAAGGCTGGTAATCAATTCTTGAAGTGGTTTGAGAACCCAGCTCTGGACAGGACATAATTTGAATCTTAATTCCTCCGTTATGATCTTAGACAAGTTACTTAAATCTGTCTTGTTCCACAAAATGTAGACCATATGACCTCCCCAATAGGGTTGCTGTGTGAACTCATTCAGCAAGTGTCTGTGCAGATGGCCACAGTGGAGCTTATGTGCACCTAGAGAAGCCAGGAAATAAGGGTAGGCTGGGGTCCTAAGAGAAACTGATAATGTGATAGTAATGGGGACAGGTACCTTTTTAAAGATAGATGTCAAGTGTGTGGCATTTTTTCTGAGACCTGAAGGGTGAGAATGGAAAAAATGATTAAATGAACTAATAACTGCAAAATATTTGGTACAGTGCCTATAGTGCAAAAAAATATTATTCTAAGTCCAAAAGGAATTCAACATTGTTGTGAGCATTGGCAATATCTTTAGAAGTGCAAAGTTTTGGACACTTCCACTGTTCACCTTACTAAGTCTGGGGCTGGGGCTCAGCAACCTATACTTGGACAAGCCCCCCCAGCTGATTGTGATGCAGCCAAAGTTTGAGAACCACTGGTTTTCAAACTTGTGGACAAATTTGTAATCACCTGGGTTACTTTAAAAACTGATGTCATGGAAATTTAATTGGTCTGGGTACAGCTTGGACATCAGGATTTTTTAAAAGTGTCCCTGGTGATTGTAATGTGCAGATAAAGCAGAGAGCTACTGGGCTAAAAAAAGAAAGAAAATTCATAATTGCGAAATAGAAAGGACCCAGTTTTTAAAAAATGTTCACACCTTCTTTGCACATGGAACAATGAGTGTTGGCTCAATTGGCCACATGCTTGCATGAAGCCTGCAATTGGCCTTAACAAGCAGCCAGCAGGGGGAGCCCAGGCTGGTCTAATGTACCCAGTGGGAGAGCCCCAGTCTCAGTGGCCTCTGGGCTGTGTCCTCTATTTAAACAATCACATTTGCCAGCATTTGCGCTGGCTGCTAATGGCATACTTTGTGAAAGCGACAGCTTCTGCAGGTGTAAGTAATTAGGAGTTCTTTAATGTGTGTGAGGGGTACCTGCCCTTCTCTACTTCCCACCAAGCAAATTGCTAATGATTACATATTCCACTGGGAAACCATTTTACAAATCATTTCCTGTTAAGGGTTTAAAACAAAGAACATAAAACAGAAATCACAGTTAAAAATACTAACCCCTGGCTTTCCAAAAATTGCTTAAAATGAGGTTGGAGGTGGGGTGAGGGAATCGCCACCCTTCTCTACATACTTGCAGAAGAAGCATCCTGAAACTCGGAGGCAGGGGGATGGACAACTCTGTAGATTTCTGAATGAATATTGATCAAATTCTAGGAAGGCAAGTTAGCATTTTTTAAAAGAAAATAGTTTTCTGGTCTTCAGACTTCACTACTGAAATTAGGAAAGAACACTAACCAACCTTTAAAGTCCTGATGCAAGTGAACAAGTTCAAGCTTGCAGGAAAATCTAGAAATGAGGTGCAGCCAGTTGCTGAAATAGGAACCATGAAGGGGGCTGATGTCACTATTACTCCTGTGAATTTGCACACAAGCATTAGTGGGGAACTTAGGGTGGTCAATAGAGCTGATAGGATAAAGCTGATGTCCAGCAGGTAAGAGGGAGGACAAACACCCATTCAGCACCATAACATCTGATTCTCACCACCTCTAACAGCAGTGCTCTTCAGAGTCACAGCTGCCACTTCCTTTTTGTCCTTCAAACCTTTCATAAATCTTGTTTTTAGCCAACTGTAACCTAGAACCATTTTGGGAACATGGTTCCCAATTCGGGGAAACTCCCAGCTTAACCAACTTAATGCAGTACAAAACTGCCATAGTTATTGATTTTCAAAGACCACTCAAACCCACTTGAATGCTTTGGTTAGAAGCCACATTAACTTTAATCTTTGGACAACCTGTGGAAACCTTGAGACAACACCTCCCTGAGATAGGACAGATGATGGGAAACTGACCTGGCTACCCATGCAGACTGGAGGCACGGGTAGACCCAGTAGGCTGTTTCCAAAGAAGGCAGTCACCTGGGTCCTCTCTGGTAAATGATGAGGTGTTTGGTGCGGGGAGAACTTCAATACAAAATGGTTCCAAAGTAGAAGGGATATTGAGTAAGAGATGAGGATCCCAAGGCATGACACAAAGTCACAGGCATTGCTTCAGCCCAGGGGGGTCAACACCTGGGACAGGCATTTCCTACTTGAGACCTGACCATGGTAGCAGGACTAGGTAGCTGTCACTAGGCAAAGATTTGGGGCCAGACTTCTTTCTTATTGGAGGATTGTGTTTTTAAAAGGGCAAAAGTTGCACCATTGGACAAAAATGAAGACTGAGGGTAGATGAAACAGGGAAAAGAAGCCCTTAATAGGCATCACGTGTGTGCCTGAACTAGCACCGGCTATCCAGGGTTACTCCAGAGGACACTGGAGTGCCCTGCCTACAATCCCAAATAGCAGTGAGGACTTGGAGCATTAATGCAGTAGCAGGTATCTCTGAAATACCAGTTGGTAAGAGGATGAGAGTGAAACAGACTGGATGGGGGATTTGAGATCAATTAAATGAGATAATGCATGTAAAGCAGTTAGCACAGTATTTGCCCATAATTAGGACTCAGTAAATGATAGTTTAATCTTACACATTTCTTGCTCTATCAGAAATGACGAGATGTTATGGTCTAGGTTAAAACAACAATGCACTCAGCCACAGTGCATCAAGATGCAATCAAGATGAAGCAGAAAAACCACGAGTGAAAGAAAATGAATTTTTTAAAAATAAAGATTACATGTGTGTGGAAGTGTTAAGGGAAGGCTGTGATCTTTGCATCTGATGTTGAACCTAAGGTAGCTGTTGTGAGCAAGAGAAAATACAACTTGGGCCCTATGTGCGTCTCACTACCTTAACCTCAACATTGTGGGTGACTTCCAGGGGAAGCTTGCACCCTCTCCACAGTGTTACATAGCAGTTGGCCCACAACAAAGCAAACTAGCAGATTAGCAACAACACACATGACCACCCACTGCTGCTGGTGCCCTGCTTCAACTTTCAGAGCATAAAAAGGATGTCTGTTGCTTCACTTCAGACTTCCAAATCTTGCACAAAATTTCTCTTGTGGTCAGTGCTTACCCAGGACCATATAGGAAAGGGAATTCTGAGAAGTTTCATCCTGGTTTATCATCACATATAACATTGTGGAAGCCTGGGCGGGACTGGGACACAATTTGCTCTAAACACCAGGCCATTTAGATCACAATGATGTCTGCATAATAACCCCCATGTTAACTAAGACCAAGTCTTTGCCAATGTGTCAATCAAGAATTGAGGCATTACAAACCATCCCCAAACATAAGACAATAGTCATTTATTTTTGCTTTAATGTTTATTGGTCAGCTGGGGGTTGGCTGATCCTGGCTGGGTTTGGCATGGTGACTATAAAGTGCAGGTTGGACTGGGTCTGGTCCCAGGTCTCTCTTCCTCCTTGGACCAGTGGACCAGCTGGGCCAGAGGTGCAAAAGCTCATTCACACGACACATGTTTTTTTCATTCTTTGTTTACGTCATGGCTGCCACCATTCCACTGGCCAGTACAAGTCATGTGCCTAATCCCAACATCAAGCAGCAGGGAAATACAGTTCTGTTATGGAGGTGGTTGAAAGGAAGGAGTGAATATTTCTGAAAAGTAATCAAACCTACCATTCATTAAATGGCAGACTTGGCATTTCAATCTAACACTTTTAACACCAAATCCCATTTTCCTTCTCCTGTGGCAGTATTTGAATAATGAAACAAGTTTTCAAGTAATAAAATGGAAGCAGTTGAAGCATTAAAACAAGCCAGTTAATCTCATCTCTGATCAGACATCAGATAACAACCTCATGGGGTTAATTTTTGCTTCCTTTTTGTTTTGAGATGAGTGAAGCTTTGGCTATGTTTTCTATATTAAAATTCAGCCTTCTCCTTCACAATGTAACTCTGGTAATAACAGGTTAATATTTCCAAAGTCTACCATAATCATCCATTTGAAGACATTTATTTGCTCTAATTATGAAGAAAAATAGGACCCTATATTCATACAGTCATTAAAAGTGAAAAATAGCACCCTGACTACTCACCTACTGTGTCTGCTTGGTGGTTGCTGGAACTTGAGGATGACTCGTTTTGAGAATTTTTGTTGCAACTAATTCCCTGACACATTTTGCTGATGCCCAACAATTTGTTATCCAGACCCTTTTAAGTCAGGAGAGCAGCTCTTACTTTAAGTCTGAAACTTCAAACTTTAGACCTTGAATAAAGTCTGCCAGATATAGCTTATATATTCCTAGCAGAATATTGTCTATTAATGACTTGCCCATCTGGCTTGGCTAAGCATTCTCTGTACCATGCTGAGTTGCAGGAGAAAAAAAATTAGTAAAGTTAGACACGAAGGAGAACTTTCTGCTTGGAAATGTGTTAAGATGTGTCAAGTTATTCACTCCAAAATGAATAAATGGTGTCATTCAATCAATAAATATGTTCCAAGCATTTTTTGTTTGAATGCTGAGCCTAATATCTGCACAAGGGAGAGTTTTAAATAATAGAATCACATTACAGAAAATATTTGAAAACAAGACAGAAGTGGTTTTCGCTAATAAGGACCCAATTGTATATGTTGGTGATTGGCAGCTTGGTTCTCTTTGCCAAACATATAGCTTACTCATAAGCAATTTTGAAGAATTAATATGTGAACATAAAGAGGCAGAAGGAATGCCTGACCTTGACCAGATGGTTCCTGTTTTTCTTTCTTGTACACGTGTTCCTGTCCCATCTGTGGATTCAGTGGATCAGTGCCCTGGACAAAGAGGACAAGGACATATTGGTCACTTCTCTTGGCCTTGTTTCTCAACTGTTAACAGGGATAGAAGAGACTTTTAAAGTCCCTCTTAGTTCTGTTCTGTTCTGACATGTCTTTGAACAGGCAAATGACTGTCTCTACTCTTGGATGAAGTTGTCCTGGCTTGTCTAAAGAGGCAGCCTTTGGAGGACTGGTCCACAACTGGGATAGAGGAGGAGGAAGAGTGAAGTGGCAGCAATACTAGACAGTGCCTGTAGAGGGAACCAGAGCCCCACTGGACTCCAGTTTGGGGCAGGCCAAGCCCAGACCAGCTTGCAGCAGGGAAAGGTGCAGTCAAAAACTCTCTGGACCAGGTATTCTCTTTCCCACGGGGCGGCCTGCTTAATGTGAATGTCCAAGGAAGCTGACATTTGCAGGACTTCACCCCAGAGATCTGAGGTAAACATAGCCTGTTGGTTACTGGCCTCAGTGACATCTAGAAATGCACCCAGCAGGGCTTTAGTGTTCTAGAGCTGGTCTATCCAACATGGCAGCCACTAGCTCCATGTGGCTTTTTAAACATTAAGTTAAATTGATTAAATTAACCAAGATTAAGAAGGCAGTTCCTTGATAGCCACACCACCATATTTCAAGTACAAATGTATACATGTGGCCATAGCTTGTGGCTGCCATGGTGGTTGGTTCAAGTATAGAACATTTCTATCATCATGGAAAGTTCTACTGGACAGATTCCTTCCAGAATGTGGCATGGTACTCACATACTGAAGAAACCAAAGCCTCACCTGACTTCCTCTTCCTCTTCCATTGCCTTTTTCATTTGTGTTACAGTGTCGTAGCAATATATTTTTAGAGGGTGATAAAGATGAGACATTTGATATAAACAACCTGGGCTTGAAACTCAGCTCCCCACACCAAGTTTAGAAGAGTTACTTAGTGCTTGTTTCTGCTTCAATAAAATGAGAATAATTAAACTGATCTCTCAGGGCTGTGAAGATCAAATGGGCTAATAACCATGGAATTTTTTGGTAAGCTATCCATTGCCCAAATTCCCACCAAGCAAAGCACAGAGGAAAGAGAGGAGAAATTGCCATTAAATTTTTGTTAAAAAATAATACATTATAGATTTCCTTTGTTCTTATGCTCTCTCTACTCTATCCTGCCTATGTAACCTAAATGTGGGCCAAAAGAGCCTTTAAAGGGTAGAGACAGGGAGTGGCCCAGGGGGCATTCATTAACAAGTCCTACAACTCCCTGGAGGCAGGTAGCCTAGGCCACAGGTGGAAGAGGGGAAAGTGCTCTGAAGGTATTAGCTTTTATTTCCTCTTGAATCAGCCCCATCTTCCCGACCCAATCATTCATTACTTGCACTGACTGTCCTTTTGCCCCAGTCTCAACAACTCAGTACCTAGCAATATCTTGCTGTATATCTTTCCAATTCTCTCTCTCTCCTTCACATACACTTGCACATGCATACATGTGTGTGTTCACACGCATTCAGGTATACATCTGCCTTTTTTTCTACAAAAGTAAAATTCTATACATGTTTGCTTTAACTTACCACAGTTGATATTGTAAAGCCAGATGACCAAAAGGAGGCAAATTAAAACCGCTGGGCAAGGCTTTATTGGGATGTAAGCTTCCGGCGAATTCTCCCAGTCCAACAGAGCAGGAGGGGAGAATTGCACACATGTTCCACAGTATAGAAAATTTAAAGAGCCCGGTCAGGAAGGGGAAGGCTTAAGGCAGGAACAGGAGGTATCTGGAGTCCTGTGTTCCCCTAGAGTTTGTCAGGGGATCCTGCTGAGGTCAGAGTTCTTCCGGGATGAGTCAGGAAAAGTCCGCTGATTGGTAGGAGGTGCCATTACTGCTTACATGTCAGCGTCTGGTTGGCTGTTCCTTTGCGCATGCGGGCTGCTTGATGCTTCCTTCCCCACAGTGGCGTTTGCCATATTGTATGTTCTGCATTTGCCACAGCTGCATGGGGTTCGCCATATTGTACGTTCTGCGTTCGCCTTATGAGATCTTGAGTCGACCTAACATATGACCAATTCAGTAATTTTTGGACTTCCTCCAGAAATTCCTTTTTTATTATAAATTGGATAATTCCAATAATTTGTTATTGTAAACAAATAACAGGCAGAAATGAATTACCATTGAAAAGCAGGAGGGAAAAAAAGTCTTGCAAAAAAGTCTTTCTGAGTGAATTTTTGGGTAGCCCTTTGCAACTGGTGTTCTGCCTTCCCCACTCAACATGCCCCTGTGGTCCAGCACATGCAGGATAAAGTGGCCTGGATCCCACCCCCGCCTGAGTGCCCCTTCTCATCCCTTGGCCCCAGGAGGCTCCAGAGCTGCCTCCTCTTGGAAGCACTATCCCCTTTGCAGGCCTCTCACCTCCATCCCCATTCATCCTTGCCAGTATGAGGACACCTGGTGAACGGGAGGGGTTGGTGAGACCTTTGTACCCTTCCACAGTCCCAGAATCTCTAACCAATCCCAGGGTGCTAGTGAAGCCAGAATTAGACAGGCAGTCAGTGTAGATAGGTAAATCAAGTCAGGTCCAATAAAGGAGACCAATTTGGGTCTGGGAAGTTGGAGAGGTATTGAAATGTTAATACCTTCAGAGCCCCTCCTCCACCCTTATCAAGATAACCTGCCCCTGATCCAACCTGTTGTTAAAGGTAACCTGTCCCAGGGATTTTCCCTCTCTAAAGGGAGTTGTTAATTACTCCCCCTTCCTGCTCAGATCACTCCACATTATCCATCTGCTTTTCACCTTTTGGCCATCCCACCCAGCATCTCCTGGGCCTACTCATGTACGGAAGAAGAGAGATAAGGGTAAGAGAGCAGGAGAACAAAGGAAGCCTAGGACATATAAAAAGGCAGAACACGTGTACTTCTTGAGATACCAGGATACCAGCTATGGCTCCCTTCTCCTTCCCGGGAGAAGTCTGTGTTACCCCCTTTTAAATAAACCCTGCTTAAATGCTTGCCTTGGCATGCTTCTCTAATGTTACACTTCAGCATGTGGAGAAGCAGAAATCATCACCGGTAATCAGCGGTATCACTAGTGGTCATGGCCTGTCAGTTAGGGCCAGCTGGCATTTGTACAACACTGGCCACTGCCAGACTGCTTCCTGACAACCTAACAACTCACTCACTCGAGCTGACAGTAAGGAACATGGGGAATAAGTCCCTCCATCTCCATCAGAGTAAGACTCATCCTTGTTCAAATCCTGGGTCTGTCACTTACTAGCTGTGTGACTTTAGGAAATATTTTACCACCTCTGCACTTTAGTGTCTTCTTCTGTAAAAAACACTCCTTCCACAGTGTTACTATGAAAACCAAATGAAATGACAAACATATAGCACAGCATCTGCTTCACCTGTCTTGTCTTTGTTTTGTCTCTGGTTTGATCTGGAGAACTTTAGGTTCTCTCTGCCCTGTCCTCCCATCTGTAAAATGGGGACAATAGTATCCCTTGCCTAATGGGGTAGTTGAAGGATAAAGTGAATTAACATAACTTAGAACAGTGCTGGGTGAGTGGAAAGTGCTCAGTAAGTGTTGCCACTACTATTGATTTCAGAAGTATTTGCTAAGCACCTACTAGATGCCAAACATAGTGCCAGGAGCTAGAGAAATGGTAACTTATTAATCAGTCTACTTTCCACACACTCCAAAGTGGACAGGTTCTGCTATGCCCTGCTGCTGCCCCCTACACACACACACTGACAAGTACCCTTCCCAGCCACATTACTGTTAAGGGCCCAGTTGGGTCTCCTTTGCTTCTGTCACCTAATTCCTGTGGGAGAGAGGACTGATTCCAAGGATGGACCTTGCTACACATTGGAAGAATTGTGCTGGAGTCATAGTTTCTTGGAAGAGAGGAATTCTACTGTGAGAGAGCGCTCAGTGATGCCTCCCACAGGTGTTCAGTGGTAACTGGCCGTGTGAGTGCTTTCGACTTCACCTCTGGCCTGAGCAAAGCAATGCATTTAAAAATGCATCTCTATTTCAAGTAAAAACACAGAGACGACTGCTTTCCATCTCTGTTGCTTTCACAGTTATTTGTATCTCTATCTTTTTTTTTTCTCCAAGGAACTGAAGACACCATTGACCTTGGATGGTTAGTGTTCTTCACCTCATTCAATTTAGATGTGATTTAGAGAAGGATGCATCATCTGGCCCAGATGTCCTCTCCATAGACAAAGCTAGCTTTTCTGCACAGCTCACTCTGTGCCTATTTTCATACTCACTTTGTTTGTATTCCAGTGTCCTTAGAGTTTTATACATATTCTTACATCAGCTCTTTGTATGTATGAAAGAGGGAGGCAGAACCTGCAGGGAGGAAGGAGACAAAATAGAGGGGGAAGGAGAGATGGAGGGAATGACACCCAACACATGAGAGGAGGCTAGGAGGATGATTACCTGTCTGCTGCCTAAGGTGCCTATGATGTTCCTTAGGGCAGAATAAGTTGTCATGTGTTTCGAGGGGGTCAGAAGGTAGTGAACAGCAACTTGAACAATAACTTCTCAGTAATGTTGTGAATAGACTGTATGGAACAGAACACCACCCTTCCTCAAAATCTAGGACAATAGAGCAGGTGGGATTGCACCTGGGAGGGGAACGGATTGGTGGATGGTAGGTCATTAATATTGTGCTGGAGAGTTACAATCACCAAAATAACCCTGGCTGCTCACAGAGGAACTGGAGACCGGGGGCACAAGTTTAGATACTCTGTGTTCCTGATGCCTGGTCTGGGTAGGGGCAGCAGACTGAGGTCAAAGGAAGCCCTGGAAATTTGGAAGGAGATCTCATAGGGTGGTGAGAGGTTTCTATGTTTCAGTATTGAAAAAAAAAATTGCATTTCAGTAGGAAACAATGCTTCACCTAGAGAACTCCCTTCTGGGTTACCTGATTCTAGCTTTGCAATACCTTTGTTTGGTTGTGGGGTTGTGGGTGATAGGAAGACACAGACATGCTTGTTTGCTTTTTTAGGTTTCACAAACCCATTAAGGCATGTAGCTTGTTTTAATATTCTTTTTCTCTGACTGGGTGCCTGTTCCAGTTCTGCCACCAGAGGGCGCAAGTTTGCTTTTCAGGGCGGCCGCCGGCCAATGAGTAGGGCATGGCGCTGAGATCCGCGGTTCCTGGATTTGAATCCTTTGTTAGCTTTGTGACCTTGAGGGAGACATAGTTTGCCCTTCTGAGAATGTTAAAAATCACCTTGTAGGATGGGCGTGAGGATTAAATGAGACCTGTGCTAAGCACGCAGCACAGTCTGAGGCATTCAGTCAGTGATTAATAATTGCAGCACCTCTCCTTGTTCATTCATTCAGTACAATTATTGATCCATATTTCTTTATCATGACTGACAAGCCTTTGTCCTCAAGCATTCTACAATGTAACAGGTGTCTTACACACACACACACGCACGTACTACTGTATTTGCTGGAATAAAAAACATCTTCCACCCCAGACCAGACTCATTCGAAATTTACTCTTGCATTTATGCATGAAAAGCCACATTCTGAAGAAGTAAAATAATAATAGGGTATGTAGCAACAATAACAACAAAACACTGGGAAGATACTCATTCTGTTTCTTCTGCTTTTTGAGAAGTTAAAAGCCATGAGTCAAATAACTCATAAGATAGAATTTCATTTGTTCCTCTAACAAATGGGGCCGGGGGGGTTGAACCCAGGGACACTTTACTTTTGAGTTACATCCCAACCCTTTTTATTTTTTATTTTGAGATAGGGCCTTGCTAAGTTGCTGAGGCTGTCCTCCAACCTGTGATACTCATGCCTCAGCCTCTTGAATCACTGGGATTATAGGTGTGTGCCATCTTGCTTGGCTCGGTCCCTCTTACTCCCATTTTTTTTAAAAAAATATTTTACTACTGTAATCCTTCCAGTTCCACTAATCCTTCCAGCATTCACTGATGGAGATACATTTCTTTCTAGCTATTTGATATTATGCTTTTGCCTCCCAAGTTATAAGTGTATTACTATATATACAGAATCTATTATTCTCTACTGGGTTCTGCTGTAGAGTGATACATGGGCAAGATAATTTTGTTGCCCTCACAAAATTAATTTGAAATCCATTTCTAAATACCTATTTTTGTTGTTGTTGTTTTCTCAGAGTGGGACCCACTGACCCTGTCTTAGCACAGCTCTCTCAGAATGGCCCAAGGCTTATGGACCAGTGTGCCCTGCATGGAAGGTGTTAGGGTCAAGTTTGGGAGGCATTGCACATAACATTAAGGGAGGTCCGTGTCTGTCCACAGGCAACAGGAGCCACAGCAGCCTTCTGAGCTGAGGAATGATGAATGATGGGACGATATCACCAGCCACAACGTCTGGAAAGAGTAGGGTCCCTCCAAAGCTGGAGGCTAGATAACTTCATCCTCAGTGTCACCCCAAATTTCCTTCTCCATCCCACCTCCTGTTTTTTTTCTTCTCCCTCTATTATTCATATTCATATTCATTCATATACCCAACAAATATCTATTAACCATATATCATGTTGTGGATACTGATTTAGGCTCTTGGGTTAGTCACTTGAAAAGTTTTTGGACCTGGGGAGCCTGAGTCATAAGAAAAGGCTGTACTTGTGCCTGGTTTGGCTTGGGTTCCCCTAAAAGTAGAGACCAAAGTGAAGTCTTGGGTGCAAGTGGTTTATGTTGTGGGGTGAACCTGGGAAGCAGCAGCGGGAGTGGGGAAGTGAGATGGGATGGAAGAAAACGTCAACATCGCCAGTCATCAGAGCTGTTGTCTCTTTCCTCTGGACCCACCCGAAAAGCATACAGAACACATCCTAGAATTATCTACATGAAAGCTAGAGGCTGGGGCATCTATCCATTGGTTCCTGTCCCCTCACTGGTTGGACAGACACTGACCTCCCTTAATGTTATGTGCAATGTCTCCCAAACTTGACCCTAACATCCCTAGGAACCAATGGATAGATAACCCTGGGGATGTTAACTGTACCTGCAAGCCAAGCTGCTTGCTCCCTGGCTGCGTGAAGAGCTCTGCCTTCAGAACAGACACAGGCAGAATGCGGAGCCCTTAGCACAGAGCTACGGGAATCTGAGCCCACACAGAATTGTTCAGTGGCTGCGGATGCCCGAGGATATGTGATACGGACGTCAGAGTTGCCCCATGGGATCTTACTGAACTTTGCAGTCATATTATAAATGATATGGCCCCAGGTTGAGCCGCATGCCCCTGACCTAGGTGAGGTGGTCTCTGGCTCAGATCCAGAATACTAACCTCTGTGCAAGACTCTCTTCTTAAGCATGGTTCTAATGAGAAGGAATGGCATTTCCAGAAATTGCAATGAGATCCTGCTTGATTTTCCATGGTCTAAGTGCCAGTGGTGCAGCCGAGATGGGGCTCAAGGAGTCTGCACCTTCACTGGAACATGTAGCTTTCTCCACTGTGTACCCAGACTGTTGATTTCCTTAAACTTTTGATTTGCCTAATGGTGTTACGATGCTTGGTGCAGTCCTCCAGCTGAGGCCTTCTATCAACACTACTCAATATAGTGATTATTCATCAATCCTGTCACCAAAACCTCTCTACAGGATCCAAGTTCCATTTAAAGTTCTCCTGTGTAGCTGGAGCCAGCAGCAGAGTCTATAACACGTGGCACACCCATCACTCTCCTCCCTGGGAGCCAGGATCCATTTAATTTAAAAATTTTGTGGCCAGGAATGCTATCCGAACGGTCACCATCATGCTGTGTCACTCTTGAATGATGGGAAATGGATCTGTGGGCCCTGCTTGTGGCATCACCCCAAGTTTCCACCATGAATGTTCCAGCTGTGAGTTGCTGAAGAGGCAGAGAGAAGCCACTCAAACGTCTTGGCCAGATTTCAGAAGAGTTCTCTCGATCCGCACTTGTTCTTGTGCCCTGGGTGCTTCTGGAGTTAACTGCTGCTCAGAGCTAGGTAGCGGGGCTAACATGGGCACCTGCCATTCTTCTGAGAGCACAAAGTCCGCGTCATGTAAAACCTGACACCTGAGAAACAAAAAGGCACCAGCCACTAGGCCTGGATTCTGAGTCCCCTCCCTGCTTAATGTACACAATTTCATAGAACACCAACATCAGACAGGTTGATCTGGGATGGCGATGGAGTGAGATAATAGCAAGACCAGATGGGCATCCAGTCTGAGCAAAGACAAAAAGAACATGGGAAAACTACAGAGATGACCAAATGGCTCCTCTCCTGGCGAACAGGAGTGGCATTTGCCAATTAATCACAGCTCTAGCCCTTCTGTTCCTCCCACCACCTCCTAGATACCAGTTATTGAGATGTCCAATGGTAAAATTGTCCCACCTTCTGAAAGTGCCCAATCCAGAGTTATGTGTTTACTAAACCTTCCCCAGGTCATCACCTTCCCTGATGTCCTAAGAAGCTTCTCTGAACACCTTCCTATGAAACACCCGTGAATCCCAGTGACGTGTGGTCTTTCTCGTTGCAGCGAGTGCCAATACACCCAACTTTAACCATAGTTGTGTTCCTGGTGGACACAGAGGCCCAAAGGAAGATGTCTAATGTTGATCCACTAAAAAAAGAAGGAGATATTCTCTGAGTGTCCACCCAGCTCTAGAAGTGCTCCCTAGAGTTCAGTTTGGACTCTGACCCTGAGGGAACCTTTGTTGGTTGGTTCCTACTGCAGATGTTTTTGGTGTCCCATGCACATCCCTGACCCTCCAGGGGATTTCAGCCTTAGCTCTGGTGGACAGTTCCATGTGGGCTCAGATGCATATTGTACAATGTCCAAGTCAGGCACAGACCTCTTCAGTTTTCTGCCTTGGAGCTTTGGAAGCCTTATAGCCTGGTCTGCTCTTGTACGTGCAGCCTGTAAGGGCTATTGGTCCTGGGTGTAAACTTCAACAAGTAAGGGATGAGAGTTTGTTGAAAAATGTCCCAGCCTGCTGCCCGTTCGTTGGACTGATAGGAATATCTGGTTCTGCCACCCTCTCAAATTTGGAAGCCTCCCACTGCATTGCCCACAATACCCTTACTTTGGCTTTTCTTTCTTCCCTGTCTCACTGTCTGTGCTCCCTCACTCTTGGTTCCTGGGATCACCCCACACACACAAATAAACCACCAGGATCCACGGCCCAGTTCAGGTTCTACTACTAGATGACTCCAAAATAATATGTGTCCCCAGCAATCTCCACTGCCATTTCCTTCCTACAGAATTTCTTTTTAAAAAAATTTTTATTTGTTACTTTTAGTAATACCTGACAGTAGAATGTATTTTGACATACCATACATACATGGAGTATAACTTCCCATTCTTGTACATGATGTGGAGTTATACTAGTCGTATATTCATATATGAACGTAGGGAAGTTATGTCCAATTCGTTCTACTGTCTTTCCTACTCCCATCCCCCTCTTTTCCCTTCATTCCCCTTTGTCTAATCCAAAGTACTTCTATTTACCCCCACCCCATTGTGTGTTAGCATCTGCGTATCAGAGAGAACATTCAACCTTTGGTTTTGGGGCATTGGTTTATTTCACTGAGCATGATCGTCTCCAATTCCATCCATTTACTGGCAAATGTCATAATTCCATTCTTCTTTATGGCTGAGTAATATTCCACTGTGTATATATATCACATTTTCTTTATCTATTCATCTGTTGAAGGGCAGCTAGGTTGGTTCCATAGCTTAGCTATTGTGAGTTTAGCTGCTATAATCACTGATGTGGCTGCCTCACTATAGTATGCTGATTTTAAGTCTTTTAGGTGTATATTGAGGAGTGGGATAACTGGGTCAAATGTTGGTTACATTCTAAGTTTTCTGAGGAATCTCCATACTGCTTTCCACTAATTTGCAGTCCCACCAGCAATGTAGGAATGTACCCTTTTCCCTACATACTCACCAACATTTATTGTTACTTATATTCTTGATAATTGCTATTCTGACTAGAATGAGATGAAATCTCAGTGTAGTTTTAACTTGCATTTCTCTAATTTCTAGGGATGTTGAACATTTTTTCTTATGTTTGTTGATGGATCATATTCTGTGAAATGTCTCCTGCAGAATTTCTTAACCACAATGTTGACTGGAATTATTTCCACCTCTAGCCCCAACCAATATTTCCCAAGCTTCTGGTCACAGAAATTGGTTCATCGTCTGTTTAGTCATAGTGAACCTCAGAGCTTTTGCTGGGGATTCTGGGACATAGACTCAGTCTTGGACACTGGGCCTATTGATAAGGTGCCCGTTTTTTGCTACTACTCCTTTTGATAGATGAGGCTTGTTTCCCCTCTCCCTTGAGTTGGGGCTGGTCTGGGATTGCTCTGAGCAAAGGAGTACAGTGGAGGAGATGCTGTTTTAGTTCTAGGTTGGCCTTTAAGAGGGCTGGTGATTTCCACATCAATCTCTAGATACACAGAGGCACCGTATAAGAAATGTGACTGCTCTCCAGCAGAAAACATGGGAGTTGAAGTCCTGAGAGGACATGGAGAGGAAAGGGACTCTGAGCCCAGCCTGCTTGACATTCTTGCCATGAGAGTTAAACTCTTTTGTACCCTTCAGATCAGACTGGCCATAACTGAATGCCATCGAGTCATACCATTTAGTGCCACCTGAAACAGAGGAACTGCCTTGTGGAACCATGTCTCACTCCTGACCCACAAAACTGTGAGTTATGATAATGAAGCAGTTGTTGTTTTAAACTGCCAAGTTTAGATGTGGTTTGTTATGCAGCAATAGCTAACTGGAGCAGTGTAGTGGGTGGATGTGATATGGAACTGTTGCAGCCACTTGGGAGGAACTTGGATCCATTGGAAAAGAGATCAGGATGAAGGCTTTTTACATTTGAACTCAGATAAGAGCTCTCAGGTGTCTAAGCAGAGTTCTGTAACTTTCCCATCTTCATTCTATTTGACTCTAGATCCAAAAGAAAGCTCTTATCATTTTAATTCAAGATCAATAAGGATATATTATGTGCCTATCCACAGTCCGATAGTGGGTTAGGAACCCTGGGGAAAAGATAAGCAAAATTTGTTTAAAATCTAGTGGAAGAAATATGTGTGATAACTTGTGATACAAAATGGTCTATGTGAAACCAGAGCTACATACACAGAGCTCCAGAAATGGGGCACTTAACTCAGTCAGGGCATGTGGAGAAGAGTCTAGAGAGATGATGCATGAACTGAGTCTTGCCTGCTAGCTCTGAGCAGGCTCGTGATAAGAGGGTAGGGCACTCCGGGCAGAAAGCATGGCAAAAGCAGGGAAAAGAAAATGGTATTGTATTGGGAATGACAAATTGTTTTTATTCAGAGATGGTGCGATGAGTGTCAGAAGTTCAGTCCAGAGGGTGGCCAAGCATGTAGGCAGTCTGTGCCAGGGAGCCTGAATATGTACCTCTGAATGTGATAAGGCATCAGGGAAGGGATTTCAGCAGGGCGGTGCTTTAGATGCATCACTTGGGCTGTAGTTTAAGTTGAAGGTGCTTAAGTGAGTGAATCTGAGGTTCAAAGCTAGAGACTCACCTGGGAGCTATCAGAATAGAGGTAGATTGTTAGTACACAAAAGATGTGCTTTCAGGGTCACTGTATGCTGAACAGGTCCTCGTGGCAATGTTGGAAAGAAAAGAATTGTTATTTACAAATCTAGGTCTATTTTGTATCCCACTTGGTAAATGCATCAAAAGGCACATTCATTTACTTTCCTGGAATTGTTTTTGAAGTATCTCTGCCTTCCCAGAAACCAGAGAGTACATGAATCTGTGCTGACATAAAATACAGTGGAGATGATATTTTGTAATTTTCTGATTCATAGATGACTCATCAAGTTGTCCAAAGTCAGTGGTTCAGAAAACACATGAGACAAGAACCTAGAAGTGTCTCTGGCATGTAATAGGCATTCAATAACTATTTATTGTTTTTAATCTGGAAAGTAATCCTAAGGGATAACTAACTAGAGTTTACTCTGGAAAAGGCATTATAATCTGGGCTGCTAATTGTAAATATGTCAACCGTAAACTTTGTGTTTTGCAGACAACCTAAAGCATAGCCATTGAAATTAGCTACAGCACAATGCCCAGCTCCTCTGAGTATTGGCCAGATGTTTCTCCTTCTGTGGTTACTGAATGGACTAAGAAGAGGAGAACTGGAAGCCAAGTGTTGGAGGATTTTGTCATAAGCACCTGCCTTATAGGAAAGTCTTGAGAAAATACAGAGACCCCTTGACATTATCATTTAATCCCTTTTGCCACTGAAGGAAAGCAAATGGGATTAAAAGGTTGTCACTGTTGTAATAAGCAAGATCTTCAACCAGCTTCCTATAGCATAAGTTTTCATGTGATATTAAAAAAAGGAAGAAATCATCACACCCATGCGAATCCCCTTTAGCCTTATTTTTACCCATTTCTATTTGGATGATCATTGTTTGGTTTCATTTTCTTTACTGATTTTTATAAGCCATGATTACTTACTTTTGTTTCTTTTAGAAAGCAAGTAGAAACCTATTTCTCATAGTCAGAAATAAGCAGAGTTTTATTGGTTGTCATGCTTAGACCATAGTTTTTTTCTGGAAGATGTGGAATAAAAGAGATCAGAACACCTTTGCTTCTTATAATGTTTGGCTAACTCTAGAGGCAGAGGTTCAGATCCAGATGGCAAGTGCCCTTCTTGCCCTCCACATATGCTAAACTGAGTACAGTGAGCTGGTTCTGAGGCAGCTGAAGATTCCTACCTTGGTCAGAAGGCAGAATCTAGCCTGGCCCAGTGACACAAACCTATGATCTCAGTGGCTTGGGATGCTAAAGTGAGAGGCTAAGGCAGGAGGATCGTAGGTTCAAAGCCAGCCTCAGCAAGTTAGTGAGGCCCTAAGGAACTTAGCAAGACCCTGTCTCAAAATAAAAAATAAAAAGAGGGGCTGAGGTTGTGGCTCAGTGGTAGAGCATTTGCCTCACACGTGAAAGGCACCGGGTTCCATCCTCAGCACCACATAAAAATAAATAAACAAAATAAAGACACTGTGTCCATGTATAACTACAGGGGTCCAGCCTCTGCAGGGTGTCAGGTCCTGAGGTGGGATGAGTGGTGTCGGCGAAAATAGCACCAATGAGACACAGAGACCAGGTTTGGTGCAGCTGTGTCTGTCCAAGTTCAGACCAGCACTTTATTTATAGTGATTTACAGTCATTGATTAAAAGAAAAGAAAAGGGGGTTACAAATCATCATGAGTTATTCATAAACACAGAGTGGTCATCTATAATTGTGCCGGATAACTACATCAGCATCAAAGGATTTTTAAATCTTAACTAGAGACTGTAACCATAAGGGTCCTCATGTCCTGTTCTTAAGATTAATATCAAACTAGAGATCACTAAGCTTCCTATTGTATTCTCAAAAAACAAGATGAGGCTAACATAGGTATTTTTAACTATGAGGGTAGCATAAGACTAATAGATCACTGTGGTAACTACACTTAAAAGCATAGCCGTTGACGCACATGTGGTCAACGGCTTCTGCTCATGTCCAGAATTGCCCAAAGCTGCAGGTTAACTATTACATACATCATCAGAATATCATTCTCTGAACTTTCCCTGAGCCCTATCCTGTAGCAACCATTGTTTACATAATTTGAGTTCAGTTTCTCTGGGCAGGCATCGAGGCCTTTGTTTCTTAGGACTCTCCCAAGTAAACAAGGAATCACAATTAACATGTTTTCTATTAACCCAAACCGTTTTTTCTCCACAAATGTAGGCTCCTGAGTATGGTGGGGGAGGGTCCAGTCCCAAGTTACCTGGACACCTGCCATCTTCTGCCTTTATCATTGGATTTTACTATAGGGGGAATCCATTTTTGTTAGGGCCTTTGAGAAGGCTTGACCAACATATGAGCTTTAGGTATGAGACTAGTTGGAGCCACAATTTCCTATAGCTCACTTTATTGAAGTTGCCAAAGCAGCCTTCTACAGCCAGGCCTGAGAGCACTTCCAAATGTAATTGGGGAAAGTATGGGCCTAAGTGTTCTGGATAACATATCTAAAGTGAAACTATCATCAGGGGAATTTCTAGAATTACTACTAAGAAACATCATATCAATAGTACTATCCTGATGGGGATTTTCTTGTTTATTCTTCTGGGTGGTCAAATGCTTCTCCTTGATTACAAGAGACTTTAGGGGACCAGGATTGGCTGATCCTGTCTATCTGGGAATTAGAATAATGACACAAGCAAGCACAATGAATTCTGTCAAACTAAGAAGGGGCATCCCAACAAGAAATATATTGAGGAGTGCATCTCTTCACCCTGATCCATTGCAGGCACCAGAACTTTGTCAAACAGTGTCTTGAGGATTTTGGGCTATGGCATATAACTAAAAAATATTTTAAAAAAATAAAAAGGGTTGAGGATGTGGCTCAGTGGTTAAGCACCCCTGGGTTCAAGCCCTGTTACCAAAAAAAAAAAAAGGCAACATAAGCTAAGTGAATAATATCCAAGATGTGTGAGCACAGAATTTTATGTTTCTGTCTCTGTGGGGTGCAGTTTTACCTCCTAATGATAAAAGGCAGAAGTAAAACTTAGCTTGTCCTGAGAGAGGAGGCATCCCCCCAATGCAGATGCTGTTATAGACCACCTATCAACCAACCTTCCATTTTCTCAGCTCCCAGAACCCAGGATAGGTTCTGGGTGTCTGTGTGTCCTTTCTCCTTTTGCAGGGGCATTTTCTTAGTTTTTTCCCAGCCTCCCTTGCTGCTTGGTGTGACTGTGTGATGCAGTTCTGGCTAATGAGACAGGAGGAAGTCTTCTGGAGAGCTTCTGGGAAAATCTTGTTTTTTCAACGGATATTAGAGTACTTGCTTCTGCTGCTTCTTTCCATCCTATTTGGGTTACTGGAGCAAATATTTGCATTGAGCTATCCATGTTGGCCAGAAAAATAAAGATATCAGGAACAAAAACCAACAGGAATGGCAAATGGAAGGTTAAAGAAAAAAGCTCAGATCATAGATGCCTATGAGCCATTGCACCAAGAATGGAGTTGCCTATCTTCAGCTTTGGCATGTGAGATGACAAAAAGTCATTATTTTTAATCCCCTGGGGGTTGGTTATTATGTTACTTGCACCTGACCTCATCCCAACTGATGTACCTAATTTTGGCAGACCCTGAAACAACATGGCCCTTATTTCTACCCTTTCCTATTTGGATGTTCACTGTTTGGCCTCATTTTCTTTACTCAGAGATATTAGAAAACAATCAAACGTGGAAGTTAAAAGTGGAAGTCTTAAAACCAGATGATCCAACTCTAGAACCTTCTAGAAAATTTAGAAATTTCTTCAAGCCCTTGAGAAAATTTACAAATGAAAGATTCACTCCTCAACTATAAAATGAGCTCATTTAAAGTGGGGATTATAATGGTGCCTACTTTCTTGACCTATTGTGTTTATAAAAAGAAATAAGGTGGGTAAAGCATATAGCACTGGCTTAGTGCTTAGGGTTGTGGTTATTACTGGTATTTCTTTTTTTTTAAGGTTGACTTTTTATCATAACTTTATTTTTATTTATTAATTTGTATGTGGTACTGAGGATCAAACCCAGTGCCTCACCCGCGCTAGGCAAGCACTTTACCGCTGAGCCACAACCCCCAGCCCCATTATTACTGGTATTTCTAACGATGGGTGCATATGTTTGGTCACAGAGGTCTTACTGTCTGTTGCCCAATCAGTGTTTATGGCTTTTTTTTTTCTACTTGATTTTTCTTCCAACTCTTGAAATGTCATGCTTCTGTATCACCCTTTCTCTTCCATGGTAGAATCCATGAAATCAAGCATCCAGCTTTAAGGGAAGTGCTAAGAGCAAACTAAGGAAGTGTGGACCATGGTTCTTTGGTAAAGGAAGCCTATTGCTTAGTCTAGACAATGAGTCTACCATGAGCCGTATTGAATAACAGTGTAGGACAAGAACCACCTAAGGGCAGCATATAATCACATTTCCACCTGGATCCCACCTGCAAGGATGAAGCCATCTGTGTAGGGAGGCAGATGGATTGGAGAAGGCTGCTGGACACCTGACCAGATGGGTCTTGAGGGGATGTCTTTGTCAAGGGCACAGAGCTGAAATCTCAAGGAGACAGTAGTGGCTCCACCACCAGGCAAACTAACCCACCACTGAGAGCCTCCAAGGACCTTCCTGGAGAGGACACTCTTGAAGAGTTGACTGGAGAGGGAAATAACTGCCTCAATGAACAGTCAGAATAGGGATTTCTCATCCTTCTGTTACATCAAGCATCTGACTGATGCTGAGGGGGGAAAACAGTCTCCAAGATAAAAGTAAATATGGATCTGAGGTCGTATCTCAGTGGTAGTGTGCTCGTCTAGCATATGTGAAGCACTGGGTTTGATCTTCAGCATAAAAATAAATAAATAAAATAAAGGTATTGTGTCCGCCTGCAACTAAATATACATAGCCTGAGCTGTGACTTCCCCCTGTCTGCCCAGATTGTTAATGCTGCCTGTCCCCCTGTTCCTGGTACATGGCCAACACTCAATGGACAATGACATCTGGGGTCAGCAGCATGGAGAGTAGTGTAGTAGAGATGGGATTGGATCTCTTTGGAACTCTCCATGAGTTGAGGGAGAGGGAGGTGCCTCAGGCTCTTTATTTCCTCTGAAATCAGCCTTGGATATGCTGACACTGATACCTGAAAGGACATGATGAATCTGGCAGCCCCAGAGTAACAGGCAGCAGGCACTCTCAGGTTTGGCTGCTAAATGCCTTATGGGCCAGTGTTGTTTTCTGAGCACAAGGAGTAAGGTTTATTGGCCCCACGTAGCCTTTGCCTCCAACCCTGCTGTTGGAAGTCCTTTACCTTGACTTGGCTCCTACTGTTAGTGTTTTGAAGCCTGGTGAAATTGGAAGCCAGAGATCAGGGTTTGTATAAATCTGCAAAGGTTATTGTCCGCATCCCACATAAGAACTTGTGTCTGACTGACATTCCATCCTAAATGCAAAGGAATTGTGTGTGTGTGTGTGTATGTGTGTGCGCACACACACTGCCCTTTGTGTCTTCTCCACAAGAGGATAAAAAGTAGAATATCAGATTTTATCTGTTTGTGTCATTTAACCCCTTTGGTGTGGCTAAAATTCTGAGTTATTCCTTTCTTCTTAGCAGCCCTCCCTTCCACGTTGTTCTCCTTGCAGCCTGTGGTCTTGTTAGGAAAGTATTTTCTGCTTCACCTTTATTAACAGAACCTGGAACCTGTATGCCCTGCTAAGAGGCAGGGGCTACCATGTCAAAGTTGTATTATTTTCATTTTAAAGAAGGATTTATTGGTTTGCTTATTCTTACCTCTTTCTAAAGTGAACTGGAGTCTACTTCTAATAAGAACCTGTGTTATATACATTGTTTTCCTCCTTTTTTGTTTTATTTTGTTTTGGTCTGTTTTTGCTTTTTTATTATTTATAGCACTATAGTTTTATGTTTTTCAAGCTCATTCACGATTTCTTTCTTAAACAGCTTTATTGAGATAAAATTCACGTAACATATAAAGTACACATTTAAAATTTACAATCCAGCAGTTTTCATTCATGATTTCTTTGGTAATTTGTGTGTGTGTGTGTGTGTGTGTGTGTGTGTGTTTTAAAAAATCTATAATTCTCTGGGTGAAGTGGCACATGCTTGTAATCCCTGCGGCTCAGGAGGCTGAGGCAAAAGGATCGCAAGTTCAAAGCCAAGTTCAGCAACTTAGCAAGACTCTGTCTCTCAATAAAATCTAAAAAGGCTGGGTCTGGGGATGTGGCTCAGTGGTTAAGCACCCCTGAGTTCAATCCCCAATACCAAAGAGAGAGAAAGAAAGAGAATTTATAATGCATCTCCTTTTGTAGCTGAGAGCTGAGTTAAAGACTCTAGTCCAGGGGTATCAGCAGTCAGCCAAGGCTGACCACCATCTGTTTTTATAAATAAAGTTTTATTGAAACACAGCTACATTCATTGTTTATTACTGTCCATGGCCCTTTCTGTGCAATGATGGCATTATTGAATTGTTGTGACAGAGACGATAGGGCCCTCAAAGCCAAAAAATTTAACACTTAGTTGGTTCTTTACAGAAAATGTTTGTGAAACCACCCTTGTTCATAGTCTAAAATGTTAAAATGTTATCTTAACTAAGTAAATTTGTCTTGGTTGGCACTGTTTGGTGGTATGTGGCAAGAATTTGGATTAATTCTTCCTATGCCACCATCCCTTGTGGCCTTCCTGTTCCTGCTTCCACAGAACACTCAGTCTCACTGGTACCCATTCAACCTGCATGGATACTCATTTCCCTCCCTGTCTGGAGTGGAACTCAGTCTTGTACCTCACTTCCCATCCCCAACATATCACACAAATCAGGAAGTCTTTGTTAAAAGTTTGGTCAATAGCAATAAGGCAAACAACTTTATATTGAAGACTAGACACCCAACCCTGTTTTGCCTTCATTATGAAACCTCCCTGATCATTTTAGGTGTTCACCACATCACTGGACCCCATCTGTTCCTCAATACCCAACTCATATCTGAATCTTCCTTACTTTATAATAGGAAGCAATCATGTGCTCCACTCTTAACTTCTGTGGTATACCTGCATATCCTCTAACACAAAGAAATTTGAGAGGGAAATGCATGTGTGTGTGTGTGTGTGTGTGTGTGCACACATATGCATGCGTGTGATGCAGAGGAACCTTGTTTCTCTGAGCATCAGGCTTCTTTGAGAAGGGACATCAATTAGTGGAACACTAATGGCCTCTTTCCACCCCTTAATCACTTTTCCCCAAGGAGAAAGGATGTCTAATGTTATATAAGCTTGGCATAAGGACTATGCATGTTGCCCCTTTAGTCTCCTTCTTCTGGACAGAGTTACCTGGAAACAGCTACTCTGGTCTTGAAGTTTGGTGGGATATGTTCAACTCAGAAGGTATCGGGAGCATGGGGTGGACTACTGATAAATAAGCAGAACGGGATTTGATAAGCAAAATGCTTGGTAGACAGAAGCTTTCACTGAGACTAGCCATGTGTCTTTGGAGACACTGAGTCAAGAATCAGTGCAAGTGGTTTTTACTTGGAGGATAAATCTAGGAAGCATAATTATGGGAGTAAGAAAGGGAATGTCAACAATTAAATATGCATTATTAAGGCAGCCATGACTGTGGGCTTAATCCCACAGTCAACTGTGGGAAACAGTGGAGAACACATGCCCCAGAGTTATCCTATATGAGATGGGAGGGAGCTGGGGTATTTGTATACCAACTCCTATCAGCCATTGATTGAGAAGTGCTCTGGGTTGATATGACTTCCAAGCTATCTTGGATCTGCTCCATATCGTAAAGCAGCTTTTGTTGACTTAGGGAAAAAAAAACCCAGGCAAAGAAATACAGATATTGACAGTTGAAAATTCTTTAGGAGCAAGTTGAAGATGTAAGACTAGAGAGATGGGAGTGAAGCTATGTCATTCCTGTAGACTTTGGTGTTGGAAGATGTATGTGGTTTTCCTTCTTAGTTATGTGTGCTTTAACTTCACTGTAGGACTTGAGAATTCATAAAATCAGAATCTGGATTTGTTTTGAGTCATTTAATTTCATATTTTGCTATTAGTTGTGGCTATTTTTAGAGGTCACAGATTCTGGCCTATCTATCTATGGGGGGGGGATCTCCCACAGCTGCTTCTATGCAGAGCCTCAATATATGGCCAACTGCCTGGCAGAGCCCCATCTATCTCCTCAAGATGGGGGCCGTGTTCCTGCTCCCCTGCTCCCAGCATCATCAAATTTATCACCCCAAATTTATATTAAATAGCATTACTGTGCCTTCATACTGGTGGATTCCCTCAGGAGAGGAACTGTGAGAAGAGCTTCCAATCTGAGCTATTAGTTTGCTCAGTGTTCCAAAAATTCCTTAGAAAAACTAACACTACCCACTCCATCAGGATGAGTCATTTGGAATTGGCAATGAACAGGCACAGAAATTCAGACAGGAAAATTGAGCGTAAGGTAAAAGCTGCCATAAGAACATGGTCCTGGAAAAGCAATTTTGATCAAAGATGAGAAGAAGGGAGTCGAGGGCAAGGTAAAGAAAATGAAGGAGGCACAGTTATAACCACAGACAAATAGCAAAAACAACAACAACAAAATTTCCATGGACAAAAGAAAAAAATTAGTAGACGAGAAAGAGGAAAAGTGCTGAGTGAAGAGAGGGAAATTAATTAACAATGGTGGTTAGTACTTCCATGAGATGCAGTGTCCTATAAAATATAGGATCATACCATCCTATCCTGTGAATTCAAAGAGATCAGTGAGAAGCAAAGAAGAATAATCAAAGAACTTGTCCAGTGAGGACTCTCCAAGCTCCAAATAACAATGAAAACAAGCTACTGAAATAATTTAAATGTCTGCCACTTAGACAGTGGTGGACCGAGCAGCCACATCAGCATTACCCAAGATCTGGCAAGAATGTGGGATATTAGGTCCCAACCTAGACCTACTGAACCAGAATGTGCATTTTAACACAGTCTCCAGGTGATTTGTGGGCACTGCAAAATTTGAGGAGCACTGGATTAAACCAAAATGTTTGGGAGCTCCTTGGGGACTTAGGACCCAGGATCTAGCAAGTCACGGGTTGGGGAACAATTGGGAAGCAGCAACCTGAATACAGTCATGATGCTCTAGTTCTTGCCTCTGCTCCTATTTCTATATTTACTTTCCATGCTCCTCCCCTATTTTATTCTCTCTTTAGACCTCCTTTATCTGCTTATGAGAGTCATATGGGAAAAAAATAAGGATGCCACAAGCTCATAAGTTTTCACATTATCTCTTAAGTAACTTAGAGGCTAATTTCTTAGTATCTGTAATGAAATTATTGGGGAATATGCTGATTGGCCCAGCTTGGATCAGGTGTTCTCCCTGGGGCCAATTAGCACCGAGAAAGGGACAGGATCCTGCAGAAGAACAAAGGGGCTCCCACTATGGCACCATGGCTGGAGTTGGAGGGTGAGTATTCCCATTAGCTGCCACTTCCTACCCCTTCAGAACAGATCAGCATTGGTGCATTTGGGGGAAGACATTGCTTTAAGGACAGCTGCTCAGGCTTTCCTGGATCTTATTTAAGACATTAAGCGGGGCTCCCCTTGGTCTGTGCCCGAGGAGTGATCAACTGCCTTTGCGATGGTCTCTGAAAAAAGCAAACACTTCACTAGAAAGTTAAGAGTCTTTTATAAGCCTAAGCCATGGCAGAGTTGGCCCCAACCTCTTTCTGAGAGAGAAGACTACCATTTTAGCATCTATCATGGGTCCTGGGATGTCAGTCAACTATGAGTAGCTGAATAGTTGGGGAGGTATTGGAAAGCTTCAATTTTTCAAACATGAATCCCGTCTGTTTGGGCTGAATTTGCAAACCATCTCTACGGGGCAGGAGTGACCATGATGAGTCTGTTCTAAAGCCAAAAGAGTCAGCCAAGCTGTTTATACATTGTGATATAATGCAGAGATTTTGGTGATGAGGAAATATGAACATCCCACATACCTGTGTGGAAAGAACACCACTCCAACAAAGATCCTTATAATAGTCAAATAATGTGAAGGACACACTTCCAAATCCAAAGAGTGCATTTCATGCAAGAAGGAGTTGAAACTAGAAAGAAGACTGAAGATCAGAGGGACTATTATTCATATAGAAATAGCAGAAGTTTCTAGAATCCTGGAAATATCCCCTCCTTGGTTATTGTGCTTGCCTAATTGAGGTGTTTGAATGATCAGGGCAGGACCTGTTGGTGTTTTGGGCTTTGGCCAAAGTATTTGACAACAAGTTGCACTTTTAAAAGAGTTTTAAAGAAAAAGCATAAATTGTGAGGTAAACAGAGCTGTGACCAGCAAGGCAGCCTGCGTCAATGTTTTGTTCCATGTTTTCACAGCTCTACATATTATGTAAACTATGTGTGCTTATTGTTTCAAAGTGCTTTAAAAAATGAGACTTGTTTGCATTTTGTTTGTCCAGATTTGGTGACTGGCCACAGACCACTTATTGTCTGTCTTTTTCAAGGCCTGTTAGTAGAAAATGAAACACTCTCAAGGTGGACGTGATAACATGATCTCTAAAATATCAAGTTCTGCTGCAGTGACAGCATCATTGTCATGAGCCTGAAAGACTCTGATGCCTTTGAGGTTGGAATTATGAGTTTGTCAGTGGGATCTACGGCATTGAGACAAAACAGGAAATTGATCAAGGCTCTTCCAGGGATGACATCTGCTTTTACGGCTGTGAAATAGCATAAAGAATATGGGACTGTACACTGGTGACTAAACATTTCTCACCATCTCCCCTACCAGTGGGATACTTAAGAATGATGGTGAGCTTGGTGAGCATAATGACAAAATTCAATCTTCCAGTCTCTGGGAGGAGTGGTGCATGCCTATAATCCTAGCAACTCAAAAGGCTAAGGCAGGAGGACGACAAGTTTGAGGCCAGCTTCAGCAACTTAGTGAGAACCCGTCTCAAAATAAAAAGTAAAAAGGACTGGGGACATAGCTCAGTGGTAAAGTGCCTCTGGGTTCAGTTCTCAGTACCCCCCCCCCAAAGTGCAATCATAAAAGTCAGGTGGACAAATAAAATCAAGATGGGGAATTAGATCTCTCATTTACTAAGTTTCTCTGCTTTTAAATTGATCACTGTGGACAAAATGAATACTGAGTCCACAGAAAAGAAAGGAATTTGAATTTCAGTTACAGTATAAGGAGATGGGTCTTTTAGAACCAAATAGAGGCATCTGTTTTGTTTAAATAAAGGGTCTGTAAGAACCATCCAGGGACTGAGTTGACAGCCATTTCTGTAATAAAGTCGTAAATCATGGGGATGGTTAAGGAAGCAAGAAACACCACATTCTTGCTTTGTTCAACCAATTAAGCAATAAGCCATCTGGGTCCTTTTGTTAATTATTACCAAATACAACTCACACAATTGAATTCAGCCTTTTATTTAATTATATTAATTTATCTCAGCAACTTCAAATACCCACAATGACAACATAAGCTTCTTTAAAAAAAATAGATGTCATATTTAATTTTTATTCTTAAACTATTAATATCCTTTACAAGAGAATTTTTAGCTCCATCTCAGCCTTAGGATGTTAGGGAAATTTGTTTTAAATAAAGACAGGTGTGAAGCAAGAAGACTGTGGCTAAAATCTCTTCTCTAGAAGGGTGATGTATCTAATGCTGCCCCGCAGTAGTGTTTGTGATGATGAAATATTCCATATCTGTGATTTCCAATAGCCATTAGCCATGTGTAGTTATTGAGCTCTTGAAATGTGGCTAGTACAAGTGAGGAATTTGTAAAAATTTTGTCTAATTTTAATGGATTTCCATTAAATGTGCCATATTTGGTTAGTGGCTACCATATTAACACAGGTCTAAGATGCATTATAAGTATGGAGAAATGCAATGGGCCATTGACTTGGCAGGCCGAGAATGAATACATAGTTGTGATAGGTATTATTTGGAAACATTTCCTACCTAGTTTTTCTTATTTGACACATCCTTCCCAAAGGATCTTTAAGGGAAGGTTTCTAAGCTTGCCATGTAGAAAGCTAGCTCCATCTGAGAGAGAAGTGGGCATAAATGGTGCTTTCTCAATAGCAGAACTAACCCCACTTAGCAACTCTTATAGACAAACTAGGTCACAGCAAGGAGAACCATTCTCTTTTGTTAGCCTTATTTCTGCTCTAATTAAAGCGTATTGTCCCCCAACTTTTGAAAACTCAACCCACAGACACATTTAAGGATCTCAGACAAATACTATGGTCTCAGAGATGGCCTTGTCAGATCTCGCAGACATTAACACCCAGCACTGTTTTCTCTTGTAAGAATTTTGACTCAGACTCTCACATTTCCCTTCCAAGGAGTTTTGTCCCTTTGCAAAGTTCATTATTTCTTGTCAAGTCAATACAAATCCCATAACAGGGCATCAAGGGAATTTATCAAGAATAAACACCTTTGTTATGAGAATGCTCGGTCTGTGCTGATCCTTCTAACACCAACGACTAAAGTGAAGTCTATTGAAATTTAAATAATATGGTTATGGTGAATCAAGCTAGAGAAGGGTTAGTGCAGGTGAATGGAGGTAGAAAGTTTCAAGGAAATTCCCATTAAGATGAAAAGTCTTATGCCAGGTCTATCGACTCTTTTCAGCTGGTTAAGTTGAGCTGGAGAGTCAAGCCAAAGCTCCTTTCCATCTCCTCTCCAACCCTACCCTGCTTCTTCCTGTGCCTTTCCTTCCTTCTGAGCTGTGGCTCAACCAATGAACATGAAATTGGTGCCTATATTTTGAACTGTCAGAACATTGTACCCCCTTGCTCTTTCACTTTTTATATTTGGCCACACAGATAATCCATGTTAAGACTACTTGAAGACCAAGAAATTGACCCATTGGATTGATGTACCCCATGCTGCCAGACATTGCCCAGGTCTTTCCCAGTCAGGGATAAAAGCAATTGTTATGTGCTTAGTCAGGAGAAGGAGGAGGAGAAGGAGGAGGAGGAGGAGGAGAAGAAGAAGAAGAAGAAGAAGAAGAATCTTCTGTAATATATGATGGTCATCTCCAGTGATGAAGACAATGAATCCACTCTTTCTTTTCTCTTTTTTTTTAAAACAGCCAGCAGTCAATGAAATAAGGGGTGAGAAGGAGAGGCTTCTGATATTGATTCACAAAACTTTCTTTTCTCCTGCATCAGGAGCACAAGCACAAAAGAATCTGCTTTGTGAAATAAACATACTCCTTTAGTTCCCTTGGGGCAGAACTGTGACTGCCCATGTTCTCTTTCCTTCTGCCACTGGCATTCACCATTCATCCACAGGGTGGACGTGGTCAAATCGCCACAGCTGGCTGACTTTTCCATCACACTGACGCAAGGACAAATCTTTATTGTTTTGCTGAACCACAGCTTCTACGCATTTCCCAGAAAGAATGTGGACAATCATTCCATTCTGAAAAGAGAAAAGAATGAAGAAAACCCAGTTCCCCACAAAAGTCACCAAAGAAAGATATTTCAAAGTTTTGTGCTGATCATTGAGAATAATAGAGTGGTATGAACTGGCCTGGAAAGGAACAGTAGCATTTTGGGTTAATATAAAATATCATTTAGATAGTCCTTGAATTTTGATGTCATTCAAAGCCTTAGGGGATCATTAATCCAATTATCTTTATTATTATTGTACAATTGTGCCATTTCTTAGAAAGACTTTGTTATGATAATTCCAGGAACTAGAGCACGTTCAGTATTTACACTTGTATTTGGGACATTCATTATCATTGTACCTATAAATTTCTGCTTTCAAAAGGATTGAATCAAGGGGTTGGTGTTGTGGCTCAATGGTGGAGCACTTGCCTAGCATGTGTGAGGCACTGAGTTCGATCCTCAGCACCCCATAAAAATAAACAAATAAAGGTATTGTGTCCATCTACAACTAAAAAAATTAAAAAATAAAATAAAGGACTGAATCAATTCTACCAAGTTAATGCTGCAATTCAGGACTGCGGACATCAGGGTGCAATCAAGAGAAAGACTTCAAGTATATACTGAAAGCCTAAACCAGTCATGCTCAGGAGATTGCTCCCTACTCAAAATCCACCCGCATTCATGTATGAATACGTAACCACAAATCCCATCATTATGTACAACTATAATACATCAATAAAAATGTGGAAAGAGATAAAAATCCACCAGATTTAATACTGAATCTAACGTCTCCTGTTCAAGAAAAATCTGATTTCTTTATGAAATTGCAAAAACTTTCAGCAATGCTAAAAATGCCCATTTGTTTATTTATGAGATATTCTATTGGTTTTTAGTACACTCACAAAGTAATTCCAGAATATATTCATAACTGCACAAAGAAATCTGTTACTCATAAACAATTACTCCCCATTCTCCCTCACAGCCACTGAAAATCACTAATCTATTCCAATAAATGTCTATTCACACTTTATCTATTCATTCATGGATGGACATGTGAGTAGCTTCCAGCTCTTTGCTATTATAAATAGTGCCACATTCCTTTTCTAATTGAATGATAATACCTCTTTCTAAGTCTTATTTCTTAATGCTTGAAATATGCTTGGTATGTCTTGATAATATTTTACTTACTTTTTTGCTTGTTTTTTTTTAATTTTTGGAGGAACTGGGGATTGAACTCAGGGGCATATCCCCAGCTCTATTTTATATTTTATTTAAAGACAGAGTCTCACTGAATTGCTTAGTGCTTTGCTTTTGCTGAGGCCGGCTTTGAACTCACGATCCTCCTGCCTCAGCCTCCTGAGCTGCTAGGATAACAGATGTGCAACACCACACTTTGCTGTTTTACTTATTTTAAAATGCTATTTCTAAAATGTTTCTTATTCATAGGACTTGCTTAGAATGATCCTTTATGATCATCCATGAAGGACCTTAACTTGAATTCTATGATTTCTCTGCACAAGTGTGGGCCCTTCAGTCCTGGGTTTACTTGTCACCAAAGCCCCAAGAGCTTTGTTCTCAACTGCTTATTGAGAGTTTGGCTTAAATTTTTTATTATATGATTTTCTTCCTTTCACAGCCTGCTTTGATAGTACTAGCACATAGAGTTGTTTAGTTATTTTATCCTCTGCTCCCAAGCAGAAGTTAAAGAAATGCTAAAAAAAAAAAAAAAATACGCAGATTTGTTGGTATCTTTATATTCTAACTCAATTTGGAAAGGATTTAAAGTGGAGAAAAAGCTGTGTGTGGACACTTATTGTGGATACCATCACCTTCCCTCTCAATCCCATTTCTGGGGCTTGCTCATTCTCTGTAAGTACTTACTTTCCCTATTTCCTAATGACGAATAACCTCTTGATGAATCTAGAATTTCATAACCTCTTGATGGATGTAGAACTTTAGAAACTCTCGAAGGATGCAGAATTTCTTTCACCTGAGGTCATAGGAGTCAAAATTTTGCCAAAAGGATGAAATGCTTATAATGGAATTTACATTAAAAGGAAGAAAGGGATATTTATACATCTATGTCTATACTTTTTTTAGTGAGAGAGGGTATTTTTTTTAGTGAGAGGTGTGGTGTTCCCACACCACAGCTCCAACGTGGTTGACAACTTCTGTAACATGCTCCACCATTATACTTGTGACCTGAGCTAATAAACTTTTAAAAAGGGCTGATTCCTCTCTCCCCCATAATTATTGTCAGAGCTGTAGGGAGATGGGGCAAAGCAGTACATTTTGTGATGCTGGTTGTACATTTCAATAGTACATTTTCCTGATGGGTTTCCCTTACCTCCCCCTGAGGCCTTATAGAACACTTGACCTCTTGGAAGAGCCTGGAATGTGCCAACTGGGAGTTCTTTCCCACCAGCAGCACTGCTGAACCTTCCCCAATGCGTTGCTCACCTCCTGGAAGTCCCAGTGCTGCTGGTGGATGGCAGGGCCCTCCTCCGTGCAGTTCTGAAGAATCACCTGCTCTTGCCTGACATCGAAACACAGGGGCTGTGGGCTGCCAACACGGATTTCCTTCCTGCCGATGTGCTCCAGGTGCTGGGACAGAGGGAATGGTTGTCAGCACAGCTAGCAAGAGACCCTTGCAGAGATAGAGATGAGGCAAAAAGAACTCACAATAGAACTGGCGTATGGGGCCATGCTCAGATTGTACTGGGGTCTGCAGGACTGTATCTCATGGTCAAGTCAACAAACATGCTGCAAGTCCAGCCCTGATCTCTGAAGTCCCCACATTCAGGCTGCTCTTGTGTTCATATTTCCACACTGGCACATTCCTCCATTATTCTATTTACTCTATCATATGTAAAGCTACAAAGAATGCTGTGTGTTTTGTGAGTGTACTGTTGGAAGTGCAGATGAGGAACCTCTCTAATGCCCAAGTTGATCTCTTCCTGCAGAGAATTTAACTGCTCCTGAAACTCACTTCCCTGCTATTGATGGTACCTGCTGACCCACTCATGGGCAGGACTGCCCTCTGTGTTTTGTAGTATTGGCTTACACATACCCTTGCCACAGGGCTCTAACTGTGTAGACTAAGCCTGTGTATATTAATTGAAAGACATGACCTCAACCATTTTCTGTTTGCTCCTGCTGAATGCAGACTGAACTGATTTTCATGTTAATTTTGTGGTCTAGCGCCAGGATTGGCTTCATGAGCATGCAACCTATGCAGTCACATGGGGCCTTGTGCTTAGAAGGGTTTAATGATCTTGGTTTAATATACTCTGCTGTCACCATCTTGGAATTCTTAATAATTGTCAAATTAGAGATAGCGCATTTTCGTTTTGCACTGGGCTCTGCAAATTAAGCAGCTTATCCTGCTTGAGGATTCCCAGATTACACAATTAGCATAAATTCAAACACTGAATACATGTTAGAGGCAAGTTTGTGGGCAATTCTTAAGGAAGAGTAATTTTTTCCTACTCAAATCCTCTGTAGTAACATTTTTCCTTGCCATTTCCCAGTGGCAGGGGGATGGATATTTCTAGAACTTTCCAAGAACAAGTTCCTCTGTGAAGGTCAAAGCTGGCTTTGTATGGGAGTCTCATTTCCACCTTCTCATCTCCCCTGGGCTGCATGAGGGAGTTCACACCCCTGGATTCCTGAGATTGATGGAAAATATGCCTTTCCACCTATAGGTGGCTCAGCCCACCTCTGTAATTCCATGTTCAATTGCCTATTGATTTTTGTCCCTGGAGATTTTCCTTTCTTGTAAAATCAATTACTTCTGTATGAAAAAGGAGGGGCTTTTCATATATTTTTTTTAAATCCAGCATATCATATCTAAGTATTTAAGGGAGGAATTTCAGCTTATCTAGTTCACAATATTGTTGGATCCAGAAGACCTCACTAGATTGCTCAAAATAAAAGCACAGAAAAGAGCGAATCTTCTGTTTGCATGTTCCAGATGAAGAAACCAAGACTAGGAGAGGTTAAGATGCCCGCCAAGAGAAATGCAAATCAAAACTACTCTCAGATTTCATCTCACTCCAGTCAGAATGGCAGCTATCCAAAATACAAGCAACAATAAGTGCTGGTGAGGATGTGTTGAAAAAGGTACACTCAAACATTGCTGGTAGGACTGCGAACTGGTGCAATCAATCTGGAAAGCAGTATGGAGATTCCTTAAAAACTTGGAATGGAACCACCATTTGATCCAGCTATTCCACTCCTTGGCCTATACCCTAAAGATTTAAAAACAGCACCCTACAGTGACGCAGCCACTTCAATGTTTATAGCAGCACAATTCACAATTGCTAAACTGTAGAAGCAACCCAGATGCCCTTCAATAGATGAATGGGTAAAGAAACTGTGGTACATATACACAATGGGATATTATTCATCAATAAAAGAGAATAAAATTATGGCCTTTGCAGGTAAATGGATGGAATTGGAGAACATTATGCTAAGTGAAGTAAGCCAATCCCAAAAAACCAAATGCCAAATGTTCTCTCTGATTAGCGGATGCTGATACATAAGGGAGGTGGGAATGGGGAACATAGGAGAAATGGAGGAACTCTGGATGGGGCAAGGAGGAGGTAGGGGGAGGGAAAGGAGAATGGGTACAGTAAAGATGGTTGAATGAGATGGTTATCACTACCCTAGGTGCATGTATGAAGACACAAATGGTGTGACTCTGTCTGGTTTGCAACCAGAGAAATGGAAAAATTGAGCTCTATATATGTACTATGACTTGAAATGCATTTAAATAAATAAATAAATTTTTAAAAAACAACTGCCTAAAATACTGTTTTGTATAATCAGAAAGTTCAAAATGCTGGTAAACATTACCTTAAAATTAAAAAAAAATGTTATCCCCTTCAGGTACTAAGAGGACTCTTCAAATTATAGTACATAAACCAAACTGTCTGCAATGGTAGAGCCCTAATAAACTTTTGAAAGATATTTTGGTGACATGTGGATTTTAGAACCAAGAAAATTAAACAACTAATACATTGATTAAAAAAAAAAAAAAAGATGCCCACCAAGAACATACAGCTCACAAATGGGGGAACTTGTATTCAAACTCAGCTGTGTCTGGACAGTTGTTATCCTCACTCTTTGCTTCCTCACTTAGAACTTTGTTTATTTTTTAAAAATTTTTTTAGTTGTAGATGGACACAATACCTTTATTTTATTTTATTTATTTTTACGTGGTGCTGAGGGTCAAACCCATGTGTGAGGTGAGCACTCGAACACTGAGCCACAACTCCAGCCCTAGCACTTTATATTTATGTCCTCATCTCTTGTGTCTGGTGTGAATGCCTTAACAGTATGTTCTGGAAGATTGGTAAAGGGAAGAGCCAGAAAAAGCCAGGTGGATACTGAGCTTCTAGGATACAGGTCCTCTAGGACCAGGATCTGCACCACAAAGCCCACTCCAGACCTTCCAGATGTCCCCTTCTTCAACCTAGGCTCTCAGGGCCTCACCTGACTTGTCTGGTGAATATCTCCAGGAACTGTACTTTGTTGCTTGTTTTCTACGGGATTTGGGGGCATGACAGCTTAACTCCTATCATAGCCTGAAAGCAGAGAGACTTGACTGTATGGTTTGGATATAAGGTGTCCCTCCAAAACTCCTATTAATGAAGGAATATCCAGAGGTGAGATGATTAGATTATGAGAGCTGTAACCTAATCAGTCCATCCTAGTTTGAATGAAAACTAGGTGGTGGTAACTAGGGGCAAGTGGGGTATGGCTAAAGGAGTTGGGTCACTGGGGGGGGGGTGTGTCCTAGAAGAGTACATCTTCCCTGTGGCCTCTTTCTCCTTCCCTCTTTCTACTTCCTGGTCACCATGTCCTGAGCAGCCTCCATCCTCCATCCCCTTCTGCCATGATGTCCTGCCTCACCTTAGGACCAGAGCAATGAAGTTAACCCACCATGAACTAAATCTCTAAAAATGTGAGCCAAAATAAACTTTCCCTCCAGTAAGTTGTTCTTGTTGGGTAGTTTGGTCACAGCGACACCAAGCTGACTAATACACTCTGGGACAGGCTACACTTGTTAGGTTATCATCTGAGTTGTAAAAAGAAGAGGACCTATCAAAAGAGGCTTTCTATCTCCTTCAGCGTTATTCCCAAAATAGAAATCTTGAAGAGAATAAGAAACACTTTAAGATACAAGGAGACCTTCCAAATGACCAAGAGGCCTAGTGGATACTGGAATGACCCTGCTGCATCTAGATCCTTCCCCTTACTCAATTACCTTCTTCTGTCCTCAGACACCTGGACCTGCCTCAACCCTGGAGGCATCTGGGTCTGCAGTCCCTGAGCTAGTGACACTATGCCTCGACTTTCTCATCAGCCAAGTGAAAGAGTAGGCTAAACATCTTCCCTACTTCCCTCTAACTGAGATAGCACATTCTTAGATGCCAGCCTATGTCTGTGATTATAGCTTAGGGTGAGATGGACAGAGCTGTTCTGAGTCATCAGTAGGGGACATGGAACCACAGAAAGAGGCTACTTCAGAGGGAAGTGAAGGGCATCCTAGCAAAATGGCACCCACTTGCAAGTCTTCCTTGGGCTTCTATCCACCCTGAGAAGTTTGATCACCTACCTGTTGCTGCTGGCTGTCACTGCAAGGGGCCAGCCTCATGGGACAGCCCAAGACACCCCCTTCTGCCTGGCAGTCTGCACAGAAGCCAAATCCAGTGTTGTGGAGCTGAAAATAGATGTGCACACAGAAGTGAATCCCAGCATCTGTAATCTCCATGGTAGAGACACCCTTGCCAGGCCCCACTCCTCTCCTTCATCCTCTGGGTAGAAGCTCAAGGTGAACTGTTAGGGCCACAATGCCTGAGGCTGAGTTGAAGCCACTGATGTTAAGGGACAAGCCTCCTGGAGGAGGCAGGCCACATTTGTCCTGGTGAGGAGATCTGGGGAAGGTTCTAGGGCAACTAGACACCTTCCTCAGGCTTTCAGGGAGAGCAGGGAGGTACTGACAGCCTCCGAGGCCCTGCTGAGCTTGTGACTTCTTCCAAGGCAATGGAAGAGCATTCGAACATGTAGTTCTTGTCTTGAGAAGCTTCCCCCTCCCTTCTTTCCTCCCCAGCTCCCCTGGGTCATGCCTTGCCTTTCCAGAGAACCTGGGCCTGCGTTCAGATGGGTACAGTTCAGGGTAGATATTGGCTAGAAACCAGTGGAATGTCCTACAGCCAAGTCTCCTTTGCAGCTGCAAGCGTTCTGTGCAGTCTGGCTTCTTGGCCTGGGAGAGGAGAAGGATAAGCAGGAAGATGAGTTCACACCATAGGGTAGGTACAGAAGTGGCTGAGAAGAAGCTGAAGAACTGGGACACAGTGAGGGGCCCAGGATCACAGTTCCCAGGGCTGCCAGGCAGAGGTGGGGGGTCATGTGTCAGAAGAAGGGGGTTTGGGTAGGATGAGGAGTAGGATGGATCTTACCTAGAGAAAGATGTGGAACCAGCATGATTGTGATATTGTTAGATAGTAGCTAGCAATGATCAGTGAAATGCAGGCAAGGTCACAAGTATTCTTTAAATGACTTTTGGGTTTTTCTTTAAACTACTTTCAAAGTAGACATGAAAGCAAAGGATAGTAGTTAATTTGCAGAACATACACAGAAGCAAAAGGAACTAATTGGGAAATATGTCAAAAGAAAAGGATTAATGGGATAGGAATGTTGGGAAGAGTAAGTGTCTGCCATACTGACATCTTCTGACAGGGTCCACTGAGGTTGATATGAAGTTAGGAAATATGGCTATAAGTATCTCTAATTGTCTGGGGAGGAAGATTCCTTCAGTAGCACAGGCACACTAAGGTAACTTCTGACCAGCAATTGACCCCAATGCCCACATTAACATAGGATTGACTCATAGATGAAGCTTCCCTAAATAGGATGGCCACCATGACAGTTCTGGAGAGTACCAACTAAGGTCAAAAACTCCACTGCCCGTCGTGAAGGAGGAGTTCAACACTTGATTGGCAAAGAGTACAGAAGGTGGTCCCCAGCTCTCCTGGTAAACATCAAACAGTAATAAATTTGGGGACGAAACAGCATGGTCTCCTTTGTCATTCTGGGTACGAGATGTGTGGAGATGGCCCACACTCTTCCTTGAGAGTGCTTTTTGCTTAAGTCTCACTTTTCTTTTACCTCATTTTCTCCTTACTTTCACTTCTAATAAAGTTCTCTTGCATGACTTTTGGCGTCTGACTTTAAATCTTCTTTCTTCAGAACACAAGAACCAAGGTTTGGAGGTTCAGCTCCCTTCTTTTCTGTGACAATATCACCCCCTTCCCACAACTTCCAAAATCTTCAGTCTATAAAGACCATAATGTCTATGACTTTTCTGTATAAACTGGTGAAATAGTGGGGTTTTGCACTTGTGTTTCTGTGGTGCAGAACTATGGACCTCCTGGAGGAAGGAAATGGCCCAGAGACAACTAAGATGACATCAGTTGGGAAGCTGGGGTGACAGATGAGGTGAGCCAAGTTTATCTTTCTTCCCTTGTTGGTACCCAGTTTCCTCCATTAATGAATCATGTTAGGGTGACACTATTCCCACTCCTTGACATTCTCTTTTATGATACAATTGTATGAGGACAGATATCTGGTCAAATCCTTCACACTAGCATAAATTAATGTTTTTGGCTATATTGATAAGACAAAGAATACCACCCAGGAGTTTAGTACTAAGTTACTAAGTCCTGGATATTTTTAGGGAAAAGAGAGACTCTAAGAAGGGGTTTGAATGGCCAAAGACCAGAGAGAGAGAGAGAGAGAGAGAGAGATGGAGACAGATAGACATCATCATTCTTCCTTGTCAGGGGAAGAGGAAGAGCATTGTCTTTGTCCATGTTCTACTAGATGGCCTCTCATGTGACAATAAGACACGGGACCAGCAGGCTGTGTGAAGTGAGCTTGGTTTGATTCTGCTTTTTCCTTTGTTAGTTCTCAGATAGGAATGTTGGGAAGAGTAAGTGTCTGCCATACTGACATCTTCTTGACATATTTCTCAAAGTGTGATTCTGGGAGCACCTGCCTCAAGGAATGCCCAGGAGCTTGTTAAAAATGTAGATTCCTACTATATTGAGACAATCAGAGTAGGTAATGAATGATGGGGTCGGGGGTTGGTTCTCAAGGAGGAAATAAAATGCTAATATCTCTAGGACACTTCCCCCTCCTCCCCAGTCTGTTGCCAAGGCTACCTGCCTCCAGGGTATTGTTCCTCCCTGCAGAGAGTTGTAGGAGTTATTAATGAAGTACTTCCTGGGAGGCTCCTTTCGTGCCCTCTTGGGCAGACACTGGAGAGGCACCCTAGAAGGCTTCTTTCCCACATTTTGGTCACTAAGATAAGGGGAGAAGGAGGGCATGAGAACAAAGGAACTCTAAGATGTATAAAAGGGGTAGGACACCCCCACTTCCTCTGACACCCAGCTCTGGGCCCCCTTCTCTGTGGAGGAGTCTATCTCTGTTCTATCCTTTAAATAAAACTTGCTTTCTATGCTTGCCTCTGGGTTTCTCGATGTTCAGTCTTCTACATTTGTGGGAACAGAACTCGGCCCTGATTGATTCTCATCACTGGCATCAATATGAGCCAGCATTTCCACTCCTTGCTATTAAAATCAGCATGTCATAGAGATATACGTATACTAATGGTTATAGCAGTGCAATTCACAAGTTATGGAACCAGGCTAAGTGTTTATCAACAGATGACTGGAGAGACAAAATGTGGTATATAGACATGATGGAGTTTTACTCTGTCATAAAGAATAAGATTATGTCATTTGCTGGCAAATAGATAAAACTGTAAGTGAAATAAGCCAGATTTAGAAAATCAAAAGTCAACTGTTTTCTCTTATGTGCTCAAGTGAGAGAGTGAGAGAGAGAAAGAGAGAGAGAAATAAAAAGGAATCTCATGAAAATAGAAGGGAGAAAGGTAGAATGGAGGAAGGGATTGAGGGGTAAGAAGGAAGGAAGGGAAAGAAGTACTGGGGAATAAAATTGGGCAAATTATGCAATGTGCATGTACAAATAATCCACAATGAATCCCACTTTTAAGTATAATTATAATGCACCAGTAAAAAAGAACAGAAGAGAGATAAGTAGAGTAGAGGAAAGAAATCAGAGGGAGAGAAGAGGGGAGGAAAGGAGAAGTACTAGGGAATGAAGTTGATCAAATTACGTGCCTGTATGAATAGGTCACAATGAATCCCACTATTACATATAATTATGATGAACCAATAAAAATATAATAATAATATAAATAACAAATATTAAAAATATCTATCAGGTTAAATTGCAATGTGATATGCTTTAATTTTCTTGATTAATTTATTGGGCATTTGTGTCTATAGTTTTTATCCAGACATAATTGATATACCATAAAATTCTCCATTTTAAAGTAGAAAAGTGGATCTTTCATAGACAGAAAAAAGAAAAGGTAGGTTCCTAGGCCCTACTTCAGAGACTGTGATTCAGTTAGTTGGATTGGGGACATTGAAATCTGTAATTTAGATCTTTCTCCTGGCTAGTCTTCTCCACAGTTTAAGAACAACTTCTCTTAAGTCAGGGATCTTTTGCTTATTCAGCATATTTACTCATCATTACACTAAAGGGATCTTATATTTTTTCCTTTAAGGAAATTAGTTATTATTAGTATACATACATATACATATATATATAAAACTAGTTATATAGTTATATATATATTTGTGTATATATATATTATATTTATATAAATATAAAACTTGGCATTCTTGGTATTCTTGGTGTTTATTTGCGATCTCCCCAGTCATTCCCACGATGGGACTTTATCATCAAAGCAGAAACATTCCTTCATGCAAGTTTGACCTTCACTTTTCTTGGTGAAGAGACAAATTGGCAAATCTGTCCAACCCTTGTGTGACCTCAAACACAGGGGCATGCCTGCAGCACCGTTTTCCCTCCTGCACCACGGCACCTGAGAGAGGAGAAAGCAGGGGCCTTGACTGCCATGAGGACCCACCTGTCTTTCGCATGCCCAGGATTTCTGTATCTCAAAATCCACATGAGGGTTTGGGCAGGCTAGAAATCTTTAGAGCAAAATTAATTTTTAGCTGTTTAAATTTAAAGCAAGTGAATGCTATCGAACACCTTCAAAGCTGTCACTGAAATCTTGAAATCCAACTAAGTGGTAGGTAGGACATTTCCAAAATGTGGAGAAAGAGAGACAGAGAGAGAGAGAGAGAGAGAGAGAATGGATCCACTGCCAAAGTTCTTCTCACTGACCAGCAGGGGCTCCATTCTCCTTGAAAAATCATCAGATGAACCAAGAGAGACTTGGTGGATCAAAAAATGAATGCCCAAGTGGATAAAAGAAGAAAAGAGTAACTTACCCTTAGACTTCATGAAAGTAAGCCTAGCATTTAGATGGTACTTTACATTCTCCAAAGCACATTTCATTTTATCTTTACAATGGTTCCTGTGCCTCAGAGGTTAAGTGACTTTCCCAGGATCGCTAGCTTCGAAAAGGTGAGAGCCAAAGCTTGGCTTCAATTTAGTAATTTTTTTTAACCATCCATCTGTTCCATCTATGAATATTTATGGAGCACCTACTGTGCACGTGGGATTGAACTAAGTATTGGAAATTTCAGCAGGAAGCAGGATAAAAGCTGTCCTTACTTTTGCTGAGTTCGTGAGTCTGTGTACATTCTATGTACCAAACACATCTCTGCCTCCTCACAAGTTCAGACAGAACCACAGAGGAGAGATGTTTTGTGGGATTCCAGCTGTTTCCAGAAGTGGGTGGTGCCTACGTTTGAGGATTAGTGTTTCTAGACATTAGGGAGCTAAGAGGCAGAAAAGAAACTGCTACAAGGTGGAATGAGTTCTAGTTCTGTTACATTTCTACTTCTAGCTCTAGTTTTGCATCTCTCCCTATTTTTCTTCAGCTATTTACTCTTCCAAGGGGCCTCAGATTTCTATTTTGTAGAATGAAGAGTTTGGCTGAACATAAAAAAGTACTCCTATAAAAGAAAACCCAATCACCAACTAGATTGAGTTTTCTCAAAAGCAGACCAGTCAGGCTTTTAAAAAGCTAGCATCACATCAACTCCCAATTTCTGTAATTGCCTGGAGCCAAGTGCATATTTACAAGCACTTCTAATTGCATCAACAATCGTGGGAAGAAGGTCGGAGCTCTGTAAATAATTTCCATGCTGTTGCATTGGACTGGCTACAGCCAACATACCACATCTAATGTGCCTGCCTGGCAGAGGTTCATCCAGTGCCTCAGAAACTATGCTATATTTAACACTTTTTAAAGAACTCTTTATAAATTAAGTCTGTATCAACATTAATTAAATGTCCTCTGAAAGCAAAGGGCAAATACTAACGTCCCACAAAAGAAAAAGAAATGCTTTGACTAAATAAAGCTAAAAGATTACAAAACAGAGCAGCTCTATGGACTTTTGTAGAACTCTGTAGAATGTTACCTGCTCCCTGTTGCCAACTGGATAGAGCCTAAACCCTCAGCCTCATCCTCAGGGGCCAGAATCACCCACCTCACCCCTCCTCCTCTAGATGTCTGAGTTGAAGCTGTCCAGATATAATTCAAACATCACCTCCCCTGAAGGGGTCCCTTCTTGGAATAACTCAGGAGACTGCCAGCTGTAGCCTTGCTCTGTGCCACTCTGTGCAAAAATATCACTAACTCATGGGGACTAGAGCTTGGAAATGAACTGAGACCTTGTGTATCATTAGCACTTCCCCATATCCAGGGCTTCACACATTGCCAGGCAAGTACCTTACCACTGAGTCACATCCCTAGCCCAGCACTTCCCAGTTAAAGACACAAACAACTTGAGGTTCAAGGAGCACCAACACCCTAGGCCTTGGAGCTGTTCTACTGTGGGGAAGCAGGTGGACCTAGGATAGGCAGCAGCAGAGCTCAGAGGACCAGGGAGGAAGGGCAATCATGGGGCTTCCATGGAGTATCCCTGTCAGAGTCTCCCCTGCACTCAGGAAAAGGCCTATTCAGTGGCTGGAGGTATGCTTTGAACTTAAGGTCCCTGCCTTCATCTTTAGCATGAGATCCTCACATTTAGCTCACACCCAGCATTGCTGACCGATGGGGGGCTTGTGGGAGCTGTTCCAGGTCCATTGTGAGTCCTGGGGATCTCACTTTTGGAGCCCCCACCACAGTATGGCAAATATTAATGAGAGCCCACAGCTCACATGAAGTAGCATTTATGTGTCACTCCATAAAATTTGACTAATTTAAAATGTACTATGTGGATATTTAATTAAAGGTTTCAGTTTTCAATTTTTCTATGACTTTTTTTTGGACTCTTTATTTTCATGCTTATATTTGCTTCCTGTTTTGGATAATTCCATAGCCTTGAGCACTTTGCTCAGGATGAGAAGGCCCTTGGAGACATGTCTCATCATTTATCTGTGTTCAATCTCTCCTCTGGCCCCGTAGTAAAGTGCTGCATCTCTCAGAGGTCATCTCATAGACATCAGGGAGCTCTATGCCAAGATCAGCTGTGATGTCCCCTGGAGATGCTTGGAGAGACAGAGGACAAGCCTACCACGTGGAGGAGCCACTTGGGGCGGGGGGGGAACTCAGAGAATCTCAAGCAAAATTTTCATTTTTCCCTCCAGGGAGGAGGGAAGGGCCCTCCTGGTCCAAACTCCAGCAGGTAGTCCTACAATGTGCACAGAACCCCCTGCTTGGCTCTCTCCTTACCTTGCTCAAGACAAAGGCCTCTGGGTTGTGCCTGTAGAAGGTTTCTTTGAATGACCCCAGCCAGATCTCAGCAAGGCGGACCTTGTTCCAGAGGACAGCCTCCTGGTCAAGGGAGGAGTAAGTATCCTGATTTCTGTAGACGTGCCCTACCCGAGAGCAGGGAAGGATTTCAATGGAGCCACCACAGAGCCAGGCCTGCCATGAAGGGAAAAAATAAATGACTCTACCCTCTACTTCCAAAAATGGAAGTAGAGGAAGGGACTCTGTTGGTGAGGGACTGGTAAGTCACACAGAAATCATGAGCACAAAATGGTCAAGATCGTCAGGGCACTCAGGTTGGAGTTTCAAGATCTAGGAATCTGGGCAGGGGAGCGACAAGGTGGGAAGAATGGGAACAGTTTTCCCAGAATGGAATGGAGGGGTGAGGGGCCACACCCATGCAGCTACCTGAACACACCACCTTCGAAACAGATGTGCCAATTCAGCACTTGGAGACAGGCAGCCGGTGTATTAGCACCCTACTCCCCAAAGGATACTTTCCCAGGAAAAAGATGCCTCTAGTTGTCAGAGAATTTCTGAAAGCATTTGCAGGCTTCCATTGCAAATGCACTAGACCATATATGGTGGATGTGAAAGCGAGCCTTCCTTAAACAGTCTTCTCATTACTTCCAGAAGTTTCTCCCTGCTCCTCAATGCTCCCTCCCAGTTCCAAATGCCTGAAGTTCATTTGACAGGAAGCCTTTCATTCCACTCTTGGAGATAAAGGTTAAAATGAAAACCATGGTAGGATAGGCAGCATATGAACTGAAATACACCCAGGTCGGGGTTACCAAACTGTGTGCCCTGAGGTGCCTCAGAGACCTCTAAGGGTGCCTGGGAAATTTTTCATTTTTAAGGGAAACAGAAACATAATGTCTGTTGGACATTATGCAAACTACAAGCTCGAGGTAATCATACTCAATATCATATCTCTACATTTTTGATGATGAATGTCTTGATGATGAATGTCCTTGCTGATTTGAGTTTTTGGAGGCTGCCAGGATGAAAAAGCAACTATCGTGGTAAAATCAATGTGGAGCAGAAAATGAAGGTAGTGGATATTTGATCTGATTCCAAGGTTTGAGAAGTTGAGCAGTACCCAGCAGGGACTAAGTTGTTCGTACAAATACTAAGTCCTGTGGACTAAACTACTCAATACACAGAATGGGTTGGTAGGGTTGGTATTTGGGTGCTACGAAAAGGAATCGAGATGGCAAGTGTGTTATGAGCAGAGAATACATGAGAATCTCTAATCTTTGCGCTAAGATGTAAATGACTGATGGTATATCCTTACCTGGCAGCAGGTTTTGAAAGTCAAGTTCAGGAGGCTGACAGTAAAATCAAGGTAGGGCTCAAGAGAGAAAGGAAGGGAGAGAAATGGGAAGTTTGATACACCTCATTGTCATGAATTTATACTTTGGCCATAGCCTCATCCCTGACCCAAGGAATTTCTGATGGCTGCCTCCAAGCTGTAACCATACACATGGCTCCAGAGACTCTACCTGTGTCCTCCCTTGGGATTGGACATACCTTGAAGGACATTTCAAGGTTTTCACCACCCCGAAGTGACATGAGAGGATCATAGGCTCCAGTGTTTTGGAAGTAATGTCTGTCCATGGCCACCACCTCTCCAGGCACCACAGGGCTCCTGTGGAGAAGATGGGCAAGAGAGGAGGATTCAGAACCCAGAGCACAGCAGGCAAAACTGGGGCCTTCCCCGGTTGCAAGAGAGGGAGTTCCAGTGACCAAGAGGGCCGACTCTGGGTTCAAATGGACCTCATTGCTTTTAATTTCAAGACTGGAGCAAAACAACAATGTCAGAATCCAAACATTGTATTAGAAGAGAACAAAGATTACCAGAATACTGAATATTGGGATTGTAGTGGTTACTTGATAGTTTCTAACTCTGCCACTCACTCTTTGCCCATCTTGAATGAGGTATGGAACCTCTTTGAACTCAGTTTCCTCATCACTAATTGGGATAAAATAGTGTTTCATAATTGGGCTTTGTGGGGATTTGAAAAACAAGTGACGTCAACTGCATAGCACTGTGGAGGCCATATTTTAAATGCTCACTAAATTTTGGTATCACAGAGCCCCTCTTCCTTCTCTGAAACCCATGGGTCAGCGTGTTTTTAATTCAGAATTTTTTGGACTTTAAAGAGTCATATACTGGGGCTGGGATTGGGGCCCAGGGGTACAGCACTTGCCTAGCATATGTAAGACCCTGGGTTCCATCCTCAGCACCACATAAAAAAATAAATTAAACAAATTTATTATGTTCACCTACAACTAAAAAAATAAAAAAGAACATAACATTAAAAAAATCATACACTACTTATAAGCTCTGGTTTGACTCTAGTCAAACATACCAATATTTCTTCAGTGAAATATTCAAATATTCATAGTAAGTGGGATAAATCAGGCTATGCCAACACCAGCCTCAGTCCAGCTCAGCTTCTTCCACCTCATGAATTAGGAAAACGTGCTTGGTTTTCAGAGCTCTGGGGTTTTGCAATTTTGAATAATGGACTGTAGACTTGTACATAAACACAGCACAGCCTAGTAGTGAAGTAGGTGGCCTCAGGAGCCTGGCTGTCCAGGTTTTAACCTTGGATCTACCTCTTATTAGTTTCATGACAATGAGCAATTTATTTAATCTGCATGTACCTCAGACACTGTAGAGGCAGACACAACCACCAGCCTACCCCTCCATGCCCTTTCAGAACTCACGATCAGAATCTCTGAGCTTAATAAAATGGCTATTGTCTTATACCACTAAGTTTGAGGTGTTTTGTAAACAGAGAAGATATCTAGAACATCTACTTAAATAGAATAGTTATCCAAAAGTCAAATATGTGAAAAATGACCCATAAAACTGAATGTCTTTTGAGACTTATGAGGTTTTAATATTCACCTCACTAAATCCTTCCTTTATGCTGAACAGGGACTTCAGGCCAAAGAATTTCCAATGCTACCTGGTGAGAGAGCTAGGTCAAGCTCTGCCTCTTCCACTTTTCCAACTGGGGCATCCACCAAAGCCTTCTGGAAGAGCTTCACTGGACTCTATCAATTCAACAATAACAATAACACTTACCTCTGAGTGCCTGGAACTTTCTAAATGCTTTTTATATATTAATTCGTTTGGTTTTCACAACAATCCTATAAAGTAATACTATTATAATTCTCAATTTACTAATAAGCAAACGGAGGCACAGATTACTTTGTAAGGAAAGTGTGGAACCTAGGGAAAGGTAGGCTGTGCCACAGGGCCTCACCTGATGGGGCTGATGGGGGACTGGAGGGTCTTCCTCTCATGCTCTGGCAAAGGCTCCCAGTGGAAATCCAGCTTCCAGTCCAACACCCCACGCTGAAGCTCCTTAGACGGGTAATATTGGAAAGTCTTCCAGTCAATCACATCTATGACTGGAGATACCACACGGCTCCTGGAAAGAATTGAAGAATCAAACAAAGGATGCAAACCATTTCCTTGCCAGCAGATGGAAACCAAAACCATATATGTGCTGTCCAATATGGAGCCATCAGCCATTAGGGCCTACTGGACACCTCAAATGTAATTTGCCCAAACTAAGATGTGGTATAAATATAAAATACACACTCTGATGTAGAACTTAGTGTGGAAAAGATATGTATGAAAACCTCAATGAATTTTATATTCATTACCTGTTGAAATAATGTTTTGGATATGTTGGGATTACTAAAATGTACTCTTAAAATTAATTTCATCTGCTGATTTTATTTTTTAATTTGACTATTAATTTTTTTAAATTGCACATATGGCTCATGTTATATTTCTGTTGCATAGTGTCGTTCCATTTTTATTTTCTATAAAAAATTGGAGCCCATTTTGTTAAAGAGTATACCCACCCCTGTTTTTCTTTTAAAATCTCTTTTAACAGCATCAAGAGACAGAGGAAATGTGTCCTGGGCTCAGCACTGCCACTAATGAGCTGTGTTGTGTGATCTTAAAATAGCTATTGCACCCCTCTGGCCTTAGTTTCCTCACTTGTAAAGTGAGAGGTTGAGCTACCTCCCTAAAGATCTTTCTCAGCATAATATTCCAAGATCGTGGTTCTTTTTTGAGAATCAGGAAAAAGTATAGACCCTCTCCTGAGAAAATTGCTTATATGCACACGTGCAAATGATTGCACACAATGTCAGAGGGCTCATGGACTCACTCTGGTTTTCCTGTATCTTAAAACTTCCTTGGTTTGAGGGATCAGGATCGTTAAGCCCGGGAGATATCCCTGGTGTTAGTGTTTGCATATAAAAGCACATTGTATCTATAAACGAAGGAAAGTCTTGAGTCTAGGTTTATTGTTCATTTCCTGCTGCTGTTGGGGGCTGTATTTTATCCCCCATTTTTTCACACTAATGGTGATAAGATCTCAGAGAGAGTGATGTGGAAAATTGACACAGGTTGAAATTTCACTTTTTAACTAAACAAACAATCACCTGGGTGCATCAGAAGCTACTCTTTACCTACTCAATATCTCAATTAGGTTTTTATTCTGGTTCCTCAAAACAATTATGTTTAATATCTGTGCTGTGGAATGGATCTGGCCTGAACTCAGGAGTGGCTGAAGATAATACTTCAGGAAAAGAGAGCTTCCTGGAAGGAGATATGCCAGCCATGTGTGTTTACCCATCGATTTCCATCTCTGCTTTGTCCATCTTGAAGACAGCTAGGGCGGGAGCAAATCCACACATATAGACAGGACCAATTATCTGGATCCAATCCCAGGATCCAATTATCTGCTTTACCCTGTCTCCCTGACGTTAATGTGGGGCATTATGGTATTCATGTTTAGAGAACAGATCTAGATAGGTTTTTCTTCCCTTTTTCACATTGTTCCACTGAAAAGCAAGGGGAATTCAATCCTTTTATGTCCTCACTATTTTGGGGTGCCCTGCATTAATCTAAGAAAACTGTGAATCAAGAATGAAGAAGAAAGAAAGGAGGGTACCCAGACTTCCTCCCCAGTGTTCAACTACTATAGGAATAAACTGGACAGAGGGGATGGATTTGGCTATTTGCAAAGCATTCTGTGGAATTTCAGAATCAAGAGCCAGGGAAGCTGTGTTGCTGAATTCTGAAGAATTGCATCAAATTTGTACCACCTTCATCTATTCTAACAGGACGAGAAAGGAAATGATACTCACAATTTATCCTAGACTTTCAGGCTGTGTACTCAACAAAGGCAGGCATGACTTTTTTTCGCCACATTTTTTATTGGTGCATTATAGTTGTACATAATGGTGGGATTTGTTACATATTTGTACATGCACACAACATAACAATATAATTTGCCAATATCTCTCCCCAGAGGGCATGACTTTTTATCAGTAAATGAGAACTCTGCAGCTCACACTATTTCTCTCTTTGCATTTCTAGAAGCTCAGACTCATGAAAATCTCACTTCCAATAACTATGTTAGCACTGATTTCCAATATCTTCCTTTCTGAATTCCCCTTTTCTCCTGTAGTTTGAGTGGGGACATGGTGATGAATCATAAACCTCCTCAAGTACATGTAGGACAGAGATGGAGAACAGAATGTCAATACGTGAAGGGAGAGAGATGTTTCCTATTTTTATTCCCATGGATCACAGTGGCTGCTCAATTAGGGCTGAATTAGTAATTTATTTAGCTTTTTTTTTTTTTTTTGGTGCCTACAGTGTATCTGGTGTTCTCAGAATTCATTGAAAGAAAACTAGAAAAGCAACCCCTTTTGACTTGGAGGGACCTACCAGTGTGTCTGTTCACTCCATCATCTTTGCACTTGTGAATTTTTAAATTATCATATTAACATGTTAATTGTAAAAATAGACGGAATTCACTGTAATCTTTCCATACATGTATATGCCATGCATTAATCATGTCTGATAATCCTTTTACTCTCCACTGTCCCCTTTCCTGTCCCCACCTCAGCACTATTCTCAGTACCTAAAAGTCCCTCTTAATCCTGGGCAGGTGCAAGGCAAAGCCTCTGGGAAGACTTTCTAAGTTCCAGGAGGTCAAGTGTTTGGATTTCAAAAGACAAACAGAGACAGTTGAACTGTCAATAAAAACTAGCTAGCTGAAGTATATGTGGGTAACTAATAATACCCTGCTGCCCAGAAATTCCAAAGTTAACTGCATTTCAACTTTCACAGCCAATGCTTTCACGACAATAAAGGATAGTCCTACTTTGTCTCATCTCTCTTCACTTTTCCTGGGCCTGGATGTCCTTCCAGGTCTGCCATTTTGAAAGTTTACACATATTCTTATTTTTTGTGGAAAGTTCTTTGTACTGAGATGAGGCAGCTTCTGAATTCTCTTCCAAGAGTTCTTACTGCTCAGGGGTGACCCCAGGACTGGTTCCCCCAGCACTTCCAGGGTCAGATCAGGGAATTTGTCATGACAAGGGATGTGAATGGAGTTGGGGACTGGAGAGTTTCTTTGGGGCACTGGACCCATAGGAGGCTGCTCCCTCTGAGGGGTGGGGTTATCTTGATGCCCTTCTGCTGCTTCACAGGCACATAGACACACGCTTCCATACTCACGCACAAGCACACACAAGGGATTTATGACTGCTACACCTTTCAACCACTTGAAGGGCAGAGAGGTGGGAGGAGTGATGTTCTAGCCCCACCTTGCTTCTCCCCACCAAGTAGGATCAGCCCTACTGAGCACTAGGTGACTTAAGGTCTTGATGTCTCTTAGGGCCCAGTCCAATCTTTAAATGGGAGACAACTCAGTCAATGTCTTGAAATGACATTGTCATTTGGCCCCTACTGAAGACTATCTCCTTCTCCTTAGAAAGCTTCATTTTTCTAGTGGTATGACTTCTATTCCTTGGCTTGGGCCACTGGTGCTGGCAGTCAGCACAAGGTAATTGGGAGCTGGAAATGACAGATGTTCTTAATTTCCATCATTGTTACTTTGTATAGAAACTGAACATCCATCAGCACCCCACAGGACTGCCCCAAAACCAACTGCTCACAGAGAGGCTTTATGTAGGGTTGCTATGTGTAGTTATGGGGGATTGTGCACTGCTCAACCCTAGAAAACACCTCTTATACTATATGTACTAAAATTTGCATATTTACTTGACAATTTTGTGACAGTTGGCATTTTAATGTCTTATTCTAATAAAATCAGTATATTATGACAAATTTTCTGAGGGATGGGAGTAAAGAATGAGGAGGAACAAAAAATTCAAAGAATTCAAAGTTGCATATGCCTGATTGTATATGGACCTGCTCCAGAGACAGGGGTAGGAAAGCAAGCCTGGTAACCTGGGTGTGGGGAGTTAAGACTCTGAAGTAACTGGTTTGTGGCTTTTCACACTGCTCACTCTTAAAGATTTTCCTCTTTTTTAGACACTAGGTCCTCCTCATCTGGGGACAGAAAGTTTCTTGACATGAGTCTCAGATGCAGCTAGGTCCCCTTTTCTGTCTTTAAGCAGCTGCATCGGTGGCCTCTGTGGTTTAGCTTTCCATGCAGTGAGCTGCGTTGGGAAGCCCACGAGGTCTGTGTGGCCAAGTAGCTGGCGGAGAAATGCAAGCCATGAAGGGGGCATTGTTGTGCCCAGTGGACATAAGTGAAAACTCAGATTCCAGACAGGAATTTCTCACACCTGAGGCTTATGAGCTAGACACTGGGAAGCAGGGTGGATAGGAAGCCATGAAGGAGGTGTGGGGTGGATGAAAAGATAGTCACATCACACAGAAGAGAGAGGACATGAAGGAGAAGGAAGGCAGGAATGCAGCAGAGTCAAGGCTGTGGGGTGGGGGGACAGGGAATGGAGAGAAAGGTTTGGTAAAGGGGAGAAAGAGTTCAGGAAATAGGTCTATTCTGAGTCCTGGAAGGCTTCCCCAGATTGCACTTATTTCTAGATGAGGACAGGAGATAGGGCCATGTCTTGCTCCCTCGGCCTAGAGTGAAGAAGCTCCACATTCGAAAAACGGCACCAGTATGACAGGCAAATACAAGGGACTCACATCCATGCTTTACATGTGTCCCACAGCTGGGATACGGGGTGGGGATGACCCACCAGCTTCTCCAATTCTTAAAAAAGAAATCATGCACCTCAGGAGGCTGAGGCAAGAGGATCACAGGTTCAAAATAAAGGGCTGGGGGTGGGGGGACTGAGTGGGATGTAACTGGATTCAATCCTCAGCATCAAAAAAAAAAAAGTAAAAAGATATAAAGAAATCATACACAGTGAGAAGAACACTGGACCCAGAGTCAGGAAACGTGATACAGTTGCCTGTCGTCTGGGCACACTTACACATTCTGTCACCTCTCTAAGTCTTAATCTCTCCTCTGCAGGACACAGAAGCAAAAATACCTGCCTGAGCCACCACATGGGCGAGGGGGTATTGTGGGAAGATTGTAAAAATGACATGCATATGAATGACAAGTGCAGGGCTGGACATATGTGAGACTTACTATTCATCTCTGGGTTCCTAAGGTTCATAAAGGAAGCACAGGAGATAGCCCAGCTGCTAGTAGCTGTGCCCCTGGGGGTGTGGTCACTATCCCTGCAACTCAGGTGTTTTCAATAGTGGGGATCATGAGATGGGACAAGATGGTCTCCAAGACCCCTCTGAGAGCCATCTGTCTGTGAGACCAGGATGGGAATTAGGAAGTAGGAAATGGGACAGCATTAGAGTCTACCTCCAGTGATACACAATCACAGTGATTTTGAGATAGTCTTCTACAAGGAACAGTGGCTGAGTCTGTGAGCTCTTTCTCCCAAACCCACCTCTCACTCCACAGAACCCAGGAGGTGTTGTTACCTGTCACCAGCTATTCTGCTGAGCAGGGGCTCCAGCCAGCCCTGGTGGCACTCACAGTGGGCATCCATGAAGACCAGCACGTCCCCTGTGGCCCTGGTGGCTCCCAGCATGCGGGCCCCGATGGCACCCAGCCTCTTATTGCTCCTGAGCAACTTCACACCCTCCAGCCTGGCCACATATTCGCTGAGAGCAGACTTGAGTTGTCCTGGAATCGATAGGGTTCTGGTCAATGGAGTCACAGATGCCATAGCCAATGGGATTCTGATAACCATTGCTAGGGTCACTGTCAGCAACTGTCCTTTAGAAGCCGTGATGAGCACAAAGGTCCTGAAACTCAAATGTGTTATTATAAGGTGGTTGCTGCTAAGATAAAGGTACCTCCTTAGTTTGGAAGGGGTTACAATTCTCTCCATCCAAAACCAGGAGGGATGGTGTGCAAAACCAGCAGAGGAGAGAACTTGCTAATGTTCTCTCATCCCCTAAAGCAATCACATGTCCATGAATCCTGTCTCTAGCTCTGCTCCCAGGGATCCAACATAAGACAGTGGTCAAGGCAGGTAAGGACAGAGGGCTCGTTTAATCAGCATCTGAGAGGTCACTGGGGTGCCGAAGCGGTCTCATTGTAGTGATGCTGTGGTAGGACAGAACGGGAACTTTAGCAATTTAGGATCTGACAGTCTGTGGCTTTGCACACTGACACATAGCAGCTCTGCTTACTGACATTTAACCATAGAGGCTTACAGCAGCTAGCAGGTATCTTACAGATGACCGCAGTAGCAGAAGCAGGGAACAAAGCAATGGGGGCAGAACAATCCCACTTTAGGCTTAGTGCAGTAAAAGTATCTAAGCTTTATGAGCTGAGAGTACCAAGACTATTGGCAAACTTGCATCATAAAAGGAATATAAAATGCACTCTCCAATAGAATTGCACCAACACCCTTGCCTTGACGCACCCCAAACTTCCCTTCTTAGTGTTATTTAGGATAGAGAGCTCCAGAATGATTGAGAGACTGCAGTGACAGTTTGAAATTCTCAAGAGCCTTTGAGGCAGATAAGAAAATCACCTGGATAGAGTGCTCAGAGGGAGCTGGTAAACCTTGATCTGTTCCTCCCAGAGAATAGCACTGAGGTCCTTTTGCAGAGGATCTGTCATGGGCTGGGCAACCCACGCATTTTCTGGTTTTATGACTCAATGTGGAAATTATTTCCCCTGGGATGAATAATCTGAAACATATCAAGCTGACTCTACTACGCTCCTGTCACATGGGGTGATTGCAGGCAGCTTGCAGTAGCTTTTGTTTTTCTTTTTTTTTTTTAATATTTTTTAGTTGTAGATGGACACAATATCTCTTTTTTAAAAATTTTTTTAGTTGTAAATGGACACAATATCTTTATTTAGTTACTTTTATGTGGTGCTGGGGATTGAACCCAGTGCCTCACGCATGCAAGGCAAGCGCTCTGCCACTGAGCTACAATCCCAGCCCAGCTTGCAGTAGCTTTGTGTCCTGGTTCTCCTCAGGTGTAAAGCATGGTAGGTAACCTCAGGGTGACTGTAAGGATTATAGGAGAACAGTGCGTGTGGTGGCTATGATCTGAGCTCTGGATCTCAGCAGGCACACAGGTCACAGGGGAGTGGCCTGAGGGTGAAGGGAGCCAGTGCCATCCCTGGTTGCAGAAAGTGCTTGCGCTTCAGTGTTGGCAGGAAACATGGGGCCACTGGACAGAGAGCCAGCCTAGTGGCGAGGGGCAGAAGGAGAGTTGGTAAGGAGGCAGCAAACCTTAATTGCTGGGCATGGGATCCAGATGCCTTCTGGGTGGACTGGTGAGCACTGCAGATGTGGGAGGCAGCCACTTCCTCGAACACCAGCTCCTCTACTTTTCACCCTCCTGGAGGATCCAGCCCAAGATGAGGGTTGGAAGAGCCTCTGGGCACTTTGACCAGCCAACCCAGCCCCGTCCAGTATCTGCTTATCAGTCCTGCCAAACACCCAGTCAGATGCAGCTCAGGAACCCATGCACTCCCATAGCCTCTGGCTAGTCTGACTTTCTGCCATGATCAGGTTGGAAAAAGTCTTGCCACGAGAGGCTGGGGCTATAGCTCAGTGGCAGAGCACTTGCCTACCATGTGTGAGGTATTGGGTTCAATCCTTAGCACCACACAAAAATGAAACAAAGGCATGCTATCCATCTACAACTACAAAAAAATTTTTTTTTAAATCCTGCCACAGGACTTTAGAGAGAAGAGGCCCTCATCACTGTTTCCTGTCCTCCATAACTTCCTTTAGAAATGTGCTTCTCAGGGCTGGGAATGTGGCTTAGTGGTAGAATTTCTGCCTGGCACGTACAAGGTCCTGGGTTTGATCCCCAGCACCAAATAAAACAAAATAACCATGTTTTTCAAACTTCAGAAAATGCCCAGCTTCCCTCCAAGTAGCCTCATCTTTCTACAAAGCCAGAAGGGGCCCATGGAGGTCATTTAGTTAAGTCAGAAATGAAGGAACCAAAAACCAGAGCAGCAACTCTCAGAGTGGTCCATGGACCAACAGCATCAGTATCACCTGACTAAGAATTCCCGGGCTCAACCTCAGATCCAGAAACTCAGGCCCTGTTTTAACAGGCCCACCAAGTAATTCTGACCCAGCCTAAGTTAGAGAACCACCAACCTTGAAATCAGGTGGGAGCTTCTCTGCGTTCACCTTCTTTTCAGGCCATCCCCAGTAGTGTTTCCTGTCATGACTAGGAAGCATTTGAGCAGATTTTGCAGTCTGGGCTCTGAGCCTTGACTCTGTCTACTCAGCAGGACTCAGCTCTGGTCAGTTCTTTCCTCTGGCCCCAGTCTCCTCGTCTGGGACAGTGGGTGAGTTGGTCTCACAAGGTGAGTTGTAAAGCTCTTTACCCAAGTTCTAGGATGAAGTGAACCCTCAAAAAAATGGTGACTCTTGGGCTGGGTCCATAGCTCAGTGGTAGAGCACTTGCCTAGCATGTGTAAGGCACTGGATTGGATCCTCAGCACCACATATAAATAATAAATGAATAAAATAAAGATCCATCGACAACTAAAAAAAAAATGGTGACTCTTCTTGTGATTCTTCAGCACAATAAGACAACAGTCTTATTGGACTATTTTGAGGTTGGGGCCTGAAAGAGAGACTCCAGTGGGATCAGACTGCAGTGACCCTCCCCAGGACCCTTCCATTACTTTCCACTTGCTTGGCTTTTCCCCCACTGCCAAACTGGTTTCTCCTAAGGGCTCTTTATTAATAAGTTCCTTGCACATGAATTCTTACCTAGAGCTCTGCATCTGGGGAACCTTGCCTAAAATGGTTTCCACCACCCCCACTTCCATGAGATTCCCACCCCCAGGGTTCCAGGCCTACCCCAGCAAGCCTGGAGGAAACCCATAACCACCTTGTTGACTGAGGTCATCCACGAGAATGATCTCTTTCAGGAAGGCCCTGGGCACTGTGTCAAGGATGCTGTGCACGGTCCTCAGGAGGGTGGACCATGCTTCATCATGGAAACAGAGGATGATGCTGGCCGTGGGCAGGCTTTCCTCAGGGTGCTGCTGCAGACACCTGCAGGGAAGAGCCAGGGAGATGTCAGGAGAAGGCTGCCCTCATCCTTGAGCTCACTCTGCAGGCCTGGCTGGGCCTTTCCACATCACATGGCCCCACCCAATCCAAGATCTCCTTGGATATTCTTAAAATTTCTATGTGAAGAGACCCCAACATACCTTACCATGGTGTTATCTACTTGCTGCCAATCCTCAAATCCCAAGAATTCCTTTACTATATTTAATCCATGCCCCTCTAGCTGTACTTGGCAGGGGTTGGCACTATTCTTGGCAGATGATTGTCCTGCTCTGTACAACAAGAATGAATGGCATTACCAACCTCAGAGAGCTGTCACAAGGCTTAAGTAGGATGATGTGCATTATGGTGTCCTGTGAACACTAATTGACATTCATTCAAGGACAGAGACACTATTTTCTTCTTCTTCTTTTTTATTCCCACAACCTAGCATAACAGCTGGCACACAATAAATGTTAACTCATAATTATTATTGTCAAAGAAGAAACAAAGTTCAACATCTGTGGGTTGACCACATGTCAGACACTGTATTTGACCCTTTGCACATATTACTTCACTTTCACCCCAAAATATGTCTATGGATTGTGCTATATCAGGCTCATTTTACAGTTGAGGCTCAGAGAGGACACAAGAATCCCCAAGGTCACATCACTGGAAAGTGGTAGAGCGGGATAGTCTACCTTCAGAGCTCTCCTGCACTTTTTGCTTTGCTGGTCGGTGGTGGATACCCAGGGTGCATGCTGCTGCCCACCCAGGGGCTGTCTGAACTTCCCTCACTTCTGTCCAGGTGAGTGGGCTGCTTGCCACTTGCTTTGGGTCTGAAGAGTCTGAGTGGGCCCAACATGAAATGAGTTGTAATAACAACCCAATATGTGGAGCTCACATTTATTCACAAAAGGCACCTTCCTAAAACATGTTTCTGAAGTGCTTCTTTCTAGCTGCTAAAAACATGTCCCTCCTCAGAGGGACACTGGAATTGGGGCTATCTCAAGACCCTAAACATCCATTACCTAAAGGCCTCTATGAAGGCAGAACTATGGGCAAGCATGGCAACCTGACTGAGGCTGGTCCTGCCCGAGGGACACGCATCTGAAAGAGGGTCCACTGTGCTGCTCATCCATTGAGCATTCCTGGTACCAACCTCAGTAGGGCTGAAAACACTTGACACACAGGAAAACTGTGGTGACTCTCCAAAGTCCTACCTGCAGAGAGGGGTCAATTGGTTCTAGGTAAGTGCATTCAGGTAACAGAACATAGAATTCCTAGGTGATTAAAAAAACACACAGACATCTCATACACTAGCTAAGTGTTTTTGTTAGTTCATAAATTTTTATGCCATTTCTTTCTATAAATATTTCGAAGCTTCTTAAGGGCTAAAGTATTTCTAGAATGAATTTGAAATTGGCTTCTAATATTTTTGTAGCCAAAGTGAAATGTAAGACTGCATGCCACAACAGAATCATCACTCAGAGAAGTCACTTTCTAGGATTTTTTTAGGGAAAGCAGCACTCTTTCTAGTAATTTTTTTCTTGCAATTGATAACATCTGATTTTGAAATAGTTTAAGACTCACAAGAAGTTGCAAGAATCATACAGAATTCTCGTGTTCCCTTCAACCAGCGTCTCCAAATGATATCTTCCATAACTATTCAATTGACCAACTGTTAAATTGTTCAATATGATTAACTCAAATATGGAACATTTAGATTTTATAGAACTTTAAAAATGTTTTTATTAGTGCACTATAGTCATACCTACTATTGGGGTTTGTTGTGACATATTCATACATGCATGGAAGATAATTTGCTCCATTTCAGTTCTTAGTACTTCCCTGCCCTCCTCCCTCCTGCTGTTCCTCTTAAAGGTGAAATTCACTGTGGTGAATTTTCACTCTTAAAGGTGAAATTCATAGTCATATGTGTACATGGCATAATTTGGTCAATTTCATTCATTAAAGAAATCCCTATGGACTATAGAAAGAGTTCCCTAAATGGACGATGATGTCCTTAGAATCATCCTTAAAACAAATAAAACAATGAACATATTTATATGGACTTTTGCAGTCTGAGTTCAGGGCTGTTAAAATAACATGTCCAACGTGGAAATGGCTTCCCTGCAAGGCTTTAGGAAGGGAACAGAGCGCTCCAGTGCATGTGGCAGACTTTGCTGAGTTCTCCTTCACCCCTCCATCCCCCTCTCCCGCTCTCTCCTTCCTCATATCCCTCCCTTGCTGGAGTTTTCCTCCCCCAATCCTCTGACTTCCAGAATTTCTACTCTGTTCTCAGAGCTGCTCCATCCTGCTCACAAGCAAATTCAGAGTGTCCTTTGTGTTATCTCCATTTCCTTGGATGTGGGTATAGGCGAATCTAGGGGTCCTAGGCCCAGGGCTGGTGGCTAGGAAAAGATAGATTTCTTCAGTGAATTTCAGTGGGTTTGCAACAAACTTACACTATTAGGTGGGCATATTGCCAGGAGGTTGGTATTCTAAGATAGGAAAGGAGTTTGGGGACAGAGAGGCCCGGATTTGGAATTCCTGTGGGGGCAGTATAATAGAGGGCTGCCCTGCCTGCCCGCAGGTCTGGCCTCTTTCTCCATCCTAACGCACAGAATGTGAGACTTGGAAAACAGATGTGTGTATCCCTGCACTAAAGTGGTCAAAAGATCTCAGACTTTTGAATCAGACCTATTTAGATTTGAATTTTCACTGTGCTGCTTCCTAAGATTCCTTGGGTAATACACTCGATATTTATAAACATCCATTTCCTCATTTGAAAAATAAGGATAATAATATTTGCCCTGTTGGGCCTGTTGTGAGAACTGAAGAATAATAATAGGCACTCAGTGATATTTTATTGCCATCTGGGGAAGAGATAGAATGTAATTAGCACAAATACTGCATTTATGATCATCTTCGTGAGCTATTGCTATCTCTCAGCAAATCTATGGCCTACTGGTCTACTTTCACATCTGGTTTTGTGCACCAGCACAATGGGAATGCCAACCATGGCCACTTCAGAGCTTTTGTGAGGAGTAAGTCTAACAAAATACCCAGCATCGTGCGTGTGGCACAGATCCTCTCAATGAAACAAATTCTCATTTAAACTTGAATTCTTTAAGATCACATTTCTTGCATATTCTCCAAAGTCAGGAGATGAGAGTGTCCTACTCTGCTGAATAGCTGGTGACAAGAGCACCTGACTTCTTCTCTTTAGCCTTCCAGAACATTCTCTGGGGAACCACAGTCTCTCTCCTGACAATTCAGATTATGTTGTGAAATTTTTGCAACTTACCACCTGGGCAAGTGACATGGGCAAGTCACTTGGCTCTGGGTGCTTTGGTTTCCTCAGAATGGGAAGGACCTCTGTGAAGATCAACTGACCCTCATAAAACATTAGGGAAATAAAACAGAGGTCTTGCTAGGACCTCTGTGAAGATCAACTGACCCTCATAAAACATTAGGGAAAGTCCTGCATGTTTGCTGCCATTAACAGACACATCATTACTATAAGAGGTACTCCTAAGGCTCTTGCAGACTTGAGATGCATTGGTCTGGATTCTATGGGGGTCCCTTTTCAGTAGATGGAAAATCAGGGAAGCTGGCATTCCAAAGAGAATTTCATAGACTCCCTTTGCTCCTGAGTCATCTGGGTTTCATGAGCAGAGGCTAAGTGTGTTTTCATAGTGACAGAAAAGATGGCTGGCTGATGGATGGCAGGGAGCTGAGCCAGAAAAACTAATAGGCCGCTAAGGGTTTTTCAGGGCCTGGTGGACTCTTGAGGGGGATGTGTCCCCATGCCAGGGAGGAGGGTCTCCTGGCAGCAGCTCAGAGAAGATCCTTCCCCTCTCCCAGGGGAAGAAGCTCACACAGCCTTTAGGACCCACACAGAGTGCTGTGGGCCACCTCTCCAGGCAACTGCCGAACTATTGGGAAACCAGACCTGAAAATAACTACAGAAATAATCTGGCATTTCAGGGGATGGCTAGCACCAGCTCTGAGTGAGCCCCCACTGTGGGTGTCAGAAAGCCCAGGACCTTCAGGGTTCCGCATGTGGAACTCGATATTATAAACAGAAGGGTGCAAGGCCTTGTGTGTCAGGGCCTCTTAAGGGATCTCTTTTTTTTTTTAAATATTTATTTTTTAGTTGTAGGCAGACAGAATATCTTTATTTTATTTTTATGTGGTGCTGAGGATCGAACCCAGTGCCTCACGCGTGCTAGGCGAGCACGCTACCACTGCGCCATAACCCCAGCCCTCTTAAGGGATCTTAAAGGGATCCATGATTGATTATCTTGTTTCTGGTGTCAGAGAGACTGAAGGAGGAGCCTGTGAATGGTGTAAGCTATATAGCTCCCAGACACCAGAGGAAAGAAAAGATAGCAAACACATGTGCTGTTTAACAGATTCACAGGCTCCAGGATGGGCTTCATCCACCTGTGGGCAGCATGGAGCCACCTGGGGATGGGCAAATGGGATGAGTCCTCTATTATATGCCCATGGGCACAGGTGGCAGCAGAGTGGAGAAAATGAGAGTGACGCAGATCCCCCGAGAGCAGCCAAACTGCAACTCCACCCATCTTGCTCCAAAACTATAAATTTAGGGAATCTTAGGAGAAGACTCTGAGTCAAATGGACAGGAGACCAGGCTTGGTCACTGGGTTCAAATGCTATGTCTTCTTATGTGACTTGGGTAACTGATAAAAACGGAAAATCATCCTTCCTTTCCATAGAACCCTGGCCTAACAGTGAAGTGCTCCTTATCATTCAGATAGCCATTGGGAGCAAAAGCCTCCAAACTCCTTGCTTACCCAGGAGGTGGCATTGGTGGTTTCCATTTAATTTTGTTAACATGGAGGGTAATTTCCCTTGAGTAGGTGAGGCCTGTGAGAGTGAGCGTTCACTCACCCCGTAGCTGATGTGAGTGTGAACAATTTGGGGGATGCTGGGAGAATAGTAAGAAAAGATCCAGGTGGTGAGTCCCTATTCACCTGTTTGGCAACCCTCGACCCCTGATGTCACCATTAGGATCCTGGAGCAAGAGGGTATGGGGGGGAGGGGGAGATGGGGAGAGAGGCAGGGTGCCAAAGACCTGTCCCCTGCTTTGCAATATCCGTGCTTTTCCCATTCCCTCCCATCCAATCTCTTAGAGCTTTGGATGGTGAGGGATGAGGGTGGATAGACCAGAGCTAGAACAATCTGAGCAGCTATTCAGTGAACTCTCTGAAAGCCTTCAAAAATCCTCTAAGATGCAGCCAGCTAGGATCTTCTAAAGGGCTTTAAAGTTTATCTAGGCAACCCCTCGCCAATTCTCTAACCCCTGTGTCCAGGAATGGAGGGAGCACCACCTCAAGGTCTACAGGGGCTGATGGGCAGCCAAAGAGACCCTGAGATCCAGAGACCCACCTAAAAGGAGTAGCCTATGTCACCAGACAGAAATTCAGCCCAGTTTTGCCAGGTCTCCCTGGTTTTCAGAAGAAGTGAGAAACCTCAGTTGTTTCTGTAAAATTCCCTGATATTTAAATGTTGGTCACTAATCCAATACTTTAAAAAATACAAAAACAAATTAATAAATAAAATGTATGACCAAACAGATATGTCTGTGAAAGGACGTGATCTGTGGCCACCATTCTGTAATATCTGAGTTACCCACCAGTGCTCTTGTATCTTGTGAAACATTTTGCTCTTTGGACTTCTTTCCCCTCTGAGAGTGGATGTGTTAATACCCAACACCCTGAACCCTCAGGGCAGAGGCTGGGTAATGCCTATAAGGATGATCTACATAGTCTCCCAGAGTTCCCGGCAGACCTGACCTCCAGCAGCCCACAGAGGCCACTGCCTTGAAAACACACTTGCCTGCTATTCTCTATTGTGTTCCCAGGAGTTCCTCCCAGTGTTCCTAGGATCCCTGCAAAACAAATCCTATCTTAGGTCTACTTTGGGGACCACCCAAACTAAAATAGTCCCTGAAATCATGGAGCTTATATCCCATTAAACCGATAACCAAATCTCTATTCAACAGTGGTAGCAAGTGCCCAAAGGAGACACGCAGGAGGTAGGGGTATGAAATCAAAGCCTACCTGAAGGATGGGTATCACAGGAGGGTTCAGATGGGGCATGGAGTTCTTGGTGGAGGAGGTCACAGCCTCAGGGGATGCCAAGTGCAAGAAGGGGCTAAGCATGTACCAGGAACTGAAGGAAAGACATTCTAAAATATATTTCCCCTTATCTGTCTAAAAATCATCCTAATAGCATTTTTCTATTTTATGATCTAAGCCATTTCAAATCCTTTGAAGGAACAAGGAAGGTAGGTAAATGAAAAACAGAGCAAGAAGCAAGTGATTCGAGCAAGGAAATTTGAGCAAGGAAGTACCCTTGTACCCTTGGTTCCTCTAATTCTTTATGTTGAGAGAGATGTATGGGACCCTCAGATAGACCACACAAGAGTGTGCCACAACATTACCATGCATCAGTGAGGTAGTGAGTGGCAAAGGCTTTGGGATTTTTTTTAAGGTACCAGGGATTGAACCCAGGGGTGCTTAACCAGTGAGCCACATCCCAGCCCTTTTCATTTTTAGACAGGGTCTCACTAGGTTGCTTAGGCCTCATTAAGTTGCTGAGGCTGGCTTTGAACTTGTGATCCTCCTGTCTCAGCCTCCCAAGCTGTTGAGATTATAGGCATGCACCACTACACCTAGTGGCTTTTGTATTTTATAAGTAAGGCCCCAAAGTGATTAGATTCTTATGCAGAAGATCCAGAAAGAAATGCATGGTGTCTCAAATCATGGGGCTACTTTTGCTGTGCTTCAAACTAGATGTCTGGGGAATATTTTACTATCTTGGTTTGTATGTGTTGCATGTTTCCAAAAGCCCAGCCCTGATCTCATTCATTCATCTTTTTTTTAATATTGTTTTTTAGTTGTCAATGGGTCTTTATTTTATTTATTTATATGTGGTGCTGAGAATCTAACCCAGTGCCTCACACGTTAGGCAAGTGCTCTACCACTGAGCCACAACCCCAGCCACACATTCATTCATCTTTTGAGTGGCAGCTAGGGCTTTGGAATCAAATCAAACCAAGTTTGAATCCTGGCTCAGCTATTCACATCCTTGACTAGCCAACACAGGGGGCTGATACCTTTCTCCAACCCAGAGGTGGAGCTTGGATTCAAAGGGATAATCCTGGCCTCAGAGAGCTTCAATGCAGGTCCACTTTGCATCTTCACAAGCCAGATCAGAGGAGTCCCAGGTCCTGTGCTTAGACAGAGATGGATGTGCTCTTTCTGGGCCACTCCAGGATCCCTTTAGAAAATGCATTTGGATGATGATTCTGAAGAGGATGAGTCACAGCCTTGTGCCAGATGGCCTGGCTGTAACTCTAAGGCTCTCCCCAACCCCTACTCACCAGGCCAGTGTAGGAAGACTTCTGCAGGGATTTCTCAAGCTGTTTTGGGGTTACTGACTCCCAGATCTCAGATATCACCAAATCAGCAGGGGCTCCCCATTGAGGTGGGCTTCCATATTTCAAGCCCTGATAACAGCCTGATTGCCTGTCTGTACCCCAGTGCACCTCAAGCACCTTAGGGTTGGGGCTGAGTTGTGAACAACTTGTATAGTTGTTAAATTTTTGTTTGTTTGTTCAATAAAGGAAGGAAGACACTGTTCTTGTTCTCAAGGAGTACATAAGCTGGTCATTAAAATTATCAGGAGAAATACCATAGAAATAAGTTCCAATGTGAAGAGAAACTCCAAGTATTGAGTCCAGCTTGTCTGGTAATTTCTAGGACTCATCTTGGAAATACCAACTTCCTGGCCTCCCTTGGGCTAAGACACAGTGCAGACACAGTGTAGACAGCAGCCCTTGAAGGAGAGAGAAGTATAGACAAGGGCAGAGTTTGCATCTGAAGCTGAGGTGGAGGCTGCCAGCCTGCCATGCTCCATTAGCAGATACAGGCCTCAAGAGGTGTATGCAAGCCCCTCTTCTTTGTAGGGGTTCTCTGAGGGCCCACAGTCCCTTTCTGAGGTGCTTCCAGGGAATCCAGGGTTTGTTCTGATCCTGGTCCCCAAGCCCTGGGCCAGAGATAGGCACTCCCGAGAACCATCAGTCTGAACACTGGCCAGAGGCCTATGCTGTGTCTTGGAGCAATGACTCCATCTGGTAGGGACAGCCTCCCCCAGATAATGGCCAGACCCTCCAGGTTATTCTATCTCAAGAGTTTGCATTTCAGAGGTACAGGAAGGGGTGGCCGATAGTAAGACAAAGCTGAAGCTGCAGAAGGCAGGCGGCAGCCATGCTTCTCAATATTAATGTGTACCCAAATGGCCCCAGAGCTTGTTAAGTGCAGGTTCATAGTGGACCAGGCTGGGGGAGCCTGCAGGTCTGCACTTCTAGTAAGTTCTCAGCTGAGGCAGATGCGGTTGGTCCCTGGACAACTGCTCGAGCAGCGGGCAGTGGTGCTCAGTGGCAAGACAGTAGCAGGTGAGTTGACACAGAGCAGGATGCTGGAGCAGGGGCCTGGCACTTCCTGATGAAGGATGTCAGGAGGGACAAGGCCCTCAACGTAGTATGCATTGTGAGTCTCTGACCTGTCTCCTTCCTCTGGTCTGGCCTGGATAGTTCCCTCTTTCTTCCTTATTCCCCATGTAGTGGTTGGACAGAATGGGGACTTTAGCAGTTTAGGATCTGACAGGCTATGTTTTTGCATGCTGACACACAGCAGCTCTGCTTAGTGACATTTAGCCGTACAGGCTTGCAGTGGCTAACAGGGACCTGTAAAAGATAACCACAATAGCAGAAGCAGGAAACAAAGTAGATTGACAACAATCCTCCTTTAGGCTTAATGCAGTAAAAGTCCCTAAGCTTTATGAGCTAAGAGTCCCTAGGCTGTTGACAAACTTGCACCCCTATAAGGAATGTAGAATACACCCTCCAATAGAATTGTACCAACTCTCTTGCCTTGATGTACCCAAAACTTTTATATATAAAAAGTAGAAGCCCTGTTGTGCTTGGGGCTCAGACTTTGGGAATTATCCCTCTGGGCCTTGGTGCCACCAAGAAAGTGTTGCTTCTAGATCTCAGTGACCTGACTCTCATTTTCCCTTACAATGTCAACCTGCATAACCCCATTGTCTTCAGTAACTTGAGCATCTCAGTTCCTTTTCACCTTTGAGGGCCTTGATCAGTGGTTCTCAGGCCCAGCTGCACGTTGGAATCACTTAGAGTCCCAGAGAATCCTATTTAATTGGTCGGAGTTGGAACCTGGCACAATGATTTGTAAAACACTCCAGTGGATCCTAATGTTCTGCCACACTGTGAACCATCAGGCTTATCAGAGCTTCTCAAACTTTAACATGAATATAAATCCCCTAGGGATCATGTTAAAACAGACATTTTCACCCAGGAGGTCTGAGTGGGGCCTGAGTGTCTACATTTCCTGTGCTACAGGTCTGAGGACCACACTTGGAGAGGCACTGTTGTAAATAAAACCAAATTTCTTCTGTAGGAATTAAAAAATGCAAGGTGCAGGTTGATCTCCACTAATGTGATCCCCAAGGCCAGCTGGGTTTGTACAGAAGCACATAACAAAACTCTCCTACACTGGCTACCCCGAGTGCCTTGACCCGAGTGGTTATACTCAGCCCTGTGCATACCACAACCCCATTGAGGGGTGATGGATCCAGAGGGGGGTGTCCCATCATGTCCACACTGGCCTGAAGGGCTCAAAGCTTGGTGCTGGTGGGTTCCCTTCATGGTGTGGCCAGAAGCACGGCTTGTGCTGACCATGTTGGGTGTTTTCCCTCTTTTTAGTGGGAGGTGGGGGTAGCAGGTAGAGAGGGCTGAGCTGAGGTCCAGCCCTGGTGCCAGCCCCACCCCATTCCTGTACTGGCTCTTCCATCCCAGCCTCTCAGGTTGACTGATGTCCTGTCTGTTGCCTCCTCTCTGTCAGGCCAGGCTGTCAGAGTCAACAGAGGGGCGAGGAGTCACCCTGGAGGTGTCCCTGGAGGGACAGAGGTTTTGCAGGGAACTGAATGGACCTGGTGAATTGCAACACTGCTTACTGCTAGACAGCAAAGCTGCTTCCAGAGTGATTCTCTGGCTCCTGCCCTGCCCCAGCACAGCCTCTCAAGCAGGAAGGAGGAAAAAGGGAGGAGAGCCCTTGCCAGCTCTCCATGGCTGTGAAGCGTCCATCGCCTGGTGCCTCATGGCCCTTGGTCTCGGCCCAGGTTGTACATCAGAACCACTTGAGAGGTTTAAAACCCTCCATGCCCAGGTCTCACTCCAAACTAACTGAATAAGAATCCCTAAGGTGGGGTCTGAGCATCAGGACTTTTTAAGACTCTCCAGATAATTCCAGCATGCCTCCAAGTTTGTGATGATTTAACAACCCCCAGGGACAGAAAACAATTGGCTAGAGAAAGGATGATGATATGAGTCCACAGCTCTAGCTTTTCTCTGTCTCTCAAAATTATTTCCTCAGCCTTTATTGAAGAATATAAGGGGAACATCTGTTTGGACTTTAATACTGGGGGGAGTGCAATACATGGGAGAACATGCTTTATCATGTTCTCTGAAATCCCATCGTTATCATTCCATTTTACAGTTGAAGAAACTGAGGCTCAAAGAGGCTGAGTGACTCATACAAGGTCAAACAGTAAGAGGCAGGACCAGGATTCAATTTCAGGGTCACTTTTATAGGAGTATGAATTAGTCACACTTGTGAGTACATAAAACATGGGCTAAACCCATGTTTAATGCAAGTTATAAGTTGGTGCAAACAGAATAAGACTGACTGCAACTAAGCTGATGTTTACATTTCATGCAATCTCCCAGGATCACAAGGAACACTATTTCTCTCTGCCTCTCTTCTCTATTTCCTGATTGCAGTACGATCTCTCTGGAAGAACCTTCCTGAAGAACCTCTCCACTCACTTTCTATACTAATAGTTCCCCAAACAGTCTAGCATCAGTCTTTAAAAAATCAGATTACTTGTTTCTGACCCAGAACTATGGAAAGTCTCCAGTGAGGGGATCTGAAAGGCTATGTTTTTAACATGCATCCAGGAGAATCAGTACATATTTTGGAAATCAGTGGTGTAGCCAATTGCTGTTGAAAAGGGGTGTCTGTGGGAGCTTAGCCTCTTGGGTTGCTGCCCTGACCTACTGAACCAGACTCTGCTTTTTCACAAGCTGCCCAGGTGAGTGGCAGAACGTTTGAGGAGCCCTACTCTGTGCCTTAGAGCAGTGGTTCTCAAAATGTTTTCAGATCAGCAGAAGCAGTATGTGGGAGCTTGTAGAAATGCTAATGCTTAAGCCTCAACCTGGACCTACTGAATCAGAAGCAGGCGAGTTAGACGCCAGGAATCTGTATCTTAACAAGTCCTCTGGGTGGTTGGATGCACACTCAAGTTAGAGAGCTGCTTCCCTGGATGTTGAGATATGAAGCGCTTGCTCATGTGCAGCCTCTTCAATCTTAGGAATCCATTGCCCTACACTGGATCCAGGATGCTCAAAGGACAGCTGGGGCCAGACTTGTTCCTCCTCGCCTCTCCTTTGCAAGGCTGGGATAATCCTATGCCTCAGTTGGTGGCTCCATCCTTGGCCCCTCTGTTTATTTCATCTGAGTATTCTAATTCAGTTGTATGCCCTCCCCACAGCACAAGCATCCCTGTGAGTCTGGGCTGTCTTGTAAAGAAGCGATTGGTTAGAGTGGACTTCCATCACTCTTATGGATATCACTCTGTAAGTCTCACTTCTGTCTCTTGCAGAGGATTTTCAAGGTCTCCATTGTGAGCAAACGCTGAGTCTGCTGCATCTAGCTGGCACTGAGTATTTCATGGGGCACACCCAGCTCCTCCCATGCCCTGTGGTGAGACACCAGGTGGCCTCAAATCCTCAGGACCACCAAGGATGCTGGGCTAGCCTCTTCCTATGTATCCCCCCAGGGACCTGTCTGCGTTTCCTCCACTTCAAGATAGAAAAACTTGAAATGCTTCCAGTCCATGTGACTTGCCCAACCCCTGGCCTGGGAAGTGGCAGATTTAGAAAGTCTAGCATGGTGGTTGAATTCGACTTTGGTGTCAGACACACCTAGTGAGATGACTTGGCCCCTCTACCTTTCAGTGCCTCAGTTTTTTCATCCATTAAATGAAACCTACTTTATGGGTTTCTTATGTAGATTAAATAAATGAAAACTTCTTGGCAGAGTCTCTAGTATATGGTAAGTGCTCAATAAATGTTCACTATAATTTTACCTCTCTTGCCTGAGGCAATCTTTGGATGGCTTTTATATTGATCTTTTTCTTTTTTGGTCTTGCATTATTGTTAACTTTATTTGAAAGCTCCCTATTCAAACTGAACTCCAGGAGGTACTCACAGAAGGCCTGGGGGCCCAGACAGGGGCCTGGACAAAGGCCAGGGCTGGCATGGGGGTTCTTTTGAAAGAATTGGGGCCAGAGATGCTTGTCTGGATAAGGAGTCCGGATGGGCTTGCAAGAAGCTCAGAGGCAGGCACGGAGTACGCTATGCAGGAGGCAGCGGCAGCGGCCCGGGATCTCCCATGCCTGATGGGAAAGCTGGGAAAGCTGTGGTGCAAGTCCCGCATACAGTAAATGCTTAATACTTGGCTATTTTTTTCCTGCTTTGTATTTCGACACAGTTTTAAGGGCGTGGGAGGAGGAGAGCGCTGTCACCCTGGAGGGAGGGTGGGCGTTGTTGCCTGGCTTCGCAGGAACTGTCGTGTATCAAGGAGCGGCGTGGGAAAGGCAACTAGTGTGCGACCTGAGGAACGGAAGAGACCGGTCTGCGCAGGCTGCACTTAGCGGTGGAGGCCAGCAGAGGGCGATGCACACCTCCACACAGAGCGGTGCTGTGGGATGCCTGGCAAGCTGGGGGTGGAGAGACCAACTGTTTTGCTTAGACTGGAGTTGAGGGGTTTTCCCAGGGCCAGGGACTTTCAATGCTGATATGGGGACAGTCCCAGGCGAACTAAAACCAGTCAGTTACTCTGGCTGGAAGAAGCAGCCACCAAAGTGGTGCACACACATATGCACACATATACATGCTCACGTCAAACACACCTGGCACAAAATGTACCCACTTGTTCCACATACTTACACACCTACCCATCGCACACTCATGCTCATCACAGCACATGCATAACACATACAGTATGCTTGCATATTTACATGTACCACTTTGCACAACACATAACACATGTGCAACATGCTCACAAAATACACATGTGCAACACAGTCAAAACAAATACATTTGCACCCATGTACCACACTCATTTGCAAAATACTACCTCACAATACCTCACAGGTGCAATACATGTGTTCATTACACCAAATGCATGACATACACAATATACACATATATTATATCCATGCACAATATACAGTATCTGCATATCTGCACACAGCACACATGCCACAAAATTCACTCACTCTGTACCACGTGCATACAATACATCCATGTATTTCATGATGCATGCATAACACAATAAACTTGCACAAATACACATGTGCCACCCACACATTCATTTATAACATGTGTAACACATGCAATGCACACACTCACCCAGTATACACACAAGCATATCATGTGCATGCAACAAGGTCACAACATGATACACATGCACACATGCATCATAGGCAAGACAAGCACCACATCAAAACACACACAGACACATAGGCACAGTGCATGTACGCATTACCACGATGCACAACATACACAATACATATATCACTATGGTCACAAACACATCCACAACATGCTTGCACACATGACAACACACAACACAGCTCTATAAGTGCACATCACACCACTTACACAACATACACCAAGCATACAAGCACCACACAATACACAATTCACGCGTACCACACACAACATACATGCATTTCTATTTAATATATACACAACACAATGTACACACCATACACAGCACATACACAACCCACACATACACAAATACACAAACACACATATGCATAGCACACATGCACACTCCTTTGGTAGCCGAAGACTCTTGTTTGAGGTAATGTTTCTTATTTGCAAAATGAGGATATTCTTCCTGCTGTAGTCAATGGGAAAATGCATCAAAAAAATTGAAAACTGGTCCTTTATTTGGCAATCATTTCTTTACTGCGTGCTGGGATATACAATACAAATTCAGTGCTAACCTTCTCTGGGGCTCACAGCATGGTAGGGGAAGCAGGCATTGAACAAATACATACATCAATGACCATTTAGCTTTAGTTGTACTAAGTGCTAAACTCCAGGGTGCCGAGAGAGCACAAAACTGCAATGGGGTGGGAGTTTCCTGAAAAGAGCTTTATAAGCCAAGGCCTGTGGTCAGAGCAGCAGGAATGTGAAGGCTAGGGTGAGGTGATGAGGCACCAGGGTTCACAACTTAAGGAGGTGCTCACACTCAGGTGCTGACCCTGCATCTGCATGCCCCTGAGCATGAGTGGCAGGGCAGCAAGGCTGAGAGGGACCAATCAGGGACTGCAGGAGCATATGCACTGCTCCCCTCTGCTGCTCTACACATATGCTCTTGCTTCAAGGGGTTAGAGGATGTGTTTGCTTTCCAGGAAACCCTCTGAGCTCTGGGAAAAGCCATGACTTCTATGGAAGGGCCTTTGATCACCCAAGCTAACCAGCTGCTTCACTCCTGGAGGCTGGTAAGCAGTGCCCCGCCCACTTCCCCTTGGCCAGCCATGGTAAGGCAGGGCCAGGGTGTAAAGGATGAGCCTACCATCTCCCTGGGCACAGATCCACATGTCATACAGACTTCTCAGCTTATCTCCTGGGGTTGGGGCGCCCTGCCAGGCTAAGCTGCAGTCAGCACAGTATTCTAGCTCCTGGGCACTGGAAGTAGTCCCTTGGTCTAGCACATTAAGGAGGGTGGCACCAAGGAGTGGTGGTTTAGGCAGTCTGGAGCTTAAATGCCAGAATTCGAATTCCTGCTTTGGCATGTACTAGCTGTGACTGTGGGCAAGCCACTTGGTCTCTCTGTGTCTTATTTTCATTCCTATAAGAATAGCAGGATGTTAATACTAGCACCCATCCTCCAGAGTGGTACAGACTTCACAGGACTTCATGAGTTAGTACATGGAAAGCTCTTAAATTAAAACCAGGCACATGGCAAGAGCCACATAAATGTTAAAAATAATTGTTATTTTGATGCAAAATGAAAGCAAACACTAACGACAAGCCTAATATAAAAATGTTTTGGATTCAGAGCAGTAGAACTGGAAGGTGCATGGAGAACATCTGCTCCAAAATTCTTCATGTGTTACACAGATAAAGCTGTGTGACCTGATGATCTAGAGTAGAGACAAGACAAGAGCCCAGGGCAGGGAAGACAATGAACAAGCAAGAACTCCTCACTTTCTGTTCTCAGGACAGTGCCTCTCACCTGGAGGCCTTGTTAGATACAGATCACCGGAACCCACCCCCAGGGTCTGAGATAAAGTCTGAGGATCAGCATTTCTAACAAGTGCCTCATCAGCAAGGGTCATGCTGCTCCTGGGGACCACACCTTGAGAAGCACTGCCCTATCAACAGAGGAGGCTGCCACCTGATCCCACCACACCAGACAAGGCAAAGCCAGGGCCTTACTTACAGAGGGTGCCGCACCTCCGGCAGGGCCCTGTGAAGGGGGAGGCGGGCACTGAGCACCTCGTTGAGACCATGCGAATCCAGGCTGAGTGGGGTCATTTCCTTTTCTTCTGATACCTCCCCATCCTCCTCCTCGGCCCCCCAGTCCCTCTCTGGGGCTTCCTCATCCTGCCTCTTGCTCAGATGCTTGATGAGCCGGTAGCTGCCACCTCTCCTGCCCTGGCTCTGATTCCTTCTGGCCCTGGGTGAAGCCACAGCCACTAGCAGCTGATCTTCCCGTAGCGAGATAAAGGGTGGCAGGCCCTCCAGGAGGCCGTAATCTTCACCCTCATCCTCAGCCTCCAGGACCCATTCCTGAGATTCCCCAAAGTCCAAGCGGTACCCGCTTTCAGGGTTGTGCTTTTTGGCCTGGGCTGTGACAGCCTGGTGACCGGTGTGCAGGGGAGGATGCAACATGGCCACCATCATCAGGACGCATCCCAGCATCAGGAAGAGCAGCAGGAACTGAAGTCTGCATGGTCCATGCCTGTATCGCTTCCTTAGGAGCATGTTGCTACAACTTGCCAGATGCAACAGGTCATGTTCAAGTTTGCTTTCTCATCCGGCTCCAGGTTCCTTCCAGCTTGCAGCAGGACCTGGTTACTCGTTCCACCTGGAAGTTTCTTTTGCCAGTCACTTAACCTGTTCCTTTTTTCCCATCTGACATTTGCCAACAGCGTGTGTAAAACCTGCTTCCACTTATAATCAGAAAGTCCATAGGACCCCCGTTTCACCCCAGGTCCTCTGTGTAGTTCTCTTTAATTGCCTTCCAAGAGCCCATTCACAAGGACTTTAAATTGAATTGCTTGCTCCCCTTTTACCCTGCTTTTCTCCTTGGGGAAAAAAAAAAATGAGTCCATTCTGCTCAGGTGTTTAGTCCCATGTGTTTCTTTCCCCCTTTGCATGAATGGTCAGGCTGCTATGAGATGTCTGGGGTGAGCTGGTGGGTTCTCAGTGAAGCAGAGCTGACAGCCGTCCCTCTTTGGACACTTCAAGTCAGGTCAGATCAACAGATGTAAAGCCGGCAGGCAGTGCCTGATTTCCTTTCACACATAGTTCTGCTCAACGGAGAGCCCTCTGCCAGACACAGCCCGAGCCAAGCGAGTGTCTCGCTCCTGGTCCTAATGCCCTCAATGTTCCCAGGCTTTGCACAACCCGAAGGCGTCACTGCTAGAACCAAATCAAAACAGGAATGTCCCAGGAGTTCAGATTTGAATCTGGTTCATAGGAAGAATTCTTTCCCCACCCAAAGGAGTAGGAAAGAGTATTCCCTCCTGGTGCAGAAAGGCTGCACTTGTGACATAGATGGGAGGAGCTTGCTGGATATTTGTGCCCTCAGCCTCCCACAGGTGATCTGCCAGGCTAGGATGGATGCTCCTTCCCTTCCCAGGGACCACTGCCCCTGCCCTCCTGTAAATGAGGGGATGGCAGTATGTAAGCCGCTCCTGCCACAAGAGCACTCCAGCCACTGCGGAGGGACATGCTGGAGCAGGTGTGGCACGCCCCTCCAGTGGTAAAACTCCATTCAACCCACACCCAGCACCTACTATGTCCCAAACTGCCCTGGGGTCTTGGATTACAGCAATGAATCAAACAGTCAAAACTGTGCGTGCTTCATGGCGCTTCCATGCTAATGGTGGAGACAGATGATTAATTAAAATATACAGAGAGTCAAATGGTGACAAAGGCGAAGGAGAAAAACATTAAGCATGTATGGGGGCTGGGTAGCACAGACTGGGGTCGAACATGACCTTGAATGGTAAGGGAAGGATTCACAGGAGACTGAGCATTTGTGCAGGGGACAGGGTTACATGGCTATCTGGGGATGAATGTGTCAGAGAGTAACAAATGTGAAGGTTCTGAGGTGACAGTGTGCTTGGCATGAGGAAGAGCAAAGGGCTAGAGCAGCACAGGCAGAGTGGAGCATGATGGGAGATGGAGTGAGAGGTGAGGGTGGGGGAATCTCGCGGGACATCCCTTGGAGAGCACTGAAGGTATCTTGGTTTCCTCTCCGAGTAAGATGGGAGCCCTTGCAGAGTTTGAGCAGAACAGAGAAACAACCTGACTTAGGTTTTAACTGGATAGCTCTGTCTGCTGGGTTGAGTATTGGCCAGTGGAGAGCAAAGGACAAAAGCAGGAAGACCAACTTCTCCCATGTTCTGTCAAGATGTTATTGGTTTTGACCAAAATGGTATCAGTGGAGGTGATGAGAAATGGGTAGCTTTCAGATATATTTTAAGAAAGAACCTATAGAATTTGCTGATGGATTGATATCTGGCATGAGAGAAAGAGGAGGCAAGGAAAGGTTCAAATCTGGGGTCTGACGAGTTGGAAGAATAGACTTGCCTTCAACCAAGATGGTGAAGGGGAGGAGCAGGTGGAAGGAGTGAAATCAGTGGCTCATGTAGGGATATGTGGCACTGGAGATGTCTTATAGACAGCCAAGAGGAGATAAAGTGTAGGCCGTGGGATATATGGTAGCTGATGTTCAGGGAGAGGTCTGCTCTGCTCTGGCTGCAGCAGCGCAGAGGTGGTGCTTGAAGGCCTGAGACCTGAGCTCACTGAGGACCTAATATAGACAGGAGACCATGTAAATCCAGGCTGAATCCAGCACACTCAGTTCTTGAGCTTCTGACTCCAACAGGAAAGGTAGCTGACCATCACTGGAAGCTGCATTTCTTCTGATGGCTGTAGGAATGAAGTAGGCAAAACTGCCACTGGGGAATTCTTGCAATGAACTTGCTCACTATTTTCTGTTTTGATTTTGATCTTAGAGTGTGAGCTTAAAAATTTCATGAAAAAAAACCACTTTTTTTCCTTTTGACTCAGTCACTTCTTCCAGTGTATGTGTGCACGCACCGGCATGTGTGTTCATGTGGGCATTTGTGCACATGTGCACCCATGTATGCATGTATGTTTTCCCTACGGTCATTCATAAAGTCCGAGGTGGACTAGTGGGTTATATGTTGTTCTCTCAATATCTCATTACAGTGCACTAATAGATAGCACTTAGGGATTAACAGTTGGATCCTAACTTTTAAATCCCCAATCAGAGTACATTAGGATGGAGGACGGAGGTTGTATGACTTTCAATTTCAAGAGGCAGTCACCCTGGAAGATCAGAACTTCTGGGACATTTTGAGGTTAATGAGATGATAAATAAAAAAGGTTTCAAGGTCTGGGGTTGTGGCTCAGCGGTTGAACGCTTGCCCCTCATGTATGAAGCACTGGGTTCGATCCTCAGCACCACATAAAATAAATAAAGGTATTATGTTCATCTACAACTAAAAAAATATTTAAAAAAAAAAAAGGTTTCAAGGTCAGTGTCACGTCCACTGCCCAGTTGTGCCAGGGCAAGGGGGTGGGTTGCAGACAGGCCAAAGAAAGTGCCCAGAAATGACAAGAGAGACATTTATTGGGGAGGAAGCTTACAAGAAAGAGATCATTGAAAACCTCAAGAAGAGTTCGATGGCAGTGGGCTGAACAGATAGAACCTCCATCCCTTAAGGGGCTTCGCCAAGCAGTGCCTACTCTCCTTCACAGCATTTTGTCCAGGGGCAAGCAGCTAGATGTGAGTGACATGTATTCTTTCCAGTGCTCTCAGTTCTGCATTGTCCCCACTCAGAGTGGGTTTTATATGTAGGATGCAGAAGCAGTGACATCAGTTAACTCACTCAAATTGCTTACATGACCAGCACCCCAAGAAGCAACTATCCTGGCACACATGAAGGAAAAGTAGCTGTCTACTTAGACGATGCTAACTTGCCCTAGTTCCCAGTGTTCGTAAGAGGAAGCCGTGTCCTTCAAGATAATATGTATCTGAATTTCTGGCCCAGGCTTGCTCTCATTGTTCCTTTAACTTGGCTAGGCTTGGGGAAACCATTCAGGAACATGGTATTTGACTGTCGCCCCCTTTTTTTAGAAATGACACACGAGGAGGCTTTCAGAAAAACCAGTGAACATTGTCACCATCCTCAGGCACAGAGTCTTCATCCACTCTTCTCTAGTGGTACTGGCTTCAAACTAATTAGAATATCCCACTCAAGGACCTCACCCTGGCCATATTGCAGCTTGGTCTCTCTTTCCCCAGAAATCTACCCACATGGCTCATTTCCTCACATTTATGTTTACTGCAATGTCTGCTGATCAGTGAGGCCTCCAGGGACCCCATCCGCTTCTATGTTGAAAATCCATCCAGCTACATGTGGCATTCTCTATCCTTGTCCTTTGTTTTCGGGGCAGAATCTGTGGCTCTTCTCAACACCTGACAAATTAAAATACCCAACTTTCAATTTTCAGATTTTTTCATTCCACCAGCATAAACTGTAAGCTCAACAGGAGCAGGGATTTTGTTTTTCCATGACTGTTGCCCCAGAGTCTGAACCTGTGTCTGGCATAACCACTCAATAACTATTTGTTGAATGAATAAAAAGACAACTATATGCTGTTGAGTCAAATCAAGTCTGGGTGTTTTCTGAGACCCTGGGATTTAGATCAATTCTATAAAGATTCCATATAGCCCATAATCATGGGATGACATTTTAAGGGTACTGTGGAGCAAATAAAATGCCCAGGTACTCCTAAATGGACAGTCACCTAAAAAAAAGGCTTGAACTGCTCCATGTCTACTGGAGTGGCTCGGGGTTGGAACATGACTGCCAGGGTCCCACCATGCTGGCCTGGACTACAGCCCCATCAGGCTCCTGGAGAAGTTCACTCGAAGGGGCCCCCTGAGGGACCACCAAACCTTCATTACACAATGTTAAAGGAAGAAGTCCCCTGGCATAGGACCCAGACTCCCCCATGTCCCCAAGCTTCATAGAGTCACCTTGGACTAGAGGAGGCAGGCGACTTTCCTAATTGCAAGCCCCTGGTCACCCCTCACCTCGTATGCTCTCCCTACTCCTGGCTCTCTGGAGTGTTATTTTGCTGCCTATAAGTCTCCTCCTGGCCCCATCCTCCCTCCATCACCCAGATGTCAGCAAAGCATCCTCAGTCTGCAACCCTATCACTTAGCTTCTCTCCTATTCTAGCTAGAATTCTCCCTTTTTCCTTCCAGGAACAAAACCAAGCAAGACACGGATCCCCAAAACACAGCACAAACGTCCTTTTTATCTCCATCTTATTCCTCCTGGCCTCAGAAATGGGACAAACCTAGGAGAATTCCCTGCTGTTACCTTCCTTCCAGGGCTGCACTGCCTGGGCTCTGTGGGACAGCGGGATCTAGGATGCAGTCCTGGGAAAGGGCTGTACCCTTCCCCCCATCACCTGGCTCCTGAGGCTCAGAGCCTGCCCTCTCCTGCTCCCTCACCTTTGTTCCTATTATGAGATTAGTTGTGTCCTCTAAAAAAGATGTTGAAATCCTACCCACCCAGGACCTGTGATTAAGACCTTCCCTGCAAGTGGGTCCTTGTAGGTGACAAAGAAGGGATCCAAGCTCAAGTTCCTCTCTCTAGTCCTCAGGTCATGTTCTGCTTGCGTGTGAGGGGGAAGAAAGGGAGCTTAGTGATTGTGTGTATAAATTTCAGGCCACAAATTCATGGTCAAGACCAGATGAATGTTTTTGTTTTTTTCTATCAGTGAACTTGTGAACCCATCTTTTCCTCAGTGATGGAACCATTCTCAGGAGGTTCAAGGTTTCTCTATCTACTCCCTCTCCCCAGGACAAGGTCACATGAGGCTCAGGCACGGGGGTGCAGCATCAAGGATTCCCTCACATTGTCATGTCTATATGTCAAAATCCTCTGGAAGCATCCTGCTCGTGTTTGGCTTCCAGACCCTTCTCTGCAGAGGTTCTGCCACTGCTCCTCAAACACAAGTTCTTTTTCTTGCCTCACAGGCTTTCTGTGACATGCTCCTACCACTCTTCTTGGGGACACAGAGAACTTTATGATCCACCAGGATCAAAGGCCTCTTTGCTTTCCCTTCAACCATTCCTCTTCTGGCCTAGGAGATTTTAAATCTATATTTAACTTTTTTGTTTTAATTTTCAAAGAGATTGTGGCAGCTCTATGTCCCCTTAGCCTAGCTCTGAGTCACCTGCAGCTGCAGGTAGACTGTTACCATGCTCATAGATCACTTACCACTGCAGATGGCTGCATCTCTCTACCTGAGGGCTTCTCCAGCACCCAGCGTGCTGACTCACCTTTCATGCAGAACAAGCCAGAAGTGCTAGGGAATTAACTCCAGGGGCAATTTCAGTCATCAAGAAAAGGAAAATTGGTGATAAATATCAAAGCAGATAATACTGAATAGGCTTGGTGGAACCATTCTGAGATACGATCTATGAAATTCTTCAAAGAGTTCCTCATAGGATTGAACCCCTGACTGTCCACAAGGTAACCATAATAAATATGTTCTTCAATACATCTTTTATTCACCATCTCCCTCCTCTGCCTTACTCTGACCCCCTCACTTTTGTTTCTTGGGTTCTCTTCCCAAATGAACTATCTGCATCCAGTTGTCAGATGGGAAAAAGGCTAGGGTGTAGGAAAAAAAATGAGAACAAAGCATATCGGCACCCCAAAAATACTATCCCACAATCTGAATTACAGGTGTCTTTGAAAGTCTAAGAGGTCTAGGAGAACAGTGCATCTCTGTCTCTCATTTTCTCTCTAATTCTTAGAATAAAAGTCCACTGGTGGTGAATGAATGCAGAAGGCAGAGGGGTGCACTGTCCTTTGTACCAAAACCTGAAGATGTACAATTTGTATGTGCATCCACATGCCCGTTGGTAGCATATATTTGAAACAGACCACAGATAATTACACTGACTAGAAGTAAATTGAAGGGATTGGAGATGCTGCTGGATTTTTGAGACTCTACCTGGGAAGGAAGTTGCACAGGTCCAGAGCAGATTTTTGAGTCGGTTTGTTACCAATGTATTAGCTTTGCAGTAACCAAAATTATTCTTCCAGGAAAGCACTGTGAAGTCCTGCTGGCAATGTTTATTATTGGGTCATCTCCATTCATGGTGCAAACACTTATTTGCTATCCACCACATGCAGGTATGATGCTTGACCTGGGAAGAAAAAGATGAACAAGATGTGGCTAGTATGGTCCACAAGTATTGCTGAGAGCAATCTTGGAGATGAGTACAAGGCAACAATTAGGAAATTTTAAGAAAATAAATTAAAATGTAAAGATCTGACATTTCTCTAATCCTGGAGATGAACAACACAAGTCAATTACCTTTCCACTCCTTCCTAGGCTGTAAGATCTTAGAAAGCTATGAAGTATTTTGTGTTCTCGGCATCTGCTGTTGCTGAGACTTCAAAAGGGCTCTTTGGTAATGTGTTAATAATGAATTAAAGCCAAATTGATTCCCACTTTGAGGCTGTCACTATCACAGCTTTATACTCTGTTCCCTTAGACATACATAGGGTTGAAAAGGAATTTACAGTGACTTTGAGGGAGGAGGATAATCCTGCCATGGTTGAGGATGACTGGGTTTACAAGGATCTCCCACTGTGATCCATGGAAGGTAAGTCTAGAAGGAAGAATTTTGTCTCCCCCAGCCTTTTCATTTGGGAGGGAGGTGGGTACTGGGGATTAAACTCTGGGACACTCAACCACAGAGTCACATCCCCAGACATATTTTGTATTTTATTTAGAGACAGGGTCTCACTGAGTTGCTTAGCGCCTCACTGTTGCTGAGGCTGGCTTTGCACTTGCAATCCTCCTTCCTCAGCCTTCCAAGCCACTGGGATTATAGGTGTGTAACACCGCACCCAGCTTCCCCAGCTCTTTTTAACACTATTGTAGGGCTGGGGATATAGCTCAGTTGGTAGAATGCCTTCTTTTGCATGCACAAGGCCCTAAGTTCAATCCCCAGTACCACAAAAACAAACAAACAGAAAACTCTATTGTTCTGACCATATAGAAAGTTCTCCTCATCAGCTGTATGGTAGCTTTTTGTAATTCAGGTTCAGGAAAAAGGGTAAGGAGACTGAACTAAAGAGGCCTGGGGAAGCAGGTGAATTCTTGGGTCAGTTCTCAGGTTCCAGTTGGTTCTGGGAGAATTTGAGTGATGAGTAAAGTAGAGAATAAAGAGAAGACAGAAGTGAAAGAAGAAAAGGAAAAGGAGAAACCCCAGTGGGAGGGGCCAAGTTAGTCTACAATATAAAAGAGGTAAGGGGAAGAAGAAAGAAGGAGAAAATTGAAAAAAAAATGTCCTAGGGACTGGGCATGAAAGAAAGATTTCAAATTTGGAGGGTAAGCTTCTCTGAAGTAACCATAGGGAAAAGATAATAGGTTAAGAGAAGAAGGAATGTAGCTGGGCCTGGTGGCTCAAGCCTGTAATCCCAGCACTTAGGGAGGCTGAGACAGGAGAATCGCAAGTTCAAAGCCAGCCTCAGCAACAGTGAGGTGCCAGGCAACTCAGTGAGACCCTGTCTCTACATAAAACACAAAATAGGGCTGGGAATGTGGCTCAGTGGTCGAGTGCCCCTGAGTTCAATCACTGGTACCAAAAGAGAGAGAGAGAGAGAGATAGGAAGGAATTTTAAGAGATGTCACTATTTTCCACCTGCAGATTGCAGAACACACATTTTTCTCAAGTACACATGGAACATTGTCCAGGGTAGATCATATGGCAGACCGTACAACAAGCCTCAACAAATTTAAAAGAAGTGAAATGATATCATGTTCTCTGACCAAAATGGAATAAAATAGAAGTCAATGACAGAAAGAATTTGAGAAATTCATATATATATGGATAAGTGTGTGTGTGTGTGTGTGTGTGTGTGTGTGTGTTTTGTGTTATGGTTATGGAATGTCCCCCAAAAGCTCGTGTTTGGAAAGCATGGTCCCAGTGCAGCAAGGTCGAGAGGTGGGGCTTTCAGGCAGTGATTGAATCATGAGGGCTCTGACTGCATCCGTAGACACATCAAGTGAATTAATCCATTGATAGCCGAATGGACTATTGGGAGGTAGAACCTACTTGGAGTAAGTAGGTCACTGTGTGCTCTGGAAGGGTTTATCTTGTCCCTGGTTGCTTCTTCTCTCTCCTTCTGCTTTCCAGCTGCCATGACCTGAGCAGATTTCCTCTACCACATCCTTGCACCATGATGTTTCTCCCTTGGAGCCAGCCAACCATGAACCAAATCTTCTGAAACGATGAGCCAAAATAAATCTGACCTCCTCTAAGTTGTTCTTGTCAGGTATTTTGGTCACAGTGATGAAAAACTGACTAACACAGTTGGAATTAAGCAGCATACACCTAAAAAACAAGTGAGTCAAAGAAGAAGTCTTGTTGGAACTCAGAAAATACTATGAAATAAATGAAAACAAAGACACAACATGCTGAAATTTATGGAATATAACTAAAAGAAAATTTATAGTTATGAATACCTGTATTAAAAAAAAGAAGAAAGAGAAGGATCTTCTCTTCTTTATTTGATTTGTCATTTAAATTTTTGGGGGGAAAAAAAAGGAAGATTTTTAATCAGTGACATACTTAGCACTTCAAGTCACTGGGACAGGGGGCAAAAAACTAAAGCTAAAGCAAGTAAAAAGAAAAAAATAAAAACTTGCACATATAAATACTTATAGGTAAGCATTTATAAAGCTGCTTCATCTTATTTAATGGCTGCAAAATATTTCTTTGAATGTATTAATTAACCAATGACTGATTTACAGTCTTCTATTGATGCACTTTTTGGTTGTTGCACATTTTATGTTTGTATACTAATATTTCCTTAAGCATCTTTATACACACAAAATTGCACATGTATGTGCATGTATTTGTGAATAATTTCTGAAAGTGGAATTTCTGGGTCAAATAACATCCACATTAGAAAATTTTGAATTGCTACAAATTGTGCTCCAAAGAGATTATTTAATTTATACTTGCATAAATAAAATATGAGCATGCCTGTGCCCCATAATCTTACCAGTAGAGAGTGTTATTAACCTTTTTAATCTCTGCCTGTCTGGTAAGTAAAAAATGGAATCTCAGCAACAAAATCTTTAAGATACCCAGTAATAAATCTCACCAAGTTTATGGGGAACACTATACATTTTATTGAAGGAGTAAAAGTAAACTTGGAGAGATTTAGCATCATCCTGAATAGAAAGAGTCAGTCTCACAAAGATGTCAAGTCTCCTTAAGTTCATCTAGTTATTCACTGTTGTTATATTTAAAATCCTAATTCAGCTTTCCGTAGATCTTGGCAAGCTATCCTGCAATTCTTATGGAAAGGTAAATGGCCAAGAATAGAGACAATGATTATGAAGAAAGAGAAAGGAAATCCCTTTTACCGGATAGCTAGTGTGTTAGCTGCCTGTGTAATGAATTCCTGAGATAGTGAACTCAGGGTTTATTTTGGCTCGAGGTTCAGAGGTTTCAGTCTACGATCAATTGGCACTGCTGCCTGTGGTGAAGCAGCATATCATGGCAGAGAACATGTGGTAGAAAAATCCACCCACCTCCTGGCTAGGCATGAACAAAAGAAAAAGGAAAGGGCTGGGGACCTGTTATCCCCTTCAAGGGCACATCCTCAGTGACCTAAGACCTTCCACTAGGTCTCACCTTTGAAAGTTTCCACTGCCTCCCATAGTGCCCAGCTGGGGACACAATCTTTAATACATGGGCCATTTGGGAGACATTTAAGATCTGAACTATATCAAATGGATTCATAAAACTGTGAAACTTAAAGCAGTATTGTATTGGCACAAGTGTGAGAAACAAATCCATGGAAAAGAATAAAGGGTCTAGGAACAGATTGATTTTAAAAGTTAAAAGTCTGATAATAACAAATCAAAGACACGAGGGAAAGGAATAGCTCACTTGCTGTTGTTTGGAGTATAAAATGGTGCCCTTGGTGAACATTTTGACAGTGGGGAACAATGTGGAAGATACAGGTGCTCTACAACCCAGCCTTCCCACTTCCAGGGAAATTTTTGTACATGTTCACATGGAGACATATACAAAGATGTTTACCAAAGCACTTTCATAGCAACAAATGGGAAATAACCTAACAGCTCATATGACATCATGTGACATGTTCTATACAAGTAGAATGAATAGAAGAAACCTACCTGAATACAAATAAATTTCTAAAACATAATTTTTTTTTGGTACCGGGGATTGAACTCAGGGGTACTCAATCACTGAGCCACATCCTCAGCCCTTTTTTGTGTTTTATGTAGAGACAGGGTCTCACTGAGTTGTTTAGTGCTTCGCTGTTGCTGAGGCTGGCTTGGAACTCACAATTCTCCAGTCTCAGCCTCCCTAAGTGCGGGGGATTGCAAGCTTGCGCCACCACGCCCGGCTTAAAACATAATATTTTTAAATAATCAAAATATTACTCCATATTAAGCATACGTGGTAATACATAAAAACCCTTACAAACTCCCTCAGGAAATTATCACTTCTGTTAATGGAGGAAAAGAATGGACTAGAATGGGGAAAGTGGCTTTAGCTATATCTGCAAGTTCAAAATACTAAAATAAAGGATTGATGCAAATATGAAAAAAATCAACTTTTAAAAATCTGGAATGTAAATGCACAGGTGTCTATTATTTTCAGTAAGTTCGAGACATTTCATAATTTAAAGAGACTTTATGCAATCTCATTGAGATTTTCATATTCATTTCCATAGGATCCCAGCATTTATTCAGGATATATTTAGTGTTATCTGAGAAGAGGCTGCTATGGTTTGAATGTTTATCTCCTCCAAACCTCATGTTTAAATTTAATTGCTATTGTGATTGTGCTGGGAGGTAGGACCTTTAAGAGGTGTTTAGGCCTTAAAGATTCTGCCCTCATGAATGGGCTAATGTTATTACTGTGCAGATGGGTTCATATTGATGGAGTGGGGTCATTATGTGGGAATAGGCTTCTCACATTTCTCTGTCCTTCCCCAATGTGATGTCATATGCTATGTTTTGATACAGCAAGAAGGCCCTGCCAGACGCCAGAAACTTGACGTTGGACTTCCCAGCCTCCAAAACTGTGAGTCAATAAATTTCTGTTCATTATAAATTACCCAGTCTGTGTTATTCTGTTATTGCACCAAAAAACTAAGACAGTGGTTCAGGGAAGTCTGTTGAGAAAGGCAAGCCATTTTTTTTTACATCTTATGATCCAATAGAAATAAGAGGTATGAAAAATTTTAAATGTGATATTTAGAACATTTTTTTTCTTCTTCATGTTGTTATTCTATTTTAAGAGTGCCAAGTCTTGCCTGGCATGGTGGAGTATGCCTGCAATCCCAGCGACTCTGGAAGCTGAGGCAAGAGGATCACAAGTTCAAGGCCAGCCTCAGCAAGACATTGTCTCAAAATAAAATTTAAAGAGGATAGGGATGGCTGCTTTACTGTAGTGGGCTGTTTTTAAGTCTTTAGGGTATAGGCCAAGGAGTGAGATAGCTGGGTCAAATGGTGGATCCATTCCGAATTTTTTAAGCAATCTCCATACTGCTTTCCAGATTGGTTGCACCAACTTGCAATCCCACCAGCAATGTTTAAGTGTACCTTTTTCTCCACATCCTCGCCAGCACTTATTGGTGCTGGTATTTTGGATAGCTGCCATTCTGACTGGGGTGAGATGAAATCTGAGGGTAGTTTTGATTTGCATTTCTCTAATGGCTAGAGACGTTGAACATTTCTTCAT